>CM057389.1:21797500-22529166 GCA_030015415.1 Cynopterus sphinx | reverse complement strand
TGTGGGCCTTTTGAAATTGTTTTTTATATTTCTCTGGCAATTAGAACTTTATTGCATTTTTTCTCTTTAAAATTTATAAGCTATAAACTTAAGAAAATTAAGAACCTAAAACAAACATTAATAAGACTGTAAGTTAGAGAATACGTGTGGTATTAAACTAAGTAATTAATTTTATTCATTCAGGGTTTTTTTGACAAATATTGAGCACTTATTATGTGCCGCACACATGGAAAACAAAGATGAATAAGAAATAACTTATAAGCTGAGTTGCTTATACTCTAGCAAAAGATAGATACTTGAACAGATTGCTTCAAGGTCATATATCATTGATAAAACTAGAATTGCATAGAAAATGTACTGGGTTCCCAGAGGAAAGCCATCTGATCCAACATAGAATTCTAGGAGTGAATACCTGGAGGTGATGATATCTGTTTTAAGACCTGAAAAAAAGAGTAATTACTAACCAGGTAAAGGACAATTTGAATGGTATTCCAAATATAAAACTTAAAAAAAATTATAATGAACAAAGACATGGAGGCTTTATATGTACAGGAACAATAGGCAATTAGGTGTGATTTTACCATAAAATGCTGGACTGAATGTGGCTAGAGATGAGGCTGATAGATTATAGAGACCAAATCGTGGAGAGTCCTGTAGATCATATTAATTTATAGGTTATAGGAAGTTTTAAAGGGTATCAGTAGAGGATTTGCATAATATATAATTTTTAGGACTTTTAGGCTGTCATTTGTTTACCTAACAAGTCGTTTTTGAGCATCTACCATATGCCAGGCACTAGCCTAAAGAAAGCAAGACAAGAGATCCTTCTCTTAAAGTTTATATTCTAGCAAGGCTGCAATAAAGAAATAAATTCAGTCATCAATAAAGAAATAAATTCAGTCAGCATATGGTAAAGAGTATTTTAGGATGAATTAGCAGTGTAATACAATAATTCAGATAGGAGATAAGAGCCTGAATGGACCTGAATTAAGTCAGTTGTAATAAAGATAGAGAGAGGGTGATAGTTTCAGGGAAAATTTTAAAGAGCAAAATTAGCAGTCAGTCATTTGATTTAATGACTCATTAGATAGGGGACAAGGAGAGAATTCTAAGATGATTTCCCTATTTCTGGTTTGTGTCACTTGGTGGGTGGTCATAATGCTGTAAATGGATATTAGAAATATAAAAGAAGAGATATTTTGAGGGAAGAGGAAGCAGGATGAGTTCTGAACCCATGAAGGAGTCCAAGAAGGAACGATCACGAAGAAAGGACAAAAACTATGAGAAAATACTGCCACAGAAGCTAAGAGTATAGAAGAGTTCAAGATGAGAATGGTCAGTGTTTCTGAATGATGTTTCATGTCTTTACAATACTGGCATAAATATCCTTTATATCTTCCTTTGGTAATATTTTCATTGAAAAAGTATATATCTGTGAATAATACACTGAGATTCTGTAACAATATTGATTTGGTTTTTATATATGAGTGGTTAATAGGTTTTTAATCTTCAAAAACATTATGATGTTGGCAGATTTAAGAAATGTAGTCTTATTCTTTACATCATGTCTTGTCCCTCCACTCCATATATATAGCATAGCAGAAAATAAAGTGTTCCTTTTGCCGTCGTTTTCATTAATATTCAGTGAAATTATAATAGCTGAGATTTTAATCATTCTTCAAATATGCAATTTTTCTTCCTATCTACCTAATAGCTTTGATCTGTTGAAAATAGAATTTATAATATCTCTCAACTCTCTCATATTCTAGTCCATGTTTACCTGTAGAATAGCAAACAGATATTTTTGCAATTATTGGACTCCAAAATTTCAATAGTTTTCTAAATTTTATATTACTGTGTATATGAGTATGTGTTTAAGTAAGATTTTTATGTTTTCTAAAGAAAAAATATTGCAGTTACAAACTCTAACAGTATTTAAAATTGAAATCTTCAAATTTACTATTTAAACTATGATAACATTACCTAAAGTACTGAATTACTTTTATGATGTTGGATCTTATAGTAGATCCTTTGTTTAGACATAAATACATAAGATATATAAAGTAACTTACATAAAACCAAGAAATACATTTTTAACTGGCATGTTTGCATTTTCAAATATTTATTTAGTATTCTCCTGATTTTCCTGGACTCTACATAGTGATCTACATGTGATTGTTACAGGTTTATCATTTAATGAATCACGTTTTCAAATTTCTGAGATGGTGTTTATTATTGTAAAAATAAATACCATTGCACCAGTATAGATTTTAAACCAGACAAGACTACTTACTTGCCTTCTGAAGAATTGCAAATAATTCTTGATGATATCAGAGTAATTACATGCAAACAAAATTGGCAAGAGAGAGGCTATTTATAAAGGTATATTGACCAATATACGTGGCAGCTAAGTTATATCTTTTTTCTTCTGCCATGATTTTTTTTTTCTAGAAACTTTAGTTCTTAGAGAAATTTTAGGTTCAGCAAAGTATAAGAGGCTCTGTTGTTCCACATCCTTATTGATCTTTGGTACTGTCAATTTGGAACTTTTGCTCATCTAAGGAACATGAAATGGTATCTTATACAGTTTAAATTGATATTTCCATTATAACTAAATGAAATTGAGCACCTTTGCATGTGCTTATTGGTCATTTGAGTATTCCTTTATGAAATGCTAGTTCAATTCTTTCACATATCCTTCTATTGATTATCTTTCTCTTGTTGAACTGTAGGACTTGATTTTATAATCTGGATGTGAAATCTTTGATGGTTTTAAGTATCTTTTCCCAATCTGTAATTTGCCTTTGTACTGTTTCTGAGTGGAAAGAAGTTTTTTTTAATTTTATTTTATTATTAGCTTCAAGTATACAATACATTGGTTGTGTGTGTGTGTGTGTGTGTGTGTGTGTGTGTGTGTGTAGTTTATGAAACAATTCCCCTGATTACACTGTCTTCCCTCTGGCTCTAAATACAACCATTACATTACTGCTGACTGCATTCCCTATGCTGTGCTCCCCATCCCTGTGACCATCTGTGAACTACTAATTTGTACTTCTTTAACCCTTCGCTGCTTTCTCCCAGGCCGGCACCCCTTCCCCCTGGCCATCACCAGATTGTCCTTCATATTTGTGAGTCTGTTTTTGATTAGTTTTTTTTTGTTCCTTAAATTTCACATATAAGTGGCATCATAGGGTATTTATCTTTGTCATATTTCACACAGCATAATAACCTCTAGGTCTACCCATGTCATTGCAAATGGTAGGATTTTATTTTATGGCTGAGTAATATTCCATTGTGTATATGAATCATACTTCTTTATCCAGTCATCTGTCGATGGGCATTTAGGTTGCTTCCATATCTTGGCTATTATAAATGGTGCCGGCGAGAACATAAGGATGCATAGATCTTTACAGATTGTTGTTTTGGTTTTCTTTGGATTAATACCCAGAAGTGCAATTGTTGGGTCAAAAGGTAGATCCATTTTTAATTTTTGAGGAATCTCCAAACTGTTTTCCATGTGGCTGTACCTACTTGCAATCCTACCAACAGTGTTTGAGAGTTCCCTTTTCTCCACATCATCATCAACACTTGTTGTTCTTTGACTTATTGATGATAGCCATTCTGACAAGTGTGAGGTGATATCTCATTGTGGTTTTAATTTGCATTTCTCTGATGATTAGTGACCTTGAATATCTTTTCATAGTTCTATTGGCCATCTGTATTTCCTCTTTGGAGAAATATCTGTTCAGGTCTCTGCCCATTTTTTCACTGGATTGTTTGTTTTTTTGTTGTTGAGTTGTATGAGATAGATAGATAGATAGATAGATAGATAGATAGATAGATAGATAGATATCTCCAAAATGTCAGATGTGTCATAAGCAAATATCTTCTCCCATTCAGTAGATGGTCTTTTTGTTTTGTTGATGGTTTCCTGTGTCAAACCTTTTTATTTGACATAGTCCCACTTGTTTATTTGTTTGTTTGTTTTCCTTACCTGAGGAGATATAGCCAAAAAGAAATTACTAGTAGCAATAACAGAGTTTACTGCCCATGTTTTCTTCTAGAAGTTTTATGGGTTGGGGTCTTACATTTAAGTCTTTAATCCATTTTGAGTGTATTCTTTTGCCCATTTTATAATTGGGTTGTTATGGTAGAAAAATATAAGCCTGTTTTTCAGATTCTTAAGGGTCTTCTATGTATTAATAACATGTATTATTACTTATTTGTATTTGTCTGAATACAATTAGTCTATAAAGTTATTGAAGGGAAGAACTATATCTCATTCATTTTAATATCTCTAGTTGATAATAGTTGATATCTACTAAATACTCAGCATTTGTTAGAGAATGAACAATTTAATTTAATTCACCTTTGTTGTAGACAAGAAAACTTCGTTCCTCAATATGATAAATTGGTACACTGAAGTTCTAAAATCTATAAATGATCATATGAACATATGTCAGATGTTTCCTCTATCTCATATTTTAGTATTTTGTTATTATTTATAGAAAGAATAATAGAACCCTTAAAGCTATTGTTAAGGAACTCTTTATTTACATCTACACATGCAAATTAGCTTGCATTATCCCTTCCCAAACATAAATATTACATTCATTCAAAGTATTAAAAATTTGCTAATGAATTCTTATGGGATTTTAATCATTTCCCTAAAGTATAAACATTACCATGCATTTTTTCATCGCATTAGTAAACACTTCAGGGAAAGCATTTGGGTAGCTGCTATGGAAGACAAAACTTGGCAAAACATAGTCTCTGCTCTCTCACAGCTTTTATACTCAAGGATAAAATCTACTAGAAGAAATGAGTTGCAGGATTAAGTAAATATAAACCAAGGTGGAACATGATAAGGACAAGCAAGAGGTACAAAGAATATTCTGTAAGTGTGTCAGAATGGCAAAAACAGATTTTAGCATTCCCGAGTTTGGATCCCAGCTCCTCTACATGGACAAGTCACTTAAGTTCTCTAACCTCCATCTCCTCAGATGTGAAAACAATGAAATTGATCTCCCTACTTCATTAGGTTGTTATGGACACTTATAAAAACACTTAAAGTGTTGTCCAACATATACTACGTTCTTAATAAATGGCATCTGTTATTGTTAATATTATTAACATTAGTTTAGCTGTTATTATGTTATCATTAGTGTAGTAGTGGAAATGGTTCTTTTCAACACTGATGCCAGTTGATCTGAGCCTTGAATTGTAGATAATGATTAAACTGTGATGATGCTTTAGCATAGACATTTTAGACAGCTATATTAGATCGAGAAATACAAAAATGTAGTTTATGTATGAACAGAGCAGAGAGTACTTGACACGTAGTGGTAAATGAGACTGGCAATAGAGTTCAGGGCCAGATGAAAAATAACTTAATGTCAGGCCAAGGAGTTAGAGCCATGGAATTGGCAGTGCGGAGCTTAAAGATTTTGTCAGTGAGGAAGTCTAGAGATCAAGAGTAAGAGACGATTTTGTTAGTTTAGAGCAGAGATAGTGAGGGCTTGATTAATGGGTATTAGTTTTCTGTTGCCGCCAAAGCAAATTCCCATAAACTTAGCAACTTAAAACAATGCAAATTCACCATTCTGCCAGAAGTCTGAGTGAGCTTAGCTGGTTTCTCTGCTTTGGGCCTCACAAGACCAAAAATCAAAGTGTCATTGGGTGGGACTTTTATCTGAAGGCTCAAAGGAAGACTCCATTTCTAGCTTCATTCAGGTTGTTGGCAGAGGTCAGCTCCTTGCCTTTGACCATGGCCCCCTTCATCTTCAAGCTCCTTGAATATTTCTTGTGCTTCTAACCTCTCTGAGCACTCATTCTGCACATTTCTTCTCTCCAGTTCAAGAGAATTTTCTGCTTTTAAGGGCTCCTGTAATTAAACTGGGACCACTGAGATGATCCAGGATAATCTACCTGTTTTAAGGTCCTTAACCTTAATGACATCAACAAAGTGCCCTTTACCATGAAATGTAACATTTTCAGATTCTAGAAAATAGTGCATGGTCATCTTTGGGAACCATTCTGCCTACTATATGGTAATGATGGAAGGAGATGGAAATGTGAAGAGAATTAAGAAATACTATAGATGTGTTTTATAAAAATTATTATTTACATCCTTTATGCCTCCTGGGAGTCCATGCAAAGTATAAATAAAAGTTAATCTTCACAATTTATACTGACCAGAGAGTACATACCAGTTATTAAAATATAAGATTTTTAAAATATAATATTTAGAAAAGAATTTATTAGTCATTAAAAAATTAGCAATAACATAAACTTGTTTATTTTAATTTTCATAACTTTATGTGTATGCATTATCATTCCCATTTAGCATATCAGAAAACTGAGTCTCAGAATTCATGGTGGACAGGTATACTCCAAAGCTGGTACCCTTTACATGACCTCACTGTTGCTAGAATTAGCTCTTTTTATAATTAGTTCTTTTCATCTCATTAGGGGAAAAATACTTTCTCTTTAAAATAAAAATTTCTCAGGGAACTACTTTAATAAAGGTTTTATCTATTTTTATTAGACATAATTTTAAGATATAAATAGCCAAAGGCATTGTATATGCTAGTAATCACTAAAGGCCTAATAACTGTAAAATACTAAGCCTTAAAGAGTTTAATTGTAAGCTGAGAATACATTCTAAGGAAAAGTCTTTTAATTTCATTAAAGTAAGTGCTTTAAGGTTTTGGGGCATCAGCGTATAAAAAGAAATGCAATTTTAAGATAAAAGACATTTTTAATGAAATTCCCATACACTCTGAATAGAGATATCGAAGTGCTAGATGCTTTTTATTCCGTTGAGTCCTGTTCCTGCTACCCACTGGGAGGATTTCCAAAGAGGCAGTAGCAGATATTTGTTGAAAATTTAATAAAGTTCTAGCTAGGCAGTATAAAATTCTAATAAGTAATGATAGCTCATTCTTCCAACATATGAAAAATGGATAGGCTCATGGTTCCCTTGAGCTTTTAAAGCTATTTAGTATCTAAGACTGTAAAACGAAAATCACTAAGGCAGAACCCATCTTTCCTCTCTGATGCTGCTCGAAGCAGACAAATCCTTCTAACTTTTTAATGTAAGATGGAGTTATTTTAACTGACATACTTTTTCACTACCTTATAACATCTTAATATAACATTAGTTTGTTGTTCAGTAAATATTTATTGAATTTCTACTCTGTAATGGACACCAAAGTAGGTATTAACTGGGATCTTCTTAATATGGTATTTGTTCTAGTCACAGAGAGACAGGCTTTAACAAATAAACTAATAATGAGTAAAAATTACAAAGTTCGCCTTGATGGAAAAGCACCAAGTGTCATGAAAGTGTATCACAGGAGATATTGATGTGATCTGGCTCCTTTTTATCCACCTGGCCTTGTTGGATATTTTGCACATAGTAGGGTTTCAACATGCCTGTCGAATGGTGTTAAATGTTGCATGTTGTGCATAGTGCGTTTCTGTCTTTGTGTTCAGTTTGGCGATCTCTGTATTTATGAATGTGTTGAAAACTAATCACCCTGTGAGGTCAGTGTGTGTTTTCTGTTAAAAACTATTGAAAGCCAAATGACCCTTTGAAAAGGGATTTAAATTCAACTGTGTAGGATCTGAATTTATATACTATGTGTATACTAGGGGGAGGGGCAATATATTCTAGTTCAACCTAGACAATGCTTGAAGTTAAAATAGTGGGAAAGTGAATCTGGTGTACTTCTCATGGGCATTAAAGTTCAGCACTGACATAGGAATGTAATTTCTGTAGCTTTTAGTCCAAAGAGTGATTTTGTTTTAGTTTCTGTTTCTGTTCTGGTCTATGAGGAACTTAAATTGCTTTTAACTTGAAGCTTCACAATTGCTTAGAAAATGAGTGAGACAAGAGCTAATAGAGAAGTATGAAATGAGGTGGGGAAATACTCTAATTAAAACTGGCTGTGTCAAAGGGAAGATTGATGACCAAAAGTTTTTGACTTGCTGTCATCCAGACTGAGTTCTTCGTTTAACCAGTCAGTTATAAAATTATCTTACTGGAAATGACACTTGTACTTCAATGTGTTAAAATAGATCTCTTTTCAAAAATACGAAGATTATTTAAGAATCTGTGTTCATTTGACTTATTTCATTTGGAAAGTTTTTCCCCAAAAAATAAGGGCCATAATTGCTTTACACAGGTGAAAATACCAGTGTTTTAAAAACAAAATAGTAAATGTAATGCACAATAAGAAAGATGGCACACCATGTACCTAAATACATATATCTGAAAGTCCATTTCTTATTTCTAACTGAAATGGAAAACTAAAGTTTATTTTCTTCCTCAGTGAAGTGTAATATTTCTTTCTTCCAAAACATACAGCACAGTGTACAGTTTTAAAGCTACACAGCCTCCTTTCTTTGAATCATGTTCTAGAATTTAATCCCACTTAAAATAAATTTTTTTGTTTGTTTTATATCATATAGTGACGAAGACCAGGTGGTTCACGTTCTGTGTTTATTTGAATAATATTTCATATGTTTAGATATGAATTACCCTTATTATTCTGAATTACACAATCTCAACTTTAATAAAATTCCCTCACAGATTTTGCATACTGTGTTATTCTTCTTAACCCTCTCAATCACATTTAGTATTCCCTGGATGCGTATTTATTTTGCATTTAATGTATAAAAAGTTAAATAGGAAAAATCATAAAAATGCTTATATTTTCTGGCTTTTTCCATAGAATATTTGTCTGTGTGCTTCATTTTGAATAAGAACTGTCTAAGTTCATTTAGTTTTAATCTGCTTTGTCTTCTTGGTCTTCTGTCATTGCTCAGTCATTCCTTATCTCTTCTTAGTGTAATTTTCTTTTTGTTCTTAAGAGAGTCTTTATTAAATTTCATTCTGTTTCCGATAAAACATTTTAATATCCTAAGCTCAGTTAAAATTTCATGGTTTTTGAATATTGCTTAAAATTTTAACTAGACTATCAAACTAGCACTTAACAGTTTGATTTTTTTTAAGCATTATCAATTTAAAATATTCGATCAATACGATTAACTGTATTTCTAATAAAGAAAGTGTTGTGAGGTACTATAGACTATTAAAATTATACAAATTATACAAAATTTTACAAATCACAGACACATCTTAAAAAGCTTAAAATCTATCAGGGGAGATATATTAGATGTCATATCAACTATACAAAATACTGTAAGGTTTGAGAAAAATCACTTCTGACTGGAATGAGATTTTAGATGGCTTCTTGGAAGGTTTATTATTGATCCAGACTTTTGAAGATTAGGTAGCATTCCAATGAAATGATATAGGAGTGCATGTGAAGCGTGGTAGTTAATGGTAAGCTCAGAAAAACATAGAATGCGTATCAGAGAAATATCAGTGATTTAAATTGGCGAAAGTATCGTTTTTCAAACTTTTTTCTAAGCAATTGGAGCTCTTTTAATATTTGGTAGAGTCAGACAAAACAATCCGTAAGACTGTTTAGAGGGGCTGGGAGTATGGCATATTCAAGGAACTAAACTATGTTCAGACGCCTGAAGCACAGAGATGGAGTTGAGATACAGGGCTGGAGAGGTGGGCTGATGAGTACAGATCCTGGGAAATCTTCAAAGTCGTGTTTAGGAAATTAAGTTTTATTCTAAGACTTTTGATAAGTTTGACAAAGAAAAAAGACTAGAGGCAGGGAGAAGCTTCTGGAGAGCTTTGCAGTAACATTTCAAGAGTAGCAGCCTAGACCACCAACCAGGTAGTAATGGGGAGGGAGAGATGTGCATGGATTTGATAGAATCTAAGAGGCGAGGTGGTAGATGAGAGGAAAGGGAGAGAGAGGAATCAAAGCTGATTTCTGAAAGTCTGACTCAGGCAACTGGGTAGACAAGTGTTTTTGAGATAGGGGGACCAGACAAAAAGCAGTGAGAATCATGAGGTTACTTTGATAAATACAGATGTGTGCTAGCACTAACTCTGTGCCAGGTGCTATGCTAAGTGCTTCATATGCACTGTCTTTAATGTATTATCAGTCGTCTTTAGTGTGTTACCTAATTTGTCAATAAATATTAGCTTTTAAGATGTGAAAACCAGATCATCAGGGCTTAAGGAGCAAATAGGTGGTAGAAATTGGAGGTACCAGCTATAGAGAAGCAAAGGAGAAAAGGCTGTAGGCAGGCGCTGGCAAACTATGGACCGTGGGCCAAATTTGACCATGCTGCCTTTTGTGTGTGTGTGTGTAAATAATTTTTTTATTTGATGACGTTTTATTGGAACACAGCCAAATTCATTTGTTTATATATTGTTACTTTTGCGCTACAGTGTCTCAGCTGAGTGGTTGCCACGGGAAATCATTTGACCCTAAAAGCTTAAAATATTTACCATCTGGCCCTTTACAGAAAATGTTTGCCAAGTCCTATTCTAGTTGGTTGCAGGTGGGGATCCAACCACACATTTACCCTTCAATGAGAAAAATCTTTTTGTATGTCTAGGCATAAATAGAAGGGAGTCATTGAAGACATAAGAGAGGAAATGACTAAGTATGGAAATGGACTCCTAAACATTTTATTGGATAATTTTCAGCCAGCCTTCCTGTCTGATCCTCAGTTCTTTCCAGACTCTACAAATTCTCTACTCTGGCTAAACTGATCACATAAAGATTATTCAGTCAAGCAAGAAGCTTCGTAACATTGTTGTGAGAGTGTGGGGTTTTCTATTAAAATCTCCTTGAAATTTTATGTGTCCATACATTTGCTGTCTAGCATATTTATTGTACTCTCAGCCTAAAATGACAGCTGTCCCATTTACCACCTCTGCTTGAGGTTCACTGTTCAGTTTTTGGTCTTCTTGTTTTGTTTTTTATTAATATAGCATAAATAATTAAGATTGTAAAACAAGTATAATGAACTTAATCCTCATACACTAAAAGGAAAGTTCTTTGTAATCAGTGTTCATTATCATTGTTTCACTTTATCCAGATGTTTTTGGAAGACTCTTACTATGTAACCTAGAATTTGTCTTTCCGGATTTTGGCAGACTTTGAGAAATGTGACAATATCATGACAGTTAGATCGTGCTTCTTCCAAATATGTGCATTTTTAAAAGTGCTGTTCTTTTGGATAACTGTAGGTTAGCATTGACTGCTATTTATTTTAATGAACATCACATTAGTTAGGAACTAATATTCAATGTTTATTATTGATTTGGTCATGAGAGTTTCTATAATGTTATGAAACAAACCTGTTTTATACCAAACAAAAAAGTACAAACTATTGCTTTCTTAAAATCTTTACTCCATAACTTTTCTGATTTTTAAAAATTGAATCTGATTCTAGGGCTTAGACTTTCATGGTATAGAGATAAATGGTAACATTTTTTGCTGTTACTAAAAAAGTTTGGGGAAAAGGAATAAAATAAATGAAACTTAAACTAGGCCCTTGGCCTAGTTGATGATAGGTTTCCTGAAATCTTTTTGTGGGGATGAAGGTAAAATGGCAAGTTGAAAGGCTTAAAAGGCACATAAAGCTTTAAAAAATTTTTCACAAATTGTGCTAATACGTTATCTTTTTGATATCTGCTTATTTACTGTCATATTCTTTGAGGAAAAAGTGTTATATCTTTGATAAATACAGATGTGTGCTAGCACTAACTCTGTGCCAGGTGCTATGCTAAGTGCTTCATATGCACTGTCTTTAATGTATTATCAGGAGAATAATGGATATTTACTGGCATCCCAGCTATCTTTTAATTTATTAACTTTTTTAATCACCATATTTGGTCTTTAAAGTCGGGATTATGATCTCTACTTTTTATTTCTTAGATGAGGAAACTGAAAGAAGCAATAGAAAGTAGGGTGATGTAGGGAGGAGAGAAGGGGAGAAAACAAGAAATGCTCTCAGCAAGTCCTACTCAAAATTGTGAGCCAGATGAATTTTCTCAGGTCATCACCACTTTCTGGTTTTTTTTTTGAATGGGCTCCCTTCCTTTCTATAGATGATCCTCCTTAAGTATTTTCATCCTTTTCTTTTCTCAGGAAATAATTGACTACCTCATTCCCATTAAGATGTAGACTGGTAGGAAATGCTTAAATACCCTTTACAAGTATTTGTATTTTTAGAACTGGAAAGTCTCAGGCCAAAAGTGTAAAGCTGTAAAGGCGAGATTCCCATCAACAGAGAGTAAAGTTTAGAGAGGCAAAGGGTCTTATATCTCCGGAATTATCCCCATGATGATTATAATCTCCTTTTTTTTTTTTCCATACCTAAGTGCACTTTGGAAGAGATGGCGTTTTGTTAAGCCAAAAGATGTGTTAACCTGCTAAAATATCATTGTTTTAGAAAAATGACTTTTTAGTACTAAGTTGTAGTAACACAGAAACTTCTGTATCCATATTATTGGAAATTGAATCCCCCAAAACTCCTTGAAACAATTATTTACAAAGATGGATTTTGAAGAGCAGAGATACCGGGGGAAGCGGGGCGGGGTGGACAGAAACGTATAAACCATCATTACTCATATAAACCATCACTACTCGCATAAACCTTTCACACTTTAGAGAAGCCCTTTCTGTAAAGGCTGAAGCAGTACCAACATTTGAAGCATCACTCAGGGGGCCCAGTAGTTTATAGATCTGTGGCATGATTTCTAGGGGTGGCCAGTCACTGATGTATGTTCTCTCTGTTCTTCTCACCAAAAAGCAATAGAACCAATCCAAGCTGCATGCTCCTCTATATACCCAGGACAGGCATAAAATCTATTCCAAAGCTAGTGCAGCTTCTTAGGATGGCTAATCCATTCTCTCTCTTTCTCCTCGTCCCCCCCCCACTCTCTCTCTTTACACACACACACACGCACACGCACACACATACACGCACGCACACACACACGCACACACACATGCACACACACCCACATCATATTGCACCATAGTCACCATATTATTTTATTTATAGTTCTATCTGAGGCAGGAATTAAATCAGCCTCAAGAGTCCTTGGCCTCATTGTTTCCAGTACTAACTTGCTTACGTCTGTGCTATCTTTTGCCCCCTTCTGGCTTCTTGGCTAACACTGACTCGTGACCTTACCTACATCTCCAGCTCTCCATCCGTAGCTTCTTCTCCTGTCTTCTATTCTAAACTTGTTCAAAGAACTAAAGTAATGGGTAGATTCCCTAAGCATTTCTCTCTGGTTATAATAGCATGCTGAATCAGGAACGATGTAGAAACCTTCTCTGATTGGATTATAACCTTGACCGCCTACCACCACCATTGCTCACACCACCAACATCATTACACTTGCCAATTTGTTCCCTCGGTGCTAGTCCTGGTCTGATTTTAGATTGTAAGGAGCATGGTTCTGTAAGGAGCATGGTTCTGTTCCCTTGTCTTTAATTCTGGTGCTTTAAACTGTTGGCTTATTTATTCTGTCCTTCTTGCTGTGAAATTATAGACAGTGCTGCATAGTAACAGTGATTATATTTCCATAGCTTTGGGAAAGAAAAGATACATAAACATTTTATGATAATTTTCTTTTTAAAAAAATGAAACAGACATAATTGATGGACCATCATATTACTTCAACCAAGTTTTTTCAATATTTCTATACTATGCAAAAGTTATGTATACTTTTGAACTTATATCTGAAGGGCAGAAATAGCACACAGTTTAATGCATTGTTATTTTATCATTAGCAATTTTTAAATAATTTCTTTATTTTAATTAGTTTCAAGTATACAGTACATTGGTTAGACATCAGTACAGTTCGCAAAACAATCCCCCCTATTGCTCCCTCCCTCCCCTGACCCTTCACCTAGCCAAAGTATTAATGCTAACTGCATTCCCTCCGCCGTGCTCCCCTTCCCCATGAGCACTCATCAGCTACTAATTTGTACTCCTTTAACCACTCAACCCAGTCTCCCAGCCCTCAAACCCCCCAACCCTCTGTCTGTCACCAAATTATTCACTATGTTTGTGAGTCTGTGTTTGTTGTTGTTATTCCTTGGATTCCACACTTAAGTGAAATCATATGGTGTTTTTCTTTCTCTGTCTGACTTAAATGCCTTCCAGGCCCATCAAAGCAATATCTTTTTCCATCTCCTTCCTTTTCATATGTAGAGGTCTTATTTTCTTATCCTTTCAGCCATTCTATCTTTTGGTTGGAGCACTTAATCCTTTTCCACTTGAGGTACTTATTGATAGGAATATAGTTGTTTACATTCTTTATTCTTGTTTTTGATACATTTTTTTCTTCTTTAAAAAGTTCTTCCAATATCTTCTGGATAAAGTATTCTTGTTTGTAGATTTTGGGTCTTCATCAAATCAAATATTTTGTACCAAGTCCTTCTGTCCTGCATAGTTTCCTTTAGGAATCAGCTGCCAGTCTTATGGGTGTCCCCTTATAAGTAATTATCTGTTTTTCTCTTGCTGCTTTTAATGTTTTTTCTTTGTATTTAACCTTTGGCATTTTAATTATAATGTGTCTTGGTGTGGGCCTTTTTGAATCCCCAGTTTTAGGGATTCTCTGAGCTTCCTGTGGTTTTATGTCCATTTCCTTCACCCAGTTAGGGAAGTTTTCCATCATTATTTCTTCAAACAGTTGTTCAACATCCTGATTTTTTTCAGTTACGCCAATCAGACAGATATTTGGACCCTTAATAGTGTCCCATATGCTCCTTAAATTATTTTTATGGTCTTGACATCTTATCTCTTGCCATTCTGATGGAGTGTTCTTGGCTTTCCCATCCTCTAGATGGGGCATTTGATCCTTTTCTTTATTCACTTTGTTTATTTTTATTCCTTTGTTTATTCCATTTAATATACTTCTCATCTCAGAGAATGTGTTCTTCATTTCAGAATGGTTCCTTTTTATAATTTCTATTTCCATTTTTATGCTTTTTATCTCTTTGCTGAAGTTCTCACTGAATTTATCTACACTCCCCAGACATTCATTGAGCATCTTTATAACCAGTGTTTTGAATTCTGCATCTGTTAGATTACTTGACTTCATTCTATCTGGATCTCTGGTTTCTGCTTCTTTGTCTTCCCATTTTGGCTGCCTTTCCGTGTTTGCTTCTATATACTAAGCAAAGCTCCTGCGTCTCCCAGTCTTATTAGTGTAAATTAGTGAAGTAGGTGTCCGGTGGCACAGTCCTGAGAGGGATTCAACTGCAGGCCAACTTTAGCCCAAGCCTCTACCCCTCCGGGGCCACTTGTTAAGGTTCAGCAAGCAATGCACAGATGCTGTGCTTATAGTTGCCACAAAAGGCCACACCTCAAACTGAGGCCAGCTGCCACCAGTGTGAGTCTAGGCAGTGCTCAGCAAGGAGTACCTGACTCACTGAGGAAATACATGGATGTGGCTTGGATGGGGCCCGTGTTGAGGGAGGCGTGGTTTCAGGCAATCTTCTGGGATGTGACCTCTGTTATTCAGTTTGATGACATCATGGCTGTGGGGGCACTGTGTGCATGCACTGGGGTGGGAAGGGCTCAATAGGGAACAAGGGACACCGCCCGCATTTCCGTGCAGGAGAGTCTCACCTCGGCCCTCACTCTGACCACCCAGTGTTACCCTGTAAGTCCCTGCCCAACCAAATTGTCACTGATGCTCAAAGAGAGCAGGTCTGTCCTCTCACAAGTCCACTCGCAGACATGACCCCTTTAAGAGGTGTCTGCCGCTATCTCCACACTCAGCCTCTTGGGAATGGGCAGCCCCGCATCCTCGCCCATCCTGCATTCTGCCGTTGCATGGTGAGTTCTTGAATTTCTCCCTAGTTGTGTGGCTTGTTCCTCTAGTCCCAGGAGACTTTTCCTTACTGCTGCTCCTTGTTTCCGTCACAGCTTTGATTTGGTCACCGGAGGGGATGAACAGAGCCTCTATCACCTATTTTTTTCCTCCCCCTCATTAGTGATTTTTATAATTAATATGGCTATTTGACATGAGAAATGTGACAAATTCAACGAGCAAATTTATGTTGAAATATGGAATGCTAATAGATATACGTACATAGAGCAGTTACATAAGGTAGTCAATATAATATGTTTAAATATAATGCACTACAATTGTAATTAATAATATACTATGTTTCACTTGCATCTAAAGAAAATAACAAAATGTTTAAAACTTGAATTATTTTTCTTACTTAATAGAATAAAACAGATGGTAATGATTCATGAATGTGAAACCAAAGCAAAAATGTTAACTTTCTTGAAGTCTCATAGTATATTAATAATGAAGCAAAGATAAAGCCTTGCTCATTGTTTAAAGTTGCAATTAGGCTGCCTTTGTACTAGGAAAATTATTTTAAATTCATAGCTATATTCTGTATGGTAGCTATATTTATAGTGAGTACATTGTGATGGCAAATTTATATACTTTAGATGTAATATTTTTACTTTCTTCAGAACTAATCTCACTGCTTGCTGAATGAGATCTTACAAATCTATGTTCAATTTCTAGCTTTTGCATGTTGACTAAGTTGAAGTGCTACTGAAAATTTTTCCTAAATTAAGTGATTGTAAAGGTAAAATATATATTTAAATGCTTAAAGGTGATCTCTTCAAATTAGTTACACAGGCAAAGAAGGAAGAATCACACATCGCATGTATAAATAGAAGGTATTAACAGACCAACCAAAGTGGTGTTTAGGAATAGTGTCTCATAATGCATTTCTCTTTGGGCCTTGCTTCCTTGGTTCTAGGCTTAAAGGAAGATATCAGAACCACACATAAGGAACTCTAATGATGATGGTTTCTATCACATGGCAGCAGATGGGCTAGAGTCTAGGAAATTGTGTTTTTTTATTGCTACTGTAACAAATTACCACAAATTTAGAGGCTTAAAACAATACAAATTTTTTATCTCCCACTTTCTGTAGGTAGAAGTCCAGACACAGTGTGGCTCAGCTGGTTCCCTGCTTAGAGTTTCACAAGGCCACAGTCAAGGTGTTGTCAGGACTGTGTTCTTTTCTGTGGCTCTGGGGATGACTTTACTTCCTAGCTCCTTCAGGTTTGGGCAGAATTCCGTTTCATGCACTTTTGGGACTGAAGTCCCCATTTCTTTGCTGACTGTCAGCTGGGGACCATTCTCAGCTTCTAGAGAAAGCCTGCTTTCCTTCGTCTGTGCGTCTCTTCCTCCATTTCCAAAGCCAGCAGTAGCAGTCAAGTCCTTCTCATGCTTCCAGTCTCTCTGACCTCTCCTCCTGCCTCTCTTCTCTCCTCTGCTTCCCTCCGCTAACACAGCTTATAGCAGACTGTTCTACCTTCCTTTTTTGCTTTTTTAAGGGCTCACTTAATTACATTGGTCCCTATGGATAATTGAGGACAATCTCCCAGTTTTAAAGTTGGTACATAGATTAGTGTTTAATTGTATAACCACAGGATAGGAATCCTGAGATATTGTTAGAATCCTGCCTGTCACAAAACCCTAGAAACAGCAAGTCATATTTTATAAATGAGATCATGTAGATTCATATTAAAATATAGGTTTTGTTGCTATTACAAGGCTCTGTGAGGTCATATTACCTGTTACAGTCATCTGTCTGCTATGCTTTATGGAATTAAGAAAAAGATTCTACACTCAGCCATACATACTTAAAACAAAGTTAAAGAGGGCAACAGCAGTTAGCAGAAAAATCTCCAAGAAGTTCTTAGATAATATGAGAAACTGTGCTCAAAACACCCCTCTCCATATTAGAAATTCTGACACTATTGCCAGCTTAGGAAAATTGGGATTTGTGTTATTAAGAAGGATGAATCCCTCTGCAGTTGTCAAAGAATACCAAGATAAATAGTAATTCTTAGATATTTACCTTCATTGACTTTCTGGATTATTGAACCATAGTCCTGGTAGAATTAGAGCTACCGACCTTCAATTTTTGCTGCTATGTCATTAGGCGTAGGAAGCCCGGCATAAAAATAAGAATAGCTCAGGTTAATCTATAAAAAACCCAAAATAGATGTCTCCTACTCATTAAGAATCAGTTTTCTTGATTATCTTTTTATTTCAAGGAGAACAAATGTGCTCATGTTTATAATCTTATTGAAGTAGACGCTAAAAATGTTTTTAGAATTTGTACTGAAAAATTTGACTTCTCTTTTGCTCTGACTGACCTTTACTAATAAAAATTTCTACAGGAGAGTCCATTTTCACATGATAAAATAAAATATGGTGTTTTATACAGAATTTTATGTAACCACTAATTACTATATAAAACTTTCTCCTTTGGAATTTGTATAATATCTGTTTTGTTGCTAAGTAAACTGAGCCATTGAAGTTAAGTGGCTTGTCTAGGAAAATGTAATATAATAGTAAATTAATTTCAGATTGTAAATCTCTGATAAATATACATTTATTAAGTATAATCATTATCTTGTTTTTCCTAGAAAAACATGCATCAGAAACATTTACTTTTCTGATTATTTTAATTTATAAAACTAATATCTGCTTTTTCATAAGAAAAAATAATACAGACTTGTAATAGAAAATAAAAGTTGCTTCCTCACTACCCACCTCCTCCTCTTTGATCTCATCTTCCAGAATAAGCACCGTTTACACTTTGTTGGATCATCTCATCTTCCATACTTTATGCATATTCCATTATACACTCTCCACATGTTCTACTGAAATTAGCTTTTTATTTTTTTACTTAAAAATATATTTTTGAATCTTTATATGTCAATATATATAGATCTAGCTCATCTTGCAGAGAATTCTATTGAATACTCCTCTATTTCATAAATTTAACATAATGCCCCATTGAAGGACATTTAGATTTTTACTCTACAGTGGTACAGTGAATACCCTTCTAGTGGTCAGAGTGTGTGTATTACTTATCTGTAATTTCTGCAAGTAGAATAACTAGCTAAAAGGGTTTGCTCATTTTTTTAATTTTGAAAAATATTGCAAATAACTCTCTAAAAACATTTATATGCTCTCCAAGAAAATATGAAAGCTCATTTTTACCCACTCTTGACTATACTAATGTTAATTTTTTTCTTCTTTGCCAGTCTAATACAAATTTTCATTTTTATTTTTTTTAGTGTTCAGCAAACATTGAATACATTCTTTATTGGTAAGGTTAAGAATATTTCCATGTACTTATTGGTTTATTAACCTTTTCTCTTGTGAAATATTTGTTCATTTTTACTCATCTTCTTGGTTTTGTCATATTTAGTAAACCCTTTTCCTCTCTCATGCTATAAAAATTGTATATTCTCATGTTTGTAAGATTTTTATGAGTTTAAATCTTTGATACATATAAGATGTAAATCAAAAGATGTATTTGATACATCTTTTGTAGATGGTGAAAAGTTGGGATCCAAATTATTTTTTTCAAGTAGATAGTTAGTCCTAGGTAAGTCATTGAATAGCCCAAACTTCATCTATTTATATAAAATTCTATACTTTATATACATTAAATTATCCTTATTTTTGTTGTCTCTCGATTTTCTATTCTGTTCTATCAACTTGAGAAAGTTGAAACAGTACCATAATGTTTTAAATGCTAATTTAGCTTTATTTTTCATTTTAACAACTTAGGTCAAGACTACCCTAATTATTCATCTTCAAAATTCTCTTGGCTAAACTCCCATATTTCCTTTTCTTGGCAAACTATAAAGTTAAAGTTGAATTAAAACTTAGACTAATTTGGGGATAATTTGCATCTTTGTAATCATTATTCTTAGACTTATAGGATGTCTCTGCATTGATTCAGCCTCCTTTTATGTCCTTCGGTAACATTTTGTAATTTTCATCATATATCTCCTGGACATACTTGTTAATTTCATTCCTAGGTATTTTGTAACTTGAATTACTATTGCAAATACCATATTTTTTTTATTACATTTTCTAACTGGTTATTTTTTGTTATTTTTTTTATTAAAAGTATTGATTTAAATGGTTTTTTAAATCTTGTATCAGGCCACCTTACTGAACTCTAATTGATTCTAGTACTTATTTTTCTCATTAATTCTACCAGTTTTCCCCTTAGATTTTCTAAACAGAACATCAGATTTTCTAAAAATAATAACTTTCTTCTTCAAGTGTACTTTCAAGGTGCATCTGCTCAGATCTATCACAGATTAATTGCAGCAGTGACTTGAGCTGTGTTCAAAAATGATACTGCATTTATTCCCTGCTGCTTTGGAAAAATGGATTAATATGACTACTTTTTTAAAAAAGGAAAGGAAAAGTTGTGTGTTTTCTCCTTCTCAACCCCAAATCTGAATTATATAAGTCATGCTGTCAAATAAGAAAGTAAAATTGTTTTCATTTGTACCATAGCCTCTGCAATACTTTGAAGCACAAACTTTAATCTATGATTCATTGCTTTTTAAGGTCACTGCACTATTTAATGTATTTATATGACATTGGGTCTTTCGCTAATCTAAGGCTATGTTTCCGGCTATCAATATTTTCAAAGGCATGCAAAAATAAATTTTAAAAATGAATTAATAAAGTGACATAAACAAGGGCAAAATTAATTGGAAGCAATATTTACTAAGGCCTTCTATGCCTATTGCATTCTAGATTTTCTCATTTAAACATGTTTCTGGTTAAAAACAGACAATATCAGGCATTATGAAAATGGGAAATTTTTTCACCCAAAAGCAGCATTTTCCAAAGTGTATCCTACAGAACAGTGGGTATTTCGGTGCCAAGAGATGTTAAGTAGAAAAATGTTGTTTCATGGTCATATAAAATGTGGGTTAACTGATTTTACTATGTGGGCTTATTTTTATTACAGTACTTTATAAAGTCCTTTGTTATGTGTATGTGTTTTGTGACTTTTCAAAAGAAAGATAGAATATATAGTTTCTGACTCATTTTGACCAGGTAATCCTTTGTCTATGAAGCATATCTCAGAATTAATATTTCTTGGAATACTTTGGAAAATACCTAAACATCTTCAAATTTAAATTGTAGCATATGTTTTTAAGAAAACATACAAGTAGACAGAAAACTTTTCTCTGATTATCTCTAGTTGTGTATCTAGTTTATATCTGTTTTCATATATTTAGTTGCATTTTTCATTAAGTGAATTGACTAAGGACTAAAGTAGCTTTCTTAGCTGTAGTAAGTCTCTGATCTATTCTTTAACTGAATTATGAAGACACCATTCAGAACTAGCTGAGTGATAAGTGAGGTGAGAGGTATGGTTGGTAGCAAGAAGAAAGATGCAATGATAGAGAAAAGTCAGGAGGATAAAGGTGCAGTGATCTAGGCAGAGATGAATTGCTCTAATCGAAAGCATTAATGGGACTTGTAGATTTGAAATACATCATCACAATAAAATACGGTATAACTATTATGGTCATTTTCAAATGTCCCTAATGTTGTTTAGGTAGAACCTAGGAGTAAATTTGAAGGACATAGAGTAAGATTATACCACAGATAATGAAAGCTGTAACTACCAAAGGCAAGAATTGACAACGTTTTACAAAAGGGATTGTTTATTTACAAAATAAAATTATTGATATGCATATTAAGGGTAAAGGATATTAAGAGTTGAAAAGAGGTCTGAGATTTAATTTAGACAAGTATATCCAAAAGAAATATAATGTGAGTCATCTAATTTAAATATTTTAGCAGTCATGTTTTAAAAAATAAAAAGAAACAGGTAAATTAATTTTAATAATATATTTTATTTAACTCACTAAATATCCAAAATGTTATTTTAGTGTATAATCAATAAAAATTATTAATCAGATATTTTAAATTTAATTTTTAGTACCAAGTATTTGAAACCTAGTGTGCATTTTACAATTATAGCACGTCTTAATTCAGACAGGCCGCATTTCAAGTGCACTGTTGCCACCAGTGGCCTTGCGCCTGCTACGTCGGACGTCACAGATGTAGACTCCACCACTTTGTGGATGTCCGTTGTTTTGAGCCTTGGCTTCATTGTCTGTAAAATGGAGATAATATCCATTTCAATATTAACTATGAGGATTAATTATGAGGTTAATATGAGGATCAAATTTTAAATGTATGTGAAGGTACTTTATAAGTTGTTTATAAATATTGATGATTATTTACTTTAATATAAGCCATAAAACAGGTGTAAGTATTCCAGAGATGCAGCTAAAAGCACAGTTTTCTTTTAAGACTCATAACAAATGAAATAAATGAAGTAATTCAAAGTAAATCCATGAAAATACAAAAAGATTGCTTTCTATGGAAGAATTGATATATTTTTTCTATCTAATTATTTAATTCTGAACTCCCTATGATTTTGCCCAGAAGTTGAAAGCTAACTACAAAGTTAAACTATAACAATTAAGTAGTGCTTTATAATAGTATATTTCTACTCATTTACATTTTATTATTTTTCATGCTTTTTTCTACTTTATTTTATCATTTTTCATTTTACCTTCTTAAGTAAACCCATACGTTTTGTAAAGTCAGTAATGTAAATAAATAGAAACAAAGCTCAAGCTATTTCACAGATTTTTAAGGTTAATAAGATTAACATTCAAATTAGACAACTTTGAGTATTAAAATATCAATTATACAGAATACAAAGTTTCCAGAATACCATGAAAAAAATTAAAATTATTTTGAAAATAACTGACTTTTTTAAAAAAGAAAAATCTGAGTTATTAAGGAATAGAGAGCTGAAATTATTAGGAAATGATATATATACTTTTAAAAATAAATTCTGGACATCTCATCAAATATAAAAGAATATGACTTTATTGGAGGCAAAATCCATAACTTTTACCATAACTAAGTTTAATGAGGTATAACAGAGTTAAATCTATAGTTCCTATTTGATAGTCTCATTAATTATATGTATTT
Organism: Cynopterus sphinx; assembly: GCA_030015415.1. Lineage (NCBI taxonomy): Eukaryota > Metazoa > Chordata > Mammalia > Chiroptera > Pteropodidae > Cynopterus > Cynopterus sphinx. The sequence goes on along the minus strand of CM057389.1, from coordinate 22,506,368 downwards.
TCACCATTAGAGGACTTTGGGGAAAGCAGTAAGTAGTCTAACTTCTGCAGATATAGGTGTCTTTTAAAGTCTAGAGTTTAAAACTGTGAAAAAAAAACATATTTTTTGATAGAATTTCCTGTGATATTCAAAAGCGGTCTTACATTATTGGGATCTACAGTAAGAAAACTATTGGTTCTTTAGTCGATAATTGAAGTATCTTTTTTTTTTTTTTTTGGTATGGAAGAGATGTATGAAGATTATGAAATCATAGAAAGTGTTCCCCACCAAAAAAAAAAAAAAAAGACTATACTATCTGAGTCATAACCTGTACTCTACCTTGGGTATGTAGAAAACGTATATAATGTGATTTAAAAAAAAAAAAAAAAAAAAAATGTCATCTATGCCCCAAAGAACAGGGAAACAATTCTATGACATGAAATTTAGACACACAGTATTTCTGAGGCCCTGTATTTTCTCGAGGTCATCATGTCTATACTCTCCTTAGATTGCTCATACTGTATAAGGTTATATGCTTCTCAAGTGCAAAGACTTTATCTTTTCTACAAACTATTAAAGTATCTACACTTAACCTTGTATGTAATTACTTTTTATGTGATTTGAGTTTTGAGTTGCCCAGCTAGATTTAAAACAGAGAGAAAACACTATTAATTATAACTCTTTTGCCTCTCTCGTGATATCTAAAGCAGACCTTTTGTTGGATAGTGTGAAAGATATTTTTACTTGATTGGTCATATTCTTTCTGATAATATCAAGATGGAAGCTCTCAATAACTGTAGTCTTGAGTCTGTATGATTTCTCTTTTAAAATCTAGGTTGGCAACTGTTTCCACATATATCAGCAGAGTTGTTAGTGGTTATTAGTAGTTGCTGTTGAATGGCTTTTTATTATATTTTGGTTAATCCTAAAAGATAATGTGATGTACTTCCTAAAAGTCTTTTTTAAATCAAAGAGTGATTTGTGGGAGTAATAATGAACAAACCAACTGAGACTCATCTACCTCCCTTGAAAATTTTGTGTTTAGGAACCATTTTAATATATGTGTACACACAGATATATTATGCTAAGAAGTCAGATTCCAGAAAAAGTTTATGATAGAGAAGAAAAAAATAATTATGGTCTGTGGAATTTTTTGTTTTTCTTCTGTTACTTTGTGTATACCATTGGTACTAGCTAGCATCTATTCTGACTGGTGAGTTGTAAAATATTTTTAGTGTTAACCATAGTTTATATGAAGCATAATTGCCTTGATTATATCTTATTGTGCATATGAATAAGTGAAAATGTTTAAATTTCTCCAGTTATATTTACATTTCACATCAGAAACCTAATTTCAACTCAATAACCTCTGAAAATAAAGCATAAAATCTTGCTTAAGCCAATAATTAATTATATTTCATAGTAAACAAAAATGATTCATTAAATTTGCATGATGTCCTTTCCTGGTAATAGTGGGCTATGTATAAATTTTTAAGTATCCCTGATCTCTGTAACCTTTCAAAGCTGTCATATGAAGTCTTCATTTCTTTTCTGATTAGAATGAAGAGCCATTCAACATAATTAAATAACACATAGGTGGTGTTTCCAAGGGCCAAAGGCCGTTAGTTTTAGATTTGCCTGGATTGGTGTTGTCTGTAGCCCAAAGTCCTGACAAAATACACTAATGCAAATAGTAAACATTGCACTAAAAGCAAGTTTTGGTGTGGAGATACAGATAGAAATTAAAGAGATATGTCATTAAAACTCCAAATAATGTAATTAACATCTAAATATTCAATATAAGTTTTTTTTTTTTGGTTTGTTCTTCACTAAACATCTCTTTAGTTGTAATTATTTCTACCTCTCTTTACTTACAAGGGTCTGGCTTCTAGCATTGCCAGGGTGGGGAATAAGGTCTGCAGAAAAAGTAGGGGAGAATTTGTAATTCTCTTTGCCTATAAGGCTGACTAATTTAGTCCATTCTCAAATCCCCAAGAGCTCTTCCTGGCTCCTCATGTTAATATTTAAGCCTATGGCCTTCTGTGTTAATGCCTTCTGCCAGCTATACCCCTTTGTTCTTTTAGGCCTTACCTTACTCAGATTGCTGAGTTGCAGTGCAGAAAGGTTCTCCACTTAAGACCAGATTGTTTTCCTTATCTATATTGTGGAATATTTGATATTCTATCTCCTTGTCCTTTTACCTATTCCAGGACCAAGCCAGGATCTTAAAAAGCCCTTGGAGCCTGAAAAGGCCCTACCTCAGCATGACTCCAGCAATCTGCTGGTATTTACAAAATGCAGGAAAGGATATCATTCAAAGGAAAAAAGTACTCTGAAGGAAAATAGAGGAAGGAACCTATTTCTACAGAGAGGTCTGGGGAAAAGAAAGGATGGGAGAAATAGTACTGACAAACTGAGAAATGGAACAATGCCATAATACTCACCTCAAGTCTCAAGTTATATGATTTTAATATGCTTTCTCTTAGAGCAAATCACAAGGTTGCCTTTGGAGAAAAGGTAATCTGTGCAAAAGTTATTATATGACACATACCTTTTTTTTCATAGACTTAATGAGGCAAACTTTAAAATCTAAAAATCTAAGTGTGGAAAATATATCTTCCTGTAAATTCCAAAAGAATTTAATGTAGGCACATAGTTCTTTGGTTTGTTGTTTGAAATTAATTCCTCTTCACTGTGATAATTTTTACTTGGGGCTTATAATATGAATAATATAATGATAATCTATAGTGTGTTTAAGAATAAATCTCAAGGAACATAGTGAAGTGACAGGCAAAGAGTTTCCTGCTGCTGATAAAATAACAATGCAGAGTTAAAATAGCCTTAGAAAATAAATCTGTAAGTGAAACTAAAACTTTTAAAAGCTGGAGTCTTTTATTCCATCACTATGTTCAGAGCTAGCATAGAAATGTAACTATTTATATTTAGATATGTACCTACTTGAAAACTAAATCTTTTTTAACATTAAAAGGAGCGTGTTATGTAGTTCTTAAAGTTTTATTTGGAAGCATGAAATCCGTTTTGTTTGGCTAAAGATTTTTCAATTATGCCTGTATTTTTATTGAATTATTTTTAATGATTTTGTCAGTCATTAATGAAATAAAATGTAATCATATTTTAGATATATTATTTATTTTTTAGAAATCATGAGATTCTATAGCAGTAAGGCCAGCCAGACTCTTTAAAACTTCACTTTGATGAAATTTATAGGGCTTGAATACAAAACACTTCTAACAGTGAATACCTTCTAATACTACACATACTTCTTTGTCAGACATTCTTATTACTAGACATTGAAATGATACAGAGGGTTTAAAAAAAATTTTTTTTTATTGTGATATAATTACAAACTCACAGGAAGTTGCAAAAATAATACAAGATGTCTCATGTATCCTTCATCCAGCTTCCCCCAGTGGTAATAATACATACAAATGTGTGTGTGTGTGTGTGTGTGTGTTTGTGTGTGTGTTGCATATATATACATACACATATGTGTATATATTATATATGTATGTATATACATTATACACACACACATACAGTAGTATAATGTCAAAACCAAGAAATCTAAATTGGTACAATAATGTTAACTGTACCACAGGCCTTAGATGTGATGAGTGAATGTGAGGGGAAGTCCAGAAAGTTTTCCATATTTGATACTTATACAATAGATTTAATCATCTAATTCTAATTAGGCTGCCATAACAAAATACATAAACTGGCGTCTTAAACATCATAATACCATCACATTGGGGGCTAACGCTTCAACATATGAATTCAAAGGAGGGACACAGTTTAGCCCACAGTAGTGGTGGAAGTATTTATCAAAATAAGGAATGCAGGTAAGGGGCGAATACCATTTTCATCCTGAGAGGATGATTTTTGAAATGCCTGTGGAGATAGCTAGGAGGCAACTAATAATACCAGTCAGAAGTTTAGGGAAATGGAATGGGCCGCACATGTAAAATAGGAGATCTGGGAGTCATCAAAAATGATCACGTTTATACGATTGGAATTAATGGAGCTTAACACATTTGTTCAATAAAACAGTGCTTACTGGTTGATGATGAAAGTTACAGAAAGAAGAGTTCAGCTTGGAGACCCCATTTGTTTAGATAAAGAGGGTGTTTGTATGTGTATGTATACAAAATCCTCTAAATATAAAGTTGGTACTATCTTTACCATTTTTGTCTTTACTATTCAAGCTCCAAATGTTTTTATTCTAATCTTCCAAATGTATTCAAGTTTGTCTATATTTCTCTTTAAGTTCAGCCCTGAAAAGTGAGTGAAATTCTGAGTGTGCGCTGACTGTGTGATGAAGGGTGAACTATCACCTTTTCTTGAGATTTGAGAGTATCCATTTACTTTGTCAGCCTAAGAGCACACTGACTTTTTTGAGTAACTACTTAACAGCTCTACCATTTCATAATTTCAAACCATCAGAAATAAGAAAGACACAGTTGCCGCTATCAGGTTTTGAGTTGTTGTAGTGGGTTGCAATTATTTTAAAAGCCTATTCCTGCAGTATCTACGTTTCTCACACATTTGAGGAATGTTGTATTTAATCTTTCTCTTCCCTGGGCCTGGGTTTGTTTTAATCTTTTCCTCTCCTGGGTTTGGAAACAGTAGAAAAGGTGGTAACATATAAGATCAAGCGAAGATATGCAGGCATACCTTAAGAAGGACCAGAGGAGACAGAGTTTGTTACCTAAAATATGCTGCCTTTTTGGAGTCTTTTAGCAGGATCTAATTTTCATTATTTGTTACTAAAAAAAAAAAAAAATTCATTAGTAGGAACATAGTCTCTATTCCTATGAGATTTATAGTGGGCTACTCGAGACAGTAATAATCAAGTCTATCATTCTGAGTCTTATTTTTGTAGAGGTTTTACCACAGCTTTTGCCTATGAAAGAAAGAAACCAGCACAAAAATGTAGGTGTTTGTACATTAACATTTGTATGAATTGGCATACTCTAGGTAATAGGTGTTTCTGTGATGAAAAATAATCTTCCATTTCTCCCATTTCTTGTATATGGGTCTGAAGACCCTAGTTTATTAGACCAGCAAAGATCTGATTGAGTAAAGTGAGGCACTGTGCATGCTAGAATGAGTTCTTTGCTTTTCCAGGAAACAAGTGAATTTAATGCATTTAGGAGAATGCATTGAAAATTACAGGTGATTTAAAAGGCAAAAGAGATTATTTGGAAGCTTTATCTATTCCAAAGAAATTATTATCTAAGTGCAAATCATCTTGCATAAATCAGTCTTTAACTTTATAACAGTTGGCTATTTTTAATTTGTGAATAATAAGTAATCAGATGGTATGATGAAGTTTTAGTTTAGAACTGATCAGCACAGCCCTATGGCAAACTATATTTAAGTAAATTATCATATGTCCTGGAAAATAAATTAATTTCTCAAGAAAAGCAGTTATGCTAGAAAAACATTTGTTCCTAGGAGAATTAAGCCTAATGAAAATTTTCACTGTAATATGTAGGAGCCAAAAAATAAATGTAGTTTTACTGTAAAAGAGAAGCTAGAGTGCTGATACAGTTAAGTGATTTTTTTTTTTGACAGGTTAATTCATTGGTAAGTTCTTTCAATTGCAGGGAGTAGTGAACAGGCATTTATAAAATCTGGTGGCAAAATCAAGAATTAAGAGTATCAACATTGAAATGATTGGGTTATTTGTTGAGTACAATATATCTGGTGGCAATTAGTTCTGAGTGAAATATCTTGAAAATACATTCTTTCCTAGGTAAAGTGCTATTCTGAATCATTTTATAATGTTACTTTACAAGCAGAAGGAAAACTCATTTGATAACATTTGTGACTAAGAAATTCCAATATAAAAAATTGATAGGAAAATTATAATATGCATTCTTGAAATTTCAAGAGAAAACCCTTTTTTGCTGTTTGAATAATAGTATGTCTGTCTTTCTGATATAAAACAGTTGAAGATATAAATCCTTATTCTTTCTACTTTAGATGTATTATCTACCACAAAAGTGGTTCAGCTTGTGCCACATATAAGTATCATTACAAAATTGTTGCTCTATCTACTTCACTTGAATGAAATGTTAGAACTTTTTTTTTTCTTGAGATGAAACCTGGAATTTAACACTGAAAAAATTCCATGTGAAACTTTTTCTCACCATCTTAAATTCAGCTTTCGGTTTTCTTTATTTTAGCATGAGTTATTCCAATATAAAATCGTGCATTCATCCATTCCTTCAACAAATATACCTTGAATACTTACTGTGTGCAAGCACAGTACCAGGAACTGAGGATACAGCAGTGAATGCGACAGATACATGGTACCCACTGTCATGTGGATTGTGACCTAGCTGTAGAGACGTGTAATGTGTAATCACACTGTGGAGTGGTTGCAAGGAGGCAGCACAAGGAAACACTCAGAGAAACTGGGTGGTGAGGGGTCGCACAGGTCCACATTGAGAGAGAAGAGTCTCTTCTCCCACATCCTTCTCTCTTTTTAATTCCCATCAGGCCCTGTTTTCCTCCCTCCATCTGGTAGAATAGTTATTTTCAGTATCAATAGTCATTTTGATCTTAAAACTATGCCAATGTGTGCCGAGACAAAGTTTTGATTCTAGTGTAAGAACTGATTTTTGAAATAACTTCAAAAACATTTTTCGATGCATTTGCTTTTTGTTTTATTTTTTAGTACATAACAGGTTTAGGATCATAAATAAATATTAGATTTATGGGAATTTTAAATCTCTAGGTAGATTAGTGTTCCCAGTACTAGTTTAGTAACAACATGTAGGGTTTCTGTAGTCTTCCAGAACTATCACAAAATTCTCAAAATATTCTCAGAATAAATTTAATTCCTGTCTAATATGTCATTAATGATGTCTAGGAAGAAGAGATGGTCATGAAAGCAAATGAACCATTAAGGAATATAAAAAATTCAACATTGTAGGTTTAAATAAAGATTTTGGATTAAGATATTTTAGAAATGCAAGATTTTACACTAAAATTACATTTAACTAAGTGGCTAGAAAATCACACAGTTAAGTTTTAATGAATTCGGTACTTAAAATAGGCTTCTAGTACTGAACACTTCAGGTGATGAAAGTGAGAAATGTTTTGATTTGCTTCCTAGTAAGTGGAGGTATAAAAGATGTGTTGAGAGCATCATTTACTTTGGTGAATTGGATGAACTATAATTGCATTTTGTAGCACATTTTAAATATCAAAAATGTAATCTGTGGGTAATGATTTAGAATGCTAATGAAGAAAAATAAATTCCAAAAGCCACAGTCCATAGTAATAGTAGTCAGACAATTCATTCACATTCACCACAGAAGCTAATATTAGAAGTTTTAATTTTAAAAATATTTTTTTAAAAGAATAATAAAATAAGAATTAAAGTTTACCTGTTTGTAATGAACAGCACCTTTTTCAGAATTTATTTAGGTAAAATAGTGTCCTTAGAAGCAAAGCAGTGAGCTAGGCCCTGATCATTGTGATTGGCCCTGGGAATTCCAATGATATCATCAAAAAATATAGTTTCTCTCCTTAAGAAACTTATTAAAAGTCTTATGTATATAAAAATGTAGTGACAAGTTTGCTTTTAAAGAGACTATATAAATAATATACCTTTGTTTAACTGGAGGCATAATATCCACCATTGATGTAGAAGCACCAATTTTTAAAACAGCAGAAGTTATTAGAAAATAACATTTGATTTATCAACATTCACTTTATAGCTAAACTACTGTGATACAAAGAGACGTACGTAACTTATTTGGACAGCAAAATTGTACAAGATGCTTAAAGATGTAGGATAGATCTAAATGATGCTAAGTAAATTAAATTTTTAGAAAGAGACTGGTGAAAGCTTTTGAAAGCATTATAAAGCTAAAGATTGTAGGAAATTGCATTTATCTCAAAGCCTATCACTTTGCCAGGGCTGTCATAATAAAATACTACAGACCGGGCGGCTTAAACAACAGTCGTTTATTTTCTCACAATTTTTGAGGCTGGAAGTCCTCTATCCTTGACTTGTAGATGGCCAACCTCTTGCCACCTAGTCACAAGATCTTTTCTCTGTGTACTATACACTCTTGGTGTCTCTTTATGTTTCCACGGTTTCTTCTTATAAGGACAGCAATCCTACTTGATTAGGTCCCCACCCTAACAGCCTTATTTTAACTTAATCAACTCTTTAAAGACCCTCTCCAAATACAATTACATGGTGAGGTACTAGGGGTTTGGACTTCAAAATATGAATCTTGAGGAGACACAATTCAGCCATAACACCGATGAAGTGGTATCATATTCTCAGAGATATAAATCACAGTAAGTTTTCTTCAATTTGCCAGAAACAAGTATGGAAAGAACTGTAAAGGATAGTGTCATGAAGTACAGGAGGTTGGGAAACAGATTTCCCAGATATTTAGAAGAGAAGTGTAACTGATTGCCTTCATGTAAAGTTGTACGTATGGACAGAGATTACACAAGTGCCTTCTGGTTTTCAAATCTTCAGAATACTGTCATTCTCCCCAGTCCCCCAAATATAAAATTATTTACCAGGCCTAGAAACTAGGAAACATTTATGGTTTACTTACTATAATTATCAAATTCTTTTACCAAAAACAAATTAATTTGGGGAATGGAAAATTACACACATATTTAATGCCACAAAATTTTATTAGTACAGGGTTATTATTTTATTTAGAAAAGAATTATTAGAACAAATATGTTACAGGATTTTTTAAATAGTAAATTTCTTAAACAATTATATCTCATAAATATATTAAGGCTGAAATGCAGAAATCTATTTAAATGATCAGATGAACTCTGTTAAGAGAGCAACTTAGGACCATGCAAAATACATAGAATTTTCAACACAAGTTTTAAAAGTTACTTTTCATGCCGCTAGAACTTGTATTTTTTTTTAATTGCTCAATGAAATAATTGAAGTAATTAATCTATTAGAAATTACTTCTAAAGCATTCAAACTTTGAGTTTTGCTTTGGTGACTTATATAGACAATGCCTATAGCTACTTCTCAGTTGAATAAGGAAAGAGGAAAAGCCAGTACTTCAAATATGTTAAATTGCAACTTCCTGCACCTACAAAGTTGCTCCATAGTCAATATGGCAGAAGTAGTTGAAACACATGGACCTTTTGCCTCCCCTTCCATTCATATGAAAATGCTATATTAAATATAGCAAAATCATTTGGGGACATAAATTTATCCCACGTCCATCTGGCTACTTGAATAAAATAAACCCCGTGATCATTTATTCATATATGCCTTACATTAAAATATACAAAAATATACTGTATAGTAAGTGTTCTATATTGTGAACATGTCTACACAATGTTAGGGAAAATTCAGAACTTTTATAAATGCATGTTAACGTTATAATAGTTTGTGTAATGTTCACATTATAGTCACAAAAAATGCAAACTAGATGATAAACATGTTCTAAAAATGTTCTCATCTTGAGAAGCAAGGAGCTTCTGTTAACTATGTATATTTAAATACCAAAGAAAGACTGAGAAAAAGAGGGACATACAATGATAGATGCTGGCAAATGGGGAAGAGGTGTGGTGTAGTACTCTAAGCACAATACCAGATACTAAAAGGCCAAATGACCTGCAGATTTTTAGTATAGGTAGAGCTACAAGGGGAAAGGAGACAGAGGGGAGAGACTAGGTCTGAAAAACAGAAGGCTGTGGAAGAAAGTAATAGCTGTCTTATAAATAATTCAGGGCTTCCCTATGAAAAAGGCTTTTTCCGTACCAGTCATAGAATGTGAAATTATATCTATCACCTCTGCTGTACCTTGGAATTTTACTGGGCTTTTGTTTGGAATGAGGGTCCTATAGTTTGAATGAGTGAATTCTGGAATAAAATTAAAGATTTTTAAAATTGAATATAGTAAATACTATATGTAAAAGATTTATTCCTCTCCTGATCCCCACAAACACATACTTCTTTTTTTTTTCTTTAATATCACTGGAATCCTTCCATTGAATTCAAAATGTTCACATTTACCCATGGACTTTGGGTTATTGGATAACACACAAGGCTTTCCGTCTGGCCTTTGGACAGTAGCAGGCTGCTTCCCTTTTTTTTCCTACTATCAAGTTCTACTCCTTTAACTAAAATTGACCCTTCAAGGCCAATGCCAACTGATATACCTGAAGCCATATGTCCTAATATTTTAAATAACCTGTAAGGAGCTCAGTTCAATTATGTATGGACAATGCAGCTCTGATATAGACATTACCTGGGTCAGGAGTAAATTGATTGACTTTCAATCACATCTCTGTTAAAATAAAGCTTCCATTGTGAGCTTTAAAACTTAAGAAAGCCTTCCTTGGATATTTGACATTATGTTACTGAAAATGAGAATCAAGATGTTAAGCTAATTCAAAACAGGAAACTCACAGCAAAATTCTATTTTATATTTTATTTTACTACATTAACTCAACAAGATTACAAGAGAGTATGCAGTAGTAGATAAAACAGATAATCTTTGTTCTAATAGAGGATTCAGTTGAGTAGAGATGGGGAGAGAATAAAATATAAACATACATTTATAAATATACCTCTATAATAACATTATGGAAAAAAGAAAACCATATTATATAAGAGAAGAAATATACCTTCTTCTTTAGATCGGATGGCCCAGAAAGGCCTTCTGGCTGAATCCTAAGGTATGAGGAGTCAGCCATGACAGAAGATAATGAGGCAGAAAAGAATTTGGCCTCTTTAAGGTACAAACCAGTGTGGTTGCAGCCTGCTGATCAATGGGAAATGTGACTTGTGATAAAGCTGAAGTGACATGTTTGTATTTTATTGTAATACCGGTGAGAAGACATTGACAGGTTTTTAGGAGGGTAGTGCCATGACCCAACATATGTTTTTAAAAGATAATACTGGCTGCTTTATGGAGAATGTCTTGGGGGCAAAAGTGGAAGTAGCTTTGAATAAGATTAAAAGAAATGGGTAGATATGAGATATTTTAAAGATAGAACCAATGGAAAGTAAGGAATAAAAGAGAATGTCCAAATTTTTGGTTAAGCAACTATTTGGTGATGATATCATTTATCAAGAGAGGGAATCTAAGAAGAAAAGCAGATTTCTGTGGGAAAAAAATTGGGAGGTCTGTGAGATATGCTAGTGGTGATATCAGATAGACAGTTGTCAGCTCTGCAACTCAGATGGGAGGTCTCTGCTCAGTAATAAATTTGAGTAAATCTATACGGTTTATAAAACTGAAAATGAAATTAGAGGAAAAAAAAAATAATGATAGAAGAAAACCCAGAACCCTAAGGGTGTGTTAGAGATATTCGAGATAGAAATCCGATAGAAGCAGTGAAGTCAGCCAAGAGGCAGAGTGGCCAACTCTGTAGAATGCTGCTCAGGGACAAGTAAGATGGGGACTTGAGAGCCCCTTTGGATGTGACAACAAGGTGGTCATTTTGGACCTTTTAAAGAGCAGTTTTATTTTCAATTTATTACATTTTTGTTGGTTTACTTTTTGTGTCATTTTGTACTTCTGTGCTTCAATGCTTTTGCATGTGTGTGATCATCAAAGTAATTTATCTCCAGATTTCCCCTTTAGTTCCATTTTCCTGTTCAATACTGTGCTTTTCCTGAATTGTGTGTTAGAACGTGAGAGTCCTACAATTTGTCAAGTTAATGTCCTATGATCTTGAAAGTGTGTCATTATTATGGTCAAAACAGGAGTACTTAAGTCGTCTTTATTTTGCTTTGGTGATGATAACTTAAATGCTTTTGAGCTGCATACACATGTTCCAAATACATGCTGGTCTATTATTATCTCTTTATTTTTAATTACATAGTATTACTTAAGCTGTTTCTTTAGTTTTCTATACTTATCAGTTCAAATAATAATTAGTAATTGGAAGTAATATATTTAACCAATGGTCAGTTAATTAGTAAATCATACTATCTACTACTTCTACTGTTTAACACTGTATGTACACATAATGGCATTCAATAAATATTTGTTAAATATTGTTTTATAATGAATGGTTGAATGGTCAGTCATTTCTACTGTGCTGGCAGTTGTCTTCGTTAAACATTTTCAGTAGATTACCTTTGATGGGAATATATTCGTTGGCCCTTCATATATATTTTTGTAAATAATTATTCAAGGTGCAGAAACATAAAAAATTTTAAACCCATGAGTTAACTATATAGGCTTCACCAGATCCTACCACAATGGATATGTAGCCTTTTATCTTTCTTATACTTTAGCACAAGGGTCCCCGACCCCCGGGCCATGGACTGGTATCAGTCCGGAACATGGCCTGTAAGGAACCGGGCCACGCAGCAGGAAGTGAGTGGCTGCCAGCGATCAAAGCCTCATCTGTGTTTGCGGCCACTCCCCAGCACTGGCATCACCGCCTCAGCTCCACCTCAGACCATCAGGCATTAGATTCTCATAGGAGTACTGGTCCCTGGTGCCGCAAAGGTTGGAGACCACTGCCTTAGCACATGTTAAAAGGGGCTAGTACTGACCTGTTTCATAGATATGTTTTATACATGATTGTATACTTGAGAATACATTTAAAGATGTAAAACTACTTGAGAAAAAAATCACTGTATTAAACAACAGTATTTTGCATTACACAGACATATCTAAAAATATGGGAAAGGTGAACTATGAGAAATACTCTTTTCCTCTTCTGAGGATGGTGTCTGTAGACATTCAGGATGGTCCAGCCTTTGAGATACTGCTGGAAGCTGTCCTGCAATACATTCTCTAACAAAACTAAGCTGTTCCGAACCCCTGGTGATAGAATTATTTACCTTTATACCAGGAAAATTGGGAAAGACCCAAAATCTGCATGTAGTGTGTGCCGAGGCCTACTTCGCAGAGTTTGTGCTGTGAGACGTAAAGTTCTAATGAGGTTGTCTAAAACAAAAAAACATGTCAGCAGGGCCTGTGTTGGATCCATGTGGGCAAATGTGTCTGTGACAGGATTAAACATGCTTTCCTTACTGAGGAGCAGAAAATCATTGTGAAAGTGTTGAAGGCCCAACCATAGAGTCAGAAAGCTAAATTTAAAAACAAAGCTTTTTGAGTAATAAAAGCAAAGCAAAACAAACAAACAAAAACCCATGGGAAATGCCGATTGTAAGAGCCAGAATATTTAACATGGATTCTTATAATATGTTAAACACTGTGATTGACAAGACTGTCAATAGTTGTTTGATTGGCATGTATTTTTTAACTGATGCACACACAGAACATTATAGAAAACATCATTTGGAGAATTTTTCTTATAGTTATCATGACGATCATAGTAAGAAATACATGTTGATAAATCTCATAAGGTTATTTAGTTTCCAAAGTTGTTTTACATTTTTCTTAATGGACTCCATTATGGGAAAAAATATGACCTTTCTCACAAAAATTCATATTGAAATGAGTGAGGTAATGATGTATGGGAAGCAAAGAAGAACCTCAGTTATAGGGGAACATTTCCCTCTGTCATTCAAGTCAAAAGTTCAGCTACAGATAAGTCTAAACAAAGGAGACATGGGGGTTCAGTAAATAACAGGTTCAGAGTAATAATCAAAGTGAGACTGAAAGTAAAGCTGGGATAACTCTCTGGGTGGAGGTGAGACTCACATCTAAGAATGATGAGGTGCCTGGATGGTTCTGAGAGGGACTGGGGCGAGCCATGTCTGAGAAGATCGATTGACAAGAGGCTGTTCACCTCATGCTTTGACAATTTTATTTACTTCAGAATGCTCAGGTTCTATGACATGCACTTTCTAAGTGGCTGTAGAAGGCAAAAAACTTACCCTTTGTCAGCTAATCTTAATCTGTAATCTGAAGTTGAGAATAAAAGTGAATCATTTTTAATAAATGAAATTAGAAATAGTACAAAAAATTTTATATACTGTTTTAAATTGTAGTTACCTTGAATTTTGAGAAAACGTGTAATGGTTACATTTTTAAGGTCCCTGTCCTTGAGAAGTATCTTTGTGTTTATTCATATATAATATAAAAGTTATTAAGGTGCAGAACTTTTATTTTGCCTCACCTGGAGGTGTAAAATGTCCTCATCTAAAAGAGCATAATTTAAAATGAAATAAATAGTTTATAACAGTGAATCATGAAGCAGTGAATTTCTAGACATTAGATCAATGCCAGATATAACTACACAAAAAAGTAATATATAACAGAAAATAAGGAACTCAGAATTCGACACCACAGTTTTTCTATGTCCAAATGCTGGTAAATGGTGGCGAGACTATAGTAATAAACATTTTTTTTGTATTCAGTTACTGTAAATCATGCATCAAGACCTGTGACCCCTCCCCAAATGCCTTTTCACAATTTGTTGTCAAGTATGGGAAAGGAGGTGGGATTTGAAATGCTACTCTGTTAGGTGGTTGAGTTATAGAATGAGTTGCCAAACAGTGGAATTCAAGTTGTAAAACAATGGTCAAGGAGAAGCATTACAGAATAATCTCTTAACTCGACACATTTTGATTTACTTCTCTTTATAATTACTTGTATTTATTAGATTCTATATGGCACCAGGAATTATCCTTTTACTAAGATTGTTTTTACTGGGAAATTGTCCTCTGTCTTTTTAGACCTGAGCTTCTTACCTTATCGTGGGAATATAGGTGAACGATATTAGCTGCAATCATTTTTAATTGAATTTTAGGACAAATCCATTTAATCTGTATTGTTATTTCCAATTACGGAGTTTCAGATCCACAAGATACACTGTCACTGAAAGACGTCTTGTAGCAGAGTGCCTTATGTGGGAATCAGCTGGTGATGAGTTGCTTAGTTTGCCTTCTAACTTGGCCACTTTGCACACCGTCTTAACTGCGCACCAAACATACTGAGCTATGTATGTATGAATAGAACTACCTTCAGGCAGCAGATCATGTGTGCCCAGCCTCAATGATGTTTGTCTTGTGTCTATAAAAGTTGAATGTTTTTCATGTTTTTTTTAAATGCTATTAAAAATACTGCAAACTTTAATGCTTTGATAGAATCCCCATTCTTCTCTACTGCCTTTGGTTTTTAACAACTTTAAATAACTTTTTAATCTTATGCTTTTGTATATAATGAAAAATAATTAAGGTGCCTGCAGTTTAAAAGTCAGCTTGACAGTTAGGTCAAAATATCAATGAAAAATGTTAAATTTCCTACTTTCCTGTTAGCATGGTATTGAGCAGTATAAACAATGTATAACCATTGATATCCAACCAATATATGATTCATTTAAACAAAACAATAGTCAAAGGAAGTGTTTACTGCCATTTATGTTAAAGTGAATGCATGAAGCTTAGCCAGTAAATGAAAAGAAAGAACAGGAACAAGTAGGAACTGACTTCATTGTGGTTAAGAGAATTCGTCTATTTTCAGTGCATACCTAATGTTATTCTCCTCACACTGTGGTGTTGAGTAAGGAGTAAACGAATGATGAGTAACTGAATACTGAATGGATAATTTAATAATGAATGAATAAGGCAGATTAAATCACATGCTTTTGATAAATATTGTGTAATTATTATCATTGGTACCTGAGACTTACATAGAATTTTTAGCTCACTAGGGAGTTTCTCACATTTGGAAATGATCCTTGCCACTGCCACTGCCCCAAAGGACTGGAAAAAGAAAGGCCCTCATGAGGACAGCCGACCCTTACCATGTCCAAAGGTCTGGGAGGTGTGTAGATAGTGTAGTTAGTATGGTCAAGTTAGCCTTCTGTTTGTAATTTCTTTCACCCTTATTTTCCACCCACCCAGTATCCTTCAAGTTGCAGCTCAGGTATCTCTTCTGTGAAGCCTTCTTTAGCCCATTCATTACTCTCGATTTTATGGCACTAAAGTGCCTATAGAACCTATCACAAAAATATATACTACTTATTTTACTCTATTGTATATATTTGCTTTTCTGTGTTATCCTTCTTACCCACTACCACTGTAAGATGGGGCAGAGCCCCTCTGGGTGGGGACTCATGCCCTATGCCCGCTGAGAGAGGGTCCTTTGCTTCACACAGGAAGGAATTCAGGAATGAGCCAGAGTCAGAGACAAAGAAAAGTTTACTAGAGAAGGAATAATGCTCTATAGAGCATGGTCTTCTCTCAGAATCATAGGAGACCCTGAGTGTTTGAGGCATTGGGTTTTTATCTGTTTCTTAGTTTCTGTGAAAATACTGAGTATAGGGAGTAAAGAATAGAAAAAAAAAATGGTTGGATTTATCTTTAACTTGTGCAAGGTACAGCTTAAAGCCTTTGTTTTCCTTTTTTTCCTTTCATGGTATGGGTAAGCAGTTGTTAGTAATCTCTGTAGTAATCCTCCTTTGTTCTGTAGATTCCCACAGCCTGGCTTTATGCTCAATGGAGTTCTGAGTCTCACAGCAGGTAGCAAGCTCTGAATTCCACTTGGTTTAATGTTTAGTCAATCCATGTAGTTCTCACACCTCTTCCCTATATCACCATCAGACTTTGAACTTCTTGAGAGCCAAACCCATGTTTTGTGTATATCTGGCATATGATGCTCAGTAAATAACTGAATGAACAAGTAAGTAAAGGAAAGTGTGAAGGCTATTGTACATTAGAAAAGAAACTAGCTGAATGACTGGAATGTGACACTATTTCATGCACCTCTTCCCCTTGTCCTAAACAAGTGTCTCTAAATGTAACTCTTTCTAGCCTATCCATAGATCTTTAACTTATCATTGGCTGATGTCTAATCTTATCAGTGAAATCAAATATTGCTCTTTTTATATGAATATTTTTGTTTTTCTTTGAAAATGATATTTCATATGGCTGTTTTTAAACTTATATAGATGGTATGTAGAAGGTATGAACATTTATTTTTCTAAATTTTGGTATTATTTATCCAAAATGTTTGGTTTATGATTAACTCCATTTCATTTGGGGAAACATACAGGGGTGAGCAACTACCAACAAACTGCAATTTTTATGAATGTTTATTTCCTATTTTCCCTAGAGGCTGAGTTTATATGGTTTTGAAGTAATATCTGTACAGTGACTTCTAAAATTTCTTGAGGACATTAGTAAAAGTTTTAGATTCCTGGTGACAGCTAAATGAAGATTTATACAAATATGACATGTAGTAAAACCATGCTAAAAGTTCCTGTCACAGATGGGAAAACAGTTCTTATTGGCAGTCCATTGCCTAATTGTTGATGTCAGTTGATTCCCTTAAGCAGTGTCACTTAGTAGGTAAGAGTATGGATCATAAGGCCAGGATTTAAGGGCTGGGTTTGCTTCTTATAACAGTGGACAAATTACTTTATAGGACTGTGCATTGGACTTCTTGGGCTTAAATCCTGGTTTTATTTCTTAATGACCTATGTGACCTTGGGCAGGAGACTTAGCCTCTGTAATACTGTCTTATGGTTGTGTGTTTCTAAAATGAGCTAATGTGCTAGCATATAATTGTTTAGAAAAACGCCTGGCATGTACCAAGTGGGATATATAAGTGTTTGATTTCTCCACTAGCATAGAGCTCCATGCACATAGTGATTTGATCTTTGTCTATTTTTGTTCACTGCTGTATCTTCAGGGATTAGAATAATGCCTGGCATATGGTAGGCACTGAACATATATTTATTGAATGAATATGCATCACTTTTCTTGTCTGTGAAATGAGAATAATGACAGTAGCTACCTTACAGGGTGTTTATGAAGATTAAATGAGGTAAAGTATATAATGAACATAACATTAACTATCATCATTATTATACATAAAGAGTTCAAATATTGTTCTTCCCTGTATCCTCTACCTCTTCTATTTGTGTGACTCATGACTTTGATCTTTAGCTTTTTCCCTTCATTCCTCTTATCACTACTTTTTAGCCTGATTAATTAATACATTATTTTGTTTACTTCCATGGATGTTTTCTGTTATAAGATAAAGGCCAATATTATCATAAATCTCATTACAGAAATAATGAAAATGCTGATCACTTAATCTTTCTTTTTTATCTTTTTTCCTTAAACATCTTGGACTTCATCAGCCTTTGTTAAAATTTTGGGTTTAACATCTATTCACTTTTAAAATTTGCTGTGTAAACACCAAAAACACTTTTGAAAACTGAAATCCCAAAAGCTTACAGTTTATTTGTGCCATATTGACATTAAGCCTGGGTATGGCCGTACATTTTTGAAATGATTACATATTTTGGATTTTATAACCAAGACTATTAAATACTTTTAGCAATTTAGAGTCAATATAAAAATGTTGACTATGTGGATTTTATCTCTTATAACTCAGATGCAAAGATATTTTGTTACTGCAATATATATATATATATATATATATATATATATATATATATATATATATATGGATTCTGAGGCTTGGTTTTGAATAAAACAATCTAAAATACATCCATAAATATTTTTATTTAGCATAGTATTATTTGCTACAGAGAAGTGGTCCAAGGTGGCAAAAATAATTGATATCATTGTAAAGACTGAGGTAGAGATGAATCCCCATATTACCAAGAACAAATGTATATCGAGAGGAAGGAGGTGAGTTGAGTCTACAGGATGGCTCTATAACTTACCCTGAGCAATTTCTAGCTCTTCCACCAACCAGCCATCTCTAAGTTCACTGAAAAACACTAAATGATGACAGAGTCGCAACAAGAGTGCCTTTATTTCTTTTTAGCATATGAACATTGGTGCCTTACTATCTGTTTTTTCTACTTCCCCAGGGAACTTACTTCCTCTTCCCTTCCCTTTGCTAGTAGTTTGTGTTCTCATCACCATCCCATACATCATTTCTAGCATAGAAAAGGGCAGGCTTCCAAAGGCACATCTGTGTTCGTGATTGAACTAATCTATGGTCTAGACACTGTATAACTACTTTATGTAATGAAGTATTTGTTTTTCATGTATTTACTTAAGTGACCAAGCCTCTGTTTCAGGAATATACTAATTTAACATACTGCAAAATTTTGGTGATTTTTTTTTTGAGAAATTAGTACAAAAACTGACAGATAAATTACATGTAATTTTCTAGTCTTGTTAGAAGTGATGGACTAAAATTTACACATGGCTAGGTAATATTGATATGTTTTGATAAAAAAGGCAGATATAGATTTAACTTTGGTATATATAGTTTGATATATAGGATGAACATTATGATTTTAAAGATTTAGTTAATAATATATATTTTGAACCAATAATTTACTGTATAGTTCACATTATATCTATCATCTGTGTTTTGTGTAAATGTACATGTTGAGATAACTATGATACAGTCAGTACACAGGGCACTGAACCTGAAATAAGGTAATCTGAGTTTGAGTCCTGCTCTGCCACTTTCTAGTTAAGCAAGTTACTTAATATTAGTGAGACTTTATTAGCTCATTTATAAAGAAGAAATAATGATGACACTTTCAGGATTGATGAAAGAATTAAGTAATATAATTGTATGATATGTTTTATATTCATGTATAATCCTATGATAATATATGCAAGCTTTGTCTCTATATATATTTTCTTCAAAAAGAAGATTTTTATACTTATTAGGTGGAAGCTTTTTTCAAGACTGTATTTTACTTTTAGAAGGCAATTTATCATATATATTTGTGACTCACTTTTTCTCTCATTTACTGGTGAATAAGAAAGTTAAAAATCATTTGAATACTGGATTATGATGATTCTGGAATTACACTTAATTTTTTATAATGACTATATAGTGACCCATCATTTGAAGACTACATCCAAAGCCATTTGAATGTGTATTCTGGTATGGAAGAATAACATTTCCAATTTTTTATCAGTAGTTTATTTTTATGTAAATTTTAAAGTTCTCTCGGGGATAGTAGTACTTAAAATGGAATAAGGGATAATAAATAAATGTTAAAAATAAATAAATAAAAAATATTAATATAATATTTATTATACATAGAAAAACAATTGAGCATAGGACCAAAAAAAGTGGAATTGTAAATTTTCTCATTAAGTTCAGTATATTCCACAAGTCATCATTTAAACTAGAGGTCTCTGGCCATTATTGTCGTTTGTCTCTCTGATATCTGTGTGCCAACACTCTTTTTTTTTTCCACGTAAAGCTTTCTTTCCTGAAATAAGGTGATTTTCTTCTCTAGTTCACTTTAATCCTCCTTGTGCCACCCTTCTATCATTTGTCAATATCTCTAAGATCCTAACTGTAGGAAAAATGTCAAAAAGCTTCCCAGGACAACCCTGTTCTGAAACTGCAAGAGAGAAATGATGCTCGTGTAGAAATAGGTGCATGTGGACTATTCCAGGCTAACCTCTGTGTATAAAGCCAGGTCACATAAAGCCAGAAGGCAGGGCTCTAGCCAGTCAGGCATGACCACTGATTCAGTTCTTAGATTTCCTATCCCCATGTAACCACTAATGGAAACCCAAGATACTCTTTTCTAAAATGACTTTCAGCCATCATTACAATGTCCCAGAATGCCAAAATAAAAGTTTTTAATCCCTGGCCAACATATTTTCCTAAGATTTCTCTACTCAATTCCTCTTCCTTGACATTTTCCTCTTGATTACAACTCAATACACATACATGCACATACATATGAAACAATACTACAATTAATGTAATAACTACGCTCTGATATTTTATTTTTTTAATGATTAAAACATAGTAAGTTATTTTCCTGACTCACTTAAAATTTTAACCTGCAGTTCAAAAAAAAAGGTGACATTCAATAAAGTTTCAGTTTCCAAAAATTTATGATTCTCATTATTCTTACTGTGAAATTTTTATTTAATGAAAAAGTTTGTGTTCTCTGGATAAAAGCAATACGGTATGAAAAAGTGCTAATAGAGTTCCTGGTCTTATCAGTGCTTATTGAAATGCTGATATTTTAGGAAGGTGACTAATAAATAGGAAATCAAACTAAAAGTTGTAGGAGTGGAGTATTAATGAGAAAAACAAAGCCTATCAGAAAAACGGATGCAAAAAGCCTGAATAATCCTGTGTAAGCAACCAAAAGTTATTATTATGTGATAGCAATCTTATTTATACTGACTATTGCCTGATTTTTATAAAAATTTGAGAGGATTATTACTTATATGCATTTTTGTACCTTCAAAATTGTGATGTCCAATGGCCTAACTCATTAACATACCTGGAAGGCTACATGTGATCCTTCACCTTCTCTATGTCTTCTCTCTCTGATTTCCTTTCCTTCCCACTCGCTCACTGTACTCCAGCTACTCTGGCCTCTTTGCTGGCCCATGGACTTACCAAAATATCACATCTTGGGGCCTTTACACTAGAGGTTCTGTGCCTCAAACTCACCCTCCTCCTCACCTGTCTGACTTGCTAACTTCTACAACTTCTTTGAACCTATGTTCCAGTGGAGTCACCCTGATGGCCCTTCTTTAAATTGCAAACTGTTCCATACCCCCAACTTACATTTTCCCATTTGCATTTATCTCCCTCATAACACTATACAATTTACTGATTTATTGTGTCTCTCTCTCTGTAGAATGTAAGCTCCCAGGGATTTTTATCTGCTTTGATCACTGTGGTGTCCTAACTACTTAGAAAGTACCTGGCACATACTAGGAGCTTAATTAATAATAATTGAATGAGTGTTTTAATCTCTCAGTACATTGAGCAAAAAACTTATGCATATATACTACTCAGGAAATACTTATTGCATGAAAGAACCATTTTAGATTGTATAATTTATGTTTTACAAAACACTTTAGAAAATCCCTGTTACACATACCCAGCAGTCAAGCTGTGACATAGGACTGGATCACTGCACCCTGCCTTCCCACCACCCCCCCCCACCACCCCCACCACCCCCCACCACCCCCCACCCCACCACCCCCACCTCCCCCACCCCACCACCCCCCCCCACCCCCCCCCCCCCACCCCACCCCCCCCCCCACCCCCCACCCCCCCACCCCGGCAGGGAGGCTGAGAGGTCAAGGGGCTTGTCTAAGGTTACAAAAAGTGGGGGTGGTCTTCTGATTCCTATGAAATGGAATTTCAGTTGCTTTACTTTCTGGGATGGAGATTTGCAGTTTGCAGAATGGGACATGTTATTTCACTTACAAACTTTTGTTTCTGGTATGTCTGTGTTGCTTCCAAATTTATGTTGATGATGTTACCTTTTATTTAGATGTTAAAACCTTACAGTGTTTATTGTCATTCTCAGCAATTATTTAATCTGAAGAAAGAAAGCATTTAAAGTTCCTGAAATTAAAGCAATGTTGAGAAACATCATAGTACTTTTTAGT
This sequence comes from Cynopterus sphinx, assembly GCA_030015415.1. Taxonomy (NCBI): domain Eukaryota; kingdom Metazoa; phylum Chordata; class Mammalia; order Chiroptera; family Pteropodidae; genus Cynopterus; species Cynopterus sphinx. The sequence continues at coordinate 22,484,092 of CM057389.1, read as the reverse complement.
GTTGGTGCATTTTCAGGCTCTTGGTTGTTTTCTAAACTTTTTTTCCCCTCCGTTGACTTTGTGTCGTTTTAATAAAAGGTAAAAGAGAAAGCTTTCATCCTAGGCTTTCGTAGAACCTGTTAAAAGTTGGGGCGCCTTTTGTCGTTGCTCGGAGAAAATTTCCATAATTCCCGTCGATGCGTGAGGAGCCGTAACAGATCGTATGTGAAACCGGGGGGAAGGGAAAGTGACTACCCAAAATATGCCTGATACAGTATTCTCCCCATCCGTGGTGCCTAACGTAATCACATGTCATTACTCGCCATTCTCCGGCTTTAACCGCGCGGGGGCCGGGGGACAAGAGGAAAACAGCAAGAGCTACTCGGGTCTGAGGAGCCCAGAGCCATCAGGAGCCGCCGCCGCCTCCCCGCCCGGCTGCTGATTGGCGGGGACCGCAGCATCAGCATCGGCATCGGCATCGGCAGCATCCCCGCTGCGGGCGCGCGGGGCCGGGACGCCGGCAGCCTCGCCAGTCGCCGCCGTCGGGACCCTCGGCTCCCTGCCCGCGCCCCGCGGACGGCCGTGAGTGTGTGTGCGCGCCCGGCCGCCCCGAGAGCCCGGGCCCGGCCGTGGGTCGCCGCGCCCCAGCCGCCACGACGCCGCGGGTCTTGTACCGCGGGAAGAGCGCGGCGGCGGCGGCCAAGATGGGCCGGCAGGGCGCGGCGGGGCGCCCCATGCAGCGCTCCCAGAGCCGGAGCAGCCTGTCCGCGTCCTTCGAGGCCCTGGCCGGCTACTTCCCCTGCATGAACTCCCCGGAGGAGGACGCAGGTGAGACTGCGGCTGGCGGTTCTGCTCGCGCCTCGCGGAGTCGGTGTTTGGAGGGCGGGAGGGGGGACCCCAAACCGCCCGGCTCCCGGGGACTGCGCTGGGGGCCGAGACCCACAGAGCGCGCCGCGGGGCCGAGACGTCCTGCTCACTTGGAGGGAAGCGGCTTCGCTCGTGAAGTTGCGGTGTCCGGTGCCTGGAAGTGGAATGAGGGCGCAGCTGGGTGGGGGGAGGCCGGGGGCACCCCGCTCTGATTTTGTTCAGCGCAGCCTCAGCATTCGCTTTTGGCCTCGAGGACAGAAATCCTCAAAAAGTAAGGAGGAAGGCAGCGGCAAAACTTTGAAACAGGGATCTCAAGATCCTGTGAAAACGCGAGATGCGGATGAAGGGGAAGGGGTGATTCAATGGACGCAGCCGAGGCTGACAGTCCGAAAGGCGGTTTGTGCCCTGGGGACTTGGAACTTTGTTCACAGGGCACAAATGCTGCGAACCTGACCACTGGTTTTCTGTCCCCGGTGTGTGAGTGAGTGATGCCTTTGTATTTAAACTAATGAGAAAAGCAGGGAGGGGGACTCCCTGTTTTAAACTTTTCGGCAAGCTGTTTCAAGTCCTTCATAAAGTTTGAATAACAACCTCCGTTTTCTTCATAAAGAACTTTCCTATAAGATTTAACAACATTCAAAATGTATTTTGTAAATCAGTTTATGAATTGACGCTGAATAATAGCGTCCCAGCATTTGAGATACTGTTTATTAATTTATTGATATGCTAGTTGCTAACTGTGTTCACGTTTGCCCATATATCCAGAGTAGGTTAATATTCATCATGTCAATGCCATTTTTATATATAATTATAATAGGATTTATTTTGCCTTTCTTGCTGTAACAATAATGACTCATTATTAGGAAATCTATAGTGAACCCAGATTTGGACAAAACTACCTGTTAGAAATAAATTTTTTCCCCTATTTTTCTCAATGGGAAACAAGGAAGTGAAAGATGGAGGATTAATAATATGCTTGAAGGTGGTCTTCAAAATAATTCACTAGTTAAAGCTATCCCAGTTTCTTCTAGCTACCATTGCAATATCAGTTTGCTGTAGGATAACACAGATTTAATAGTAGGGCACATCCCTAAACATGACTTTTAATTTTCATACTAATATTCTGCTGTTCTTGTTTGTGTGTTTACATTTCACTTGTTTTCTATAATTAAATGTTTAAATGTAAAGAAGTCAAGAAATTAGAAAATCAAGTTGTGTAAGGGTGATTATAATTGTTGCTAAAATTTTCAGTATTTATAATGAGCCAGACATTTCTAAGAACTTGATGTATATTTATTCTCTTAGACCCACAACAACCTCATGAGGCCGTACGTGCTTTTATTATCCCCATTTCACAAACAAGGAAGCTGAGGCAGAGAGAGGTTCAGAAACTTGCCCAAGGTCACCCAAATATAATAAAATTAGCATTTTAACCCAGGTAGTCGCCACCACCACCTATGAACTCAGGTCAGGCTATACTATGTTATTTGCACATGTTTGGCTACCATCACATACCTAGTAAGTGGTAAAACCATAACGCAACTCCAGGTGTGCTTGAAAATACACTTAAATAAAACACATTATCAGAGACTCATTCCTCGATTTTTAAGTTTTACACCAGGTCTTCAGTCTTGAGTTTGCTTTAGATAATCTATCATCATTCTTCCTTAACCAGTAACTTGAAATGTTGGATTTACAAAGTACCATTCTAAAAGCATTGTTGAGACAAGAAAAGCTTATATAAATGTGAAGATTTTTCAAAATTTAAAGTACATTCACTTAACCTTGGCTCATGCAGACTAATCTCAAAGGAAATCCCTACATCTACGCATGGGAAATTGGAAAAGAGTTCTGTCCCGTTATATGGCTTCTTGAGTTGCCAAGACAAAATGTTCTGTAACGAAGCCAGAATTTTCAATATGAAACATATAGTTCTGTACAGGTAATAAGAGGAGGCATTTCCCGTAAATGAGAGGTCTTTCCACTGGTTACTGTCATTTTACAGCCAAGAGAAGAAATCCTAACTTACTTTTTTTATTTTAGGATACCCTCAAAAGTCCTGAGATTTTTTAGCACATTTCAACATACCCAGCAGAGTTACAAAAGTTAGAAATCACTGGCCTGGCGCCATGCTTCTCTAACAGTTTTTTTCTGTTGAGACACCCACACAGGCACATGAAGTTCGTGTGGATAACATACTCTAATGAGCCTACTCAGTAATGTGTTACTATAGTCATAACTGTGAAACCCATTCTGATTCATAAAGGAAAGTGAATCCATTGTAACTAGTTGAGAACAACTGGTCTGAAGAAAGCAGTGGTCTGCTAACCGTTGTGATTTTAAAGCCAGTCTTTTTGTTGTCTTTTCAGAAATAGTGCAATGGCTAAATAATGTCAAATGTACTCTGTCTTCCAGTTCCATATTTTTGTTTCATTTTTGTACAATGTATCCAGACATTACCTTTCTCCAGAAAAAGTGTCAAAAAGTTTATTGAGAGACCATATCCTTGCCATTCATTTCTTCAATCAGAAATATTTATTGAGGTGGTTCCTAAATTTGATAATTATGCTCCCTACCCTCTTAGAGCTTACAGTGCATAATACCTATGGAGATAGGTATGAATAGGAATAACTCTGTACTTATAACTGTGACAAGTGTTAGGAAGGTGAAGTAAAGAGCACAATGAAGGATAACCTAATGTAGGCGTTAGAGAGCGTGTCCTGAGAAGTGAGAGCTAAATAGGAACTAATGCATCAGTGAGAGCACCCAATCACTCACATGCCTCTCACACTAACTTTGCAAACTTGCCAGGGTCCACAGCTAGTAAGTGGTAGAGCTAGGACCTAAACCCGTAATCTGGCGTCTGGACTTTATAATCCTAACTACTCTGTGTACTGTTTCTTCATTATTACACTGGATTTTCTTTTTATATGCTCTATTCTTGAAAAATAAGTACAATAATAATACCATTTATTGAGTACCTTCTATGTGCCACATTTCTTTGACTTCATGATAATTCTCCAAGGAAGTTATTATTTTCATCATTTTTCATATTTGAAAGCTGAGACTTAGAGAAGTTAAATAACTTGGCCATGGATTATAAATCTCAATGGAGCTGACTTAAGTTAGGATGACAAGGGTGTTCCTGTAGGCAAAATAAGTTACAATTATTGACTGGTCTTTGTAGTGCTTTTTGTATGTTTATAGTTCTTTTTTATTTTATTTTTTGCTTCTTTGTTCTGGAATTTATTTCAGATAAGTATTCTTCAAATCTCTGAGTAATTTTTTTAGTAAAAGTAATAATAATAGTTCCTTACATATTATCTAACAGTTTATAACTTATGTTTAACTATTTTAGCATTGAAACCTATATGTTAAATATTATCTTCACTGTGGAGACTACTAGGATCCAATATTGAGTCTGCCTCCCTAATGTAGGGTATTTCTATATGTAGCAGTTTTACACATTACAGGCAATTCTAGGAAAGAAGAAACTTCAAGGAAAAGCTACTATTCTTAGTAGGAAAAGCAACCCTACAAGTTCCCATCCACAGATGCAAGGGCAAATGGTTATGGTCATATAATGTAGAGAAATGGCACATATCCTAATACTTGGTAGATCTGGTTTCTCAGAGGCTATATCCATGTTCCCTGTGGTTTGGGGCTAGCTATTCTTATTTAGTTATGGACGTGTGCTTTGTGCTGAATTTGATTTGCTTGATTTTATGACCTGCTTCTTTGGTTAAAAATCATACAGAAGAGATCCTAACGAGTTAATAACTATTTAACTGAATAAATTAACTTATTTAATTTCTTCTACATGCCACTAACTTGAAAATTTAATTATAGGAAAATAATCAAAGAAACAGTTTAAAAATCACCAGAAAAACCAAGGAAAGTTTCTTTGCATGCAATAGTGAGGCTATGAGAAATTGATATAAAAGGAACTAAATAGACTGTAATAGGAAAACCTGTTTAATCCCCCCACACACACACACTCTTTTAAGAGGCTGTGCAACCAACAAGAAGGGTACAAAAGACATTATCATATTCTCTAATCTTTGTGTATAATAAATAATACACCTAATTTTTAATAAGCAGTACCATTTAATTTCAATGGAAATTAGTACTTTGCTCATGTTCTATTGGAAAAAAAAGTTCTCCGTACACTTAAACGTAATCCTTCTAAGTACAGATATCATGCATAGTACAGTAGGTTTCCAGTAAGTATTTATTAATAATAAAAGTATATAGAACCATTCTTTGCAAGCTGAATATCAATATAACTGACTGTTATCCATTATATTTGTACTGTTTTTAAATTATAATATGTGACCTAAACTTTTTAAAATTCAGTGATCATAGACTTGCCCATCTTTACAATGCCAATATTGGGGGCAGGACACGGATAGACAGTTATAGTCTAAATATGTATCTTTTTTTAGGGGATATTATTTTTTCTAGGTTATGATTGATTGTGTATAGTAAATCATTTCATAAATGAGTCCATGCCCTATTCAACAATAGCACAATATTTTTATATTAGGTTTACATTCTAGGGAGATAAGGTGAAGCAAAAGATTTTGGAATTAAAAAAATAAATAAATGAAAGAACAATTCCACTCAGAGTGCTTATCAAATATTACCTTTTTAATCTAAGATTCACTGCCAAGTGTCCAAACAGTACCCTTAAAGTAATTTAAAACTTTACTGCAAAAATCAAATTGAACTGTGATTTCCTTCAGTATATTTACTCAATCCAAAACTGGAAATGGGGATGAGCCTTCCTATGGAGACATTTTGTGCAAAATGACTTACAAAAGAAACTCACTAGAAAGAGCCTGGCTAGAGGTTCGGAGTGGTGCCCTAAGCCATACTGCAGAACGAGCCCTGCAGAACTGCCCGCGTGGCACAGGCATCACAGCTTACACCTGTGTCAACACTGAAACTGAATCACCGCATACTGCTATGGGACCACTCCTGAAAGTTATATATTGTGGCCACTGCCCTCTCTAGAATGGACACCTGTGGTGTCTCTGCTTCTTTGCTTCAGTAGCTTCAGATTCGAAGTTTGGGACAGTGTTGTCATAGCAGAACCTTGGTCATGTGCTCATGCCCTAACTTCCAGACAGGCTGAGAAAAATGACACCTGACAGTTATAACTTCTACAATTGACGGATGGGATCTTTCTCATACATAGAAAGAGGGTTCAAATGCTGGTGAACCAAAAACATTAACAAATATCTACTTAATAATAAACTGTTACCGGTGGGGAGAAATCATCAAGCTCAGCCTAATAACCTATTTTTAATTTTTTAAATACTAGTTTTCCATGTTTATTTTCCTCTTTGCTCAATAAACATAAGCAGACAGGAAATGAAAAATCTATGTAAGAAACCTAAGGAAAATGGCTCTCTTAATTTTAGCTTTTTCAGCAGCTTTGGCCACCCAAATATCCATGTACACACCTGTTTTGCATATAGAACATAGCCCCCTTCCCCAGAAAGACAACCTTAAAATGCCATATATTTACTGCATTCATATTAAAATCTAGACTCTTTGAGTAGTGTGTAGTCCTCTCCCTCATCCAGATGTGTCTTTTCATGTTGTAGAGACCTATAAACCTGAAGACAAGTTATCTGCCTCCAATACATCCAATTTAAATGGTACCATAGCAACAGAATAACCAAAATGAAAATTCTCATTTTGAAAGGAGAGAATAGGAAACACAAAGCAGTCAGAAATTATCAGGTCCCACTAAGAAGAAATGGCAAAGATTGATAGTAGAATACATTTTTGCTTTAGTCATCTGGCAACCTTGGTTCTGTTTTCTGCAAAGTGCTTCTGTGTCCTTTATTCTTCATGGCTATGAGATCTGCATTGAAAAGGAAGCTTCATAGCTTTTATAGCCTGCTTCTTGCTAGTGCCAGTTACGAACTCTGTAGTTCGGTTAGGGGTTGAACAGATTTTTGTGCATGAACTAGTACTTATTTTTTTCTATACATATCCTTCAGAAATTTAGTAGGTTTATAGTCTGTTTAATTCCAGTCAGTTTCAAGTGTAACTCCAACCAAAACATCATTAGACAAAAATTTTAAGCCTCAAGTTTCTATTCTTTCAGTTTCTAGCCTCTGTATCCTGCCTACTTCCTTTGCTCTCAACTTAATGGCAGACCCCTTGATATCATCTGAAAACAATGGGTTTGGGTGGGAAGGCAACCTCTTGATCTAGTTTTGCCAGAAGTCTTTCACCCTTTGTATGGCAAGGCCCCACTTATTTATATTGTTTTCTTCCTGCAAGTTTAGGATAATTTCATGTATTCCAGTCATTTTTCAAATAAGGATTTGCATAACATTTAGTTTTCAGATCTCTTTTACACGGATTATAGTATCCGACCCTTATTCATCACTATTCTTTAAATATTACTACATGCTATATGTTCTGTGACACAGGCTAAGTATGATCTCAGGTTTGTGCAAAAGAACTCCGAGCTTCTGAAAGGTAAGTTACTTGTCCACAGGTTGAAAATTGTCTAATAGGAGCTTGAATTCATATCATCTAATTCTAAAATGGTGTGCTCTTACCACCCCAGAGGCTGCCTCAGAATAGCGAACTTGAGTGTTAAGAAGAGGTTGGTGGCATTTCATGTCCATTCTAGAGAGAAACAGGTACAGATATCAGTGGGTTGATGCATGACCAAGGGTAGATCTGTCTATTTAAAAAGAAAAAAAAAGTCAAAAGGGGGGTGGAATCAGGGTGGGGAACAGTTTTTTAAATAATATAACTTAGGATCAAGACTTGGATCTTGTCCAGCGGGCTTTGACTTGATCCCCCTTAGTGCCATAATAGCAACATCAGACAGTAGAAATAAGAAAGTACCATTAAAGTGACAAATCTCAAAATAGCAATGAGAGCTATAACTTCTTACATTTAAATGTGTTAAGAATGACAAAATGATAAGCCTTAACTTTTATGGAAAGAAAATAGAATAATCTTACTGCAAACGAATGGTAAGGTTAGTTTTATTTCTTGTTAAAAAGTAGGATTAATAATTATAGAAACTCACAATAGGAACAGGGTGTTCTGATCCTCTGGTATAGCACTTTCGTATAAACACCAAACTGCCTTCCAAAGTGGCTGTACAAATTTACATTCCCATTGGCAATGAATGAGAGTTCCTGTTGCTCCACATGCTTTTCAGCATTTGGTGTTGTCTGTGTCCTGGATTTTGGCCATTCTAATAGGTATATATTATTACCTCATTTAATTTGCATTACGCTGGTGACATATGATGTGGAGTACCTTTTCAGATGCTTTTTTGCCATCCGTATGTCTCAACTTGGTGAGGTGTCCATTCAGGTGTTTGGCCCTCTTTTAATCAGGTTATTTTCTTATTGCTGAGTCTTAACATTATGTTTTCAGTGACAGTTATTTATCAGGTATGTCTTTGTAAAATTATCTCCCAGTCTGTGGCTTTTCTTCTCATTATCTGGACAGTGTTTTTTACAGAGCAAAACTTTATCATTTTAATGAAATCCAGCTTATCAATTCTTCCTTTCATGGATCATGTTGTTGGAGTTATAACTAAAAAGCCATTGCCATAACCAAGGTCATCTAGGTTTTCTCCTATGTTATCTTCCAGGAGTTTCATAATTTTGCATTTTAAGTTTATGTGTGTGATTCATTTTGAGTTAACTTCTGTGAAGGTTGTAAAGTGTTTGTCAGATTTTTTTTTTTTTTTTTTTTGCATGCGGATGTCTAGTTCTAGCACCATTTGTTGAGGAGGTTATCTTTGTCGAATGCTTTTTCTGCATCTATTGATATGATCATGCTATTTTTCTTATCTAGCTTGTAGATTACATTAACTGCTTTTCAAATGTTGAACCAGCGTTGCATAACTGGGATAAATCCCACTTCATCATGGTGTATAATTCTTTTAATACATTGCTGGATTTGATTTGCTAGCATTTGTGGTGGATTTTGCATCTGTGTTCATGAGCAATATTGGTCTGTAGTTTCCTCTCCTTGGAATGGCCCCTTTGTTTTACAGAAAAGAGCCAAGACACACAAGGGTAAATCCACATACTGGCAAGTCTACTGTTTTTCACAGTATATTTAGTACCGTTTAAATGCTGTGGCATCATTTGATGAAACCTCCACTTTTTGGTGTGGATGCGTCTAAAGTGACATACTGAGAGATAGAAATGCATGTGTATACGATATGAAATAGCTATTTTTAGCATATTTATTTGAGGTTTAACATAAATATGTTGCCATCATGTTCATGAAGTCAGAATTTTGCAATAAAATTGCCATTTTTTTTTTTCATTTTTCTTGAGAGAACAAGAGAACATGAATGATCTTAATCACAACATCCATAAGACAATTTAAGTTTATTTGGACACGCAGGGAGAAAATGAGATGAAGTTTCAAGTCACTGATTTCTCTGGAATTAGACATCAGTGTTTAAAACACTAAATGAAAATGGAAGCCAGCATGCTTTGAGAAACAAGAATAGGCTTTGACACTGATAGAATCTGAGTTTAAGTCTCCTTCATATCACTTGCCAGCTATGTGACTTAGACAATTCCCTTGTACAGAAAGTGATAGTAATAATAACCACCATACAACATTGTTACGAGGACTTGAAATAGGCAGATATTATATCTAGATTGTCTCCACAGAGTAACAAGTCAAGAAACAATAGTTCTTTCCTTCCTTTGTTGTGAATTTAGTAATTGATTTTTCCCAACTTTTATTGTGAAATATTTTAAACATACAAAAAAGAGTAGTACAATGAACATCCACTAGATAGACTGAGCAATTTTTAATTAACTTTATCTTTCCTGTCTCTCTCTTCCTCCTCTCTTTACACACACACACACACACACACACACACACACACACACACACACATGCATGTGGTATTTTTATAAGAAACAATGTTAAGTTTTCTAACTTTTAGGCATGCTCAGTTTAATCACTTGGTTAAGAGGCAACTGTCAGTTTTCTCACTATGGAAGAGGTATACTTTATGATTATTACTAAATGATCTTTGGTGTGATACTTTGGTACCATGTGAATATCCTGTTTCCCAAAAACCTCTCTTCCAGCGATTTTAACATTCATTGTTGCTCCTTGCCTGAATCAATTATTGCATTGAGAGTAGTGATTTTAATTGAATTTTTATCTGAAACATAATTAAAATTTCATAAACTATTAAAAACATGTATATTAACTCTGTCCCTTTATATATTGCCATACAGTATAAATTAGTTTAGTGTTGAAAACTTATTTTTATACATTCAGAATTTTCACTTATGACATGAAATATTTTCTATTTTTCTATAGATGAGTATTTTCAACTTATATATTGTTTTTACTAAAAATGCATGGTTTTAATAGGTATATTTATACTACATCGAATTATCATACCGCTTTATAACTTCACATACAAAGAGATGACTAAAAGGAGTTACAAATATAAAAGAATGTCAGGAATTAGAGACATTAAAAAAATCTATCTCCAAGAAAAGCCTGCGGAGACATGATGACTAAATGTAATGTGACATCATGCATCAGAAAAAAAAAAAAACTTAAGGTAAAAATTAAGGAAATCTAAAATATAGACTTCAGTAAATAGTTATATATCAATAATGGTTCATTATATGTGATGAATGTACCATAACCACATGAGATATTAATAATAGGGGAAATTGGGTGTAAAGTATACTAGGATTTTCTGTACCATCTTCACAACTTTCCTGTAAATTTATAACTATCCTAAAATTAAAAGTTTATTTAAAATTATTTTAATGTGTTTAAAATGAGTCTGAAGTTTAAGAATAATTATAATTGCTTTCTACTTATAAAACAAAAACCATGAAAGCATTTATAAAATAGAACATCAAATGCAGTTTTTATTAACAGAACTGTATTCAAAGTAGTCAATATATTAATGATGGTGAAAAAGGGAAAAAAATAACAAAACTTTAAAACCTTTAGTTGTTACTATCTTATGACTATAATATGTGTATCTGTTAGAATAGGTTAAGTTGTAGCAAGAAACATCAAAAATATCAGTGGCTTTGCACAAAAAATTCATGTCTCTCTCTAGCTCCATGTCCACTGAGAGCCATACTTGTGGCTGTACTCAGGGGCCCAGGCTGATGGAGGCACTTGTTGCTATCTGTTCTACATGGAGGAGAGGAGACATGGTGAGTCGCACATCAGCTGTGAGGTTATATGGGCCAGTTTTGCTCACATTTCATTGGGCAAGCAAATCACATGACCACACTTAGCTTCAAAGGTGGGCATAAAAGTAAATATATTTAAACAGCCCTAATGCCTGCCATAATTGTGATCTCTACTTGTAGTTGACTGTATTTAACTATAACTTTCAGAATAGTTGTTAACAGCTGTGTAATGAATGAATTTGTGTTACATACTGAAACAACTTGAAAATCAACTGTTTTATTAATTTCTATTTTATTTTAATTGTTAATGCCTATCCTGGTTAAGCTCAAAATAAATTGTCAGATAGCTGTCCCTGTTTTGTTTAGACTTTCAGAGGTTTGAATTATATAGTTAGGAGCTCTAATAAACATAAAAATATATGTGCACAAGCTTTTGTATGCAATTATAATCTACTCATGAGTATTATTCCCATACTGAGGTCTTGCGAGGCCAAATAGGTAAATAAATCAACCTCTTTTATGTCTTGATATAAAATGTGCTAATGGGTGGTTTTGGTCTCAGTGGCCACCATGGAGGTTGGGAAGAATGCTTGAGGCAATTCTTAGACTAGAAAGTTCGAGGAATTAGAGGAGCAAGGTGAAAGCAAGTTAAAGTGCAATAAAAATGAGTGCAATTAATCTAAAGAGAAACTAGCCACTCTGGACTTCAGCTTTATCATTGCTACAATGAGGGAATACATAAAGTACAAAGGTACACTGGATTCCTAAGATAGCTTCTGAATTCTATGAATCAATAATTTTAGAAATTCTACTTTTTAATGCATTTTATAAATTCCTTAAAGGCTAATACACAATGGCTTCTCTAAACCATACTCATCCTGGAAAATGGTGACTTTGAATAAAATGCAAAAATAGTGCCTGTAATTCAGCACATAATGATGGTCAAAACTAAAAAAGTTAGTTTTCAGAGTCTACCAACCTGTCTTTAGCCTGTTTGCATGTATCATTTTCCATATTAACAAGAAAATTCTGACTAAAGTAAGTCTGTTTGCAATAGGAGAAGTAACCTTCCAAGTGAGAACAAGCAGGAATGGGTTGTGTGGACACAATATTTGGAAAGAGGTCACCAGACTATTATTTGGCATTTCCTTGTGAGCCTCATCTTGTGGCTCAGGAGAGTTTCCAACGAGGAGCAGAAAAGACCTTTCAATTTCTGTGGTCAAGTCACTCAGGGTTTTCAGGTTTTTAGATATCATTAGGGAAACTGGCCCTCGGTTGTTTATTTAGTCAAGTGGCTTTCTTTGAATGCAGAGGGTGCCAAGTAAATGAGTCATCAGACTAACCAGAGCAGAATAACAGGGACACCTCCTGTGTTCGGCTTTCTGCCTGTGATGTTTTGCAATTCAAGAACTTGATTTTCACCTGCAGGCATCTCTTCCAAATGCATTTTGGCTTAAAATGACTAACAGGAGAGGAGTGATGAAAGGGCTCTAAAACATAATCTGGGCCTTAGTTCTGTAGTTTGCTACCTGAATTATTAAATATCTTGACAAACACACACACTTATTATACACGTGTATGTATATGTATAATATATATATTTTTTTTTTATCATGGCTATTGAATTCTTACAAATAATTTCAGTTGGTCCACCATGGTTACAATAAATTATTTTCATAGATCTCTCCATTAGAAAAATTATCTAAAAAATTACCTATTGCTGCTTAACTTATCACAAATTATCACAAGTTTAGCAGCTTAAAACAACACCCATTTATTAGTTCACAGTTCTGTAGGTCACGCATGGCATGGCATGGCTGGGTTTTCTGCTTAGGGTATCACATTGCTGAAATCAAGGTGCTGGCTGGGCTGAATTCTTGAACAGGGACTCTGAAGGATATCTGCTTCCAGGGTCATTCAGGTTATTGGCAGAATACAGTTCCTTTTTGGTTGGATAGGCCTGAAGTCCCTGTTTTCTTGCTGACTGTCAGCCAGGCCAGCTGGAGGTTGCTCTCAGGTCCTTTCCACAGAGTCTCCCTCCGTCTTCAAGCCAGCAATTGTGCATCAAATGTTTCTTGTGCTTCAGATCTTCCTGACTGACTCTTCTGGAACCAGCCAGAGAAAGCACTCTGCTTCTCAATGGCTCATATGGGTATGTTAGGCCCACTCAGATCATCTCCCTCTCTTTAGGTCAACTGACTAGTAACCTTCATTACATCTGCAAAATCTCTTTTGCCATGGAAAGATAACATAGGGGCCATCTTAGAATTCTACCTCACTCACCTTATGTAGACATTCAGTGTTATACAGATTCAGTTTTTAGGTTGAATAACATGATAGAGCATTTGGAACACCATATTTGAGTCACCATAGTGAATTACATTTAGGTTAAATTTTTTTTATTGTGCAATGCAGAGGATTTGTGGTACTGAAAGATACATTCACTTTTTAAGTAAGTCTATAACTGTATCAGATAAAAGTACATTTAAAATATACATTTTAAAGAGCCATTAATAAATGCTCAGCATGTATAAGAATACCTAGAATTCTTTGATTCCATCGGGTGACAATGAGTAGCATTATCTCCTCAGTGTGTGCTGTGAATCATGGTCTTGGTCATACACGTATGACACAAACTCAAAGACTTTGAGCTCAAAGAGATCAGGGATCACCTGTCACCCTCTCCCTCCCCTGCTTTTTTCACAAATAAGGAGCCAGAGACTCGGAGAAGGGATATGACTCAGGCAGGGCCATAGAGCCAGCAACGGGGTGGTAGAGATTGGCCTCGAATACATGTTTCCTGACTCCCTGTGTGGTAATAACAGTAATAACAGTACTATTAATTGCCAATTTTCTATATATAAGACGCTATCCTAAGCATTTTAAATATATTATTTTCCTTACGAAAATTCTATGATGCAAACATTGTTATTGCCATTTCACAATCTGAAATAACTGAATGACATAGAGGATAAGTAACTTAATCAGTGTCACCCAGCTTGTGTGTGGCAGAGTGGGAATTCAAAGAAAAACGGTTTGACACCAGGGCCTGACCTCTTCCTGGCCACCCTTTTACCCCCACCAGCTTCTAACAGAGCCTTTCACGTGCAGCTACAGAGTTAGCTTAGTATCGTCTCCATGGACAGCTGCCCAAACAACCCATTGGTTATATTCGGACAACAGATCAGTGAATAGCAGAGAACTTGGAGTCTGGGGACTATTCCTAAACTCTGGTTGTCGTTTTCTGTGTGGCTTCAGGGAATTGTGTAACCCCCTGGGGCCCTCGGATGCTGTCTCTGTGAAATGGGATTGTTAGAATTGTTCTGAAGAGGACACATGTAGAAAGCAATCTGTAGACACAGAGGTTGCATGCTCGTTGTACTGTTTGCTCTTTGACCAATGGTGGCTAGTCCTCACCATCCTGTAATAGATTTTCACATCACTTTTGCTGTGATAGAGTCAGACGTGAAATGAAAAACCGTGGTTCTTAGACGCTGCAGGGTCTGTGTCCCGAGACTTTCGGGAATCTCACTGTCTTTGAAAGTTCTGTTTCCCGTGCACACCCGCATTCCACATTTTCAGACTTCACAGATGTTGTGTGTCTCACTCGATGGCGATTTTTAACACAGGCTTTCCTCACAGGAAGTGAACAGCAAAGCCACATGCAGAGGCCAGCCTAGCACCTTCTGTGATTCCAGTTTACCCCTGAACAAAATTTTACCACTTTTTGGTGTGGCCATTTAGGGATCACTCTTAAAATAAAATCACGAATATTAAATTTTGAATACCAAGGTCTAGTCTTCATCCTCATCCTTTTTTAAACAATATTTCATCTTCTTTGTTTTGTGAATTTTTGCTCTACCATTTGAAATTGCAGATAATATAACATTTCAGGTCTAAATACTTCAGCATGTGTTTTGTAATGATAAGGACATTTTTTATAATACATACCAGTATCTACCTAGGAAATTTAACAATTCACTAAACTCATCTAATATCCATTCTTTATTCAGAGTTTGCCTACTTGTCCAGAATTGCTTTTAGCGTGTTTTGCTTTGAGGGTTTCTTGTTTTGTTTTGTTTTGTTTTTTTCTTCTCCCCAAAAAGAAACCCGTCAAGGTATACTCATAGCATTTAATGGTTTCTTCTTTGTGATATTTTTTAATCTGGAACAATTTATCTACCTTGTAAATGATATTGACTGTTTTAAGAGACGAGGTCAATTCTCTTGAACAAAATTCCGTGTTCTGAGTTTGTCTGATTTTTTTTTTATTGTGTCATTTATCTTGTTACGTTATCTTCTGTATTTTTGAAAACTAGAAGTTGATTCCAAAGACCTGATGAGAAACAGTTTGTGTATCTTTGTCCATAACAACGCGTTAAGTGATACTGCGTATTTTATATCAGGCAGCACATGTGATACTGTGTGTTTTATGTCAGGAGACACTACTATTAGTGCTGCTGAGTTTGACCTCTTGATTAAGATGGTGATAGTCAGGTCTCCCAGTGTTAAAGTATGTTTTCCGTTGACTAGTGGAACTAATCTGTGATATAATTCTTTTTTCCTTTATCTTTCATATGACTATCCTTTCATCTCACGGTGTTAGCTTCCATTGATGTGCCTTATTTGATCCATTTATTCCACTGGAGGTTACAAATTGGTCATTTAAAAAAATTATTACTCCTTTTGCATTTCTTAAGTAACATGCTTCTGTAAAAAAGAGTTTTTTCTCATCACTGGGGGATGCTCTCTATTGTCCTAAATTTATATCAGTACAACATGTTTATTATCAATTATCTAAAGTACCAGCTTTGGATTATATATGCTTTTTAAAGCATTTTGATGGGCATTAAAGTAGGGAGTGGAGAGTAGATAAAATTTAAAACAGTGTTTCAAAATGGTGAGCAAACATAAACAGCTTGGTAAAGAGGATTTCAACAAGTCACTGACAAGATCAATACATATTTATTGATCTAAAATGAAATTACTAATACCAGGCACTAAAAGAGCTTACCAAATCCCAAAAAGCTAATGATGGACCTGGTCAATGTGGATAAATATTTAGGCCTGAGAAGAAGGAAATTAATATAGATAATTTGGATTGTCACCGTTTTGCTCCAACTTTAGTAGTCTCTCAGCTCCACAGACCAGCGTGTGAGGCCCTTTATAAGTAGGGCTCAGTTTCTTGTCTGGCCCATGCCCACTCTTTCTCCTCCGTTTGGTCGTGCTTAGCTTCACACCTTTGTCCGTGTCCTCCCTTGGCAGCAGCGCTGTTCTGCCTCTTCTTGGTTCCAGTCTGCCCATTCCCTTTGTGAAGCTCCTTTCTCTCTGACCTCTCTAGATAGCACTTTCCTTTGTCACATCTGTGGTACTTGACTCAGTTTCCTATTTGGTCTTCTGGTTGCTTTTTATAAGTAAACCTCCTATTCAGACCACTAACGATCCTTGCGGACATGGCTATGCATGACCAAAAATTAAAAAGCTCTTTCACATGGCATTGCTGAGATTTTGTATTCCCTTTGAGAATCTCTGAAAGTTATCAACAGATGTTAACCTATTCTCAAACAGACCTGTCTCCTTTGTGTAGCTTTCTTTGCCTTCTGATATCAATCACCCCACAAAGACAAATTTTCTTGTGAAAATTAAGGCTAGAATTGAGTATGACTCACCACCTGTCCTTTGAAAGTAATGTGAAGGCCTACCTCTTCTACTATGTCAAAAACAAAGGAAAAAGAAAAAAGACAGGTGTAGATTGATCTTGCATTTAAATATTACAATAAAAACAAAGTTTATTTTCCTTAGGTTGAAACCTTTTGTCCCTTTTGTTACCAATTCAAACACTGTTTTAAATGGAAGCGAAACAATGGTATTTTGTATTTCTTGAAGAAAATTTTCCTCCCACTCGACAAGGCATTGTTTGAAATACCTTTTTCTCTCTTTCTCCTTAATAAGAGCTCTTTGCTTATATGCAGTTCTCTTCATCCGTGGACCTCAAAGCGTTGGCTGACACTTTTTGTCACCAGATGGTGATAACAAAGCTATCACCCCTTTTGTTTTCTGTTTTTGCAGAAGCAGGAGGTAAAAAGCTACGGAGCACTGTCCAAAGAAGTACAGAGACGGGCCTGGCTGTGGAAATGAGGAACTGGATGACTCGACAGGCAAGCCGAGAGTCCACAGATGGCAGCATGAACAGCTACAGCTCAGAGGGAAAGTGAGTGAGGCTGGCTATGATGCATCTCTTCCATGCTTTGCCCGAGACCACCTTTTCTGTCTCACTCCCTCTGCTTTCACTAACTCACACACTCCACAGCATCATTTTAATTTTCACTGGCTGATTGGCTGCGAAGAGGACATTTGCTCTCCTGCCACTGAGAAACATGACATATCTAGCTTTTTATAACAAGGGAAATAGATTTGGGAACAAAATGTTTTTGCTTTAATGGTAACATGCTAAAGTGTGACTTTCACAATACAAGCAAATAAAAATTTCCCCTAGCTTGAAATAATACATAAAAGCACAAAAATAATAAGTATGCATGCCACTCCACATAAACAATGCTGATTTTTTAAAATCTTTTATCTAAGAGTTATTACTAAAAAGTATAGGATGCTAATACATACTTCATTCCATGCAGTAACAAACAGTTCAGACCAACATAATAACCAAAATGAAATACTACACAGAGAGTTGGCAAGCCTTCTCCATGTGTAGTGATCATACAGCTGCCCCTTGAATCAGCTGTGCCTGAGATATTTTTAAAGAATTTATAAAAATTGTGTAGCCTTGTCACCAACAAATTAACAATAATTAACAACCGCAGTTCCATAGATGGGTACATGGAGGACATACATAGGGGAAAGGGGCTTACTGACCATTCTGTGGTCCCCATGGAAACATCAGATGTTTAGACAACATATCTGTGGCCAGTTCACGGATGTGAGGCCATAGGAGCTACTGGCAGAGTATTGATGATAAACCATAGAGATTATTTGTCTAGCGTGTGTGTGTGTGTGTGTGTGTGTGTGTGCACAAGAGATGTATATGGTTTCTATGCATTTATAAATAAGGTAATGTGGGATACTTATGGAAACGTTGAAATGTCTGAATTAACTTTATATTTGGGAATTAAGGTTGGAGGAAGAAATAAATTCGATGTTGATCAACGATATTTTAAAAGAGAGAATCAAGTAAAGAGTAAATGTGCACTTAGCACTCATCATTGCACAGCACTATGTTAGATGCTGTTATGTTTATCAAAATGTTTAAACTTTGTCCCCTGCACTCCAGATGTTTATAGTCTTATTGGAGAAATGGGATGAAAGCTCGTAGATTCATTCAACAAATAGGACACTTAGAACTTCTAGGCATTGTGCTGTGAGTTGGAGATAAAGTCGTACCAGGGAGCTCAAATCCGTTGGTGGTCAGACCATGGGCTTTTGGTACTATAGGAACTGGGACAAGTTTCCTGGCTTCATTTTAATTGATTGAACTTAGCAACTGTTCATTAAGTGCTTACAATATTCCAGGAATAGTTCTAGGTGCTAGAGATGCATCAGTGAACAAAATAGGGGAGATGAAAAAAAAACCTTACAGCTAATAGGCAAGATAGCCACTAAACAAGAAAAATTAGTAACATTTATAGTGGATTAGGTGGTATAAGTACTAAGGTGAAAAATAAAGACAGGAAGAGAGATGATAGAGGGTATGGGTAGGATTTTATGTAGGGTAGACAAGGAAAAGGATGCATTTGAGTAAAGATCTGAAGGAAGTTAGTGAGCACACGAATATTCCAGGGAGGAACGTAAAAGGCTGAAGAGAGGCTGAGGCCTAAGGCCGAAACCTGCCCTGTATTAGCAGCAGCAGGAGCACTGTGCGCTAAGGGCAGGGATGGTAGCAGACTGGAATTGAGAGCAGGGCGGACAGTTTGTATAGTCTTTACATAGTGTAAGGACTTTGCTTTTAATCCGAGAAGGATGAGAAACCAAAGGAGGATTTTGAGCAGAAGCCTGACAGCTGACTTCAATTTGAACAGATCATTCTACTGCTGCAGGGGTGGGGAATAAAGGTGGCAACAGGAAGATCCATCAGAAGGCTGTTGCAGGAATACAGAAGGTAAAAAATGATGGCTTGGACCAGAATGGTAGCATGAGTGAGGTCAGATTTTCTGGTCCTATTTTGACAATAGAGCCCATGAGATTTTTTGATGGATTTGATATAACTAATGAAAGAAAGAGAGCACATTAGTTCGCTAGGGCTGCCCTAGCAAAATACCACAGACTGGGTGGCTTAGACAACAGAAATTTATTTTCTCATGGTTGCGGAGGGCTGGAAGTATAAGATCAAGGTGTCGGCAGGTTTTGTTTCTCCTGAGGCCTCCATCCTTGGCTTACAGATGGCTGCCTTCTGCGTCCTCACGTGGTCTTTGGTCTGTGCATGCATACCCCTGGTGTCTCTTCCTCTTATAAGGATACCAGTCATATTTAAGGCCCCACCCTTTTGACCTCATTTAACTTTAATTACCTCTTTAAATGCCCTCTCTCCAAATAGAGCCATTCTGAGGATTAAGCCATCATCCTATGAATGGGGGGTGGGGGGAGCACAGTTCAGTTCATAACAGCGAGGAAAGACAACTCCAAGAATGAGCAAGAGGTGGAGTGTGGTGTAGGGTCTAATTAATGTCCGAGGTAAAGGAAGTGGTGCCTTTTGCTCCCACCCCAGGGAGGGGCCACAGGGAAACCTGAACTGCCTGAATGTGAACAGGTTTAAGGGTATAATCCTGTCTGTTATTTTGCTTTTAGTCTGATTTTCCCTGGTGTCCGTTTGGCCTCTGACAGCCAGTTCAGCGATTTTCTGGATGGCCTTGGCCCTGCCCAGCTAGTGGGGCGCCAGACTCTGGCTACACCTGCAATGGGTAAGAATTTCTGTCACATGGTTTCATAGTAGTTTTTTATGTTACTGAAAATCACATTCACTAATTTCATGGGATCTTTAATGATACTGTCAAGTAGGAATGTGTATCTTAGAATTTAAGATTTAAAAAATCTTCAATTAATTTTTTTTCATTTAATTTATATGCTTTTTAAAGTGAGATATCATTGTTAAAATTTTAAATATAATGAATTTAGGAACTAAATGAGAAATGATGAAATGGTATTAAACCAAGGTCTTTGGCAGAGCATTTTTTTTTACTGTATTTGTATATTAAATCCTGTTCTTCACATACCATAGGTGACATTCAGGTAGGAATGATGGACAAAAAAGGACAGTTGGAGGTGGAAATCATTCGGGCCCGTGGCCTCGTTGTAAAACCAGGTTCCAAGACACTGCCAGGTAAAATCAGGAGAGCTTCTTCTACTCTTGTTCACAAGCCACGCTTTCTAATTCAGAGACCTTGTTTTTGATAAGCTGCTGAAAACCTTGTCTTTATATAACCAAGGATACTGTTAGCAGTTCATGTGTGTATCCTAGTGATGGTCAGTGAGGGTGGTCTGGTGGGAATGATCCAAGTTGCTGAATTTGGACACATGCAGGAAAAGTCACTGAAGCGTAACAGCTGCAGCACTTTGTTCATTTCATACAACATGTACATAAGACATTTTTTTCTTATTACCTGGTGTTTTATCGGGAGCTTTAAATTTTTCCTTAGAAATTCTTAGAGTATTAGAATAAAATTAGATACAGGCCCCAACGGAGCATGTGTACCCAAGACGTTCTCATTGTAAGACTCTTCCTTCCTGTAGTGTATAAAGAAAGTGAGGCACCTATGTAGGTTCTTATTGTGATGTCACATATTTCGTACTGAAGGTGCGTACTAAGGTACTTGCAACACAGAAAGCACCAGACTCAAGATGTGTTGTGCAGAGATGTCTAGGTTATTGGATCTGACGTATAGAACAGTTACTGAGGATTCTGAAACTTGGTCTCTCACTCGGCACCTCCACTGACTGATTATAATTTTGAATCTTTTAACTCTCCTATCCTTGCAGAAATGATGCATTATAATGTATATGATTAAGGCAAGTGTGTATAAAGGTCTTGGAGCTAGTCAGCTCACTCTGCTATAGAGAATATCATAATTTCTACATGCATGAAAGTGCTTTTATGAAGTCTGTCAGATAAATTTCAAGCCATGGGATTCATAGTTTGTTGCCTCTTCCCCGTTAATCTGAACGTATTACATCAAACCTCACCCTTGTGCACCCATGCCACCATCAATAAACAAACTTTTTTGAGTGATCTATAAGCGATTTGTGGTATTGGGTGAGTAACACCATATAGTTGCAAGCATGGTTAATTAGATTTAAGTACTGATAAATGAAAGACTGAGTAAGACATCTCTCTTGAATATTGTTAGGGACTAGAAGCATTTCACCTTATTTGATGCAGAGTTTAAATCTGTATAACCAGTTGATGACAAAATAGTAATCAACCCAGAGGCTAAGTCAGCGCTGCCCAAAACTACCTGAATGGCTGATGATCATCTATGGTTTATTTAACAACCGTGACATCGTGTGAAAGGCCACTGACTTTGGATTGCTCACTCTTTCAGCCTAAGATTAAGCAGTTGCTGATGTCACCCATGACGACTCATCACTTAACTCTCCTCTGTGTTTTCTTTCCCAAGCACCATACGTAAAGGTGTATCTGTTAGATAATGGAGTCTGCATAGCCAAAAAGAAAACAAAAGTGGCAAGAAAAACGCTGGAACCCCTTTACCAGCAGCTGTTATCTTTCGAAGAGAGCCCCCAAGGAAAGGTTTTACAGGTAATTACTGAATTGTCTATCCCTTACCTAAGAAAGTGTTTTCATGGAGTCAAACCTCGCATCCAACATTTTTTCTTATCACGCGTTTTTGGATTCCTCACAGCTGAAATTCTTGAGAAACTTCAGGGCAATGGCCAGTGCTAGAAAGCTATAGATATCATTCTTTGCTTCCTTCAAACTGAAGTGTAGATTTGGAAACTTCCATCACATATAAACTCCCGTCTCCCTGGACTACTAATGGTCTTTACACTCCATACAGTTTTCCTAGTATATCTTTGGATTCCAGTTGGTATAAAGACAGCTGTTCCAGCATTAAATACAACGATTTTACATGATGGTTGATGTCAGCACATTAATTGAATATGCTTTAGTTTACAAGTGTTTCAGTACTTTATTATACTGACATCACTCTCCTTTTTATTCTACCAACAGATCATTGTCTGGGGAGATTACGGCCGCATGGATCACAAATCTTTTATGGGAGTGGCCCAGATACTTTTAGATGAACTGGAGCTATCCAACATGGTGATTGGATGGTTCAAACTCTTCCCCCCTTCCTCCCTAGTAGATCCAACATTGGCCCCTCTGACAAGAAGAGCTTCCCAGTCATCCCTGGAAAGTTCAACGGGACCTTCCTACTCTCGTTCATAGCAGCTGTAAAACTGTTGTCATAGCAACCAGCGTTACAAAAAAAAAATCACAGGTCGCAAACCCTGGTAACACTGCATGCTTAATGTTGTGTCTTCTGAGCCTGTTTCTAGGGATACAAAGCGATCCTGTGTTCTCAGAGGAAGTTGCACACATTGTGCCCTACAGAAGGCCCTCAGGTGACAGAGCGGAGCTGTGAAGAACTGTCAGGTTTGGAGTTCAATTAATACTCAAGTTTTGGTCCAATCTGAAGCCATGGATTAATCTCAAAGAATCAGTCAGTTTCATGCAACAAAAGCCCTTTCAATGGCACCTTTATATTTTTATCGTTCCTTTTTCTTCATTTCTCTGACCCCGAAGCGCGGTTATGCCACAGAAACGGAGCTATACAGCCAGAAAAGCCGCGTTCCCAGTCAAGGAGTAAAGTCCCAGGAAGCGTCAGGTGAAAAGCAGGAGACCAAAGAAGTGGTCCCGGACAGGACATCGGCTCCTGCGGACGGTGACCAGGAGCAGCCGGTCTAGTGCGGACAGTGGCAGAACTCAGAGCTCCAGCAGGCGCATCATTCACTAAGGCCAAGATGTGCTGGACTCTGAAAAACAAAATTCTGTGGCTACACTGTACTGAATGAAATTAAAGAGACTTTTTTTGCATGGACACAGATTAGCTGAATACTTAAATTATTTTCTTGGGGCTGCAACTTGCAAAAAAATAAAATAAAATAAAAATCAGCCATTTTCAAAAATTTATATTATTTTTAAAAATAAATTTCACTAGTGCATGGTTTTAAAAACGGGGCGAGAATGCAACAGGGTGATACAAAGACACACCATGTTTATTCTTTAATCGGAGTCTGTGTTTTGGCAGACATTACAAATGAAATACTTTCTAGAAGATACTTAAAGTTCTCTTTATGTGACAAGTATATATTCAATTTATTTCCATGTTAAATATACAAATCTAATGAAGTTCAATATGTGCAAATTGTTCACATCTTTCTTCCTCTATCTCACTTTTTCTCTTCTCCCTCCTTTAATCTTTTATTTTCTTTCTCCTTGCCAGAGTGAACATTATACTAAAAATTTACAAGTTTTTGACCTGATACTCTCATACCCGTGTTTGATTCAGAGCTGTAAATGCTTCTGAATTTATAAATTTCTCAAGGGGAAAAAAAACCATGTAAGAGCTTTCTTTATTTCAAGCATGTTGAAAGGATTTTGCAACATGACTTGGGAGTACATTAAAGTAAGTCAGCATGTATTTGATAAAGAAGATATTTGAACTTTTGCAATTTATTGTACAGTGCATGGTAATTTTATTTTCACCTTCAAAGTTCAGTTTACAAAAAAATTCTAAAATCATGTGGCCATTATAATGTCTAATACATTTGTTTTTAGCACCAGCATTATTCATACAGGGGTTAAAGTATTATTTCTAAAAGGTCTTAGGTTTCGTTTTTAATTAGTTAAAACAATTCCTTTAGCCAATTTCCATTTACTATGTGAATGGAAACACTGCTGAAACTTTGGAGCTCTGAAACACAGAGCTGTTTATTAATTCATTTTTCTGTAGTAAAATTCAATTTTTCACAAATTATATTTCTAAAGAAATATAGTAAACATGAATTTGCAACAAATAATTTTAAAGCTCTAATTTTTAGATGACTCAAAGAAAGTCACTCTGCCTGTTAATCGTTCTTTGATGCCATCACCAAAAGTCTCCATGCAAATTCCTAGAAGTTAAACCCCTGCCTTTGGTTTGACAGACAGCTGTTACCGTTGGGTGGTGCTCAAGGTCAAATTTCTCTGAAGTTCCCCTTCTTAGAGGAAAAGTCACTGGTTAATGTAATAAATCACCCATAGTTTCTGTTTTTTTAATGACACATTCTTATTGGTTGACTTTAATTTCTTGCAATTACTATTGAAATCCACATACATAACAATTCTTTAGGGCCATGCACAAAAATGCTTTATTATTATTATTAATTATTATTATTATTATTCTTTTTAAATTCACTGCAGACCATTAAAAACTATTATGTTTGATATGGTGCAAAAGTGAAAATGAGTATCACTAAAAATGCCTTCTCTTTATGTGGTGCAATAGGAAATACACTGAGACTGTGTCTTGACATTCTGAGATCTCTGATGGACCCGGATAGAGTTGTTCAAAGAATGAATAAAACTTTATTGAAATAATTTAGACACTTGTGTACCAGCAACAATTGATTTAATAGACCTAGAGTGTCTATACTCTCCCTAGAATAAACGTTTACCATTTTCCTGATACTAAAGATGCAGTCGCATAATCTTTTGTGCATATTCCTATATAAATTATTTCTAATTTTAATAAGAAGGACATGACTGTATGGAATATTTGTACATACTTGTCATTATGCAGTATTTACTTAAAAGTTGGTGTATTTTTTTTTAATTTTCACCTATCTACACCTCAACTTGTGGTTTAGTCATGTAAATAGCACTATTCCAGTGACCATCGCTGCCCTGTACATAGTATGTTTTAAAAGTAAAGGGAATTCCAGTTGGAAAAAATAAAGGGCCGATTAGTCCTGTAATGAACACCAACTAATGTAAGTCAAATTCATTCTGGTGATGGTATTTAACACTTTAAATAAAACGTTTTCTTTAAGACGTTGTCTGCATGGCTCTCTCTGACTTCCCTTCCCCCCACCCATCCCCAAGCCCAGCAGCTCATTCTCTGAACTCATGTCACTTAAAAAGAACAAAATAATCTTTTCTACCTCTCCATCACAGAAGCTGACTGCTGGTCTTAACAAATAGCCCTCAGTAGAGCATTTCTCTAAATTGCCAAAGGATTTCCGATCACATCATTATAAGTTGCTGCCTTTTTAAAAGGTGGTTATTCCGGACTAAGGTGCTTTGTGATTCAATGACTCAGCAGCTTGCAGATTTTGAGTGAAATGAGTGAGATTCCCAAGTCATTGTGGCCTCCGCTTGAAGCAGAGTCACAGAGAACCTTGTGCAGGCCCTGCCATTCCCCCGGTTAAGATGACAGGGGTGACAGTCAGCTTTCCACAATGTGTTTCCACTGACGTGTCAGTTCAGCTCTGCAAGGGGGTGGGGGTGCATTTTCCTTGAGGAGACTTATGGTTACCTGACGTGACAACCAGTCCAGAGACTGGCTTCTATCGTGTGAGTATGAGTGGATGAGAGGATTTCTCCAAACCCTTCCAGGGCAGTTCCTCAGCTGGAGAAAGAACCCCAGTAGAGTTCTCATGGGAGTCCTTCCTGGTTCTAAATTTAGAAGCCCGTTTGATTAGTTAGAAATCAACCGAAATCTAAACCTCATTATCTCTTCATTCTTGGAAACAGCCATTCCTTCCATTTCCAAGGACTCCATTCCATACCTGTCGCATATGATTTTTCATTGTTCAACAGACACCCCTTACCTTACTCGAGCAAGCTATTTCTTCGCTGTTCATATACTCCTATTATAAAAATCCCCTTGCTTTATAAGCCATCTCCTACAAAGCCCTCTACTTTCTCAATAATAATTTATGTTAGTCCCTTCCTGCAACTCCCTGCTCAGGACCGAGCTCTTAGCAGTTCCTAAACCCTAACAATACGGCCACCTTCGATGCCAGTACTTCTACTTTCCCAATGACTCTAAATGTCAAGGTTCTGCAAGCAACAATAAAGGGCATGACGGTCACTCTAGTAGGAGCTACAAGAGAATAGGTTAAGAAAGCACCAAAGCTGGCTGCCTGTACTGACTTAACCTTGAACATTCCAGGCACATAAAAACCATGTTCATTTCTACATGTTTGTCTCCACTCAGCCCACAATGCCCTCAACATCCTGCTGGCATTCACAGACTGGATTAAAGAGACGTTCACACACCCACCTGTACTTTGTGAAATGCGCATTGAGAAGCAGCAAGTACTAAGAGGAAATCAACAACAATGTACCACTCAGATTCCCCACATTGCTTGACTGAAGTCACTTCATCTCTGGCACTTGCTTCTTCTGAGAAATGAGTTTGAATTACACTTTTATGATTAAATCAACTCTTTGACTCACATAAGCTCCTTCAAGGAAGGGACCGTGTCTACTTTTTCCTCTTTTGTGTCCTCGGTGCCAAGAACAATGCTTGACACGGGTGCTCAATAAATATTTACCAAATTAATGAATACTCCGTTCCTGCTATTTTTGAGACACTATTCTAGACATTGTACTGAAGCATGGCCCTGTCCTTATGGGACTTCCACTCTACTAAAGAAGACACCCCTTAGGTAAAAATGGTACAAGTAGGATAACCTTCCAAAAAGGAAGCCCCCCGAATGCTATGAGAGCATACAGCAGTGTTGTAACCCAGGCGAGAGAGTCGAGGTAGGTATCTTTAAACTTGAACAGGAGTTAAGTAGAAGGAAATGATAGCAATGGGAGATGGGAGTGAGGTGAAGAATATTCCAGGCAGAGAAAATAGCAGGTAAGCATTTGGAAGGAAAGAAACTGACTGTACCACTTGTATCACCCTACAGAACGTCTAAAGCAATGGTGAGTATATAAGTGCTTATGAGTTATGAGAGAATGAATGAATGAATGAACGAATGAAAAAGGGAATACTTTTAGAACAGATTTCTGCAACCTGGACTATTTCTCAATCATTGAGAGTTTTGCTGAGAAGCTAGCTTTAATTGAAACCTAATGTGAGATCTATTTGTAAATGAGATCATTGATGAGGCAATCTGCTATATAATTATGTTTTAAGTGTTTCTCAGAATGCACTCAGTCCTCCATCTCGTTCAACTGTAAGGTCCTTCTGTACCCAGCATAGCACCTAACTCAGTGCTGAGAACATGACAGGTGCCAAACACTCAGCCTTAAGAGTGACTACCCCTTTCAAATAGCCTCAGAAAGATTATTGTTATCAACACGGAGACTCCTGAGCCCTAAAATTGATGTTCACTCTTTAAACCTGTGATATTCTTAATGCTTTTTGAGTACCAGCTTCCTATCATTTCCCTTTGGGATAGGGGACTATGTGATTTAGTGTGTGTCTTTTTCTGATCTCTCTGCATTGTTCCCATGAGACTTGCCATTGTCTAACCTCCTCCTCCTTGTTCCGACTGGTGGCATAGAGGATGCAGACTCTCAAACTGGGTCAATCTGTACCCTTGCTTGTGAAGATTTGTTGTTTTTTGTATTGTTTTGCCTTGATGCCAAAGAGGCATTCCATCTCTAGTGACAGAAACTATTATGTGGGGGAAAAACATGTCAGAAGCTGCCGGTGGCTATGCTTCCTGATATATGGTGGGTTGGAGTAAGATAAAACGTCAACAAAGCGGAGTGGAGGCCAGAATTGGAGAGTCCTTTAGATTTCCTGTCCTTGTTTCCTCTATGGCTGAGAATCAGTTGCATCCTTTCATTTCCAAAAGAGTCCATATATTTTAGCTATAGTTAGTTGGGTTCCTGCCACTTAAAGTTATGAGTCCTGATTTATGCCTTTGGCCAAGAATGAGTTAACAGAATTATAGAATTTTGAAGGAGTTGTTGAGGTTACCTAGAACAATCTCGGAGCACCAAGAAAAACCCTAAAACGTGACCGACTGACCTCTGCCTGGCAAGGGGCTGGAGAAATAAGCTCTGCAATGCAGCCAGCCCACTCTTTCCATCTTTTATCCGGTCTTTTATCATCTATAAAATGGGAAGCAGGGGTGATAATGCTGCCTCCCTCACAAGGTTGCTGGGAGGATTAGATGAGATAATACAGATAAACGACCATTCTAGATACATAAGTAATAAATATTAGCTCCTGCTATGGCTATAGTAATTGTAATTATTACTGCCACTATGTAGTTTCTTCCCCAGGCACTTCCAATCCTTTCAACCATTTGTCACTTACTAAAAATCTTGCTCATCCTCTGTATGTCTTCTCCAGAATGAAGCAAATGGCTCCAGATGGGTACCAGCCCAAGAAGAGTGCTAGGCGAGGCCTCTCCTTCTATAGACACAACCTATGATTCCATTGCTTCTTTCTGTAGCCTCTTGACATGGCTCTTGCAGCCTGAGCCAGAGGACGACCAAGCCTCCCAGACCCTTCTTTGCATGAACAGCAACCTCATTCGGTCCTTGTGGAATTTGGGCTTCTGCCAAACAGATACAAAAGTTAATTCTTACTAAATATTTTCTCATTGTTCTTTTCAAAGATCCCGGCCTGCCAAAATCATTCTGACTGTCCTAACTCTAGCATAAACCCTGAATTATTATGACTCATCAAACACATTAGCTTTTCCTGCTAGCTCGGTGTCGTCTGCACATCTGATAAGCGTGTTTCCTCTGCTTTCATCCTTATCTTTAACAAAATCGGGTCAAGATCAAAGTTTCGTGACCCTCTACTAGTACTATTAATATCAGTAGTAGTTATTGTCATGTAATACATCATAACTTACAAAATGACTTGAATAGACACGACCTAACTTCATCCTCATGACTGACTTCTGAGGTAAGCAGTATTGTGAGCTTTGTTTTACAGAAGAGAGAAATTGCAGTTTACAGAGTTTAATGAAAGCAAGGTCCCCCATCTGATAAGTGGCATGTCCAGATGCAAACCTGGGTTCCTGGACAACACATCAGGTTGTTCAATTAATTGTGAAACTACTTTATCTTAACGTTATCCACACACGTTTTCCCACTTTATCATCAGGGAATTCATCAGCACCTTCTCAAGTGACTCGCTGAAATATAAGTTTACTGCCTTGACTATATTTTCTTCCTATTGCAATCTAGGTGCTGACAACAGCATGAGGGGGTGGGGTAGGGAGGGGGGAAGGAGCATTGGTCATAACACCTACTTTTTGAGTTATTATGAGATTTGATGAGAACACAGAGATGGGCATAAAACGGGTACTCACTAATGACAGTTCTTTCTCTTATCATGGGCATCAGTGCCTGCCCTTTAGTTTGTCTCCTCATTTCAAGTTGATACTTCTCCCAGTTGCAGACAAGAGGAGAAAGAATTAGAACATGCTTCAGCATTTTTCCCACTAATATCTCTGAGCAATGGGTCTGCCCTTTCGCTGACAACTCCTTGGCCCCAGAAGAAAGAAAAGGTCCATTTATATTACTTTCAGCATTTTTCAGCCTCACCGTATTCTCACCTTCAGCCTCCTGCCACTCTTCCTATAGGTAAATGTCCTCACTTCCAGGCCTCTCATCAGAGCTCATAAGCAGAGCCTCTCTGTAATTAGACGTTTTATCTCTGATATTTGTTTTATATATTTATATTTTGCCTGCCTTTCCCTTTTTCATTCTGGAATACTAGAATAATCTTTCCCTACATTTTTACATGCCTCTTTGACTATTACCACCTCTGCCGGGGACTATGCCTTATATCATCCGAATTTTTAATGCATCGGTTAAAAACTTAGGGCACACACCTGTAGTATTTTCTTTCTTCACTGTTATGACTATAACATGAAATGGTGACTTACTCTCATGAGTGTAAGTGACTGACTTCTACATCACAAACCAATTTTAGGGGTTTTTAGGAGGGGAGGAGGCATGTAAGAATTATACTTTTCCGGTTGGTTCCTGGCTCTACCCCTTATCAAAGTTCAATCTTGACAGTTTCATTTATATTCTCTCAGTCTCACTACCCACAGCTGCAAAATAGGAATGATAAAACTACTCAATTAATTGGGTTGTCATAAGGATTAAATAAAGCAAATGTGTATAGAACACATACCTCCATGAATGGTATAAAATAAACGTTCGCAATGCCAACTATCATGCGCTTAATTAATTGATTAGAATGACTTGAAACCATTTCTTTCTTTGCTGGTTTGTCTCATCAAAGATATAGGTTTTCCCAGGGGAACAAATAGTCCCTCTGGACATTCAAGGCCGAGCTGGGGCACCACTGCTGGATTGGGAGGTAGTTCTGCTGAGCTCCCTGAAGCAGACCTTGCCTAATTTTCACTGGCGAGGAATGAATGGATTCAGCAGTCTGCCATCAGGGCTGCATAAAAGAATGACCCCAGGGAGGAACTGAGCAGCAAGGCAGCTCACAGCCTTCTCAGAAGGGAGCAACTGGGCAGACAGAGCCAGGCAGCCATCCCAAAGATGGGACCCTAAAAATATCCTAGGAGAGTGCACGCCGCATGGGCTGGCTGTGTGTCTGCAAGGGGGATTGCTGCAAGGGGGAAGAAGTCACAGCTCCTGGAAAGTAATTCGAAGTGGGAGCGGGGTGGCCTTCGAATCCTCGCAGGCAGATGATTGAGTGCCTTGTCACACAGTTCCTCTGGTCGCTTCTTAAGCAAGAAAGGGGCAAGCTTTTCTCTGGTTCTCACCTCCAGAGTCGGGGCTCTCTTCCACTGCATGTCTGGCTGGTGACCTGCCAGGGACAATGGACTTCTTGGGTGCCCACTGAGGGACAGCAGGGCCCCTGCAGGCTATGACAGGTCCTTGAGGATATGCTGGGAGACTCAAATCTTGAACCACTGACGACTTTGGCCCAATCTGGGAGTGATGAACAGCATGGCAGCAAGAAAGTGTCTGTCAGACAATTATAAGCCCTTCTTAGCAAATCTCTAGCTCTTGCTGGAGGAAGATTGGAAATGGTGAAAAAGTGCATTCTTGATCAGTTGTAACCAAGAACTTTGTGTGGTGATACCATGAAGCTTATGTAAGTTATTTGTGATGGTAAAAAATAAACCAACCAGCAAAAATAAAAACCAAAAACCCAATGCTTTGGTTGTGTGAGGGGCCAGGGGGAGGAGCTGACTCTTCTCAAATGTTCTGGGTTCTGATGAGGGCTGAGCATTCAAGGTTGACAATCCAGTCAACCCTTAGGTTCAATTCTGGTGCCAAAATACTGTTAGAGAAATTAGTCCCCAAATCACAAAACCAAAACTCCAGTTCTTCAGGGCTTTCTCAGAAAGGAGAAGAAATGCAGTACAGCAATTAGAGCCTCAAGTCTTAGAATTATTCGAGAGACAGGCCTTTACCATATCCAGGGGATCAATACCCAAAACAATACAATATCATTTTACTTCCAACTTCACTAGGCCTTTCTTCAACAGCCATCTCTGGATATTTACAGGTACATCTTTCCTGTCTTCTTGTCTATTGTAATAAATCACATTTTGATCCTCAAGTATAAATACTGTGGACTCTTCATTCAAAGCTGGACCTCAAATCATGGTATGAAAGAGAAAGTGGGCGTAGAAAGACGGAGAGAGTGAAAGTGTGGGAGAGGAGGGAACCAGAGGAGAAGAGGTCTCAAACAACTCAGCCCTGAACTAGAACTTGTCCATTTTCTTTAAATGAATCTTGGTCCCTGTTTTTTCACTCCTAGCTCAGAGCGAAGCAAGTGAGTGGGCAAGAGTGCGTGAGCACCAGGAACAAAGTGGAAACAGGGACGCTGGGAGGCTTCTTTATTACAGTGATTGCATGTTATATTTTAATGAATATGTGTCATAATGATATAATTATATCCAGGACCTTCCTGAAGAGCTGAGTGTGCCTTGAATGGGAAGGAGAGGGATCAAAGCTTTTAGGAGGACACTCAGAGAAGAGACAGCCATGCCTACAGGCAGAGTTAAGTTTGGGGAAGAGCACACGACAGGACCACGGCGACACTGCAATGGAAAGGTCTTCCTCTCAGAACACATAAGTGGCAATGCCAATACCTTGCAGTTGCTGCAATTATCTAAAGCAAAATACACATCTGTCATTTTTTCCTTCCCCTTCTTTTAATATGGAAGTATCAGAGTACTAGGCTGCGTATTTCTCTCATCTGTTGTGCTGGGTAGTTTACCAGTTAGATTTCAAACACAACAGTTTGCACTTATGAAACAGAATCTGAGGGTGTGAAACAGGGTAGGGCTCAATGGCCAAGGAGTGAGGGCAGGCAGCAGCGGGCAGCAGTGCTGGCGGCCGCTGCCGCTGCAGGAACCTGTTGGGTCTTGGTCTCCCGGTGGTCAAACCCCCTGTGCTGGCTGGCCACTTGCTCTTGTCTCCGCTACATGACTGGTCTTCTTTATAATGACAGTTCTGAGACTATACTGCAAGACAGTATATTCTCTAAATTTTATTTTTTAAAACTACACACACACACACACACACACACACATCTTTTTTTAAAATTCTGTTCAGTCACTAGTGATGCCGTGGTGATTAAGACGTCATCCAGACAGCAAGGGGCCTTCCTGAGTGTGACCAGAGTGTGTGCTCTGCCCGATATATGCGTCTGCTGCTGGTAAGATTTACACCAGGCGGGGGCACAGAGGAAGAGCTGGGCCGTTGTCTTTCAGAAGGCTACCTGAAGGAGGGGAGCGTTTCTGCTTACTGCTTACATCTTCTGTTTCAGTTTGCTCACATGTAAACAGAGGCACACAGTCCCTGCAAAGGGCTTTGTGAGTTTAAATGACAAAAGAAATAACCACGTCCAGCACGGCCCAGTCTATAACAAGTACTCAACCCAAATTATTTCGTGTATTATTCAGAAAGTGCATTCACCATAGGTAACAGCCTCCAGTAAGAAAGAGTAGCTTAAACTATTGAGGTTTATTGTTTCCTTCAAGATTACCTCCTGCTTACAAGATGGTAGCTGCAACTCCTGCCATTATGTCTCCATTTTAGGAAAGGGGAGAGAGAGAGAGAGTCATGCTGTTAATATGCTTTTTCTCCTACATTCTGTTAATATGAATTACATTGATTGATTCTCCAATGTTAAGCCATTCAAAAATTGAGAAAGAATCCCACATTGTTCATGATGTATTATCTTTCTTACATATTGCTGGATTCAATTTAGCGATATTTTGTTCAGGACTCTGAATCTATCTTCAGATATTGGTCTTTAATTTCTTACTTTGTAATGTGTTTGTCAGATATGTGTCTGGATTATGATGGCCTGGTGAAAAAATAGAAGTATTCCTTTCTCTATTTTCTGAATGAACTTGTGTGAAACTGGAATATACTTTCTTAAATATTTACTAGAATTCAGTCTACAGCCATGTCACTAAGCGGGTAGGGCCTGGTTAGTACTTGGATGGGAGACCACCTAGGAAGACCAGATGCTGTGGGCATTAGAAAAAAGTAAAAAATAAAAGATTTCCTAGAATTCACCAGTGAGACTATCCAGGGCTGAAATTTTCTTTGTGGGAAAATCTTTACCAAAAATTAAATTTTTTAATAAATAAAAGACTATTAGAATATCTGCCATTGTGGCTATGATTTTAAGAAATTTGTTAATTTTATGTAAGTTGCCAAATTTTATCGTTATAAAGGTATTTGTAATATTTTTATGATTCTTTTAATTTCTGTAGAATCTAAAGAAAAGACCCCTCTTTTATACAAATTATTATTATTATTATTATTGTGACATTGATTAACAAAATCCAGTAAGTTTCAATTGTATTATTATTTTTAATTATTATTATTTTTTCTGTTACTCTTGAGGTTGATAATTTTTTC
This sequence comes from Cynopterus sphinx, assembly GCA_030015415.1. NCBI lineage: Eukaryota > Metazoa > Chordata > Mammalia > Chiroptera > Pteropodidae > Cynopterus > Cynopterus sphinx. Next base: position 22,450,180 of record CM057389.1, on the reverse strand, counting down.
TTTCTTAATCAAACTCACTAGGGGATTATTAATTTTGTTAATCTTTTCAACATACCAATTTTTGACTTTGTTGCATTTCTTTATTCTTTGTTTTTTATATTTTATTGATTTCTGTTCTTTATTATTACCTATCTTCTAATTATTTTGAGTTAGATTTGTTATTTTTCTAGTTTCTTAAGATTAGATCAATGATTTTAAACCTTCTTTTCTAATATAATTTTTATCCTTATACATTTTCCTTTAAAACACTGCTGTAGCTACCCAAATTTTGACATTTTTATTATTATTCAGCTAAAATGTTTATTATATCTTGTGATTGCTATTTGCATTCAGGTGTTATTTAGAAATGCACTAATTCTAAATACTGGGGAACTTTCTGGGTATCTTGTTGTTATTGATTTCTAATTTAATTCTATTTTGGCCAGAAAACAAACCTGCAAGATTTTGATCTTTTGATATTTATTGGGACATATTTTATTGTTCAGCGTATCACTTATCTTGGTGAGCATTTCCAAAATGTTGAAAAGAACGTGTATTCTGCAGTCGTTGGCTGTAGTGTTAGAGTTCTATAAATATTAATTAGATCAAGTTGGTTGATATTATTGTTACAATTTTAATATCCTTATTGAAAGCCCAGTTATTTTGGTTACAAAGAGAGAGGTAATAAAATCTTCAGTCACATGTAGGTGTGTAAATTTCTCCCGTTAATTTTGTCATTTTTTTTCCTTTGTGTATTCTGAACCTCAGATATTAATTGCATAACATATGTGATCGTTACAGCTCCTTGATTAATTACCCTGTTCATCGTTATGCAGCCCTTTTTATCACTGATAATATTCCTTGTCTGGAATATTCCTTTGTACTCATACCAGATTTCTAATGCTCACTGTTTCTGTCCTTTTACCTTTAAGCTATCTGTGCCGAATTTGTTTAAATTGTGTCTTCATCTCTTTCAGGCAGCATGTGGTTGGCTTTTGCTTTTTAATCAAGTCTGATAGTTTCTTCCTTTTCATTGGGATGTTTAAATCATTTACATTTAGTACTGCTACTAATATGGTCTAGTATACATTTCCCATCTCGGTAGTTGTTACTGTTATCTTATCTGCTTTTATCTGTTCTTTTCTTGTCTTTTGGATTAATGTATTTTCTAATATTCCATTTGCTTTGCATTGATTTTTTATCTTGCTTCTAAAAAGATTACACATGAATTCTTATGGTCAACTTAAAGTTACTATTTTACTAATTTATATAAAATAGAAGAATCTTACAACAGCAAGATTCCATTTACTCTGCCATCATTTTTGCTATTCTAATTGTTTGTTTTCTACATCAGTAATACAACATCATAATGTAAAGCATTATTTTTGTTTTAAATAATCAGTTGTCTTTCGGAGAAATTAAGAGAAAAAAGATATATTTTTATATTTTCTAATAGTATTTATTATTTTTGTTTTTCACATTCTGTCCTTAGATCCAACATTCTGTCTAGTGTCATTTCTTTTTAGCCTGAAACATTTTCCTTAACACTTCTTATAAGTCTGCTGTCAATAAATTCTCTAGGCTTTTATTGTTCTGAAAATATTTTTATTTACCCTAATTTTTGAAGTATATTTTTATTGGATAAAGAATTCCGTGTTGAGTTTTTCTCCTCTTCACAGAACTTTAAAGATGCCATCCATTGTCTTCCGGCCTTCATTAGTGATGACGAGAAGTCAGCCATCATTTATACCCTTCTTTCTCTTTTTGCAACTTTTTAAAATATACATATGGCTACTTTTAAGACTCTCTTCATCTTTGGTTTTCAGTGGTTTAACTACATGGTATTTAGGTGTGCTTCTCTTGGTACTCACTATTAAGTTATTGGTAGATTCTTTTGGTCCTGTTAGACTTGTTTCACTTTTTTTTAGGGCAGGTCTATTTCAGTTTTGAACTTAGTCATAGAGCACGGCCCTCATTCATAAGGCATTGTCTTTCTGGAGTCATAACTGGATGTGTAAAGTACTCAGTGAGGTATCTCTACTCTGGCTGGTCTAAAATTCCAATATCTCTCAGCATCATCTTTCAACTAATATCATCAAAATATTTGATCTCTGAAGTCCAGCCCTTTCATATGCAGTATAGTCTTTTATCTGTTCTTTTCCTGTCTTTTAGATTAATGTATTTTTAATACATTAATTAGCCAAGGAATTGAGGTAATTTCTCATGCATGCTTCTGAGATCACCTCTCTGTATAGCTCCCTTTTCTCAAGAATTCTGGCCAACAAATTTCAACTACTTCAGGAGCCCAGAACTAACCTCTCTAATTCCTTAACTCAGCAGGATGATAACTGCTTCTCTGACTCCTCCTCATACCCCTAGAGGCAACCACTCCTTTGTATTTATGTTTATCACTTTTATGTATGTCTTTATACTTTTCCTACTCCTGAACACATTCTCAAACAGCAGAATGGCTAAGAAACTGAAATATTTAGATGTTAAAATAGAGATGCTTTGGAGAGAGTATAGAATTTCTTTAGAAAGAAAGATTCTAGAGGCAGAAAGATGGATTAGAAGGTTGTTGAAATGGTCTATATGAATGTTGGTAAGGTGGGGTTGGAGCAAGAGGAACTGACAAGGAGACCCCCAGGCTATTTATGAGGAAGGAATACCACATTAGATTTGGCTTAGAACATTTATTTCAAGTGTATTTATTGTTATTATTTTAATTTTTTAAAATATAGTTTTCTGATATATGTCTTATTAAACATTTAATGAGAGTCTACTATGTGCCAGGCTCTGTGCTGAGCTCTTGTGGATGTGATGTTGAGCAAAAACCAAAACCAAATCCAAAAAACTCCCCTTTTTCTGCCTATATGCTATGTGGATTTTCTTTCTTTCTTTCTTTCTTTCTTTCTTTCTTTCTTTCTTTCTTTCTTTCTTTCTTTCTTTCTTTCTTTTTTGCTGAGCCCAAAGTCCCCTCTGAAGGGACCAATCTATGCAACCATTACTCCAGCCTAATAACCAGCAACATGCATTGATATGGCTGTGCCAGGCGTGTGCAGTCAGTGCCCAGTCCAACTGGTCGACACCTTGTTCTACTCAGTTGATTCCCCATTTTGATTAGTTGGTGTCTGTGTTATATCAGTTGTTAAATACTTGATTATCATCACAAATGACCAATAACGTGGCACCAAAAAAGATAAATAAAACCAATTATTTTCTTTCTTTCAAGAGAAAAAGCATTGAAAGAATTAGCCCTGCGATCCAAAGTTATGGAGGGTCAGGAATGTGATTGAACTTTGGAAGCTAATTGGCAGGAGGATTTAAAAAATGGACGCATGAGACTGTAATTGCGTCACGACCATGGTGTGGCATTAGAGCTCTCCCAGGATGGAGTGACAACTTTTGAATTCAGAACCATCCTTCAGCTACAGACTGTGTGAAGCTCCACCAAAGTTTTTAGGACTCTTTTTCTTAGAGAGCCAAGGAATTATCCTAATTATGTAATGTAGTTCTTGATATTAACGCCCCCTCCATTACTTAAGCTACTTTGAGTGGATCTCTGTTTATTTAACCAAAGAGGCAAGCTAAAACTGTAACATAATCTATAACTCAGAAGATTTGTTAAGCCATGATAGCAACCTTTTAATCAAATCTGAGCTCTGTGTCCCTTCAGGAAGAAGCCTAATATATTAAGAACAAACGAGCAACCTGAACCCAGAGATATTTTCTGACCATACTGGGTAATGAAATTTACTCAGTTCTCTCAATTTTAGGTCTTAACAGATTATACAGAGCAGTAGTCCTCAAACTAGCATGTTTAACAAAATCAGCAAGGAGGCCTTGTTAAAATACAAGTGTTTAGGCCCCATCGCTAGAGTTTCTGATTTAGTAGGTCCAAGAATTAGCATTTCCAACAGGTGTCCAGGTGCTGCTGCTGCTGGTGGGTCTGGGGACACACTTTAAGAACCACTGATACGGAGAGTTCTCAGACAAGTTCATGTTCATGTTTGTCTGTTAGTTATGTTTGTTTCCAACCACTAGGGAGTCACCAGCTCCCTGGACACTCATTGTTTTACAATACTATGTCATCCATGTTGCTGTTGCCGGGGTTAGCTGGGTAGAGTTGGAAGCTGGTATCCAAGGAGACGGTTACAAAAGAGCCATTTCATTAGCCCATTTCCCATTTAGAAAAAAAGACATGCAGCTTGCTGCCAGCCTTAATTTAATTTTACATAGACATGTTCTTTGAGGCCGAAGCAAATCTGGTTTTCGATGTAAAAGTAAAATATAAAAACTGTCTTTGGATTTATTTCTAAACAGAATTTGTCTCTAATCCTAATGTAACAGAAATGTATATGATGCTCAGTATTTAATAATTTTTTTTGTGTGTGCGGTAAATTTCAAAGCACAGAACAACAGAATGTGGAACATCTAGGATTTGACATTTTCAGCGATCGAGAATTATTCTATTTTGTAAATGGAAATACCATTACTAAGAACAGAATGCTATGAATAGAATTATGTCATTTGTTTGTAAAGGCTATTATATACTAGAGTGATGCAAAAATAACAATAAAATTGAGATATTTCATGGCAAACTTTGGGAATAAAGTTAGGACTGTAATCCACGAGTAATCTCGGGGTAAATGCTGCAGCCACAAGCACTGCACAGCTGCAAGTAATCTCAGGGGAAACGGGAAATTAGTTAATAACGTTTTTTTTTTTTCTTGGAAGAAAGGACAGCAGGGGGCTTGGAGGGTTTCTAGTTATTGCTCTAGTGCTTACTGTGCTATGAGTAAACAGCCGTAAGTATACAATTGGGATCCAGCAGTATTTCTTTAATAGAGTATACTGGGAAAAACTAATGATGGTGAACTCCAAATGTTTCTAATATTTGGGTGGTTATTATCACCAGTAGTATATTTCTAATTCACATAAAAATGACATTCACACCCAGGGATGGCCCATTTTGATTACTTACACAACTAAAAATCAACAATAATAACACTAATTATTACCTAGGCTTGAAATGGCTCTCTGTGTTGTCAAAATGTGAAATTCCCTCATGAATTCTTTTCACTTAGTCACACAATTCTCTGTGAATCGAACCATGTCCTGGTGCTTCTTCACTCAATTAATGTTTATGGAAAAACAACGAAAGTTAGGAACTGTGCTCTGTGGGAAGCCAAAGAAGTTCAGGACAAGGTGACTGCGCGCACGCGCACACACACACACACACACACACACACACACACACACACACACACGAAAGCTCCCTGTCCGGAAGAAGAGATGAGATTCCTGCAGAGATTACTGTGACAGCGAGGAATAGAGCAGAGCACATGCCCCAGAGGTCAGAGGAGGGTGGAGTCGCTTTTCGTTGGGGTGATCAGAGAGGGTTCTGTGAAGAAAGTGGCATGTCTGCAGGATTTTGAAAGTGAACTTAGGTTTAGACAGACATATGTGGGAAGTGGGGGGCGGGGAAGCATGGGTGGGGAGTTAATTCTAAGAGCACCAGGGGCAAACATGCTCAGGGTACATCCCGTTTATAGTGGGTTAAGTTCTCATGGAAGATCCATGCAAAGAAAGAGTGGGAGAGGAGGTCACAGTGAGGGGGAAAAAAGGGTCTTAAATGCCAGACCGAGCATTGAGAGTTTGTTTGGGAAGCAATGGGGACACACTGAGGTTTCTTAGCAAAGGAATATGGTCTAGATATTTAAATTTATCATATTCATGAAGGGCCACTGACAAAAGAAGTATAGTTGACCATAAAGTGAAGAGAACGAAAGTAGTGAGATGACTCAAGAGATGTAACAGTTCAGGAATAAAGGCCAGCGCTAGACCCAGGGCCCTCGTGGGAACAAATAAGGGTTGTATGTAAAGTTGGGACAAAATGTTACCACTGACTGTATAAAGTTTAGGTTTTTAGAAGAGTGTTGGTGCCATTCACAAAAAAAAAAAAAAAAAAAAAAAAAAGTCAGGGGAAGAGGTATGTTTCAGGATTGAGAAGGAAAATGATGACTCTAAGTATAGGTATGTTGGGGTGGAACTTCTATAAGCAAAGCCAGATAGAAATCTTGATGGTAGTTGGAAAAGTAGAGCTTGAACTTGAGGAAAAAAGTAAAATCAAGCTGTTGTATCAGCTAAGCTAGGCTATGTTATGCTGTAATAACAAGCTGCACTAAAATCCCAGTGGCTTGAAACAATGGGGTTTATTTGTAACTCATGTTCCATGGCCACTGTAGTTTAGCAAGGGGACTCTGTCCATCCCAGTTACCCAAGGACTCAGTTTGATGAAGGCTCTATCTTGACATATTCTCAGTAATCGTAGAAACCCAGAAAGGGAAACATGGCAAACCAAGGGCTGGCCCTTAAAACTGCTGCCTGGAAGTGACACATGGCACTTTTTCTCACATTTCATTGGCAAAAGTCAGTCACAGGATCATTCCTGAGATAAGGTGAACACAGAAAAATAATCCTACCTGTGCCTAGAGCAAAATAACTGCTACCTGTGAACCGCTGTCCTGACCCTGTGAGTGTCATCCAGGTGAGAGATGATAAAGATGGAGCAGAAGATGCTCGAAGTACAAAATCTCAAGAAACACTCTTAGTATAGGGCAGTGGGGAAAACACATATTTAAGGAGGCAAAATAAAAACACATTGAAAAGCAAAGAGCTCAGCTTAGTCTGGGGTCACCTCTGTGAGAAGCATCTCAGAAAATTTCCTCACTGCCAAATCTGCAGATAAGTCAAAGAAGCTGAGGCCAAAAAAAGACCATTGGGTCTGACCTTGAAGGAGATATGGTTGACCTTCAAAAGAGCTGCCTCATGGAGGTGATGCGGTCACATATAAAGCCAGGCTGATGAGGTAACAATCAAAAGTGAAGGAAGAACATTGGACTGTGGAAATATGGAAGAGAATTAAAATGGTTGCTTGAGTTAGCAGCAAAATCGAAGCTGCTTTGCTAAATCAAATCTGACAGGTTTTCATCTGTTCATTCAGCAAATATTTATTGAGCATTTACTCTTGCAAAACACTGTTTTAGAAGCTTGGAAGAGAGTGAGCAAGATAAGCTTTCTGTTCCCATGGAGCTTATCTTCTAGTGGAGGCAGACATATAATAAACAAGCGAGCAAAAAAAATGAATGAGTGAAAAAGATAATTTCCAATTATATTTAGTTCTGATAAAACTAAATAATTTATATTTAGTTCTTCCTTGCCTTCGGAAAGGAAGTGAAGGGTAGATCCTACACTAGTCAGGAAAGGCTTCTCAGGAGGGGGTGACATATGAGATGACTCCCAAAGGACAAGAAACATCAGCCAAGCAAAGATTTAGAGCTAGAATGTACCATGGCAGGCGGAAGTTCTGAGGCAAATATCAAGTTCTCATAGAAAAAATAAGGAGAGAAGGAAAATTCAAAATGCCTGGGCGTGTATGTGTGTTTGTGTTGGAATATCTACAGTAATTGAAGGCTCTAGGAGACATTTTCTTCTTGATGCACAGGTCTGCTACTTTAGAAGCAGGCGCCTTCTTCTTCAGGTGACCCGCTGCAGAACCAGCCTCAGTGGCTTGGGCACAAGTGCTTCAGGGCAGAGATCTGCTGAGGTGGATTCTTTCTCAGTGTTTTATATCCTGTGGACTGTGTCTTTTTAAAGGTTTGAAACAGCCATTACTGCTCACCATGAACTGCCTTTAATACTTGCATCCTCCCTAGTATCAGAGTTGCCGAATGTAGTCAAACATTTATATAAGCTTGGCCTTTCTCACATGCCACTGTGGGTGCACGGCACATTTTTCCTGGGCCTGTTCTACTTAGCGGGTTTTTAGAAGGGAAGCTTAAACAAATCTCTGCAGCAGTCTATGGCTTTAGGAGATGAGAGGGGTTATTATGGTTGGAATCAAACTGCCACTGGGAAAAAGCACATAGTTTATTTGAAGTAAGCTGCAAAAGGATTAATTAGTGTTGACTTATTTATCTTTATTCATAATGTTTGTTTCTTGTCCCCACTGCCCTCCCTTGCTATGTAACGAAGCTCCACGAGGGCAGGAATCTGTTTTGTGCACGGAAGTGTCTCCAGCTCCTGGAAGATGCCTACACGGTGGAGGGGCTCAGTAAATATCGAGGGAATCAAGGTTTCGTCTCCCTGCTGTGGGAGCCCAGGCAGGAAGACAGGCTCTCTCTCAGGGGTGCCCCAAAGGTAGCCGCTTCCCCGTGTGAGTGTGAGAGCCGATCCCAGGACTCGTTCTGCAGGCCCCCAGGCCCCAGTCCTGACGTTCAGAGAAAAGCTGGCGCTCGGAGAAAGAAGCACGCTGGGGACCTCGGGGGGAAAAGGCCCCTTCTCGAGTCTTTTGAGACCCAGAGGCAGAAGGGTGTCCCTTGCGGGATGCCAGGGAGGAGAAGCCAGAGGAAAGGGTCAGAATGTGTTATTCTGATTTACATGACTTTAAAAATGCCCTGGAGGTGGGTAGCATCCCCACGCTACAGACGGACGGGCTGAGCGCAGCTTAGAGGCAGGTGGAATCCGGGGCCGCCCGTGGTGGCTCGGGGGACCCGGGAAGGACCCGGGGAGAAGGCGGGAAACTGCGCCCCGGGAGGGCAGGGTCGCCGGCAATACCGGGCGCGCCCGGCAGAGGGCGCGGCCGAGCGGGACAGGGCCGGGGCGGGTGCAGGTGAACTTGGGCCGGGGCCGGGGCGGGTGCAGGTGAACTTGGCCCTGGGCCGGGGCGGGTGCAGGTGAACTTGGGCCGGGGCCGGGGCGGGTGCAGGTGAACTTGGGCCGGGGCCGGGGCCGGGGCGGGTGCAGGTGAACTTGGCCACGGCCGTGGCTCCCCTGCTCCGCCTTCCACACGCGGCTTCGTTCTAAAATGCCAGCGACCTGGGTAGACCCTGGGCCAGGAGGGTTAGGAAAGCAAATGCTGCTTTCAGGGCCCGTGTCGGGGGGTGGGGGACGCTGGCTCCGAGCCGAGCTCAGCGCCGGGGCAGGGGGGGCCCCGGTCGGGGGGACCACGGCTCCGGCTCCGCACGGCCGCGGCTTCGTTCGCAGCCCCCCTTCCCCCCGAGCCCCCAACTGCCAACAAGACAAGGAAAAAAAAGAAAGAAAGAAAGGCGCGGTCAAACCCTCCTCTGCTAAATCTCATTTTGAAATAAACGAGTCGCGAGCGGTCACGGTGGAGGAGACTCACCCTCCCCCGCAGGGCCGGGTGGGGAAAGGACACACTGGAAGGCTCCAGCCCCCCGCCCCCGGAGCGCCCCCTTGCCCCTGGGAGGCAGGGAGTACTGGGGGTTTCCACCTTTCCGCCGCATCGGGGGGCGCGGAGGAGCCGCAGTGCCGCAGCCACGCGCCGCGTGTCCTGATGTCGCGACGCCCCGGGAGGCGCGCCGGGCAGCCCCAGGGGCTCTGACTCGGGACGCGGCTGCGCCTCGTGCGCTGGTCTCCGTCTCCTTCGGAGCCGGGTTGAGGGGTTAGCATCGCTCTTCAGAGCCAGCCGTGGCACCCCGGTGCGTGGGCAAACACCTGCTGTTCGGGGACTGACCCTGGAACTGGCTCGGAGCCGGGAGGTCCGGCTCGGCCCCCTGCGGGGACCGCGGAGGGTGCTGGTGTCTTCTGCTCCGTGAGCACCGTGTGTCCCCACCGAGCTAATGCCCGGGGACAGATGGGTTCTGGGCGCCTCACGCTCGGCTGGGTGCTCCCGCAGAGGGCACAGTCAGCGGGGAAGTGGCTCGCAGAGAATTTATTTCCGAGGGTTTGAAAAGCTACGGGGCCCTGGGAGCATTTGAAGACGGATGATTGAAGGAGATCGACATCCTGTTTGCAGCTTTTATATTCTCTCCCCGACAACCTGAAGGAATATGTGAGAACAGAGGAAATTGCTTCCAAGGGAGTCGGTCGTCAGGGGCAGCTGAGCCCAACGCCTCTCCCTCCTCTTTTCCATTTCTCCAAAGCCTTAGGGCCCGCAGAGAGCAGCCTCTGGAAACCTTTATGAAGATTTCTCTGTTCTCTCAGTTCCCAAGCTACCTGTTATTTCACTTCCATTCAGCTAACACTTATCAATCCCCCTGCTTTGTTCCAGGCAAAGAAAAATGACAATGACACCTTTCTACCCTCTTGGGGACTTGGAGGGAAGACAGGCACTCATTAGAGCATTCACAGTGCAGTAATATATACTGTTTATTCACCTCACTGGCATGCATATTTATGTATATGGTGTGTGTGTGTGTGTGTGTGTGTGTGTGTGTGTGTGAACTGGTTTTCCCTTAAGACTGTAAGCACTCTGAGCATAGGGCTGTATATCCTGTGATGATTCCTGGGGTGCAGAGTATAAAGTACACGTATAATTCCTTTTGAAATGGAAAGGAAACAAATTTGAGGGGGCAGAGTTCAGCAGTCAGAGCATCTTCTGAAAGAAAAACAGCAAATTGTTCCTGTTTGTTACGATTAAGCATTTCTGTTTGGTTTCACTTGCACTTTTTCCATTTGAACAAAACCTCACCACTTATGCAGCTCTAACAAAACAGAACCTACTGCTGATCTCAGGACTGCAGTGTGGGCTGGTCTTTTCCAGGCAGCCAAATGGGCCAGTAAGAAGTAATGAGGGATGATTGCAAAGGGGAAAAAAAATTAAGTTGGATCCTAACTGAAACCACACACAAAAACAAATTCCAGATGGATTAAAGATTGAGGAAAAAGAAAAAAAAAGAAAACTCAGAGAACTATATAATTAGAATATCTCTGTAATCTTGTGATTTAAAAGGTCTGCCTAAACAAGACAAAATAAGAAACAAAAACCCAGAAGTCACAGAGAAAAAGATGGCAGATTTGAGAATATAAAATTAAAAACCTCTCTAGTAAAGATAGGTTTTTTTCTAAGTAGAATAATATCCATGCTAAATAGAGAACAGTAAGAAATGTAAAAATAATAATAATAATTAAAAAGATATCTAAAAGAAACAAAAATATGTTTTAAATGACATAAACAGGACATTTATAGAATAATGCAAATGGCCAATCAAAAGTACCTTTAATTTTTTCTCTTAAGGTAAGCCTCTGTTTAATCGCCATTAGTCTGTTTTTGTCTCCATCATAGCAAAATTTATATTGTTATGTGATTTCATAAAATAAAGCACCATCTCTGGTTTACAACTTTAGAAAGAAAAAAAGAATGCTCCTCTTGAGATATTTTACCTGTTTGCAGTCATCTAGACTCCAGATTTTCTCTTTATGGCCTAGAAATGAAAGGAAAATTTCACCAGTGCCTCGGCTTTGAGAAGCCATCAGCGGAAGATAAAAGTCATGGATTGTCATCACCAAGGCTCACTGCCAACAGTGAACCCTCTTTGATTGTCACAGGGATCCAGCATTTTCAACTGTGATGCACTAAATGTTCCTCGGTGGCTTAGAGTAAACAAAGGGTTTATTTCAGTACCAGCGATGTTTCAGACCTTCCTCATTCAAAGGCAGGTGGACCAAATCACACATATATTCTCCACACATAAAGGTGTGCATCCTTTGTATGCCCAGGCACTAGAGGCCACAACACACTCATTTGTCCTGTGAGCAGCTTTCTCCTTACTGGGCCCCAGTTTAAGGGTAGGTGGTCGCTACCAGAGCCATATGCTGGCTTGGTGGGCCAGGCGCACAGACCCAAAAAAGAAGCAGGAAAGCTACAGTTATCTGTGTATGAAAAGGGCCATTAGGGGAGCTGGGAAGAGAGATTCTAAGGCTCTGACAGTGACTTTGAGAGCAACTGGAACAGTGGTAACTCAGATAGTTAGTTGTAAAGGTAAAGGTGCACCTTTTGCTAAGTGAGACTATAAAGAAAACTAAGAAATGGATCTGGAAGTGTCTGGGAATGTTGCTGGTCATGTGCTTAAGGCTGCTAACATCACCTTTTTGCTAATTCCCTGCAAGGGTTCAGGTGCTAGCAAAGTCAGCAGCACAGGGAAGCTGTGCTGCCTTCCCCCTGCCTGTCTCTTCTTTCCTTTGTGTGGAAACCAAGGCATCCAAAATTAATTGCTATCATATTTAAAATTTAAAAAAAATTTTTAAATTTTATTACTATTATTTATGCCTATAGCACATGGTCTTCCTGGGTGGTCTACCATTCAAGTACTATCCAGGTCCGACCCTGCTAACCTTCTGCAATTAGACATTGGGCTCCTTCAGGGTGGCATGGCCACAGACCATGGACTGTGGCTCCACTGGGGCATGAGCTCAGGAACTTCTGCATGTAAAGCGGACCTGCTAACTGCTACACTATGAAACCACATAAATATTTGGAATTCTTAATGAAAGTTATCTCTTCTTATCTACCTTAACAAGGTGTTGAATGCTAAAATAAGTATCCACTAATGTTCTTATCTCATTAATGAAAATATATTAGACAAATCATCGTCTGTCTTATTTTGCTTGTCACTTGCCATAGTATGAATGAACTCATCTTTCCTTCTTTCTCATCCCATACCATCTTCAGCATAAAATTAATAACTGCTCAATTATCCAGATTCATAAAAATATATATGTGAGATGTCATTGAAATATGCCCACATAGTACATATGATTATGTACGTGAATGTTTTTAAATACATGTAAAACATTTACTTATATGTGGTTTTGAGAGCATCATGGTGGCAACCAAGTGCAAAACAGCTACAGTAACCCAGGAAAGCAGACCAGCATAGCACAGGAAGCAGGTAAAACCTTGGGAATCATGTGCATCCCGCTGGCCCAGAACATCAGCTCCCAAAGGGATGAATTCAAAGTAGAGGCAGATCAAAGGCCACAAGTATTTCTAGGTTTTAAAAATAGTTAAACCCACAGAGAAAAGCCAACAGAAACTCAGAGACAGACAACAGGATCAATTGTCTGTCTTGGACTTGACCAAGTAACCCCCTTTCCCAACCCTAGTATTGTCATTCAAGGTGACTCTTGTCTGTAGTACCTCTATTTGGCAAAAGCAAACAATAGCTACACTGTCAATCCAGGCCTCAAACAACTTCCATTGATAGAATTGCAGCAAATATGCATTTACAAAGAAAAAACTGCAAAACAGAAAATGAAACAATATTTTATGAGTGAGTTAGAATACAAAATAACAGAACTACAAAGACTTCAAATATTGGGATTATCAAAGAATACAACATGTTTAAAGAAACAAAGTGGAAATTAAAAACACAAATAAGGAATAGCAGACTACCAAAGTAACAATATCCAAATTAAATTATAAAAATATCTAAATAAAATCTATAGAAATGAAAATTATAATAAATAAAATATAAAATATTAATCCATGGGTTAAACAGCAGTTTGGACACAGCTGAAGAGAATATTGGTGATGTGGAAACTAGGTCTAAATAAATTACATGGAAGCACAGGGATCAAAAAAGATGGAAAACATGAAAGAGTAGTTAAGAAACATTTAAGATAGAGTAAAAATGCCAAAGTATATCTAGTCAGTTACAGAAGAAGAAGACAGAGAGAACTGATGAGAATCGGAATTTTAAAAAGAACAAGAATGTACCTTACTGGTGTGAAATGTTAATAATATGGGAAATTGGGTGTGGGGTATGTGTACTACCCCGTGGCTGTGCACTATTTTTGTGCTTCTGTAAACCTAAAATTGTTCTGAACTTAAGGGTTTATTAGCACACCTCCCACACACCAAAAAAAATTCTTTTCCCCAAATACTATGAAGACACAAACTCTCAGATTCAGGAAGTCCTATGACTTCCAAATAAAAAGAAAAAAAGAAGGTAGACAAAAGAAAGGAATTATACACATCTTTGCAAACCTGCAGAATCAGAAGAAGCAAAGACATCTTTAAGACAGCCACTGAGACAGGAAAGATGACTTCAAACAAGTGACAATTAGACTGACAGCTGACTTAGCAACAACAATGGAAGTCGGAAAGCAGTAAGAAAATATCTTCATCGTGCTGAGATAACTGCCAACCTAAATTGGTATACTCAACGTAACTATTTCTCAAGAACAAGAGCAAAATAAAGATGTTTTCAGATAAACACTGAGGAAGTTGACCTCCAGACTCTCACTAATAGGAATTCTAAAGACTGTACCATAAAGAAAAAAATAATTCCAGAAAATAGGTCTGAGACACAAGAAAGAAGGATAAGTATATTTTCTTTAACTCCTAAATTTGGAAAAATCTAGCCTTGATGTTATAAAAAAATATCAAAATTTTGAGGTCCAAAAAAGAGCTAGTGCTCCCTCTGAAAACTGTCACGGGATTACAGGCGGTCTTTGGCATTCCTTGGCTCAGAGTTTCACCCCTCCAAACCTTCATTTCACATCATCTTTCTCTGTCTCTCTGTGTCCAAATCCCCCTCCCCTTTTAAGAATAATAGTCAAATTTCACCCTAACAACCTCATTTAACTTCATAACCCATATTAAGACTCTGTTTCCAAAAAATGTCTCATTCTGAGGTAATGGAAGTTAGGAGTTCAACATATTTGGGGGGAAGGAGGAGGAGAGCACGATGCAACCTACAGCAAAATCCCTATTGCTTTAAACTCCAGACAGCCCCCCACTCCGGTTCTAACTGCTAGTGCATCTGTCCTTTTCACCTCGCATCCTTTCAAACCTCCAAAGCCAATGGCATCCATGGTACCTCACTCTTATATTGCTTATTATGGGCTGGACTGTAACTTTCCAAAATTCACATGTTGAAGTCCTAACTCATACTTCGGAACGTGACTGTATCTGGTAATAGAGCCTTTAGAGAGATGATTAGGTTAACATGAGGTATTAGGGTTCGGGGATACACAGGGATGTGCACACACAAAAGAAAGACCTTGTAAGGACACAGAGAGAAGGACACAGTGAGAAGGACAGAGGCCACAGAAGAAACCAAACTTGCTGACACCTTGATCTTGAACCTCGAGCCTTCAGAGCTAAGAAAAAAAGTTGTTTAAGCCACTGAGTCCTGGCGTTTTGTTATGCAGCCTGAGCAGATGGATTCACTGCTCAAAGCTGCTCCCCACTGCATGTGGCGATGCTCCTGAGCACTGTCCCCGGGCCTCCCTCCCTCTGCCATCCCGTGGGCTCTTCCTTGACTGATGTCTCTGAAAATCAGCGAGCGAAGTCAGCAGAGCCACACAAAAGCAACGTGTGATGTCTCAGTGTAGGAAAGTAGCGTGGACGCTCACAGAGATATTGCTGTGCTCCCACCCAGGGTCTGGTGTAGCCTGCGATGTCATCACACCTGTGGCTGTGATGGAGGTGGTGGGAGCAGAGGGAGGACGGATTCCAGTGGCTGATTTGAGACTGTCCTTGGGCACAGAGAACGAGAAAAGGTTGGCCTGAACAGGATCACGTGAACATCCAGCAGATCGCTGAAGGAGAAGCTTGACTGGAAAGACTGGTTGAAACTTGAACTTCTTGTTTATTCCTATAGGTCCAGCGATGGAGAGCAGAAGCTGCCCTTCCCCACTCTCGTCTACCTCCACGTTATTGCTCAGGCTTTGGATTGCTCTTGGGAACAGCTTTCTTTCCACTGTGAATGTCCAGATGCCCCCCAACCCCAGGGGCCTCTCCCTCCTCTTCTGAGTCTCCACTTGTTTCCCGGCTTTTCCTGCATAACAGTAGTTAACGCTGCGAAGAGCCTTGAGTGCGAAATGAGGCGCTGTTCTGGGCTCTGTGGACACGGCTGGTGGAGACTGACTTCAGGAATTCATATTCTTGTGCTCTGGAGACTGAAGATTAAAACAAAACAAAACAAAACAAGAAACTATCAGGGAACAATGTACTGAGAATGAAAATGGGGGAGATGAGAGTGCATTTGACCAGGGGGGTGGCTTTAGACTGGGTGACCTTTCGTGTCGTTCTTGCCGTGGGGAGTAATTGACAACTTGTGATCTGTGACACTATTGATCAGCCTGTGAAAACACCAGAAACACCACAGAGTTCTACCATCTTGGCTCCAAGTTACAAAACTGGAAATAAATTTGCTTACCTATACCAGGCAGGGGGTATACCCAGGCCTGGTTAGAAAATGAATGAAATGTGCTCCCAGATCCCATTTCCTTTGTCTTTTCAGAGAGGTATTTTACCTTCACAAAGCTTTCTCTCCAGGTCTTTGCTAAGGAATTGGGAAAGCTGTTACCCAAGAAAACAAAACCTAGGGACATATTAACCTACCCTGGTAACTTCTTTAAGTCCCAGATATTCAGGGACATTTGGAAATGACATGGGATCCCAAAGCCAGGCACTGTCCCTCATTCCATAGCTAGGTCCAGGGGAGCCCTTTCAGGTGGGGTACACCTTGCCAAGCAGCCAAGGGCCAGGAGGGTGCCACGGTCCAGGTCGTGCATGGTGCCCTGGGAAGCTCCAAGACAGTACTTTGTGGGAGGGATGTAAGGCAGAGGGTTGAGGTGATATGGGGAGCGCAGGTGGTGCCAGGAGCCTTAAGACCCCCCACCCCTCTAAGGGGCAGGAGAGAAGGTTTGGCTCTTGTCACTGATGTTTGTTCCAGGACCAGCACACTGACCTTCAGCTCAGGAAGAGACTTCTTGGTCAGTTGCTGCTTTCGAGGGGCCTGCCAGGATTTGAAATGAAGCAGCAGTTCTTATAACATCCAGCCATAAATCTAAATCTTTTTTTTTAAACCCAAATAAAATAGCGAGATAACTTGACATTTTGCATGATTAAATTTAGAACAGATTACAGAAATTGAATACCCACGTCATAAGCTGTTCCTTAGGCACAACAGACATATCCAGACTTAGTTTCACGTGATTTCCATCTTGAGAGTGCTTCCTCCTTTGCCAAAATTTTAAAATTTCAAGGTGGCTCCTGACTGAGGCAACCTGACCTCCAGTTCTCACCTTCATGTGGCTGAGCACAGGTACCCCTGCCCCTCTAGGCCTCAGCGAACGCCTCTCTGAGGCTCCAAGGTGTGGGTGCACGAATGGAGTGCCAGGCAATGCCTGGCTCCTGTGTCCAAAAGTCATAGATCCAGATGACCAGATAGTGGTCAGGATACACTCAGTATTTGGGGTGATATGAGTAAGGAGGTTAGTTAGATTACAATAGAGTTTATGCCTAATAATGGTTTTTAATAATAGATTCCACTCACCGAGAACTTCCCATGTGCTGGGCACTATTGGAAGCATGTTTTATTTGTCTTAATTCTCCTAATACTTGTTACAATTGTATGAGATATCACCACTTTGCCAATGATCAAATTGAAGCCCAGAGAGGTTAAGTAACTTGCCCAAGCTCACACAGCTCTGGGTGGGGAGGCAGGGTACAAACCCAGGCACCTGAGTGCACTCCCTCATTTATGGTCTTTGTGTACCGGCCATGAGATCTTCCTGACATGAGTCAATAGGAATGGGATGGAGGCAGTGATTCTGGCCCAGAGGTGGCTCTTCATGGGGACAGTTGTCTCCACCCTCAGGGCTGGGGAGAAAGGGACTTGTCCAGAGGTAGGAGGGATAGATAGAATATAAAATGGTTGATTCAATTTAGAAAAAAGGCAAATCGTCGCCTCATTAATGTGCAGTGTTTTAAAAAGTTTCATTTTGAAAATATTGCTGTAGCTCTTAGAAAAATGAATCTAAATGAAGAAAAGAGAAAAGTTAGCTCCAATGATCTGAGTATGAATATTCAAGTTTAGAGCATCGTTTCCCCTTTAAATATAGCCGTTCACTCACCTTGGTAGAAAGTCCTGTTCCTTTAGGTTAGTCTCAACTCTCACTGCAAAGGCTGGCTGGGACCATCAGGCAGGACCATCTGTGCCGAAGACCTGATTTTGATTTTCTAGGAGCTATAAATGACATCATACACTTTAAAGAAGAACTTCTTCACTTTGCTGGCTGCCTCCCTTCCGGCCTGTTCCTGCCTGCTACTCTCCAAGCAGGACCATGGGGAGGCAGATTACTGGATAAACTGTTTTCCTTCCTAAGGCACAATTGGAAGCATGTAGAACCCAGAAGCACGGAGATTCAGACCGGCCTGTTCAATGGCTTTGCTTTGAGGACGAAACTTCCAGACCAAGCTACAATGTCTTTTCAAAGCCAGTGGGTCTAGTCTTTCCAACCTGTTCCTCATTTTCTCGACTCATAAGCTGTTAGAATGAATTCACCTAGCTTTCTGTAGGTTTTCTTGGGGGATATTTCCTTGCACCTTGCACGTATTGTATTCATACATATGTATAGCAGTAGTTTTAATTCTTTTCTCACGTGATTCAAGTCCAATCAATAAATGTAAATAAGGAGTGTGCCCTGGAAGGGAGGAAAGGGGAGAGGTTTGGTATCACAGAGAATTATGGGAGTCCCTGAACTCCAGAGGCTTACATTCAAATTAAGTAACCTATGTTTAAATAAGTCAATAAAAATAAACACATAAAGTGCAAAAGAGTCATCTGTGTTGTTGAAGCTGAACTATTAAATTAGGCTGAATTAGAATATTCTATCATTAATGACAGTAATGACACCATTTACTGAGCATCTATTACGTGCCTGGCAATCATGTTGTGTGACATTCTTTCCTTATCTGGATGACAAAACAGCAGACTCTGTGAAGCGCCAAGGTCGCAGAGTGAGTAGTGGCAGAGCCACCCCCTGAGTCCAGATTCTGTGCTCATAATGTCCCCTGATAAGGAGGCCAAGGCACAGGTTGGTGATGTGACTTATTTATGCATGAGTGCAAAACTGGCTCATGAATAAAACAAAAGGGCATAATAAGGGAGCTGAGTCTGAGGACCTGGGTTTGAGTCCTTTATGCAATTTCCTACTTATGACTTTAGGAACATGAAAAAATAACTCTGGGGGCCTCAGTTTCTTCATTTCTCCAGTTTTCATGCTACCAACCAACTCTTCTAAGTGTTGGATGAGAAAAGACACGTGGAAGGTCTTTGCTAACTCTCCTGGTTTGTATGAGCTGTGCAAACTAACAATGTCTATTTAATTAATTAATTAATTAATTTTTAAGTGAGGCAACCCTTGGTTGATTGCACAGATTGCAAGAACCTTGTCAGCTTACAATCCCTTTTTATTTTTTATGCCTACAGCTCCTGGTCTTCCTAGGTGGTCTTCTATCCAAGTACTAACCGGGCTCGACCCTGTTTAGCTTTCAAGATCAGACAGGACCCAGCATGTTCAGGGTGGCATGGCCATAGACCTAATGATGTCTATTTTAACTGCTGGTAAAGCGAGGCCTATTATAATTACTGGTGGATTGCAGAACGATGCTTCTGGGAGGTGGCATAAAATAGCATCAGCTTTAACCTTCATTTTCTGCAAACAAAATCTGCATCTTGGCCCCTGGACTGGTGGCTCCTTGGTCCTCTATGCCCTGTTCTGGCAGCAGGCAGAGCAATCATATGAGCTCCCAGCAGAAATCTTTGCAAAGAGCCCCGAGAAAGAAGCTATTTCTGGCTACGTGGAGCATAACGATCTTTCCCCACTGTGTTCTCCCTTAAACCATAAAGAACAACAATGAGATTTCCCTGACCCATAGAATGAAGTTCCTCTGTGTGTGGAAAGAGATTCACGCAGAAATCTAAGACGTCTCGCTTGCTTGCCTCCCCCCTCACCAACAAAAGCCTCACACCACTTGCAAGAAGACCCATGAAGTGAATTGCTGACGCTGCAGAGCTGGTGTGGCTCCTGGTGACCCCTGAACCCCTCAGCCTCACTTCCCACGCCAGCACAGACCCCCGAGGGCAGGGCCGGCATGACTGCCCACGTCCATCCCTCTCTCTCTGCTTAACTGGCTCACAGCTACGGCTGAGACCCAAGGGCTATAGTGTTTTTGGGTTCATAAAGCAGACACCCTGCCAAAGAATCCTAAAGAAATCTCTGAGCTGTCTTTCAGAAGAGATGGTAAGCAACTCTGAGCCCTGAGCCATCCTCCTCACAGCCCTGCAGCCCTGATTCTGTTCCAGCAGGCAGAGCCACGACTGGGCACTGAGCACCTTCTCTGTGCCTGGCTCTGTGCTTGCTGCTTTTCCAGCTCTCTCTCCTGTCCTCCTCCCAAGTAGCTGCAGGGAAGGGAAAACCCTCACCGCACAAGGAAACATTCAGGTAAAAGGCAGCTCAAGTAGATAGAACCAGGATTGAAACCCAGCCTCCTCTTTCCGCTGAACTTTGTTCCAGCTCAGCAAAGGCTAAGGCTGGGGTTGGTTCATGCCCAGAGCGGCCTAGCACTGCGGGGGACCAGTCCACATCTCTTACAGTGACTTTTGCCATATGTCTTACCAGCGGTATTGCATTAATTTTCATAGTAATCCAATGGTATCAGTGCCAATGTGACCCCCTTTTTAGGAAGCAAAGGCTCTGGGAACTTCAGCAACTTACCCACGGGCCACAGCTGTCAGGGGCTGAACTAGGATTTAAATCTAGGACTGTCTGACCACAGGGCCCTTGCTCTGAACCAATGTACTTCACTGCCCATCAAGGGGTTCCCCAACTTCCATCTTAGGCTCTCATCCAGCCTGGGCTGCCCCACATGGCAGTCAGGAGAGCTTGAAGACAGGCAACAAAAGGGTAAAGGGTATGGGGAAGGCCAGCTTGGAGCTAAGCTCCGCCATCTGTCCCTGTTAGTTTGACTGGGACCCAGCTGTGACAGTATATGCCAGTCCCTGGGATGGTACACTTAGATTTATACCGTTGCTTAACTCTCAAAACACTTTGTTGAGTAGGTGCTATTATGTCCATTTTTCAAATGAGGAAATGAGGCTACCTAGGGAAAGCGACTCTCCTGGGGTCACAGAGCCAGAATGGCAGTGCCTGGGTGGGAATCCTAGCTCTAGGCAGAGTCTGAGAAATGGTTTTCCTGGCAGATAATACTTGTTGATTGACTTGGCAGATGGTCCCACCCCATTATTTTTGGAATCTCCATTAAAAAGGGCAATTGCTCTCTTTCTCAGTCCCTGGTCTGGTCTCGTGACACAGTTCTTGAGAGGGGGATGTCAGCAGAAGTCCATTGTGGGGAGGTCCTTGCTCTTTTTTATGAGAGAGACAATGCTCCTGACTCTACCTCTTGGTTGACTGCGGCCACGTGCCTTGAGTAGCACCCACCACCGTGCAGCCCTGTAAGAAAGGCCGAGAGCAGCTGCCCTGACACTGAGTCACTGGACCAACGCGATCAGCTACCAAGCCAAAGGCTTCCTGGAATGTGAACTAAACACACCCCTTTGTGTTTAAACCTCTGTACATCTGGTTTTCTGTCACTCGTAGCCCAGCAAAGTCTTGACCAGTGCAGGTCCCTATCAGTGACAATGAAGCAGTCACATGTCTCATGATCCCTGGTCATTGTTGGATACACTGATTCATAAGTACCCAGATGTGAATTCGTGCTTTCACCAGGAATGAATTCGCTGGCTGAAGTTATGAAACCCTTGGAATGACTAGACACAGGCTAAGTATGGTGTTTCACTTCCCCACACATAAAACATGAGGCAAAAACTGACGTACTAGCAGGGAAATGTTGTCAAGGGCTGTGGTTCCTCTCGGTGACCCATCAAAGCCTGATGGAAATCTTTCTGAAGGGAGGAAAAGAGAACAGAAATCAAGATTAGAGACCCCGACACGTATTTCTCAGGGAGTGCCAACAAATATGGGGATATCGGTGACTGTCTGGGACCGTCCTTTCTTCTCCACACTCTTTCCATCATGATGTATATATAATTGGTAATTTAATGTGAGGCTAAGAGTATAGACCTCAGATTGTCTGGGTTCAAACCTCAGTGATGAATACAGTACCAATCATGAAACTCAGTCTTCATATGACACTGGAGAAGCAAGCTACTTAAACTCTTAAGAGTCTACTTCTTCATCTATAAAATGGGCTGATAATGCTTACTTCATGGTGTTGTCATGAGGCTTACATTAGATAAACCATGTTCTATGCATAACTCAGGACCTGGCATGTGGCAGGGAATTGATAATGTGAGTTATTGTGAGGGTTGTCAGTGAGAGCAAAGTGGCTCTTTATCTATGATGCTTTCTCTGATCTTTTATCACACAGAGAAGGCCTTCTTGCCGCCAACCCCACTGCTCTTTGTGAGAATCCTACTGTATCGGTCATTATCCTCTTATACTGTTAATTCCCCTTGAGGTCAGAAAAGCAGGTGGCTGGGGATGGAAGGCAGTCAGGACCTTGGCAGTCAGGTCCCTACCAGCAGCTTGACTTTGCCAGTGCTATCCTTTTTCTACCTAACAAGGCAAACTACCAGGGGGCAGGTCAAGACTGGAGCAGGAGTGCAAGGACAGACCGGCCCATGAGATAAGAAGCAGGGTGGGAGGGAGGCAGATGCCCTGTGAGGGCCACTGTCAGCCTTGTGATTTGATATTGGCATAGAATCAAATGCAATTGGGCATAACCATCCCCTGCCCCCGAGTCGGGGCAGTCCTCCTATCAGTCAAGAGAATAAGCCATACATTTCCCCGTGGATACAAGTGCTGGGCACACAGCACACTCCGCTGTCTCCCCTGTTCCCAGAAAGGGTTGATGCATCCTCCCCTTCGCATTTATTTCAGCCACTAACGGGGCACAGCAGAACTTCAACAGGACAGAAATAGAAGACGGAAAGGTTGATCCTGTCAAAAGCTCTTAACATAATTATGAGAGTCTAACCTCTGCGTGCACCCCCACCCCCACCTCAGGAATAATTAGACCGCAAGATGCTGGGAAGGAACCGAGGCGGGGGAGGGAAGGGCCAGCAGGCTGAGGACACGGGGTGAGCGAGATGGCTGCTGCCTCTCTGCAGGGGGACGCGATGCCGCAGCCCTGAGGTCCATGGGAATTCTGCAGGTTCATAAAAGCCCCCGTCAGAGCTTGGATCATCTCAGACGGCAATTAGTGGCTCTAATAGTTTCGGCTGAGGTGTTATGACTGCCCCCCCTGCCATTCCCTCTGCTGAAGGTTAGCGATGTAGGACTGTGCCCTCATCACCCCCCACACCGAGGGTGTCTACAGAAGGTGGCCAGGGACATCGAGGAGGCCGGGGTGCCAGGAACCAGCAGGAAAGCAGAGTCCCTCTTCCCTTGAACATTTATTTGTTTTATGTTTAGTGTTTAATTTTCTCTTTGAAAAGCAATCTATGAAATAAAAATAAAAAAACAGTCCCAGAAGTCCATCCAGCCGTCTTTTCTTTAACTTAATTTCCATCCTAATGTTTATGTAGCTCCTACTGTGGCTGGTGTTAGGCATTCGTTATTCTAATTCTGCCGTGGTCTCCCCAGGGTTTGCTGTTTTGTCAGAGGCCTGCACTGTTCTATTTCAGGATTTGGAGCAGGATTAAAGAGCTCAGGTGTCACTGAAGGGGCCCAACACCCTGGGAATGAGCTCCCCAGGGCTTCTTCCTTCCCAGCCCTAGAAGCAGGCTGCCCTTCAGCTCGACTGGCTGCCACCTGGGCTCTGGAGCATATCCCTGGTGGCCGAGTCACAGAGCCCTGTGCCCTGTGTGTGGAACAGATTCAGCTCCCCGAAAACTGTTCCTCTATGATTCTGGCTTCCGTCGACAGTGGTACCAACTAGATCTTTCAGAAAGACTCCAGTTTAGCCTTTAAAAGCACTCTCTTGAGCTGAGTCACCTCGGGTTTGAATCTTAGAACTGGCCCTTACCAGCTGTGTGACCTTGGACAAGTCTTTAACCTCTCTGTGCCTTGTTTTCATCATCTGTAAAACTGGGGACCGACAATACAGGCCCAATATCAGCACTGGAAGAGTTCATAGTTAGAAATTGCCTGAAAGAGTGCTGGGCACACAGTCAGCAGCAGCAGGTAGTAACTGTAATCGTTATGATTGTTATTAGTCCCTGCTGGGGCTACCTGGACCCAGACTGGAGCCGCAGTTCCCAGCGTGCCCAGCAGGGCGTGTCCTGCATCTCAGTGGCACGGTGTGTGACCTGGTTGATGATGGGTGCTGAGTCCACCAAATGCCAACCGCCTGGTACACACACATTGGATTCTGTTGGACAGTGGGTGCTGCCTTCCCTTCACAGGCTTTGTTTTAATCCCTCCAACCCATTTGGCTATGACTTGTTTGAAGAAGGCAGGCAAAAGGGAGGAAGGAAATCACTGGAATTCTGATTCTCATCTTCAGAGGGGTTCATTCACTGGGCCACAGTCACTTGACTAGCATGTGGCATTGCAGGGGTTCACATCCACATTGACTCGACTCCCAAGGGCATGAAGGCCTCAGAGGCCCCTTGTCAGGTGCTGCTCCGTGCCATGCCAGGCTGCAGACTGGTGAGTGTGGGGATGATTCCACCAACAAATCTCTGAGAACAGAGGTGAGGCTGTTTCATAACCTCCAAAGGTTGGAGACGGTCCAGGGGAGAGAAGCTGGCCTACTTGAAAGGCTTTCCTCTCAGCAAAGGAAATTCCCAACCTCTCGAGACACAGGATGAGCTGCCACCTTCAGGCCAAGTTTGGATGACAAGGCCTCGTCCTAAAATACTCAGCTACCAGTTCTATCCTTGTGGGACATAAAACCTCACAAATCTGAACTTTTGCCCATGACGAGGGGTCCCCAAGGGTCCAAACCAGAGCCTGTGCCCTGCTGATTACCTCAGAGTTCCTGTTTCAGGGCATGTGTGGATAAACCCTCTGTCGCCACCAAATGAGGTCCCCAGGCAGGAGGACACACAGCTGTCAACCACTCCTCTGCATTTTCCTCACTTGCTTTGTGGCACATTGTCAGCTGCCTAAGTTAGTGGTTCCTCCACGTGTAGTAATGATGACTGATGGTCTGTGGGCACACCAGGGCTGTAGGCTGCACTTGGCCTCTGACAAGCTGAGCGGTGTCTGGCAAACCCCAGAAGTGTGGGTTTCTTGAAAGCTGGACTCAGGCTGTGGAGAGGGCAGACTTCCACATGTGCAACCTGCCACTCACTCTTTCCTAGGACCTTCTGTGCCCTGGACTCCCCCATCAAAGAAGCCAGGCCCATTTGAATGTGATTCTCTGGTTACACTGTCTGGGGAGTGGCTGTTTTAGGCTGAATTTCTCTAGACCAAGGGTACATCAGTATTGTTCCCAGCAGACCAGGCCACCCAGGTGATCTAAGAAGCTGCCAGAATCTTTGATGTTGGTCATTTTCCAGCTGCAGTCTCCTCAGGTCCTGGTTTTCCCAAAGTCACCTGCCTGCCAACCTTGGCTACGGTCAAAGATCTGGGCCCTTATGTCATAGCCCTGTCATTCTGGAGCCTTCACTGCCCCTCTGAAGGGAATCATCATCTTAAGCCCCCGCAGAAGAGGAGGGGTAAGTGGTTGAGGAGACAGCCTAGCGTTGGGGCCAGATCTGGGCTCCAGAACTTGAGCGCTATGGGGCCTCAAGCATCCCCAGGATGCTCCCTGCACAGTAAGGAGAGTGATGGCTCCATTAACTGTCATTTACATGATGAATGTGAGCACGGGATAATATAGGGAGCCCCGCAGCTCAGGACATTGCACACACTCAGTACTCCTTTGCTGGCTGCTGAATGATTTGCTATTAAGCCCCATGACACCCGGCTGCATGGTGAGCAGGGCGACTGGCTGGGTGTGAGGCAGCACTGAAAGGACCCTGGGCTTTTCCGAGTCTGAGCCAAAGGGAAGGGAGTTGCTTCTGGCCTGGGCGTGCGCTGGAAAAGGTAGCGACAAAACCCAGAGCTCCTCCTATTGGAAAAGAGAGGCACTGAAGGGCATTCTGGAAAAAGCAAGAGGAGAGGAAATGGCAGCGGAGCTACAAATAACTTGCTTGTCCTGTCACTTTGCCCAAAGATTGCTCATCTTCCGGCACATCCAGAGTCTGAAGTTTCCTGCCCACCTGTCCTCCACAGCCCTGGCCCCCGCTTTTGCGGCCCGCTTATGGACCAACACCTCATGGCCTTGCTCTTTGCAGGGGCAGCTGATTCCCTGCACTGACTCCTGAGAACACAAACACTTCCATGTGCTGGGAGGATGGTAGGCAGAAAGATGTGGTCTGCTCAAGGCATTATGGATGTTCTAAGGGTGGGAATCCTACGGAAGAAAGGGGGTGGGTGGGGAGAGCAGGCAGAAGGTTCTGCTCACAAGGCTCCTGGGGGCCCCTGGGATCCCACCACTGGGGTCTCTGCTGGCATGGCTGACATCCAGAAGATGAGCAGAGATTTGCGTGACTGAAAGGTCAGGCTGTTGGAAACATGTATTCATCTTCTTGGATCTTGGACGGTCTGTTGGCTGGAGGAAAGGCTGGTCCCACTGCAGAGACTGGTCTTTCAAGTGGCCATCTGGCTGCGGGGTCCACCCCGCCTCCCTCAGGGCTGCCTAGAGAGAGACCAGAATTTCTCAAGGAACCAGAGGGGTGAGCAGGGCAGGGCTGCAGTGGAGGCTGAGCCAACTGCAAACCCCGGCTCCTTCCTGTCTCGAGGTGGCCTCACACGGAACCAGCACCCCGTGCCCCAACTCTTTCCCACTAGAGCATCCCAAATAAAATCATAGACGAGGCATGTTGGGGCATTTCCCATACTACAGACATAAGTCAGGCAATTTCCCTGATGCCTGAATTGTCCCACATGCCATTTGATTTAATTATTTATAAGCACCATCAATAACTACTGGTCTCCAAGGATGAATGAAGCTTCCCAGGGTTCTGCTGAAGGTGAATGGGCGGGTGCTGCCCCAGCCAGTGACCACTCGGAGCTGTCAGGGCCACTGTCCCCGTTAGTACTGCAAGCACGAGGCCTTCCCATCAGTCATTGCTTATCTTATCGATCCTTTTAATAGCAGGCAGTAACAATTTATTAGTAATTTTCCAGAGTCTCTGCCTCCTGGCTAGATTTTTTTTCCATCTCGAGAGCTGAAGTAATATTTCTTCTAAATCTGGCTCTCTTCAAGGCACTAAGAGAGGCCCATCTGAGTGAGCGGCTGATGCCTGCAGAGAAGGAACAATTAAATTTAAACATTTCCATCTTTTTTCTCCCTGCCTCTTTGTAAAATAATAATAATAATAATAATAATTTAGTGGCTGCTAGTAAAGAACTCTTCCTGAGTTGGGGGTGAGGGACACCCACAGAGACCAGATGACGAACAAGGTATCTTTTATTTCAATCTTATGTTGAAATCTTTATTTCGATTTAGTTCCCCTTATAGAAATTGATTTCTACAAGCCAGTGAGTGAGACGTTGACCCGGCCCAGGAGCCTGCTGAGCTGGGGGCGAGGTGGGGGTGAGGAAGGGTCAGGGGTTCCCCATTCCCGGCCTCCCTGCCCTGCCCTGTGACTCGGGTTTTTGGTCCTCCAGGGTTACCCACAACCAAAAGAAGGGGAACAGGAAGCCAGTCCCCTGTCTGGTGACCCACGAGCTGAGTCATGGTTCCTCTCCTTCCCTGAGAATGAAGAACTGCAAGGGAGGCGCTGACTGTGGGAAGGGAAATCGGGCGGTGGGGAAGGGCCCAGTTCACAGCCAGAGGGAGGACAGGCCAAGGTGAGGCCAGGAATTGACAAAGCCCTCGAAGGGGACGTTGCAAAGTCGCCCCTGCCTCTCAGCCACATACTGCTTCTCAAAGTAGGAATTCCTGTGCCAGAGACGCCTAACTCGCCCTGGGAGGGCCCTAGTCTCTTATTCTCTGGTCCTCTGCCCAGATTCCCTCCATGGCAGGATGGCCCAGGCTCCCAGGGCTGATGACACACCAGCCACCAGCTTCTTGGGCCCTGAGTTTACAGCTTAATTTGCCTGACGATAACAGATGTCATTGTGCCCAGAGGCTCAGAAAGGGTAAACCACTGTCCGAGACCACACAGCTAGTCATTGGCTTCAAATGCAAGCCCATCTGATTTATCATTTACTTATTTTTCTATTTATAGCTATAAGCTATTGGCTTATACATTTACATAAATATATTTACATAATTAACATAGAACTTTAATATATTTGTTTAATTGTATAGTGTATTAAGTTATAATTTTGTAGTTTATGATTATTTTTATTATTGCTGAGGTTTTTATGTTATTTATGTTTTGAACAGGCAGTAGTACATGCGGTTCGAAATTGAAAATGTACCAAGGGAATCAGTGAAAAGTCCCCCTCCACTGTCCTTCAGCCCCCCAAGTCCCTCTCAGGGACAACCACTGTTAGTTTCTTGTATATTCTTTTAGAGACAGCAAGATAGATAAAAATAATAAGCTTATGCATTCTTTTTACACAAGTAGAGCATACAATACATATCCTTCTGCTCCTTCTTTTTTTCTCTTCCAATTAGTATTTCTTGGAGATCATTCCATTTTAGTACATAAGGAGCCGCCTCGTGCTATTTATTGCTCCATGGTATGAAGATAACATATTAAATTATGTTTTAATTTCAAGAAGCAAATGCTTTTTCACTCTCTTATTTTATGTATTTATTTTAAAAGTTCCATCTTCTATCTAACTGACAGAAGATGGAACTTTTTCCATTTTGAACCCAGATCTCCTGCTCTAGAGTGAATTCCCAGTGCTGGGGAGCAAACTGGTTCTTGCTGGAGAAGAACCAGCAATGGGAGAGGTGGACCCCAGGGCTGAGCCTTGATGGCCTCATGTTTGGTTGGGGTCCCTGACCAGCCACAGTCTTGCCCACTCCACAAACTATGGTCCTGACTTTCTGCAGAGAAAGCTCGCTGGCCCACACCCCGGGCCTGGGTCCATCACTGTCTCCATCTGCGATGAAGAAGCATTTCTGACATTATTCAGCCATATGCAGAGCCTATGTTTCAGGAATCGATGAGGTTTGAGATTGCAAGTCTAAGGAGTTTAGGGAGAAGATGTTCAGACATCTGCTATAACTTTTGGTTTCTCTTAGAGCCATACATATGATGATTTTACAGTAATAAGGATTACGGTATGATAAAAGTTTTAAAACTCAGTTTTATTTTTTAGAGCAGTTTTAGGTTCACAGCACAATTGAATGGAAAGTACAGAGTTCCCATATACCCTCATCTCCCCTGCTAGAAATGTCCCCCACCAGACTGGAAAATTTGTTATAATCAATGAACCTATATTCGCACATCATAATCACCCAAAGTCCATAGCTTACATTGCATATCACTTGGTTTTGTACATTCAGTGAGTTTGGAAAATGTGTCGTGCAGAGGGAACTAATACACTGATCCTAACTCCTTACTCAGCTTCCTGCCTGGTACTGACTCCCTTCCGACCCACTCCAAAGATATGCTCTGATATTTTTCGTAATGGCTATTTGCTCACAACATTCACTGGATCTCTATCACCTGTTGATCGATAGCTGTGTCTCCCAAACATCAGATATTTGTGTATCTTCACTATGATGTTTGACATGAGTTTTCAGGGGTTCATCTATAGAATTATCTATTCTGTATTTTTCTTTATATCAACCCTTCTCAGGGATATTTGCATTTCAGCATGAATTTTAGGATAAAAACTCCTGCAGTGATGTTATGGGTCTCAATCAAAAAGTGAAGAACAACTTCGGAGGTCTTCTTAGCTTCCTGAAGCTACGCAAGGTGGTCCTCTCGACTTGGAAGCTCAGTGCAAGGCTGAAAGGCACAACACAGATGCCTACACTTGTCTTGGGTGGTCAGTGCAGAGGTGGCTCCTTTATACAATCTGCCTCTTCAGCTATGGATGAGAGTGAAGATGGAGAATGTTTGTCAGTGCCCATTGCTGGGGCGGGGGTAGGGAGTATGAGAGTGAGGGGAAAGAAGGAAAGAGGGAAAGAGAACATCTAAGTTTTCATAATTTACTCCCTGGTGTTAAAAAATATCTGCATTACTTTCTATAATTGAGTTTTGAAACATCTACACCTGAAAAAAATATATATGTAATTCCTTTGCACTGATTATCCCCATTGTCAATGTAAAATGACTTAGTCACTATGCAGGGGAAATAAAGAGGTTGATTCATGGTGATGTGGCCCTCTTGTCATTATGGTTCCTTTTTCTCTGTCCTATATCAAGACTCAGAGCCTTTGGAACACAAAGAAGAACCTGAGAGTAACCTGTAAGTAAACCTTCAGAATTATCTTATTTTTGAAATTGCCCCTTTTTAAATAACAAAATTATATATTAATAAGTTGGAGTAAACAATTGAGACCAGAGGACACTTTAGTCCCCCTGCTTCATTCCTGACTGTCCATTTGGTGCAGAAATATCAGAAAGGCAGTCTTTATTAATGCTTTATCAATGTTGGCCTGAGGGACCTGCATACCCTCATCTGGGGCAGGACGTTGGCATGAATATCCTCTTAACAGAGCAGCTTGTGTGGATTTGAACCTTTCTCAGACTTTGAAGAATTAATCTCTGTTAGCCAAGCCTCTGGGCGGTGGTGAGGATCAAGGCTGGCCTCGTCTGCTGCAAAGAGGCCGCCACAAATGACCAACGGAATTGTTGTGTAAATGCTCTTCTGTTTACCTGGTAGCTTTCATTAATCTTGCCTTTCTTGTGTGAAAATTGCTTTCACAGAGGAAGGCGTTCGCAGGCTTTCCTGAGGCCAGAATGATTAAAACAAAGTTATGAGGAATTCATTCCACCTCAAAGCGAGGCCTCTGTGCCTGCTGGATGTATTTTGGCAGGCCGAGAGAACAGAGTGTTCCGAACCAAATCATAAGTTTGCAAGAGCTTTTTTTTCTTTCTTTTTTAAAGAAAAGGAAGAAAAAAAAAAAAGCAAAAGACAGGAAATGCTTTCTTCTGTCTCACTTACAGGTATGGGACTACTGTGAAAAGCCAAAATCCAGAGCCAGCTCTGCTGCTCTTCTTTAGCCTTGTTTCAGAGACTATTGGGCAACAGGAACCTTAGAATGGGGCTCGCCCAAAGGAACTGTGGTCCTGAGAGGTGCAGTGACCTCTGCAAGGTCACCCCAACCACTGCGGGTAGAGGCAGGCTGGACCACGTGTCCCCTGTCACTCTGCCCGTGTATTTTTCCTATGCCCGTCTACCCTTCACCTGAATTTCCTTTAAAAAGAGATTTTCATCAAGTCCCGAAGACAGTGCGAGAGGCTGACTGGTTCAGACTAGGTCCCTGCGGGAGATCAGCAGAGCTGGTTTGAGGAGCACAGAACGAATAGGGGGATCACCGTCTGGGTTTTGTTTCTCTCCAGGGTGTCTGCAAACTGTATCTGGGATTGTTGAGCATAAGCCATTGGCTTCTGCATGGGGAGAAGCTCATTGTTTGGAGGCTCTAATTGCTATTTCTTGGCTCCACTTGCGATGGCTGCTGTCTGGGCCTTGTATCTGAAGCAAAGGTGTGTTCTTTGTACTTTGAGAGTTGATCGAAGGACAGTGCTCAGGAATGTTGGTCCCTGACTCCCCAGCAAAGTGGGGTGGGTGCTGGGGCCCATGCCCTCCATGCCAGGGCTTTTGCTGCTGCCACCGCCGACATTCAATACTCCACAGGGAACACAACTGAAGCCACTGTGTGTGCACCTTGAAGCCAGCGTCTCTCAGTGCGTGCAGGGTTGATGGAGAAGCCTGGCCGCCTCTGTTTCCCATGGCAACATCTCAGCTCTGCGTGAAAGCAGATAAGTGTGGGCTCAGGCTGGATACACAGACTGTGCGGCTCTGCTTGGCTCCCCACTGGGACTAGGGGCTTCTCATCGCCAGCCCTGTTCCGTTCCTGTTCCCTCCCACCCAGCCACATGAAAATCGCCTTAACCCAGTGAAAGAGACATGGGGCTCGTGATACTCTCCTGTGGGCTCCGGCTATGGTTTCCCCACAGGGGTATGGTACAAACTGTAGGTTGGCGATGAAGGCAGAAAAGTGTGATTACTTTTGACTGTTGGTAAAATCAAGAAACAGGTACTTGATCCTGGAGAGACAAGGATGTTGAGTCGGGCAATGAGAATTACTGATAATGGAGGCAAAATAAAGAGAAATTGCAAGTTAAAGGGATCAGGTTAGCCTTTTATAAGCTGCCGGAAGAAGCAATAGAGAGAGAGAGGAAGGGGGCTCAACACCGTAGCACAAGAGGAGGGAATAAGATAGAGATCTTTGGGGAGAAGGAATTATTCCCAAAGCATAGAAAAAAATCTTTATTCATGAGACTGAAACCTGGCCTACAGCATGATTTTAAAATATCCCAGGGGATAAAAAGAGGGAAAGGTAATTCAGAGAAGTGGGGAAGAGGAAGGATAAGGTGCGGAGAGAGGCAGAGCAGAGAGAAGAGAAGAAAGTCATGTGAGGATTCCCCAAAGACCAAGGGCTGCAAACTGACAATCAGTGGACAAAATCGGCCAGTCAGAGTGTTTAAAAATAATTTGACCCTACTTTTAAAAAAAATCAGGATATGTCACCCACAGAAATATGGATTTCTGGCTTCTCTTGGAAAAAAAGCTAGGAAATCTGGCCATTATACAGCCTTGTTTCTATAGAGCCCAGAAGAAATTTGTGTGGAGCTGAAATTGGGGCACAGGCTCTCCACTGTGCATCGCCCCACATGTCTCCCTCCCAAGAAACAAGTGCATCTTCTGATTTCCTTCATTCTTTTGGGTGTCTCTCTGACCCCTGCAGGCATTTGAAATGCTGGATGCTGCCTACATTACTCTGATTTTCCAGCACAGAAAGAGCCTTGACCCTGACCTCTAGCTCAGTGGAGTTGGGGTCAACACTGAATGTGCCTCTCATCATCCTGGGACAGGTGGCTCAGGTGAGACTCTGCAGCCTGGATCTGAGAGCTGGGTGGACCTGACGCCAGGGTGGAGACCTGCAGTCAGCTTTGGAGGGCTCGGTGGCTGTGCAGGCAGAGGAGATGGAGGATGCCAAAGGCAGAGGACGATGCGGGAAATCTTGTGCTGGCCTCATTGAATCCACATTTCAGGATGCACTGAGTGGTATCCTGGGAATAGATTTCAACCAAATTTTTGAAGTTTCTGTTAAAGAGGGTTTGAGAAGCTGCCCATCTTGAACCCGCAGTGTCACTTAAACACAGATTTGAATCCTGGTTCTTCCACTTGTTCTCTGAGTGACCTTAGGCAAGTTATTTCAGCTCTCTGAGCTTCAGTTTCCTCCTCCAAACGGTGTAGATATAACACAGAGCTGCCGTGAAGATTAAGAATATGTGTATTTGGTGCTAAAACAGTTGCCAGGCACTTGGTTAGCAACTAGATGACTGTCTTTATTATTACTACTTAGCTAGTTCTTGGAAAGCAGCACAGCTCTGGGGCATCCACTTCTCTATTTATTTTGTGGTGCCTGAAGGCAAGTTTGGTCTATGGGAAATTTAGCTCCCTCACTCAGGAACTCTGGGCAAGATGTGGAAGTGCAGTTTCTGAGAAGTCAGAGCCGAGACGCTGTCGTGCTGGGAAACATGTTGCTGTCTAGTGGAGACGTGGGTCACGCTCTCAGCTCCGCCTTCAGGGCCGGGTGGCCTTGGCCAGTCTGTTCTCCTCTTGGGATTTTCGGTTCCTCGTCTGTGGCAACCGGCTGGCTGGGTGGCAGTCACAGACACCAGCTACATGTGACTACTTAACCTTAAGTGACTTAAAACCAAAGACAGTTGAAATTCAGCTCCTCAGTTGCCCCATTTCAAGTGCTGGATGGACTCGTACGGTCGATCACAGCAGACGGCACAGATCTAGGACAATGCCATCATCACAGAAAGTGCCATCGGACAGTGCTGGGTTCCAGAGCTTGCTCCCCAGTTCCTGCTCCTTCCATGAGCACATCGGCACCACTCGGGAGCATGTTAGAAATGTGACCTCTCCATTGCCACTCTAGACCTTTGGAATCAAAACGGACATCGTAAGCAGATTCTGCCAGCGATTACATGTCAAGTTTGAGAAGCTCGGAGCTATTCGATTTCTCCCAGCTCTAAAAATAAAATGTATGAGTCTGAGTATCTGTTTGACAAAGTCTTTGAGAAAGAAACAACCAGTCTGTCCAAATCCTGATTCACTGATTTGCCTAAAAAAAAAAAAAAAAAGAACTGGGCCGTCTGAAGAAAGACCCGCAGAATGACCGCACCCCGCGCAGGAGCCAGAGGACAGAAATCAGCGGCCGGCGTCGAAAGGCGCCAGGTGGAGCATCAGTGCTGGGAAGATGGTGCGAGCCAGCTCTGGCCCTAAGCCTCTCGTCACTTTGGGGCACTCGATCTTTGCCTGAAGGTCTTCAGAGAAAGAAAGTTCTCCTAGTTTTGTGGCAGCAAAGAAACAAGAAGAAATGGACCCCTGGGCACCTTATCTCCAGGGTGCCTTACACTCCCCAGAAAAGAGCCTGAGCAGGTCTTTTATTCAAATAGGAAAGATGAGGAGCAGGTTGGAGAAGAAATCAAGGCCACACTCAGCAGTGACAGGAAGTGCAGACCGGAACGCCACCCTCTGGGCTCACCATCCAAAGCTCTCCTTTGTGGCTTGAGCTATAAAGTAGGAGAGAATACACTGTCCTCTCACTGTGGAAAGTTTTGGTGTCTTTTGGTGACATGCTGTTTTCAGCACAAAACCAAAGGGGATAATATTAGATCTGGTGCTTGTTAAGAAAGCATGTGCCTCTTACAGGACAAAATTACAGTCATATATCTTATTTAACTGATATTAGATTTCATAGCTGAATGCTAAAATTTTAATGTGTTCACAAATCTGTCTCTTACTTTCAGAGAAATATCTGTATGAGGAACACACCATACAGGAGAAGGGGAAAATGAATCCAAAATGTATATTATTAATTTTTCAGGAAGCAAGCAAAACGGTGCCTCATAAAGGATGTTAGGGAAAAAAAGAAATGAAACAGCTGAGATTTCTGATTTGCTTTAGAAAAAAATCTGCTCCCTTGAGACATATCCTTATAGGGTCAACTATTTTGATGCAGGGGGAAAAAATGAGCAGATAGAAACGAGTTTGTGATATACAGGTCAGTTCTTGGACAGTCACTGGCGGAAAGCGTGATATGTTTCCAGCAGATGCACAGTGAGCTGAGCATCCTGTCACATGACCCAGAGTTGCAGAATCTGGGCACAACGCAGGGGACAGGGAGCTGGCCAGAAGTCAGAGATCAGGTCTAAACCCCACTGTGCTGCCTGCTCTCCGTGTGATCACTGACACATTCCAGTGAGAACTCGGAGCCTCAGTGTCCACGGAGTGAAACGCGGAGTACCTGCTTCCAGAGCCTACAGGGAAAGCCTTTATGTAAAGTGTCCAGGACAGAAGAGGCAATCGATACGTATCAGTGCACCCCTTAGTCAAATAACGGTCTGGGGTCAAATCCAAAGCCATGACAAAGAAAGGGAATGAGGACACGATCTGCTTCAGTTCTAGACATCTGCCCTCTGCCCTCTTCCCCGCCGACTGCTCAAGCCCCCTGCCCATCAGCAAAGCAGGCAAATCTGGGGAAGCTTCAGGAGCACAGGGGCTCATCAGTGATTTCTGGGGGGCAGAGATTCTGAAAGGAAGCACATTTGCTGGAAACAAGAACCGTGTTCTGTTGCCAGTCCCTGTTCCGATGACTGATCCAATTCCTTTTCCTCCTGGTAGAGTAAGGGCCTTCTCCGTGGAGCATCTTGAATGTCAGATAAGGCCAGTCTGACATGGAAACGACCTTCCTTCAACACTTAATTTCTCCCCATGTGTCTTTTCTATGCTGAGCATTTCTGTTCAGAGTATGTGACAGGAACTGTGGCTGGAAGAATGTCCACAGGTATATTTCTAACCTGCCTACTTCACCATCCCATTTCTGTCCTTCACTAACCTCATTCAGCCTGAACCAGAAAGAGAATCATTTTCTCATCCCAGCTTGCCCAGTCCATGCCCTCTAGCTAATGCTGGACACCTTTCTAACACTGTGAGTGTGACCCCCTGGCTCGAATAGTATTAAGATACCCATGAATCCAGCCTCGTAATAGTTGATGTCAGAAGAGATTTATTGAGAGTGTTTCAAAATTGATCAGTGTCTTCATTGAAATCCCATACATACGTATGATATAATGCTCATTAGATATTTTAATGTCAGTCAAGAGAGAACATCTCAAGTTTATTTTATATTATTCTAAATGAACCCAAGTGCATCACAGACTTAAATCTGAGTGATTCACAGGCCTAAATCTGCATGACTGTCAGGGTGGTAGCAGTCCTACAACACCTTAATTTTAATTATGCTAGATTTGGGGGAAAAGGAAAGATAATTAACTCAGTGACAAAATCTTCTTGTTTTTCTTGTAAGATTCTCAGGGGAGGACCACACTTGGAGGGGAGAGGAAGGAGAGGGATGACTCAGTGGTTACAGAACAGAAACCCAGTGGCCTACACCCAATGCCACGCTCAGCTTCGGATGCTCTTGATATGCTTCCTGGTCTGTAAAATTAAAGCACAAGAAAACAGAGGACTATCGAAAATTGATCTTACATAATTCAGCTTATTAAAATTGCAGCCTGTCCATCAGCTTAGGGTTTGTTTCAATTCTGAAGACACGTGATACAGTATTGCTGCTTTTATCAGGTAACAATCGCTGCCTAACAAAGCAGCACAGAGATCAGTGACATTAAAATAAATAAACACTTATTATTCCTCAAGTATCTGCAAGTATCTGTGATCAGCTGGTGGGCTGGCTGGGGACTGGCTGTCTAGGATGGTCTCTTTCACATGTCTGGCAGTGGGCTGGCTATTGGCCGAGTTGATGCATGTGTCCCTTGTCATCTAGCAGCCCGACCTGGATATGCTAGGCTGAATGATGTCCCCCACCGCCCGGATGTCCCTGTCCTAATGCCGAGAACCCGTGAAGATGTTACCTATAGTAAAAGGGACTACTCTGCATATGTGCTTACGGACCTTGAGATGGAAAATTTTCCTAGATTATCTGGGTGGGCCCAATGTAATGACAGAGGTCCTTGTAAGAGAGAGGTGGGAGAATGAGAGTCACAGAGAGAAGATTTAAGAATGGAAGGAGAGGTCAGAGGGAAAAGAAGATGTGTCATTGCTCGTTTTGAGTTGGAGGGGAGTCCATGAGCCTCTAGAAGCTGGAAAAGGCAAGGAAATGGGTTCTCCCCAAGAGTCTCCAGAAGGAATGCAGCCCTCTGGGCCCACTCTGACCTCCATAACCGTAAGAGAATAAATATGTGTTCCCATAAGCCAGCAAGTTGGTGGTAATTTGCCACAACAGCAATAAGAGACTAATATACCTGAACTTGTTAAAAAGGTAGTAGTGAGTTTCAAAAGAGAGGCTGGGGTGAATCACTTCTGCCACATTCTGGTGGCCAAAGACATCCCCAATTCAAGGCCATTTCAAATTCAAGGGTGGGAGAAACAGATCCCACTTCTTACTAGATTCCATTCTCTCACCTCTTGATGGGCAGAGCTATAAAGTCACATTGCAAGGGGTTGTGGAGACTGAGAAGGGTCAAGAATTATGGCCTTTTTCTGCAATCTATCTCTTCCATGCCCTCTACAAAGGGAGGGGACATTTCAAAAGCCATGTCTGACCCTGGTCTCTTTTCCATTTCCAGGGACACCGGGAACATGGGTGTCTGGACTAAGGTCAGAGATATCTTCCTAAGTCTTTGGGAGACATATGTGTCCCCAAGAAGTTCTGGATGGATGGACTTCATGCAACATTTGGGGGCTTGCTGTTTTGTAGCTTTCATTTCAGCAGGCCTCCTCTCTGTGGCCTTCTCCTGGTTTCTGTCCCCATTCACAGTCTTCGCCACCTCTTGGGTGGTCGTGTGCGTTCTCCTGTGCTGTTCCAAGCACATGCGATGCTTTGTGCTTCTCTTCTTCCTCTCCTGTGGTCTGCGCAAAGGCAGAAATGCCCTGATTGCAGCCGGCACAGGGGTAGTGATCTTCAGACACATGGAAAATATCTTTCACAACTTTAGAGGTCTCCTGGACAGTATGACCTGCAACCTAAAGGCAAAGAGCCTTTTCATATATTTTCCACTTTTGAAAAAGTATATTGAAGAACTTCAGCGGATTTATAACCTTGTCACTCACCCAGGGCTATTTGATGACCTTGTTTCTTGGAACCAGAAACTGGAGGTCTCTCTTTTAAATTCCAGCCAAGCCTTGGAGGCACAGCTAAACGACACTAAAGGCAAAGTCCTGGGGGTCTTGTACCAGACGGTGACAACAACCAAGGCGCTGTCCTCACTGGGGCACCAGCTGCTTGCTCTCATGGGGCTTTTGCTGGTGCTTCTCGGCACTGGCCTCTTCTTGAAGCGATATTTGGACCCTTGCGGATGGAAATTTGAAAACATCTATATCACCAGACAATTTGTTCAGTTCGATGAAAAAGAGAGGCATCGACAGAGACCCTGCGTCCTCCCGCTGAATAAGAAGGAAAGGAAGAAGTATGTTGTCATCCCGTCTTTCTGGATGACTCCTAAAGAAAGGAAGAACCTGGGCCTGTTTTTCCTCCCCGTACTTACCCATCTCTACCTTTGGGTGCTGTTTGTGGCCATCGATTTTCTGCTGTACCGGCTCATTTTCTCAGTGAGCAAACACTTCCAAAGCTTGCCGGCGCTGGAGGTTCGCCTGAAACTGCACAAGGAGGTGAGCGCTCACAGGCACTTGGTGCGGGGGTCCTGGCTGTCTGCACATCTCTCCTGTGAGGGGTCACGGCCCTCCCAAGGCAGGACCGTGTCTCTCCCACTAAGGAGCTACAGTGCTTGGCACGTAGAAGGAGCCCAATGAATGGTGGTTGAACTGAAGTCCCCAGGTGGCAGTGTACCTTTCTGAAAAGGTTTGGTCACTGTGTTAGTTTCCTTTGGCCACTGTAACACATCCCTGTAACTAACTGGGTGGCCTAAAACAACAGAAATTTATTTTTTTATAGTCCTGGGGCAAGAGGTCTGAGGTCAGTATCGCTGGGCTGAAACCAAGGTGGTGCTGGCAGAGCCACACGCCCTGCAGACTCCAGGGGAGTAGCTGCTCCCTGCTTCATCCACCTTCAGGGGCCGCTGGCGTCTGTGGCTATGGCTGTGTCACTCCATCTTTGTTTCTGTCTTCACATCGCTTTCTCCCAGAGTATGTAAATCTCTCTCTGGCTCCCTCCTGCCAGGTACATGTGATTGCGTTAGGGCTCGCCAGGATAACCCAGGATAATTTCTCCATCTCAAGATCCTGAACTGAAGCGCATCTGCAAAGTCCATTTTTATTCAAGTGAAGCCACATTCACGGGTTTGGGGATTAGAATCTTCTATCTTTAAAGGGTCGTGTTTACGCAGCCTTAGTGAACAGACTCTGAAATGTGGGAGTGGGGTCTCTGACGTGGAACATGGAGTGATTCTCGGGCAGGAGTCCTGGGCATGAAGGTGTAGGGCCCGACTCCCTCTCTCCCCAGACTTGTACGAGCAGACTTGAGTGCCTTCTCTGCGTGAGGACATTTTTCTTGGCATCTTTATTCCTTATCAAACACAAGAGGGCTCCCAATGCACCAGTGTCATGTTTAAGAGGATGGTCATTAAAAACAGGGTCCCTAAGTGGCCAGATAGTAGAGCTGGTGCTAGTGCCCGACAGCACCCACGGAAAAATGGAACCAGCTACACATTTGGTCAGTGGCTTCAACCCGAGTGTGTGTGAAGAGTTTCCGGGGTGGGTACAGAACCTTAGGCTTCGATTTACAGAGACTGTTTTAAACAGGAGGGCACTTTTAACAAGCACTTCATGTGATTTCAAAGTAGGTGGATCACAGGCCACTCACTGAGAAACTCAGGATTCTCGGGTTTGGAAGGCAAAACCTCCTAGGCCCGCGGCGCTCAGGGTGGCTGCGCACGTCATCGCTGAACTGAACGAGCAAACAAGGGAGCCAACGGGTGCTCCGCTTTGGTGCCCTGGATCTAGCCAGATCACGGGTGCGGGGAGGAGGCCTGGGTGAGAGACTTGTAAAAACTCCCGAGTAATTCTAACGTGCGGCCCAGATGCAGAGCCACTGCTCTAAACAGGCCACCCAAAGAACGGTGCCGTCGGACGGACCCATGAAAATCTTAATTAGTGAAGACAGTGTTGTTGCCCTGAGCTTGTGCCTCCTGAGGCTTGGGCAATCTGCCTTTCTCGCCTCTGTTCTCGATCCTCTCGGAGTCAGTGCCCCCATAGAGAAGGCCATGGTGTTCGTGTACCCCATCTTTTTCTCGTCTCCATTTTTCCCTGTGGAAATTTGTGATTATGTGGACATTTCAGAGGATTTGGATATCGTCAGATACTTGTCTTATTTTTTTAACCCAGAGATTGTGAAGCTGAGCTAGAGGTGTGTGTGTGTGTGTGTGTGTGTGTGTGTGTGTGTGCGCGCACACACACACACAGATGCGTGAGATGCATGCTGGACTGCACTGGCCTTAACGTCTCTGTCCACAATTCTGATTTTCCCTTCTTTTTATTGAGCGGCTGTAGGTTGGACTGGCTGCTGGGAAACTCTTAGAGGAAATTGACTGTCCGCAAACCCTCCTTTGAAGCCCACTTTCTCTTTTTCTCTTTGTCTCTCAGGCTAGAATCCTCCTGCTTCATCCACACCTTCCCTCCCCTTTTCTTCTGGCTCAGCGGGTCAGTCCAGACTCCAGCCCCTCCTCATCCTGGGCTGCTTCTCCGAGCTGATTACTCTGGGCACTCTGCTTCCCCTGAAGAATTCAGCTAATGACAAAAACAAAAACATTGTTGCTCTAGATATCTCAGCAGAGTGGGAAATGGAAGCCATGTTTCAAATGGAAGTTAAACCGGATTCTCAGACATGCTGGATCCTGGAGTGTAGCTTGTAGGAGGGCATCTCTCTTCTCCCCAACCATTTTCTTCCTGTATCTCTTTTTTAAATTTTCCCTGCTCAATTTTCTCCCTTTTTCTTTTTCTTTCTTTCTTTCTTTCTTTCTTTCTTTCTTTCTTTCTTTCTTTCTTTCTTTCTTTCTTTCTTTCTTTCTTCTCTCATTTATTTCTCTCAGTCAACACTCATGCCTGTTTTGTGAATTCTCAGTTATATTCAGAAGGGGGAAAAAAAGTAAGTTCTTTTCAAAAAAGACCCAGAATCTTTTCAGTGACTACATCTTGACAGATGCATTTTTGGTCATTGCTGAGTCCTGGGGATGCAAAGAAGTCTTGAGCCTGATGGCTGCCGTCGAGGGTCTCGCATCCTGGGTGTGGGGGGTGGGGAGGC
Source organism: Cynopterus sphinx (assembly GCA_030015415.1). NCBI lineage: Eukaryota > Metazoa > Chordata > Mammalia > Chiroptera > Pteropodidae > Cynopterus > Cynopterus sphinx. The sequence continues at coordinate 22,409,211 of CM057389.1, read as the reverse complement.
TGCCATGTACACCCACAATGACAGCAGGGCAGTGGGTGCTGGAACACGTGTGAGTACAGGACTGCTGTGGGAGCTTCTCTCAGATCCTCTCTCAGATGCACTTGGAAGCTCCTGGTCACTCCACTGCTGAGATTTGCAAAGAAGTCGAGCAGGAAGAGAAAAATCAAATTAAGGTTTTGCAAGCATTGCTCTCTCACTTCCATAGGATCTTAAATAAAAAAGAAAGATAAGAAATGACCCAAACTGAGCTAGCTGGGTGGATGGGCATTATGAGTAGGAAAAATAGCCACAGTTGCTACATATTGAGCACTTACTATGTGCACAGGGTTTGTCCACATTAACTTTTCAGTACTCTCTGATACCAAAGTGCCTCCCCTGTCCATTACTCAATGCTGTGACTTTGCAAATTGTTTACCTAAGAGAAGCAAACACATTTTCAAACACCAAGGTCCTGTTTAGTGTATTGCTCTGGATTTTGAGAGACTTCATTTGTCTTCTGCATCATCCTCCACTGGCTCTGTACTAAACTGTTGGCTCAACCTTTACGGAGCCTCGACTCCCAACTGAAAAATCTCCAATTAGATTTCCAGACTAAATAACTTCTCCCCAGACCAGACCCCCGCTGCTTTCTTATTGCAGGATTTCTCATCACCGATTTCAATCAACGGGTTTGTTTCTTCAATAGCATTTAAAAGAGTACATGCCTTTGCTCTGGGGATCAAAATCTCCCGATTTAATTGTAGGCAAACTATTTCAATAAGAGAAAAGGAGAGGCAACACAAATGCCTTTCACTGCTTAGCCACAGTGCTGGGGAAATTAGATTTCACTTGGCATTCATATAGAGGTCCTTGGTTTGGGATTACCAGATTGGGCAGATCCAAGGTACATGGTGTTCTCTGGGTGTGGTTGGGTTGTTTCTGAGAAGTTATTTACCTCTTCCTGGCCCCAGGGCTCTGGTGCACTGGGGTGATAATAACTTATTAAGTACTCCAGTCTATAAGGTTAATGCTCCATCCCCAAGGTGCTTAATTTACACTAGGAGTAGTTTATGCACAGGCAGGATCTGGTCCATTAATTCCTGTTCTACCAAATTAGAAAACAAATCCACTGAGAGATTAAATGACTTTCTCAGGTCAGGGAAAAGAAAGAGCTGAATCAGCACACACTTCTCTTGCTGGTGGCTTGGCTGGGTGGCTCAATGTCACCTTCTGCCTTCTGTGCCAGTCTGCTAAGGGCAACTGATCTGTTCTCTTGCCTTCAAGCAGGAATAATGTACCCCTCCTGAGCATCCAAGAGATAAGAAAATGTCCTCTTCCGAGACCTCTAAAAAATAAGATTTTAGAGTCATCTTCAGTAAATACTATTCTTAGTATTCTTACACTGAGAATAACTCCCCCTCCCCACAAGCTCTAGAGGGTTGACTTGGAACAAAATTTAATGCCTCCACCACATCTTTGTGACTTTGTGGTCTGATGGGAAAGATGTGACTGAGTCATAAGGGGCTAAAAAACCCTTCATCTCCAGTTGAGCTAAAACCACTTTTAATTAGTCCTACCTGCTCTAAAGTGTAGAAACAGGTGGTCCATAAATATGGGTTACATGATCAAATTTGTTAGGAAAACCCCAGCTGAAGTTAAACAGATTTCTCTGCCTTCTTCTCAGAGCCTTCAATAGTCTTGTGAGCATCATGACTCTCCAAAGAAGGGACAAGTAGACAAACTTATCTGATACCTTTCCCTCAGGGAAATCTACATTTCCACAAATCACTTTGAAAAACAGTGCAAGAACTACAGATAAGTCTCACCTCTTCGCCTTTACCCCATCACAGCACACAAAGTGAGCCTCGAGAGCTCCTTCAGCCAAAGTTCCCTGCATATTTTAAGATCAGTGCTATGTGCTGCAGAGCAGTACAGAGGAAACTAAAGAGTGAGTATGAAATATCAAGAACCTTGATAATTTTATTCTTTCGTTTTAGGAGCAAGGAGCTCCAAACATCATCCGTGATTCTTCCTTTAATATATCTATGTTTGAACCCAGCTGCATCCCTAAACCCAAACTCCTTCTGTCTAAGACCTGGATTCCCCTCAGTATTATTGTTGTGATACTAGTAATACTAGGACTGCTGTCTTCCTTCCTGATGCAACTTAAGATGCTGGTGTCAGCATCCTTCTATCCAAGTGTGCAGAGAAAGCGCATCCAATACCTACATGCGAAGCTACTGAAGAAAAGATCGAAGCAGCCGGTGGAAGTAAAAAAGGAACTAAGTCTGTACTTTACAAAGGTAAGGCCAAGATGGGGATATAACCTGTAATTAAGGAAATTTTGAGTCTGAAGGGAAAATGGAATTTCAAAGCATTCTTTAACTTCATATTATTAGTGTTATATTTTGAGCAATAGATGGGACACAGGGGAGGGGGAAATTGGCAGATGTGCATGGCCACAGTTCTTAGCTTTGTGATTTTGAATGCTGGTCTAGAGGATTCTACAAGATGTCCTTGAAGACCCTGATTTCATGTGAGTATGTTTAGTCATAATGTAGAGATGCTACTGGGAAGGCCCTCTGTAATGACTACTAAAGGAAGAGATTAAGAAGTACAAATTGACAGTTACAAAATAGTCACAGGGATGTAAAGTACAGCATAGGGAATATAGTCAATAAAGTTGTAATAACTACGTGTGCTGTTAGATGGGTACCAGATTTATCAGGGGGACTACTTTATAAGTTACATAAATGTCTAACCACTATGGTGTACTCCTGAAACCAATATAAAACAATATTGAATGTCAACTGTAATCAAAAAACTTAGAAAGAAATACCAAACAAAGGACAGTGCTCAAGAAGGAGTACTTTACTAGGTCAAGGATAAATAAATAACACAGAGGGAAATATCTACTACAGCAAACTCCAAAGAATTAAAACACGCACACACACTTACACTTGATATATGTTTATATTTGTGGATATACGTGGTAACATAACGACTTTCATACACCTATAAAATGAACGCTTGTCAAAGATTTTATTTAACTTAAAGAGTAAGAAATTCCAGTCAACTGAAAGAGCAATTCAAAGTCCACCCATATACAGGCCATCAGGAATATAAAAATGAATTTGCTTAATAAATGCAAAACTGGCTTCTTTCACAAGGGTCGATGGGAGGATCAATTGTACCCTACAGGGTAAAATTTACTTGCAAGTCAATGGACAAGAATCTTTTCCATCATTGCTGTCAGTTATCCACAAGGTACACAATTGGGAAATAGCTGATTGACAATGAAAGACTAAGATAACCCCACAAGAATAAACTTTTCTGGCCATTTCAAAGTCTGGCGATTATTCTTGATACTAGAAGCTTCAGGAAAAAGCTTATGTCAGAGGCGTTTGAATTGAATCCGATGCTCCTTTATCTACCTTTTTTGTTCCTTCAGATTCATTTCTGGCTTCCAGTCCTGAAAACAATTAGGAAGAAACAAATGGACACTACAAATGAAGGCCAACCATGAGAGACCCCAAGGAGCTCCTTGGCCATGTCACACCAGCAATTGTCTTCGGCACTCTTGTTGATGGTCACTCACATGCCCAACCACAGAGAACTATACTGCATGATCTTTCCAGGGTTTGAGTTTGCAGGGCCAAACTACTTTTCTTCATAAGGCCAAAGGGCTACTAGGTGAATGGTGATGCCATCTGTCTTCGAAACAAAGCACATGACTGAGACTATGTCACAATGTCACAGGACTATACCTAAGCCCTTTGAGGATAAGTCTCAGCATAGGGTAATATTCAAATAAAAAAAATAATTAGAAAAATCAAAATCTCTACTGCAGGCTCACCAGTAAATGCCAAGGAGAACATAAAAATATAATGCCAGTAAAACATCGTTAAACCCCTCCATCTCTTCTCTGCCCTCCTCAGTACCTCTCACAGCTATTCCCTGTGCCCACAGCTTTCTCTCTTTCTCCTGGCCCCTTATTTAAGAACCGTTTCCAAAACTCATCTCTAGCAGCTTCTAATTTCTTCTTGCCAGCACTCTGCTCTTACCCCCTGCTTTCCTGAATCTCATTTGTTTTTCTTTTCTACCAAATCCTCTACCCATATTTATTTAGAAACAACATTTATCAAAACCATTGGAAATGTTAGTTAAAATGCCCATCTTGGGCTTCTTTTTCCCTATACTCAATATATACTATATCTCCCCTATATTCTCAAGTTAGGAAAGAGAAAAAAAAAACCCTTGAATATTGATTCTATTATCTCTGAAGTCCCAGAATGGGGAAGAAATAAACATTATTATTTTTTTAACTGTCATTTTGTAGTCTTTTCAGATTTACGAAAAGGTTACAAAATAGTGGAGTTCCATCTACTCCTCACCCATCATCCCCAAATGTTAACATTTTACTTAACCATAGTACAGAATTATAGGTCCTTCAGGTCTTTTAAGAGCAGATAAACAAAATTGAAAAATGTATGCACAAAGTTTATTGAATTTTTACCAATTGTTCCAATAAAATCCTGATCCCTGATTCAATCTAGGTTCACACATTACATTCAGCTGTCATGGTTCCTTGGTCTGGTCCATACAGGAAAAATTCTTTAGTCTTTCTTTTTTTTTCCCATGGTCTGGACATTTTTTCTTCTTATTTATTTATTTATTTTTAATGAATTAATTTATTTTTAATTTATTATGGTGACATTGGTTAACAAAATCCAGTAAATTTTAAGTGTACAATTCAATAGTAAGTCGTATATATATTGCATTGTACGTTCACTGCCCATAGATTTCTTTCTGTCACCACATATTTGACCCCTTTAACCCCATCTACCTCCCCCCACCCTGCCACCTCCTTCTGGTAACCACTAGTCCATGTCCATGTCCATTAGTCTCTGTTTGTTTGTCATGTTTGTTTGTTACTTTTCAGTTTATATCCCCCATGTACGTAAGTGATATCATGTGGTTTTCAACTTTCTCTGTCTGGCTTATTTTGCTTAATGTGATTATTTCCAGGTCTATCTATGTTGTCACAAATGGCAGTATTTCATCTCTCCTTATGACTGAGTAATGTCCCATTGTTTATGTTTACCACAGCTTCTTTATCCAATCGTCTACTGTAAGACACTTCGGTTGCTTCCATGTCCTGGCCACTATGAATAATGTTGCTATGAACATCTGTGTGCAAATATCTTTTCAGATATGGGTTTTCAAATCTTTGGGGTAAATACCCAGTAGAGGGATTGCTGGATCTTTTGGTAGATCAATTCTCAGTTTTTTAAGGAAACTCCCTACTGTTTTCCAATTTGCAGTCCCACCATCAGTGCATGAGGGTTACTTTTTCTCTGCATCCTCTCCAACATTTATTACTTGTCCATTGATTATAGTAGCTATTTAACAGGTGTGAGATAGTATGTCATGGTGGTTTTGATTTGCATTTTCCTAATAGCGAGCAATATTGAGCATTCTTTCATATGTTTGTTGGCCATTTGTATATCTTCTTGGGAAAAGGTCTGTTAAGGTCCTCTGCACATTTTCAAATTAGATTGGATGCCAAACCATGGCAACCAAATAGTGATTTTCTATTTTCATATCTTCTACATTTCTTAATTGGAATTCTATACTATCCTCCGAAAGAAACATTTTTTTGAAGACTTAGCATTTTGTACATACTATCTCATTTATGTTTCAAGACAACCCTACAGGCAAAGTATTGTTATTATTTCCATTTATAGATCAAAAATCTCACTCTGAGATCCTGGTTTAGGTGGCCTGAGGTGAGGCCTGGGCACTGGTGTGTTTGAAGCTCCTGGGTGATTCTGATGGGCAGCCAGGATTGAAAAACACCACTCCAGGAATTTAACAGAACTGCAAGTCTTTCGGGTCAGGTCTTCAATGGTGAAATTTCTCCAACAGAAGGAGCCTACACTAGAAATGTGTCTGACTCAGCATTTCCCATAGTGAGTTCCTCAGACCATTTGTTCTACAAAATGAGCTATTTGACATTAGTAAATCTATACCATCTGCTTTCCAGCCTCGAAGATTCATAAAGCATGTTGGCGTAATTCAAAACCTTTGAGAAACCCTATAACAAAGGTATTTCTTTTATCTTTGTTTCACCCAAAATTTCCCCAAACTGACTAAATCATGGAACAATTTTACCTGTACTATCTGTTATCATCACATAGGTCATGTTCTACAGCCTATATTCTGGTAAATGCTGATATAATCGGCATAACTTTCAACCAAAAAAGGATCAGAGAAGGTGAATATGCAATTTTGGTTTATTTAAATATTCTGACGATTTGATTTTTTATTGTGTTTTCTAAATAAACAAATGTATATATTAATAAACAGATACAACATGTGACTTTTTGTAATCATTTTGCATTTATTTCTCCTAAGGGATCTGTCTCATATGAAGTAAGGCAAAGAATCAACTGCTCAATTTTTGGAGGAAATGGGACGCTTTTGCTTTTCTAAATTCTACGAATTAACTAACTTGCTTATCTATCTAACAATATCATTAGTATCTACAGCAAACATTTGAACAGGGCACATAAGAAGTGCCTGTGATGCCCAGACAACTCACCATGGTCTCTGCCTTCAGCATACTTCCAGTAAGGTGAGGAAGACAGACAGCTGTGTGGACAATAAGTAACAATAGGTGACATCTTTTAGGAAACTGTGCCCCTGTTCTCTGCTGCGAATGCCCAGTTTTCCCCTCCTCTCTAGGAGAAGGGCACTAGAGGTCTCGGCAAAGTGGTCGTAACTTTTCTGAAATTAAAACTACTTTCTAAAGCAGCATGATCCCTTCTGCCTCCAATGGACTGTGACTTTGGGCAGTTCATGAGATTTCTGGAGAGTGTCTTGCTGTCTTTATCTGTTAGGTAAGCTTGTTTCTATTGGGAGGACAGCCTGGAAAGGAGGTTCTGTCACAAAAGGCAATTTTGATCTTGAAAACAAGATTTAGATTTGCTCGTTAGGGCCAGTCTAACTTGAGATGTTAAATGCTTATTTAATGGCCACTTATCTACTTAGGTTTAAATGAACTTTTAGTTAAATTTCTTGAGACATCTATGGTGAAATGTACTGTTAATATTTTAGAGGCAGAAAAATACTGCCCAAGGCAATGTAACTAGAGCTTCTTTTATCACTTCGAATTTTAATGGCATATAAAAGTATATTGTATTATAGTCAAAGTCACTATTTCTCATCTCATGAATCACAACTTGGTGGCTGCATTTTGTCAATGTCTTTTAAGCATCATTCCAATGTCCTCATTGACTCCATGTTTGCTGTTAGTTGTGTTTCTCTCTGACAGAAAGATACAGTAATTCCAAACACCATCGTTGTAATGTAATAGATCTTTTATTGTTCTACTTGGAATGGTAAACATTGTCTTTCTTCTTTTTAGGTTTTATATCTGTTACTTTCTCTGTTAGAACATATTCAATTCTACTTATAATATAGGATATGTTGAAATCTTTACACATCATGTATATTTGTCTGTATCACCTGAGAGAAAAAATAAACAAATCTCATCCTAAGGGAGTAAGAACTAGCTTTCTCATCCAAAGTAAGTAATAGTGAGAAAGACCACTGAGGTCAATTATTTAATTAATACTGTGGAAGAGAGAGGAACTGGTTTCAAAAAATGAATGTGGGTTCCATGTGGTTATATATATATCTTTTAAAGCCTGTTATATTATACTGACAAAACCTTCACACAGTGAAGAGGAAAGATTTACATTAATGGTTGGTGGAGACCACCTAACTTTCAGGGTTCAAAGTCCCTTTTGGTTTTAATCACCAATGGTTGCAGTGATATTTTTAAAATCACAAAAGGAAAGGGAAATAAATAACAGGGTCCAGGAGATAATAGCCTTTTACTGTCTAAATTTTTGGTGTTTCTAAACCTCACCTTTGTAGTCAGAAAGCAGAAGAAATCACAGCAGATTTGTCATTTGAGGCCTTTGTGCAAATGCAAATGGGAAGCGAAAAAGGCAATGATAGACATAAAAGCATAACTAGCCACAATAACTACAATTAAGGCAGAAAGTGTTGACACTACTTTACTGAATGCAGAGAAAACATTGAGGTGTGTGAGGTGCCCCCGCCCTCAGATTCATTTAGCAAAGACAAAGAACAACGTGCCCACCAGCCACAGCATGGGACCGAGGAAGAGGACAGGCTAGGAGGACACACAGGAGGACCAGGCAAGACTGAGACAAAGATGCAGGTGTCCGTGTACTCATCACTCAGAACAGTGATTTCCAAAGCTGGCTGATCATCAGAGTCACCTTCAAAGGTTAAAAAAAAAAAAAGGAGAAAATTACAGATTCTCAACTCTAGACCCAGATGTATTGACTAGAGAGCTGGGGAGGGTTCTGGGAATCCATATTCTAAGGGACTTCACAGTTGATTGAGATGATTGGGCAAATTGGGAAACTGCTGCTTTAGAGAATTGTAGCAAGACATGAAATGGAGAGATTGTTGGTTTAAAAAAGAAAACCCACATCTACATGATATCTCCGTAATTAATTGTGTGGGCATGCACACGGGACTTCCATTCTATCTGATGCTGAAAGAGCTATTAATCCACCAAGTTTATTCAATAGTATAAAATGCTAATTGTTAAAAACTTCTATTCTCAACTTCTGCAGTCTAATTTTGCCACGTGTGTAAATGAACACCCAAATAAAAAAACTGATGATGGCTTCATGAATTAGATAATTTTAACCTATAGTTAACTATCAAACATGATTTGGTATCCAATATTATTTTTCAATTAAACTATTTTAATTTAAGGAACAGGATATCACATTTAAAAAGTAGAATTTAACCCTGACTATGACAATCACGTGGTATAGTAGAAAGAATAGATTTTTAGAATGAGGAACACTAGATTCAAACCCCAGATCTGCTAATTATTAGTGACATCAACTTAGGCAACTTAGCTTTTACCTCTCTAAGTGTCAGTTTTCTTATTTACAAAGTGGGACTTAAAATAGCAATCCGATAGCATCTCTTTGAGAATTGAGATGATACATCTTAAGTCTCCTCAAATTAGATAAATATGCTAGCTCTTCCTTCTCCTTTGCCACTGTGCCCTGCCTGACCCCATTTTCTTAGACTTTTTAGACTTTTGATAACACAATATGATACAAAAAGAGTAGAAACAAAAAAGAATTTGGATCACGCTGGTTACATAGCGGAGATTGGCAAACTTATTCTGTGAAGAGACAAATAGTAATTATTTCAGGCTTTGCAGCCACATGATCTCTGTAACAACTGCTCACCTCTGCCACTGTAGTGAGAAAGCAACCACAGATAATAAGTAAGTGAATGAGCATTACTGTGTTCCAGTAAAACTTTATTTGCAAAGACAAGTAGCAAGCTGAATTTGGCCTGCCTGATCATGCAGGAAAACTTTTTAGAAATCCGTGAGTCGATTCAGGACATGATGCAATGGGGACTCAAAGTCAAAAACAAGGGGGTTCAAAATCCCTCTGTTCCACCGACCAGCTGAATGACTTTGCAAAAGTCACTTCACCTTTCTGAACTTGATTTTCTCATCTATAAAAATGAAGGAATTGGGATACAGCGTCTCTGAGGAGGCTGCCATGTCTCTTAAAGTCTGTGATTCTTTGAGACTGCAATCTCCTAGAGAGAATCCCCAATAGGCTCTCACCCAAATTCCAGCATTTGATTTGTTTGTTCTTTCATGGTTGGTCAATGAATCATAAAAAACAACAGAAGCTCTTAGGTCATAAGTATGATTTATTTGATGAAAAAAAGAAAAAGATAACATTTGGTCAAAATAAATGTTATTTTCTCCACAGACACAAAGAAATGATCAGAATACTTATTAAATTCTAAATGTCATAGGCGATTTCATATAGTTTAAAGTCAGGCTACGATGTCAGTGGCTAAAGACCTGAAAATAGAAAGTCTTGCTTTTTCAGAATGAGCCATGCACTCACTCTAAATGTGATATATTAATTAGGGAGTGAAAGAAATGAATCAAAATTGTTTTCCAAAAGGGAACCATTGTATGCCTGCCCTGAGACGAGAAGAAAGCTATGTCTTGCAAGTGGAAATGCTAACACATACAAAAAGACAAACAATACATTGTTTGCAAACACGATGCAATGAAAGAAAGAATTGATTTAGAAATGGGAACTGACTTCTAGTTGAGCTCTGCTGCTAACTGGATGAGCCAAGGCACTTCCCTCTCTTGACACAATTCAGTCCTCCATAGAAGTACCAGATACTGTTTTTGGTGTGTTACTTCCAGTAATCTTTACCAAAATCTCATGAGGGAAGTTCTGATGTTATTGCTGTTGTATAGACGAGGAAACCAAGTCACTGAGAGGCCAAGCGGCTCCTGCACAGTGATATTTAATGTAGTCACTCCCCGTGCCCCGCTCCACCTCCCAGAGCACTGTTTCCAGGTATCCTTCTCAGCTCAGAGATCTAGGTCCATACATCCAGGTATTTCAGCTCTGCTTTAATCAGACCCCGGCCTATTCCTCCCTTATTTTCCGTCTGAACCCTCTCTTTAGTCAAACCCTCTTTCCACTTGACCCCTGGAAGAGTCACCCGAGTTCTCCTTCACAACCCAGCTCTCCTGGGCCTCCCCATTTTTAAAGCACCACCCTCAGCTTGTCTCCCCATTCACTTCCTCCCATCCTTCAAGGCCCTACCCAAGTCCTGCCTCCCCATAAAGTGAGCACAATGGGAAGAGCATGGGTGGGGGTTCTGAGCACGGGGCCATGTCCTGGCTCTGTCACAACTTCTAAGTGAGAACTGGGAGATGTCATTTAAATTCTCTGTTCCTCAATTTCTTGATCAATTGTGGGTCAACTTTCAAACTTATTAACTACTATTCTCTTAAGCAGCAGATTCCTTTCTCAAATTCACTCTTTAGGTCACCATTTTCCAGCAAAGACACCGTTACTCTGCTGGAAATGAAGGCAGGTGGCTCAAAGCCGGCTTTCGTCCACCTGGCCTTTCCTGAGGTGCCTGAGGGATCTGCAAGACAGCGTGGGAAGACACAAGACTCACTTTAGTCACTCAGTCACATCCTTCCTAATTTTTCATCGTGTTGACATAGGTCATGCTCTATCATTTACTTTAATGTTCTTTAAATCACCTAAGCATTTTTACTTAAATAAGTTCATTCTAAAGGGAAACTTTATAATATTGTGAATGGAAAAACAGTGTCACCTTCCATAAATAAAAACGAATATACATACATACATATATATCATGCATACATTAATTATTATATATATTATTCACACAGTATAATATTTATATAACCAGAAAATAGTTTTGCTGAAAAACTGGCCTAATCTTCCATGTTACCTACACCAGAATCCAGTCCTCACTCTGAAGAACACAAATATCAACTTAAACAAATGATTTTTCTTTGAGCACCTGCATCATTCAGCCTTCCAGAAAGCTGTGGCCAAGAACACCCTAGTCCCACTCAGAACACTGTTTATGTAAATGCCCTGTGTGCAGTAGTCTTCACATGTTTTTTTTTTCTTCTTCTTCTTAAATGTTCTTTAGCCTGTATAGATGGCATTTATGCAATTCAGAGAAAGGTGCCTCAACAGGATTAGTCAGCAGCAAGTCCTCTGACGAAGCTTCTGTGATCTAGTTAAAAATAGGAAAGAGGATGTTTTGCATAAGTCATCACCATTGTGCAATACTGGAGAACTGACCTCCTTTTTTCTTTTGGTTTCCACATCCTGTTACTTTATCTAAAAATAGATGAAAACTCTTTCCCTGAATTTTTAATCAAGACCTTTGCTTCTGTGACCTGGGCTCTCTGGCCCTGCTTGTCTCCAGGTCCCGTGGCTGGCTTCTTTGCACCCTGACATTTACAGTCCCAACTCTTGGCCCCAGGCTCAGGGGCCTCTCGCTTTCTTCCCTCCTCCCAGGGGCTGCAAACTCCAGGGTCCACAGGGGCCATGCAGATCTTATAAACGGTGAAGCTGGCCTGGTAGAGGGGTCCACGCAGCCTTGAAGGTCCCATCTGAAAAGAGTGTGGCTGTTACCAGTTTCTCACAGACAGATTAGCTTTTCCTGAGCAGCCAGACATCCACATTTTTTATGGGAACTTGCCTAATCTTTAAATCTTAAAGTCTAAAGAAGTAGAGTAGATGTCAAACCATGAGTTTGTGGTGTGAGGCCTCTGTCTCATGTGGTCTCCTTTGGAAAATGTTTCTATCATCAGCTACAAAGTGGGTTTCTACAAAATCTGCATCCTTAGGTCTAAATTCTCCCACTTTCCCTCATTCTTGATTTCCAATTTGGAAAGAGGACAGGATTGTGATTTTGGCTTTGCCCTTTGCAAGTCATGGAACTGTGGTCGACTAGCTTCACTTCTTGGGGCCTCAGTTCCTCTTGTAAAATGTGGCACTTATAGTTGGTGGCTTTGCAGGCTCTTCCAAGCTCAATTAGCCTGTGAACCTGATAGATCTTCACCCTTATTCTCTTTTTCTTGCCCCTCTCGACTTCAAAGACAAATTCTCCACCACAGTCAGTGACCCAAGTATTTTCCAGATTTTCTCAGCTCAGGAGCCAGCTTTATTGCGAAGTTTGCTTCTAGCCAACACCCATCCAACTCTATTCCTGCAACATCCCTTAACTTCTCCCTTTTTCCCCAGTGTTGACTGCTACCACCATTTTCCTACCAAATCACTGCATTTGCATCCACCCCTACTTCAGCCTCCCAGCTCTAAAACTCCTTCTCCAAAAAACAAAACAAAAGATAATTTAAAAAGTGCTTTGTTCAGAACTTTTCCTTGAAATAGAATTTACCATGGCCGTTTATAATTCCCATTACTTAACCACATTCAACGCCCAGTTGCCTGCTGCCCTCATAGATTAATAAGTCAACTCAGTCATGTTTGATTCACTAGCCGGGCATGAGGGGAGGGCCCAGTGGTGTGTGACAGAGTCAGGGGCTCTCAAGTAACCTCTCCTCATGGTATCAGGCCTTCGTACTCCAGGAGGAGCTGTAAATATTTAGGTAGCATCTCAGATACATGTGTCCAATGCATTATGAATGGTATGGGGAGGAAGACTCTTACTATTTTCTTCCCCCTCACATCCAAAAGTACAGAAAGTGTTATCATCCAAGAAACAGACTGAGAAATTTTCCCATTTTTTTCTGTGGGGGTGGTGAACATTGGCAGTAGGACAAAATTTTAGAGATGTAAACCGCTCACCTTTATCTGGTTTTCCTATCAGTGAATGTACTGGTTTCTAAGCACTGCTATCACAAAAATGTATGCCCTCACAGTTCTGGAGGTTAGAAGCTGAGTTCAAGGTGTCAGAAGGGCTGTGCTTCTTCGAAATCTCTAGAAAATAATCATTTCTTGTCTATTCTGCCTTCTGGTGATTGCTGGCAATCTTGTGCATTCCATGGCTTATGCCAGCGTAACTCCAATTTCTGCCTTCATCTTCACATGGCAGTCCTCCTTCTGTGTCTAATATCCTCTCTTCTTCTAAAAGCAGCAGTGGCTAGATTAGGGCTCACCCCAACCCGGTGTGACCTGACTTTAACTTAATTACATTTGCAAAGACCCTATTTCACTGGTACAAAGGATTAGGACTTGAACATGTTTTGTAGGAAGGATGGGGGGACAATTCAACCCAGGACAGTGAACAACCTGCAAAGACTTCCCTCCGCATGTTTTGCTCCATGCATGCTATGCAAACCCAGACAATATCTTTTACAAGTTGGCCATAGTACAGCTGCACAGTTAGGATGAGCTTTATGTATCCTCTGATGCACTTCAGCCCTAAATGCAGGCATAAAACGAGCAGGAGAAATCAAACTTGGATTTTTGATGTGGGGTCAGAGGAAAGTTGTTCTAAGAAATATGGATGCAGTGCCTCAACCACAACAAACGAGCTGCTACATAGAGGCATGCGGAGCACCCAGGAAAGGATCTAGAGTACCTTGTGCTGAGCCACGAGAGGACTCATAAGTGAGAGACATCAAACACGAGAATCAATGCGGTGTTTTGCTGGAAGGCAAAGAATGGTAGTGAAGGGCCCCAAGTGACGACAGGACCAGCTGCTACAAGGGCCAATTGTGTGGCAGACAGTAGTCAGCTGATGTGAATATCCACCTCGAAAAGAAAAGACAAGATGACCCTCCACTGGCATTAGTGGGTTCTAGCCGAGTGTTTTCTAGAAGTGTCACAAGTTGATAGCTGAGAAAGGGACTATGGTCAAGACACACTCTGGGAAAGGAGCAAGACAAATTCTAAGAATGGGTCAGATAGACTTTTTTTCATTAAAGTGATGAAAACCATGTCAGGAGCTTTAAGAACACAAGTGGATCATTTAATAAAAATGACACAGTAAAAATTAAATGTGCATCGTGACTCTCGTGCCTACTTTTCTTGCGATGACGTTCAGATCTTCAGTTTTGAGGGCGAGAGTGAGACTGCTGGCAGTCTGATCAGGACAGAGACTAGCAGGGAGTAGAGTCCACAGGAGCTGGTGAATGTTTGCAAGCCAGGCTTTATTTTGGGAGCCAAATGCTTCTCCTGGAGACTCTTTCCAGGACTGGCTTACAATATTTGTGGAGGAAAAAGTTTTAAAGAGAGTCAATGAAAACAGCTGACAAGAAAACTTGTTTTTTGGCAAGGAAGTTGTAGGGAAATTTGATATTTCTCGTGTAAAAAAAATCGTGCCATAATGTGTTTAAGTGCATTTTCTAAAAGTTAATTCCTGAGAAGACGATGTTCTCTTGATGGAAGACACTCTGTATCAGGTCAGATGTAAACATGGCTGGGAACTGAATAAGGTACGGTATGGCAATGCCTGGTAACTAGGGGCAGGTTGAGTGTGACATAACAAAGGAACAAGTTGCCACAGAAACAAGCCACTCAATGCAACACAGCCATCTTCAGAGCATATACAATCTAAAGAGAAGAAAAGGCAGCCAGAGACATGCTAGATGGCCTGGAGGTCTCAGGAGGGACAGTAAGACTGCTATCCACATTAGCTATCTGGCACTCGAAAGAAAGCCAAAGGCTGTCAGAAGCCAACAAAAAGGGGAAAAAATTCAAAATGTGTTGGGGATTTTGAATTTGTCCTTATTCATTTGTCATTCATTGGTTGGTTTATTCCATTAAACACTGACTATCTTCTGAACGCCAGGCACTTCGCTGGGCAGTAAGACTAGAGAGGAAGGAGACATAGTTCCTGTTATCAAGGAGCCCGATGTCCCTAATTGCTCTCTGGAGCAGCCAGACCTAAACAGAAACCTCACTGTCTCACTCCTAGAGATCACCCCGCACCCCTCCCTGTGCCCTGCAGCTCTGGTCCTGGTCCATGGGGCCTGCCAGGTTTCCTTCCTGGCTGAGCAGCATCCTTGCCACCCTGCTTAGGACTCCAGCTCCTTCTTTACTGGTCTTTTTGGCCTCCCACCCCATCCTCGTGATAGGTCCTCACACCTGCTGTCAGCCTCCTTGGCCCAGACATCTGTGTGCTCATTCGGACCCCTTCCCACAGCCTCCTGCTGGGCTCCGAACTTGCCTCAAGCGTCCAACTCATTTCACCCTCCCGGTTTTCCCAGCCCAGTGCATCTTCACAGGTTCTTGAGCACAGTCCGAGCCTCAGCTGTCATTGTCTGTTCCTGGCTCTGGCTTTTGCATGTGACCTTCACTATGGAAGACACAGTGACTCACAGAAAACACTCCATAAGCTGTTCTCCAACCTCATTCCTCAGCCTGTCAGTGAACAAAGCTTCCAGCTTCCTCCTGTGGGGCCTGGTAACACTTCCTCCTCTGTAACCACTGCCGAACTTTCTGTCCAGGTCCCAGTTATTCCTTCCATTTCTTGGCACCTTCCCCTCAAAAGTGCCCTTCTGTTATCACTGCGATGTCACCAATCTGTTTTTAAATATCCCATGGCCTTGACGATTGCTCTCATTCTGAATCATTTTTTTCATTACAAGCTAACTGTCCAGAGCAACTGACTTTCTGAGCATGCCAGCATCATCCATATTATATCGTAGTCTACTCATTCTATGCATATGGCTTTATTGTTCACAAAATTCATTCGGTTCTTTCAATAATGCAGTAAAGCAAGCAGGGTGGCTATTATCATTTCCATTTCGTGGACCAAGAAATTCAGAGAAGTTATGTGACATTCCCCAGGCGACACACTGAGAAGTCATGAAGACCCCCTTCTCCTGCCATGCTCCAGGCTCCTTGCTCGTGTCATATGCGTGTCCTTTGGTACATGAGACACTGCCTTTGGGGCCTCTGATTCTTTGCTCACACTATGCCTCTCACTCTTATCCTAAGGGCGCTTCCTTTTTAGTGTAAAGCTAGTGTCCTTCATAGAATTTCAAAAAACAGAAACGCCAACTCTTATTTTTCATTTTCCCTATTTTCCATTAGAAAATAATTGTAGATTCTAGGATCCTACAATTAAGATTCAGGAAGCTCCATTTTTCCTTCCGTGGCTACAAAAATAGGAAGGAAGGAAGGAAGGAAGGAAGGAAGGAAGGAAGGAAGGAAGGAAGGAAGGAAGGAAGGAAAGAAGGAAAGAAGGAAAGAAGGAAAGAAGGAAGGAAGAGAGGGAGGGGGAAAAAGGGAGGGAGGAAGGAAAGTAGGGAGAAAGGAAAGAAAAAACAAGCAAATCAAAAAAACCACAAGAAAACCCTCTTATCAGGAGCTCTTGAAAACTTAACTCTTGAGAGAGTTAAGTGACTTTCCAGAGGCCATACAGTTGAAAAGGGGCAGAAGAGGTGACAGCCTAGGCCTTTGGATGTGATCTCAGGGCCTAGACACCGCAAACCTAACTGTGTGGTCGTGTCTCATGACCATCAGTAAGTCACTTCTTGGAGGTCCCATCCCCCTGGGTTTTGGTGTGAGGAGTGGGCAGAATGTACGAGTAGGTGACCTCAGGGGCAATAAAGATGGAGCACGCGGGGTACAATGCCTGGCACAGAGAGATGATCCAGAGGTTCTTGTTAAGTTAACCAACGAATTGTGTTATAGCAGCATAACAAAACCGTTCCTAACCAGCTCTGGTTCTAACAGTGTCTTCACAGTGACTATTGCGGAGTCCTAATCCCTGCCCATTTCACAGTCCCTCTCTGGTCATCTGGAAGGATTGGGTTTTTCACTCGGGGAAGAGAAGTGAGGGGTGCCGCAGCTGGGCATGTAAAAGTGTCTTATTGTGATTAGAGATATTCACTTTTCAGCTCCCCTCTCTTCATTTTTCCTTCACTTACAACCGTCTAAATTCCCAGATCCCTCACTTACATTAACCAACTCAAGGGTTATGTGTGTGTGCATTTTCATCTCTTTTGTTTGTTTTTTATTGTTTCAAAATACTCATAAAACAAAATTTACTGGTGTAACCATTTTAAAGTGGTTTCTCAAACAGTCACAGTGTTGTGCAACCTTCACCACCAGGTTTTGAACATTTTTATTATCCCCAAAAGAAATTCCATACCCATTAAGCTGTCACTCCCCATGTCTCCCTTGCCCCAGGCCCTGGCAACCACTAATCTCCTTTCTGTCTCTATGGATTTACATATTCTCAATAATTCATAAAAATAGAATCATGTAATAGCTGGCTTTTTGTGTCTGGCTTCTTTTAGCATGTTTTTCAGGTTCATTCAGGTCATAGTACATAACAGTACTTCAATTCTTTTTTCATAGATGAATAATATTTCATTATGTGGACATTCAGGAATCCTCCACTTCTTGAAAGTTCTCATTAGGACACTTCACTGTATTCACTAACCAAAAGAAAATTGAATAGGATTTTTGTTTTTATTTAAAAAAATAGTTGAAAAGCAAAAATAGCATTCAGCATTGTTTGCAGTGAGTCACTGTAGAGACAATATGAACTTTGAGTAGCAGGAGTGGCACTGCTCTTGCTATATATTAGTGCTATTTTAGTATTATGTGTTATTTGGTATGAATTGGTAGCGTTTTTTTGAGTCTAGGAATGTTCAAAAAATTTTCCATATAAATTAATAGTCATTGCTATTTCACTTTATGCCATTTCAGCTTATAAAAGTTTTCATAGGAACATCCTACTTTGGAAAGGCAGAGGAAACAAACATCACATTTTGTTTGTGCATTCAACAGCTGATGGACATTTGAGTTCTTTCCACCCTTCGGTTATTATGAATAATGCTGCTGTAAATATTTGTGGATAAATTTTTGCTTGAATACCTATTGTCATTTATTTAGGATTGGAATTGCTAGGTTATATGGTAATTCTGTTTAACTTATTGAGAGACTGCCAAACTATCTTCCACAGCCGTGCTCATTCCTGCCCAGGCCTCACGCTGGGCACTGGAGATGCAAGGAAAAGTAAGACATGATCCCTTTCTGGAGGAATTCATAGCCCAGAGTGGAGACTGGCATGTGGTAGGGGTGATAACAGAAGTGTGTCACTGGTGACATTTTTTGTTCAAACTCAACCCTTTCAGAGGCTCTGTCAAGGCAGGAACCCTGATGGAGACAGTGCTATGGGATATCAGAACTCTCAACTCTCCTAGAATACTCATGGTCAATGATGCATTACACACCTTCGAAGCTCAGAGAACAGACTGTGAAATGCAAGGATTGCTTTGGGGCTTGGAAAAAAACAGGAGGAAAGGTAATACTTAGCATTGATTTATTGCCAAGCCCATCATACCATCTTTCCATCCCTACAGCACAACAAAACATAAAGGACCCACAGTCTCAGAAAGGGAAGCATAGATTCTATCCTCACGAGGTCTCAAAATATTCTGTTTCATTATGAGTCACGATGGACATGTGTTTATTAAACAAGCTTTTTCTGACTTTCTACTATGTTCCAAGTACTGTGCTAGACACTTGAGAACAGGGATGAGTTTACCCACCACGTCTTTAAGAAAGAAAATCTCTCCTTCCCTCCAACCAGCTACTTCCAACTTGGTCCCCTTACTCATACTTCCAGCTCTCTTTTGCCTGGTTATCTTCTCATCCTTCAGGTCTCTTCTCATATATCACCTCCTCTGGGAAGCCTTCCCTAACCATTCCCCAAATCATCAATTTTTTTCTCTCAGGTTCTCATTTTATTGTATACCTCTTCTTTGTAGCACTTGAAGTAGTTATAATTTTAGGCTGGTTTGTGATTATTTGATCAACATCTGTTTTTCCAAGGAGGGTAGGGATCACATCTATTTTTGTTCACAATTTTGTCTCTGACAATACTTGTCACATATAAACATTCAATAAATACTCGAACCAGGGTGTGCCCAGCAGTGAATAGTGGGGACAGGAGGAAAACTCAGGGCAATTCAGCCTCTGGACCCCCATTCTCTTATCTCTTTTATGTATGGCTAAAAGCCATTTCTGGCCTTAAATCTACGATGCTCTCATTTCCTGTCTAAATCAAGTTTTAGTCTGATCCATGTTGGAATGTAATGAAGACTTCATCCGGCAAACAACTCTCTCTGTCTCCCTCCTAATACAACTTTTAGGCATAAACACCCACAGTTTAAGTTTGGTTTTTGTCAAAACAAAATTTCAAAATGTTTATGACTTTGGAAGAATTAGTTGTAGAAATGTTTTAATTCCGTTTATTATTGACATCTCATTCCTCAATAATTAACTCCAATAATATATTTTGTGAAACTTAAAGATTTATGTTTAGTTGGCTTATGAGAGAATTTGAAAACAGAATGGCAAGGTTAATTTTTCAAGTGGTTTCACAGGTGACTCCGGCAAGAGGATGAGTCACCCTGAACCTTGGTGGCTATTCATGTGATGACTTTGGAATTAAGGAAATGACAAAAGTAATAGGAAGATAATTATCAATCAATCACTCTAGAACCTCTTTTGAAGAAAGGTTTGTTGTTTCAGTTTTAGTTTGTTTTGTAATTGTACTTTTGAGCAACAGAGGCTATAAACTGTGACTGAGAGGTGACTTTAAGTTCCCCAGATGGCATTAGATGGCTTCCCTCTGCCTTAGCAAAGAACAGTAAAGCAGTCAAGCACAAAGAAATACCAGTTTTTTTTTGAGAAATCAGCTGTCAGTCTTCTGGGTGTTCCCTTATAAGTAACTATCTGTTTTTCTCTTGCTGCTTTTAAGATTCTCTCTTTGTATTTAACCTTTGGCATTTTAATTATGATGTGTCTTGGTGTGGGCCTCTTTGGATCCCTGGTTTTGGGGATTCTCTGAGATTCCTGGGGTTTTATGCTCGTTTCCTTCACCAGGTAAGAGGAGTTTTCCATCATTATTTCTTCAAACATTTGTTCAACATCTTGATTTTCTTTGGTTATGCTGATCAGTCAGATATTTGGACCCTTAATAGTGTCCCATATGCTCCTTAAATTATTTTTATGGTCTTGGCATCTTATCTCTTGCCATTCTGATTGATTGTCCTTGGCTTTCCTGTCCTCTAGATTGGACATTTGATCCTTTTCTTTATTCACTTTATTTCTTTGTTTATTCCATTTAATATACTTCTTATCTCAGATAATGTGTTCTTCATTTCAGAATGATTCCCTTTTATAATTTCCATTTCCATTTTTATACTTTTTATCTCTCTGTTGAAGTTCTCACTGAATTTATCTACACTTACCAAAAGTTCATTGAGCATCTTTATAACCAGTGTATTGAACTCTGCATCTGTTAGATTACTTGACTCCATTATATCTGGATCTCTGTTCTGTTCTCGCATATGGTTTCTGCTTCTTTGTCTTCCCATTTTAGTTGTCTTTTCATGTCTGTTTCTATGTACTAAACCAAGCTCCTAAGTCTCCCAGTCTTATTAGTGTGGATTTATGAAGTAGGTGTCCAGTGGTACAGTCTTGAGAGGGGTTCAACTGCAGGCCAAATTTAGCCCAAGCCTCTATCCCTTAGAACCACCTGTTAAGGTTTAGCAAGCAATCCACAGGCGTTGTGCTTATAGTTGCCTCAAACAGCCACACCAGAAACCGAGGTTAGCTGCCACCAGTGTGAGTCTAGGCAGTGCTCAGCAAGGAGCACCTGACTCCTTGAGGACACACCTGGATGTGGCTTGGGTGGGGCCATGAGTTGGGGAGGCAGGGTTTTAGGGAATCCTCTGGGCAGAGCGACCTCTGTCATCCAGTCTGATGTTGTCACAGCTTTGGCAGCACTGTGTCTGCACACTGGGATTGGGAGAGCTCAACAATGAACAAAGGATACCACCCGCACTTCTGTGTAGAGTGAGTCTTGCCTCAGCCCTCACTCCAACAATGTCTCCCTGTAAGTCCCTGGCAGTGGTGCTCCGAGCTCAGGTCTATCACCATGAAAATCTGGTCATGGATGCGGCCCCTTTAAGAGGCGTGTGTCACTGCTGCAGCCTCTGTCTCTCACTCAGCCTCTCTAGACTGGGGAGCCCTGGGTCCTCACCCCATCCTACCTTCTATCATTGCAGGGTGATTTCTTGGATTTCTCAGATTTCTCCCTAGTTGTATGGCTTGTTCCTCTAGATCCCAGGCGATTTTTCCTTGCTGCTGCTCCTTGTTTTCATCTCAACTTTGATTTTGTCTCCAGAGAGATGAACAAAGCCTCTATTATCTATGCCACTTTTTCCCCTCCCCTTCAGCCTTTCTTTTTATCTGTTCAGCTAAAATAATAATAGTACCTATCTCATAGGGCTGCAGAGAGAATTAAATAACAGTGCCTATAGCGAGCATAGTGCTGGTCCAGATGCCTGATACGGGCCTAATATATGTTTGAAATAAATGTGAGAAAATCTATTGAGCACATTTATAGGTTTTCGTTAAAGAAAATGTCAAAGGTCCTGTACTCTTGTGGGGACTACATCCCATTCTAAGCAGTGCTTGAAAGAGTCTTGTTAATGCAGCCTTACTCCCACAGCTTGTTATGTAAAGCCCCACTGTCCCACGGAGCCACAATAGCCAGTCCCTGGTGAATCTTCCTGGCTGATGGCCCTGGCTGAGTGAACTGCGCTTTTGTTGTACTATTCCCTTCCCTAAAATATTTTTCTTTCTGTCCTCTGCATGAGTATATTTATAAAGCAAAATTTCTACTCTTTTTCCTTAAGAAAAACCTTTCCAAAGTCAGATGTTTTTCTCTAAATCCTCTTAACCATGATACATCAGTTGTTCCCCATTGTCCTCAAGGATACATTCCAAGACCCCCAGTGGATGCATGAAATGTCAGGCAGTACTGAATCCTCTATGTACTCTGTTTGTTTTTTTTTTCTATCAAACACACCTATGATAAAGTTTAATTTATAAATTAGGCACAGTGGGAAATTAACAACCACAATAACTACTAATAACATAGAATCATTATAACAACATATTATAATAAAAGTTAAGTGAATTTGGCATTCTTAAGTAAAATAAGGGTTACCTGAGCACAAGCACTGTGCTAGCACAACAGTTTACCTGATAACCATCATGGCTAAGTGGCTGACGAGCAGGGAGCGCAGATGGCATGGGGATGCCGGACAGAGGGCTGATTAATGACTAGGAGGGCAGGGAAGGGCGGTACGTGACTTCACCATGCTGCTCAGAACGCTGCACCATCTAAACTTAGGAATTGTTTATTTATGGAATTTTTTATTTAATACTTTTGTATTCTGTTGACTGCAGGTAACTGAAACCACAGAAAGTGAAACTATGAATAAGGAAGACTACTGACTGTAGTTTCAATTCACTAAGCCAATTGTGGAATTCTCCCCTGGTATTGTCTGGGGCACGAGCTGTCTCTGCCCTCGAGGAACTTATAATTATAATGTAGTTGCATAATAAATATAACAGTTATTTTTATGGTTCTAGATTATTGTACAGGCTGAGATAAAACATGGGCAAATATATTTCAAAACTGGCCATTATTTATATTTTTACAAAGTCCCCTGACACATTGCGAATAGCTCCTGAGACAATGTAGTCCTGACTCCTAAACACAATGATTTACTCTACTGTTAATTTTCGTTCATGAATTATTTCTGTCTCCCTCTTCATCATCATCATCACCATCACCACCACCACCACCATCATCATCATCATCATTATCATCATCATCTTGTAGTCCCACAATTAACATTCTTTCAAAAAGGTTTCATTGACCATTTGAAGGACAGTGGCAGCCAACACTAAGGAGTGTGGTTCTGTGTTCTATAAACAGTAGGTGTTTAATAAATGACAGAGTCTCTACTTTATATTTTTTAACTTGTCCACATTCTCCAAAAAGAAGAGAGATGGTAGATTTGACAAAAAGAAATCTAATTAATCTATTTGGGCTTTTAGGAAGCTCAGTGATAGGTAGATGGGAAAGAAAGTAAAGAAGAGAGTAAAAGCTGGTATGGGGGAAGGACATGGAGAGGAGAAAAATCTGACCTTCCACTGCTGGGAAGCCGGATACTTTGTGTGAATCCTTTCAACTAATCTCTGCAAATGAGGCATTATTAACCAGTACCATCTTATCAGTAGAGAAACTGAGGCTCAGGAAAGTCAAGTATCTTGCTCAAATGGTTCCAAACCAGTTTTTGTGATTTAAAAGCCTGTGACAGGCCCATGGCTCTCCCTACAGGATGCTGCCCCCTGGACAGTGGGCAGGCAGAGAACAGAGAAGACACTAAGAGAAGATAGTCCCAGGTACAGCTCCAGATGCTGACCCGCAGGTGGCATTTGAGAGCCAAGTTCCATCCAAGCCCCACATTTCAGCTGGTTTCCCTGCTCAGACTGCTCAAATGGTGCCAGGAACCCCTGAGGCCACTATGTCCACTGACCTCGGAGTCGTCTCCAGACCCACCCTAGGCTCTCATCCTGTGTTCGCTCTCACTCGCCCATCTAGTCTTGGCTTCCATGCTCCTGTAGCTTCCAAAGAAGTTGGCACTACCCAGCCTGCTGAACCTTGCCACAGAAAGAGAAGAGTCAGACGTGGGCAGTGTCTGGGTGGCACATCAGTTATTAATTCATCATATGGCTATTGGCACAGTAATCCTAGCTGGCATGTGCTGACCATACAGTATGCATTTTGTAACCCTCACAGCACCCTCACGTATTAGGTTGATACTGTTATTCTCTCTTTTTACAAATAAAGAAACAGAGGCTTAGTGAGACCAATTAAACTCCACAATGAAAAGGCACTCAGTCTCATTAGCACTCGATAAAAATGCAAATTGAAACTCCAATAAGATGCCTTTCCTATTGAAACGATTGGCCAAATTAACTAATCAGGCAAGATCTAATGTTGGTGAGAATGTGGAGCAATGGAAACTCTAACACTATGATACTGAGGGCAGAACTTTCCACGTAGGAGAACACTTTGCCAGGAGCAAAGTAAGAGGAGAATGTGTAGGTTTTAGGGCCTGTCAGTCTCTCTCCTCTCTGCAGAGTGTCCGTACCCTGGAGTGACTCTCACAGTGTAGACAAGGAAGCCTGTGCAAAAATGCTTACAGCAGGTCGTTTGTGACAGTAAGACAGATGGGAACAGACTCAATGCCTATCAACAGGAAAATGGGTAAATAGATTGTGCATGGCTATATGATGGAATATTATGTAGCAATAAAAAGAATGTGATTTAGACTTGTCAGAACAAATAACTCCCTAACACCTTGACTACAAAAAACAGGAATCAGACCAATACATACTAAAAACAACAAACAAAAACCCAATACATATTATGTAATGTTTTTATAGATTTAAACCCAGACAATGCAATGTTTAGACATATGTACTCATATGGCAAAGGTACAAAAGATGTGCATGGGGCTAAAACACAGATTCGGGACACTGGTTCCTTTGAGGGAGGAAGAGGAAAGGAAAAAAGAGAACATAGGGCACTTCAACCGTATTGGTAGTTTTATTTCTTAAATGGAATGATAGGTACCTAGGTGTGATTATGGGGTGTGTGTTTTTATTTCATTTTGTCTGTTGTCATAAGCTCACAATACATTTTAATTTAAAAAATTACTAAAGGCCTCACAGTTAGTAAACAGAAGTTTAAAGTCCACATATTTTTTGTTTCCCAGTACATCACACTGCCCATTAGACAAATTAAGCATTGGAAGATGAATGTGGAGAAGGAATGCTGCTCCTTCCATCTGTTCTTCACACAGATCTTGAAAATGCAATTGGTTCATGTCAAAGGGGTTTAACTTTGTATACCAGAGGCAATTCCAAAAAACATGGTATAAAATATTAACAGCTTGAATCATGTTTTTCTATGGCCTTAGGTTATTATTTAGAACTATGTTTCTGCAAAATATTTGCCACAAAGCCTAATAAAAGCAATAAAGGGATCTTCTTAGTCATTTCAAAAGACTTTGTTGATGCAGAATCCTACAGCTATTTCATTCCCCCGAACAGATCTATCATATTGAAAATGAATATGTATTCTTTATTTAAAGCACCTTTACAACAAAATGCTCCACAAAATTTGTTCCTATTTTTGTTGAGAATGCTCACCAATTTGTTCAATATCGACTTAGGAACTAAGCAGGAATTCCTTCATCTCCTCTTTTATTTAAAAATGAAATATCCATTGAATGCCCATCAATTGCCAGGCACTCAGCTAGGTGCTGGGGAAGTAACAGTGAACCAGACAGGCCCTGACCTGCGTGAGCTTTCACTTTCCTGGAGGAGACAGACAAGTAACACAGGTAATTAATTTGCAATGAGATACGGGGCTCTGATGGGGTATATGGTGGGCCTTGTTATGGAGGAACGTAAAAGTGGGACCTAACCCTGTCATCTTGGATCTTGAAAAGCTTCTGAAAGGGGCTGGTATTTCAGCTTAATACTTAAAGATGCATGAGAATTGGCTTATAAATAAGAAAGCGATTTAATTATTTTTTTCCCAAGAGGATTCATCTTATCGCAGAGTTTCTATTGTCAACTAAAATGGAAGAGAAAAGTAACAAAATATTTTAAGGTATCTCTTACCTGAACAAAAAGATTAGAGTTCTTCTTTAGATGTAGTTCACTATCTTTTCTTCT
This sequence comes from Cynopterus sphinx, assembly GCA_030015415.1. Taxonomy (NCBI): domain Eukaryota; kingdom Metazoa; phylum Chordata; class Mammalia; order Chiroptera; family Pteropodidae; genus Cynopterus; species Cynopterus sphinx. The sequence goes on along the minus strand of CM057389.1, from coordinate 22,383,241 downwards.
GTGTGTTCAATACAAATTACAATTGGGTAAACTGGATTCTAACTACCCGTTGTCAGGTGTGTGAACACAAGCCTGATCGTAAGTCAGGGGTGGATGTGCCTGCAATGAGAGCATAACTGCTCTGAGTTTTACCTGGTCCACATTGTAAAAATCCCTCTTGGCCTGGTCACCCAGGAGAAAATATCAAAGCTCAGCTTCTCTAGATACACAGAAGGATCCCAAGACAGCCAGTGGGGAGACAGGACCTCACTGCAGCATCTTTCAACCATGCTGATTTCATTAAGTCCCTCAAATCCTGCATTCTTGTCACTGTGATTGGATAATTTGCCTAGGAGTTATCTTAAGGTTGAATATCCAGTTTCATTACATGGGGTGTGCTGAGGGACCTGATTTCTGGAGTTGCTGAGGCAGATGTCACACAGGAAAGGATGTTTTGGAATCAAAACGAACTTCCCAGGGTCCCAATTCTACTAGTTGGAAGAAGATAACACATAACTCAAATGATAAGGTATATAATGAAGATCTAAATGTTTATTAATTACAATAGGGTGTAAAATCACAGAGTTTGCTATTTTAAACAAATGCAGTCATTTAAAAAACTAAACAAAAAAGGGATTTCTAAAAAGTCAAAAAAAGAAATCAGGTACAAGCAAAGATTCTAAAGTATCATCGATGCATTTTCACACAGGCTTTCCATCACAATAATATTCATTTATATCTTCAGTCTTACGCAGCAGCAAAGTCACAGTGAGAATGACGGCAATCGTTTCTGAAAGGAAATCAAAGAGGCCTAGAGTGATTATTTTTTCAAAAGGATCTTAGAGAGTTGAAATAAGGCCTACTTCTCAGGGCTCACAACATTTAACTGTGATGGGAACAGCAGATCCTTTTCTCTGACTTGCTTTTGAAAAGAATTAAAAGAACGCAGTGTAACATTCCCCCTCACAAACAGGTGCAGAACTCAAGCCTAACCCTTAAGAAGTGCTATAATCAAAGTAAACACTAATCCTCCTCCTGCAAATGCTGTGAAAAGTATGTTAGAGCATTCAATAGAATTTCTTCCTCTTGCTAATCTTTCTTTGAATTTTTAACACAATCTTTCTGGATTGCAAGAATAATTCCAATAATCAGGAAATGACAAAAAGCTGAAATTTTTGTCTATGCGGCATGAATAAAGACAACTCTCAATAAGGAGAGCGCAGCACACAGTGCACAAAGCCTTGTTATTCAAGTTGTGAGTTTGTGGAGGAGAACATAGGCTATCATAATGTGAAAATATGCAATGTCTACCTGGGTATGTATGACACTAGTCCTCTGACAAACAGTGTCCCCAATTAACACAAACATCTATCCATCATGTCAACCTTTTACGTAAGATTTTTGCAGATTGATTGCTCTGCTTTGAAACACCTAAAAATGTATCAGTTATTTAAATAATCTAGAGTCTACTAAAATGGCAAAACTGACAAAACATGTAGATTTCATGAAGTCAGTGTAGGTGATGTTAGAGAGATGTTTAAATCACAGCAAAGCCACTTTCAAATAGGCATCTGGGAGAGCAGGACCAGAAAACAACCGGAAAAAAAAAAAGTAAAGAAAAAAAATTGACAAGGGTGATGATAATAAATGCTTCAAAAAAGAAAGATCTACATGTCAAAATACTAAAAAAACTGATGAAGCACGCAAATATTTTTCAGATGACCACGCCTATAATATTACTTCAAAAGTTAAGTGTGAAATAAGTGCATCAGATACTATCATATCATTTTCCTCAAAAAGTGTACTCAAAAAAGCCACATTGGATTCATTTTTTATTCATCCTAAGTTCTAGAATATCGTTGCCTTTACAATACAGAAATTAATTTGCTAGGTAAAGTCTCAATCAGTTTATAAATTTTGACCATGAAATTGTACTCCGTTTTAAGTAGTGCCAACTTCCCTCGGTAACAGGACTCTCTGTGTTGTGTGCCTGCCGCTTCTTGCTCATACTTGACTCTTCAAGGCTCTGTTGAATGTTTTGAATGGTTCCTGACATCACAGAGAACAAATCTCTAGCTGGCCCAAGGTCTTGGCCGTGGAGGCTTATCTAAGCATTCTGTCTCCCTTTGCCTAAACTCTGCTTGAGTGTCACGTCACTTTGAAGTCATTGACCTTGACCATGGACTCTTCAAATGCTTAAGAAGAGAGGAATGCTACATTCATATGTTGTCACGCAGGAGTATTTTCTTTGTCCACTGTCCCTTACCAACCGCATGCAGGTCAGGCGTGGGTCTGTTTCCTAGTTCCAGCTGTGCCATCTTCTTCTGTCTCTCTCGATTGCAGTGTGATGACTTCTCCCTTATAAGGTTCACGCTTCACAGGGGTAGGTGTGCAAGTCTGAAACAGAACGTTTCATTTTTCTCATGTGATTTGTTTACTGACTTCTTGAGTTCAAAGCTAAGTGCAGCTCCCTTAATGAATTGTTAGAGAAAACAAGAATCTTGTGAATTTATCATGTGCCTTCTACCTTCTTCCCCTTTCACAGGCAGGAATTCCTGGCAACTTCAGGAACCTATATTGCCCCACTCTGCTGATGTTAATCTGAGTCAGACAAAAGCCCAGGAAACATTGTCTAATGATCGTTCTTTCCGCTGCAGCTTTCACTGGGGCCTCTGACACATCCTCACATCCTTCAGAGTTCTATTACCATTTTGTCCTTTCAAACATTCTAGACATCTATATTCCCAAAGTACTTTGTTGTACCCCTCCTCAGACTCATCATTTTATTTCAGATCCTAGCCATTTTTGTGGGGGTTTCCCCCCTCCCCCGACTGCAGCTATGTGTAACAGGCCTTCCACAGAATCTCCCATCGCTAACCATGCCTCTCCAGGGACAGGCTGTGCTTCAGAACCCTAGGCTGGACTCAGCTAGAATTAATTCGCTGCGAGAGACGAGTTTTGAAATCTGAACTTTATAAATGAAGGAATTCCTGAGAAGCAACTAAAAACTGTACTGTTTGTAAAATGCACATAAATTCACAGACAAGCAAGCAGCAGCACATCACAGTGACTGAGGGTGTGGGCTCCGAACCCGGACTGCCTGTCTGTGCTGTGGTTCCCTCAGCTGTAAAGTAGGGACAACAGTAACATCCACCTTACAGGATGGCTGTGACAATTAAATGTTGAGAGGATTAAATATAAGAAAAGTGCTCAGAATAATGCCTAGCACATACTAAGCTCTTTAGAACTAAATAAATGTGTGTGGAGGTATGCGTGCGTATCACACACATAAATAATAACCAATTATTATAGGTCTTATTTTAACCCCCAAATTAATAGATTGTAGCAACTGACAAAGTAAGCTTTGGAATGAGACAGATCTAAGATCTAAATTTGTATTCTAGCCTTGCCATTGATTAGGTGTGGGAAACTGGCAAGCTCATAAACCCGTTTGAGCCTACTCACTCATCTATGAAATGGAGGGAATAAAACCCTTCTCCCAGATGCATGAGATTTCCGATACAAAGCACTTTCCATAGTTATTTATTGAGCATACAGAGCCCCAGGCACTGGGGATAAAGCAAAGAAAAAGAAACTGTCTCTATAGCTGTGGAACTTGAAGCACAGCATTGGGTGCACACTGATCACTCAGAGGGCGGACCCTGCCCTCTGCCCACCTTTCCGAGCCTCTGTCGAATGTGATACTCCCATTCGGGCTCACTATTCACTCAGTCTTTTTCTTCCCCCTGGACCCTGTTATCATCTCGAGGAACGCTGATATTGAGAGATGAAACGCCAGCCTCCTGTTTCTGTCCCCAGCGCCCAGACTCTGCAGTTGCCTGGCACTAATCTACCCCGAAACTGTAAACTCATTTAATACCCTGCTCTCTGACCATATCCCCCCTTTCAGGCCTTTGGTCTCTGTGTTTTTTCCTCTCCTGGTTTACTCTTCAAGCCAGACTGTGTGATGTATCACTTAAACCTAGGGTGACTGTATAATTTATCATCCAAACTGGGACACTTTTAAGAGTGTAAAAGGTACTAAATGTAATTAACAGGCATAATGAAGGACTGGCCAAATAAATCAGGATTTATTTCCGCCATCCTCCAACTCCTCTCTTGTCTACAATCTAAGGGGTCCTGCCTTTCTCTCTCTTCCTTTTGGCATTTGCTCTCAGCAAAAACCTGTGGCACATTTCAGTTCAATTAACGGCATTTTCCACAGCCACTTTCTCCCTAGAGAGAGAATGACGTAAGTGGGCAGGTCTTTGTGTCACTTGCCTTCGTGCTGTGTGTCCCTATTCAGCTCCTGTTTCATCTCCCCTCATCCCCAGCAGTTCCTTTGAAATTTTACTGCACGTGGTTTTCATCTGTCACTTTTCCGCCTCACCTTGGTACTCTTTGGGAATTGGTGGCCAACACCAGTGATTTAGGCCGGGCCACCAAGCCCAGGGTCCTGTCTCCACATTCAGATGTGGCCTTGCTCCAATTCGGCTGCAGGCTCAGGAGTAGTAAGCACAGGACTCAACGCAGGAGGAGCAGCATCCTTCCTGGTCTTTCTGCCAGGGCCGTGGCTTTGCCCAGAGGGAATACCCACCCTCCTTTTTTGCCTGAATATCTCCAATTTAGGTTCTATAACTTCCCAAGTGATCATCGGTCCAAGAAGCTTTAGTTGTCCCTGCCACATCCACTATCCCACTCACCACTGTTTTCTGTCTGTGTTTCCTTGTCTGTCTCCTCCAGGAGACTCGAGGCCCGTGCACTGCTCTGTTTTTCCATGACACGTACTCAGTAAACAGCTGATCAATTCCCAGTAAGGATCTGAGGGGGAGGAGATCCCCCACTGAGCTTTCTCTCCTCTTTGGGAGGGTTGTCCTGGCCTGGGCTGGCTCAGTTTCTCCCATACTCCTTAGCTGCGCTTCACCAATATCTGGTCTGCAGGCCTCCTTTCTCCTTGGCTGGCTGCCTCGTGTGGGCCGGCCTCAGCTCCCCTGGTTGTCTCCGAACCTCTTCCTGGCTGCTTAGTCACTGAACTAGCAAAGCTGTTAGGCAGCCCTTGGCTCAGCTGGTCGCTCTGGTCACAGTGACCATCAGATGTCTCTGACTTGACTGGCCAAGGCTCATCTGCACACAGTCCCCCTCCTCACCTGCCTGGAAGACTCTAGGTGGGGGGCGGGGGTGGGCTGGTTTCCTGCCGGAATAGCCACATGACAGGACTAACTACTCCTGTCACCTCTTAAGTAAATCAGCCCTCTCTGGGGGGTCTTTCACTGTCCCATACTTCACAGTCCTTCCCTTTGATAGATAAATTGACAGAAATTAACAACCATTTAAGTTCTGGTCTCAAGCCTTTCAGTTCTTTTGACCTTTTAATTTTTAATTTTTAATTTTTTATCCTTAGAGGTGGATTACATAAGCTCTTTAACTCTAGACTCACTTCTCGTTTGCCTTTGTTCTGCCTATGCCCCTGGCACAGTACACTATGCATATTTTAGAACCTCAGCAGTTGTTCACTGTGACAACATGGAAGGTGGTGGCACTCGTGCTGCACCATCTTAAGCTGCCACTGTGTTGTTCAGAAGTTCAATTGTACATTTGTTTCCTAATTAGACGTAACCTACAACTCTGAGGAAAAGTAGTCTTGCTACTTCTTTGTAGTGACAATGACAAACCTCCATCTGAAGTGTGAGGTGTGGGACCGGTGCTTAGTACTCATAGGTGAGCCTAGCAGTTGGGGCCAAAATAAAAGGGGCATCTTTCCTTGGTATCCCAGTTGGACATAGTTATAATGGGGACTCCAGCCCCAGTCAGCAGCCAAATGTGTACCTCCTTCTTATAGGACATCTGTGCAGCATAAAATGCACAGAAAGGCCAGCATGAAGGATCAGAGGATTCTGGGATGAACAAAGTAAACAGGTTATCTTCTCTTCTTGCCTTCTTTTCTTTGTGTTCTGGTTTTCTTCCTACCTCGCTTGTCAGCTTTCTCAAGCTTCTTTGATAGTTTCTTCCCTCCCACTCTACTCAAACTTTGAAGGTTGACAGTCCTAGAGATGCTCTATCTCAAGTGTTCTTTCTTCTCTGTCTAAATCATCTTGGTAGCCTCAGACTTTTAAACTATAGGTTTAAAATCCATATGCCATAATGTGCAAACTTTATGTCTAGCATTAATCTCTCTTAATTTCCAGACTCCTTTATACAAGTGGTTAATTGACCTCATTACAGATGTGTTAAAAGCATGTCAGACAGAACTATATCTTAAGCACCACAAACAACAGTTGAAGCAGAAGTAAGATTTAAGCTCTTTGAGACCAGGGACTGCTGTTTTAATTGCGCCTATAACCCCAGGACCTCGACTACTGCCTGGTGCTCAATCCAACATCTCTTAAATGAAAGAACATTTCTTGACTGTATGACTTCTCAGCACTTTTTATATGATATTGGGCAACAGAGTAGCATTATCTAAAATTATCCGACGGCTTTCTTTAGGAGTATCTCAAAAGACTAGTGTCCTGAGAACACACCTTAGAAAGGCTGATCTGGGTTGTGCCATCTTTCCCCCCTAGTGTAGAATGATATCTATCTTGATGCTATCACAGTCAAATAAAGTGGCTTAACGGGAAAACCATGTGACAGGCTTTCCTAAGTCACACACAAAACCTAGAAAGCACCTTGCCTGGAAGAGTGGTGGGGGTTTACTTTGATATATGAAAGCTCAGTTTCTGTTCTGGGTATTTGATGATGACTGTCATTGTGATGAGTTAATAGATAACACTGAGAATGGTATCACAATACACAATGCTATGAATACAATCATATTCACCTGTGAAATTGAAAAAATGCTTTTTGGTTAGATGATCAGGAGAAAGAAGCAGCTTTCAGTTGACAGAACATCTAACTGTATTGTCTGCAAAGAGAGAGAAGTGCTGGGATGCTAGATTTTTCTGAGGCTGGAAAGACCAATTAAGAAGAACCCCTGGGCCCCAAAGGCGGTACTGATAACATGCTGCCCACGGAGGCTAAGATACTAAACCATCAATAAAGACAAGAGATCTTCTGAATACCAAACAGTCGACACTGGGGCACACTGAACAGTCACTCCCTAAGAACAGAACCCGTGCCTGCCCCGTGAACTCAGAGGGACCTGGTGCACTCTGAACCGACCCTCCAGAGACAGTGAATCGTTAGGACATGAGTAACAGAGGTGATCCATGACAGCGAAACTATGCATTTTGCTAATGTTTTACAATCCACCAAATGCTTCTATTTAAACTTTGAAATACCTTGTGAGCTATTTCTCAAGGACTGTATGACAAAGCTGGGTCATCTCATTTCAGAGCTTGCCAGTCTAGAATAAATGAACCCCACCTGCAGGAGGGGAGACTGAAGAGCTGATGTCCTGAGGATGAGGGTGGGTGGCTATGTGTCTGGGTAGTGATTAAAGTTTGTGATGAGGATACTGCAGCGGTTGAAGTTAAAGGGGTTGGGTTTGGAGGGAGAGAAAGCTGAGTTGAGTTCCGATGCTGCCACTTAGTGACTATGTGATCTCCCCAAATCTCAATTTCTTACTCTATAAAATAGAGATACCGCTACAGCGGTGTGCTGGTAACTGTAACAACCAGCTCTGTCTTCCCTTTTCTTACTACCCCAAAAGTCCCGATGTACAGCACTTGCCTCCTTCTGTGGTGTAAATATTCCCACCACGCTGACTGCCAAACTACCAAAGTGACATCACTGAATGAGGAGTTGGGAAGAGATACACCCAAGTGAGCCCAAATGAGCTGGCTCCAACATATGTAACATATTTTATAATTATTAGCAAACAATCTGAGGAAATTAAGATTATAGGGCCGTTGAAGGTAAATCTAAAATTACTTTCTCTGAGCTCCCATATTGAGAAAGACATTGACAAACTGTCATTTCAAAAATGGAGAATACCCATTTTAAGGACCTGATCAGCCATACACTTAATTTTACCCCAGCTAAAAGGCAAATTATGCTTATAATTGCAAAGATACCGTTCAGTTTAAAAGCTCTGGCAGCAATGTTCTGAAACAGTGTATTACTTCATGAAGCTATTCCTGTTTCTCTATAAAATGCAATTTGACCCTTACTTTCTAAAATAGATTAGGTTGCTTGTTACTGGAAAAAAAAAAAAGAAAAAAAGAGAAAAAGAGAAGACTTAAGGAACATCTGAATTGCTGTTACTTTTCTTCTTTATTTTTCTTCCTATATCCATTGAGCTCTTCCTTAAGCGACTTTATATATAATCGAAATATGTATTTTATTAATATATTTATCAAATAAAGTTTGATGTCTCATCTTCTGATTTAAATAATTTCCCTTAAGAATTAACTGCTTAAATGTTAAAATGAATAAAGTAACAATTCCCGAAAGCTGTCAAATTGGAAAAAAATGTCATTTCTTTCCTTTGACATTCCTCACAATATCTGAAAACAGTGACAACTGCATGGCATGATGCTGATAAGTTTATTAAGGAATAAAATGATGGACAAGAACTGAGCTCACAGATAACCCCACTACTTGAAATGAGTCGGGGAAAATCCTCTGAATAAATTAATTTAAATTTCTATGAGCTCTGAAACTATAGTCCTGTTCCTTTCATTTGCAGTTCATTTATTTATCAAATGCCTACTATGTAGCAACCACAAAAAATAATCTTATTTTATCCTCAAGAAATTAGCACTCTCACTGGAAAACCAGCCAAGCTCTGGAACTGGCAAACGCTGAGGTGTCTACAATCTGTGCTTTGGGAATCCAGAGTTTAAGCGATTAATCTTGGGAAGGGTAGCAGGTGAGCAGGGGAAATGGTACAAGCCGTTTCTGCTTGCCTTCAAATACTTATCCTCACCCACAAAGAATCTGAACATTTAAAATGCAAACCAAAGCTCTAATAACCCCATGTGAATTTAAAATCAAGAATTCCTAACAACTTGTTTCTTAACCTTATTGTGATATTTTTCTTCTATAGAATTATCTTTGTCTAATGGAGAAAAAAAAATGTTTGAAATGTCTCCAGACAATCCCCAAGCCTCATTTTACCCAATTTATTTGATACTGTTTCCACATCAACACTTTTTAAAATATGCATTTCCTCATGCTTTGAATCTCACAATCATGTTCTTGTTCTTGCTCAACAGCGGTCCCATGATACAGTGGGAATCAGAAAGGCCTTATCACAATCCTGGCTCTTATGTTGACTTACTGCTTAGCCCAGGGCAAGTTATTTAATTTTACTGACACTCAGCTTTCTATTCTATGAAATGGGGGTGATAACATCTATCACATGGCTTGTTGTTAATTAAAATAATAAATATAAACTACCTAGTAAAGTGCCTGGCAGATAGTAAGTGCTTGGAACAACATATGATAATAATGATAACAGCTATTGCTTATTGTTACCATAAAAATAATAATGCACTAAAATGCCTAAAAAGGTGGTGATGGCAAAAAAAAAAAAAAATTAAGAAATAAAATAACTCACAAAATTGATAGTGAACTTTAGAAAGTTATGTTGACATGAAGTTTGCAACAAAACATAAAATGATTTGAAAAGGAGAGCCGATGAAGCCAATCATTTGGTGCTCTCTGCTGCCTCATTTTCCAAACCAGAGGAAGGCTTAGGTAAAATTAGTCTTTTAGATACCGTCTATCACAGGTTCTCAGTTAGTCTAGCATCCCTGCTGGTGAACAGCTGTAACTGACCACCAAAAACAGTCTCTCCTTAGGTCCACTTCAAGTGTCATGTATCTATTGCCTAGTCTTATTGATTTTCCCCCTTCTGATTTTCACCCCTTTCTGTTCATCCTTGGATTACTACTACTGCTTCAGAAATGAACTAGCTGCCATAAATAAATGCCACCAATTCAGATTAATTTTTTGAGAGACTATTACTTTTCCAAACTTGTGCTATAAATCCCATGAACTTATTTAACTCAATCTTTATGATTTAGAGTATCGTTTATTGCTTAATTATAGTTTTTGGAGTAAGATAACCAGAGTTTATGTTTTGGCTGTGACATACACTAGCTGCGTGACTGGGATAAGTCTCTTGATTTCTTGAAGCTTTGGTTTCCTAATTTTTAAAATGAGGAAGATAATCCGTCCTTCCCTCACAAGGTTGTTACAGTGGCGGAACCCTTAGCACCATGCCTTGTATTCAGTAAACAGTATTACTGTTATCTATTACATGAATGTTTAGAAACACACAGGATTCTTACAGTCACTACCTACCTGTCACCTGTCAGTGTCAGCATTTACAAATTAACCCCAACAAAATGAACCATCACCTTGAACATTTGGACTAACGTACATGCATAAAGAATTGTAGCATCCTGAGCATTTAAAGCACCCTAGGACACTTGTTTACTTAGTGAAACCTTAGGAAGTTTTTAAAAATTTGGGTGAATCTTGTATAATGAACTCTGAGAATCCACAAGTTAAAATGTCCCCAAGACATCAGAGAAGGACTTAGACTACAAGAACCAAATACAATGAATTAAACCACCCAGAGAACTATTGAAAAAGAAAAGAATATTTTAAAATGGAGAGAAGAGAGAGAAGCCTTAGAACTGATCCAAGGATTGACAACTCCAATGTCTAATGGCCAAGTCAGAAACATTAATGAGTGAAGCTGGCGGAGAGAAAATCAGAGAGGTGGCTTCTGCAAGGCTTGGCCACCCAGTTCTGGCTTGTTGTCACCATGCAGGCTTGAGGGCACAAGTTTCCTCTCCTGCTCCAAATAAAGCTATTCAGATGGTTTTAATCTGAAATTTTCTGACATGTTAGTGTATTTTGTGAAGTAAAATTTTAAACCTGTTTAAACCACTGTGTGAACTACATGAAAACCCACCATGTATTAAGAACAAATATCTCTTTTATAATAACAGTTAAGACAAACAAAAACTTGAGAAAACCTTAATACAAATTTGGTCACCAAAAAGGAAACAAAGAAACAGAACTAGCATTTACTGACCTTCTACTATGTGCCTTGCATTTTAAAATTTCATTGAGTTTTACAATTTGTTAAGAAGAAAACGTCATTTTCTACATGAGGCCACTGAGCCCAAGGATGAGAGAGACATGTGCTCTTGGCCACACAGCTCGTAAATGGATGAGCAGATTCGTATTTGGGTCTACTGGACCCCAAAACGCCACCATTGGTGGTCATTAGAATGCATCCTCCAACATTACACTCCTTGGAGCATAATTTTTCAAGGGGTCATTGCTACGCTCTGAACTCCATCCCCATGTTTGAGTAGTGGCCATGCCTCCCACAGCTGTTCCAAGCCGATGACCAGAGACTTGGCTCAATTGCTGCCTGAAGGCCTTGCTCAACTTGTCTTAGACTGTATGGCAGTTTAGGATACTCTGCCTCCTTTTCTCCCCCTCTTCTTTACCAGGGTTGGACTTGAATTGCAGTCAGAGGGCTCTTCCAGCCTTTCTTGGCTCCCTTCCATTCTCTCTCACAGATATTTTCCCTAATACAAATGTCACACCTTTATCCACCTGGGTGTCTGTTTCTTGGAGGACCTCGACTAACCCAATTGCCAAAAGCTTCCAGAGGTCCTAAATTAGCCTGGGAAAACTTGACATGGTCCATCAGGAAACCCTGAATAGACACCAATAGACAAGGGGAAGTGCAATCATCTAATAATGATTCTTTCTTTGAAAACTGGTATTTGTCTTGAAATTCTTATATCAATTCTGACATCCCAGGAATGTATTAAATTGAGTACATGTGACAACACCGACGACGTCCAGGAGTGGGTGACAGCCCAACCCATGTTAACAGTCACGTAGGCATAACTCACCTGGTCTCGCTGTTTGATCCGTTTGTAAATGTATTCAGCAAATGGTTTGCAGGGAACATACTTCCCATCTCCTGCTGTGACATTGAAAACTCCAGCTTCATATACCACTTTACCTCTGGAAATAGTCACTACAGGCACCCCATGGCAAACCATGCCTTCAAAGATGTTGAAGTTCACAGCCTGATGATGAGTTTTGGCTGAAATAGTCCTGTTGGTAAAAACAAAGAAGTTCCAGATCATGACCTGCTCATCCGACAAGTATAAAATATTAAAAGAATGACTTAGAAGAAAATTTAGCAACTCCATTAAGACATAGCTTTATCATTGGAACGAGTGACTTTAAGAATAGAAGATAGCATTAACATTTCATTACAAAGTAATTACATTTTCTGAGAGAAAAACCCAATAGATCATTCTTTATGGTGATTAATGAGGATGGAGTGGGTAGAGAGAGGGCACTGTCTCTCATGTTTAAATTTTAAATTAGTTTTTACTTATGTGTTTAAAGAACAAAATATTAATTCTAAAACATTTCCAACACAGATGAGTCTGATGAACACACTGACCCCACACCCAGCTCTATAGAATTTTAACTTTTCACAGATGCCCCCGAGGCTTCCTCAATATCACTCCCCAAATACCATTCCTGCTGCTCCCTTCACAGAAGCAACTGCTAATTTGTAGTTATCAAATTGAATTTGAGAGTTATCAAGGAAAATTATATCTTGAATTTCACTCTCTTGTCTGTGACGAAACTTGAAATTTGAGGTAATAAAATAGGTTAGAATATAATCTCTTAGTATATTGTATGTCATGCATTTGCATATTCATCAGCACTCTCCGTAATTTATTAATAGTCCCCCATTATCCGTTTTGCTTTCTGTGGTTTCAGTTCCCACAATCAACTACAGTCAAAAATATTAAATGAAAAATTATAGAAATAAACAAGTTATAAGTTTTAAATCGTGTGCCATTCTGAATGGTGTGATGAAGTCGCACGTCATCTCACTTTGTTCCACCCAGGATTCAAATTATCCCCTTGTCCAGTATCTCACACTGTATACACCACCTGCCCATAAGTCACCTAGGAACCATCTCAGTGATCTGCTCAACTGTCAGGGTATCTCAGTGCTATTGTTCAGGTAACCCTTCTTTTACTTAATAATGGCCCCAAAGCAAAAGAGTAGCAATGCTGGCAATTCGGATATGCCAAAGAGAGAGTGCACCCCTTAAGTGAAAAGGTGTGTATTTATAGCAAAAACAGTATCTGTAAGGTTCAGTGCTACCTGTGGTTTCGGGCTTCCACTGGGGGGGTTGGAATGCATCCACCTCGGATAAAGGAGCACTATTGCATTTCCAATCATACACAATAATTGGTAACTTCCAGGCTGGATGTTTGGAAATACTGGATGTCTCCTTTCCTTAAATCTCATTAAACAGAAAAGGTGGGGTGGGGTAGGGGAATCTGGCAGCAGTGAATAATATGAGCATAATCTGAATTCTAGTAGAAATTTCTACAAGTCTTTTTAGGAATGGATTTGAGAGAAGTACTTCACTAAAAACCCCATGGCTGGGTCAAAGAAAGAGCAGAAAAAAGCCCCTGCAAAACTAATCTGGAAGGTGGGACTGGGAAACTGACAGTTTTTGTGTACTGCCATCCTAGAAATGAACGTGACAATGCCGGCCTGGTCCTCGGCTCCAGAACCTCATACCCAACTACCTACTTGTTTTCCACTACCAACAGGTCCAAACAGAATTCTTGATTTTTAATGCCTACCACAACACCCTCCTCCACAACTCAAGGTTGCTTCTCCTTTAAGTTTCTCATTTCAATAAAGACACCACTATCTACTTTTTCTCACTCGTCAAATTATCATCAAATCTGTTGGTTCTACTTCCAAAAAAATAATCTCAAACCCGCCCACTTCTCTCCCTCTCCATTGGTCCATACTACCATCGGCTCTCATCTGGATGACCACAACACTTCTTACTGGCCAATTTGTTACCATTCTTACCCTCCCACACTCCTCATCACTCTCCTCAAGGCTGCTTAAATGATCTTTTTAAAGAAAAAGTCATCTTCCTCCTTGAAACCCTAAATGGCTCCAATCTGTTCCTGGAGAGTCAAATAACTGTTTAAAAAAAATTTTAAAAAGATGATAGAAATAACAAAAAAGAATCTACTCCCAAGAAGAAATTTCACCATAGAAAAGAAGAAAAAAAGAAGCTTCCTCTGTGTGTCAGGTAGATATTTTATAACACCTTATTTCATCTTCATAATTCCTCTTCAAGGTAGAGAATATTTTCTACACTTTATAAGTAAAGAAATTGAGATTCAGACAGGTTAAGTAACTTGTCAAAAGACATGACTACATAGTTTGATAAGACTGGGATTTTTTATATTTTTTAAATTAACATTATTTTTTTAAATTAATACTATCCCTTTGCAGTTACACCCATAACCCCTGAAAACCATTGATCTGTTTCGTATCACTATAGCTTTCTCTTTTCCTGAATGTCATGTAAATGAAATCATAGATTATATAACATTTGAAACTGACTTTTTAAATTTGGAATAACTATTTTGAGGGTTACCCAAGTGGCTGTGTGTATTAACAGTTTGTTCCTTTTTAACTGCCGAGTAGTATTCCATTGAGTGGATTTGCCACAGAGTATCCATTTACCTAATGAAGAATATGTGGGTTGTTTTCAGTTTTTGATGATTATGAATAGAGCTGTCATAGCATTTGTGTGCATGTTTTGTTTGAACACCTCTCTAGTGTAAATACCCAGGAGTGGAATCATTGGGTCATATGGCTGGAGCTTTCAGTGTCCTTAGGAACCAACTTACTGATATAAAGATCACTAATGAATAGGTGGTAGGTACAATACAAATACAGCAGCGATAATTTCCAACACGAAAAAGGAAGGCTAGTGATCGAATAGTAAGGACTGTTACTGAAGAAAATGAATAAAATATCCAAAGGATTACTAAGTAAAGAATGAGTTATGTTGAGCCATGAGTTGGCAATGAAAGATACAAACTCAAAGAAAACCTAGGAAATAATATAGAGCAACTTCAGACCTTCCTTCGGTTTAAAGTAGCTTTTTTATGATCGTCACAATCTGTCTGTGATGGTATTTCCATAGCCTGGGCTGCTGCTTTCCCCACATATTACAGTAACACTGATCCATGGCAGGAATACTTGGGCTTGTATTGTAGAATGTCACATAAACATGTCTGGACTGACACACTGCTATATAGAGAAAGTAGAATGCATAAAAAGTCATGCCGAAATGGTTATTGACATAAAAGAATGAGAGGCAAAAAAATGAAAACCCTAAATCATAAAACTACTTTTTCCTAGTGGGAAGGTAAGAGTTACTGATGTTCTTAAAAAAATAACCTAACAGAAGAAAAAAAAAATCTATATGCAAAGACTGTCATCACAATATTGTCTAAACTATTCAAAAACTGAAGCATAACAATTTTCCAATGACTATTCAATAAAATATTGGGCATCTATGAATGACTAGTATTAAGAATACACTAGGAAAGCAAAAAAATAAAAAGAAATTAGATAATATTAAATGAAAAAAGTTACAGAAAGTACATATACTATATCTACAAAGAAAACACATGTATGTGGAAAATACAAAAGGAAAAGTAAGGTGTTTCTGTGGGCTAGAAAAAATCAAATATTAAAAAAATATATATGGAAGCAAAAGGTTTGTGACAGCAAAATATCAAATAAAATTTCTCTTCTGCAGCCAAATAAAGGCCATTCATTACCTTGACTTTCTCAGCCTTCAGGTTAGCAAGAGAAAGAGGGCAATTAGGCAACATCTAAGCTAGTCTTTCTAATAGGCATTATGTAAATGAGGTGAAATTAACACAAAATGTAAATTCGAGGCCTTATCACCAGCAGCAAAAAAAAAAAAAAAAAAGTGCTTCCACTTTTACATTCAAAGGCATCTGACAGGGTGTCATCCCTCCCTCAACTTCTCCCTTCCAGCCAGAGCTGTAATCATCTAACTTCAAGAGCTTTCACATTTCTGCTTTACCCCAAATGCCCCGCTCTCTGGTCTCTGTCATGGCTTCCCCTCTCCCTTCCCTAACTCCATTCAAGAATCTCAGTCCCATGTCAGTTACATCTCAACAAAACTTGGAAAATGAAAAGGAAAAAAAACAACCCTGGTACCTAGAAGCCAACCCTGATGACTCAGGGCATAACTGACCATGGTTCCTCCGTGAATTAGCAAAATCTGAATGTGTCATAATAGTCTCTTGATAAGTCCCCCTTTTTACACACTTTAAGGAAGAGACCATATAAGCAGTGGGACAATGGGGAGTGCATCTCGCAAGAGAAACTCTGGTAGTTATGAAGGGTACTTACCTCCAAAAGACAAATCTGAGCTGGAGAGAAAGAATTACCTCCAAACATTTGAACTTTTATTTTTGAGAAGGGTTGTATTTGTTCCCTGATGCTGCACATAGTAAAACTAAAACAAACGGGGATAAATTACAAGAAATCAATTTTAGTTCAATATATTATATATTCTTTAACAAATTAATAATGAAAGAACCATATACTGTATGTCCGTTTTACATTTTAGAATAAATGAAACCCAGCTATTGAAAAAAAGAGAGACCATATTGTTTTATCCCCAGAACACAGTAGGTGCTTAATAAATATTTATAAAATGAACAGAAAAAGAATCGCACAATTTTCCTATCAGTTTTATTTCTTGCCTCCACTGTCCTCTGGGACATGATTGTGTTTTAGAAATAGAACACTAAATTAAACGATCTGTAAGCCTCCAATTGCAAAGTTCTGTTGCATACTTAACATTTCTGGCAAGCTGTACAAGTTCATTAGCACTAACTAAAGAACTGAAGTAAAATTGTTATAATTACCATTCTCAGTTGCATCTTATTATAGGAAACACTAGTTCATCAATACCTAGCAATATTTAGCAATACCACGATTGTTAATACTAACAAGTGTGCAGTTAAGTATTATTACCCCATGTTCCAGATGGTAATGCTGAAATGGAGCTGTGTAAGAGCTCGTCCAAGGGTCACAGAGTCTGATACTGAATGAACCCAGAGTGGTCAGAGTCACTTTTACATTTATAATTTATACAATTATAAAATATGTTAAAATCTATTCATTACTAGTGCAGTATGGGTGATGTGGTCCATTAAAAGAATGAACACGAGTTCAAAGTCACAGTTGCCTTTGTAAGAAAACCTTTGTTTCTTTAAACACACTTCCTCCCAGGCAGAGGCCTTCTGTTCCAAGGCAGAAGCCAGGAACGGGCCTTCCCAGGCTCCTCTGTGACCTGGCCTTCTCCAAAGGGTGCCCGAGCAGCACACTCTGCATAGCAAGCTGGTGACTCAGAAAGCAGGTGCCCCAGGATGAAATCCTGTGGGTGAAAGTGGAGACGACACGTCCTGCTTCTAGGCCCAGCCATGACAGAAGTCTAGCAGTAGGGTCCAAGCCCAGCATCAGTGAAGTGACCCACGGCAACTGTGCCGGGGCAGCCTGAGGCTCTCTGGGGCCCTGTGGTAGGCCTGAGGCACTGCTCCGGGTGTGCAGCTTCTCAGCCTGGCCCTCTGGCCTTCCTGGAGGTTGTCTGAACCACCACCCCTTTTAACTACCTACAATGGACTTTACTTGGTCGCGGCTAAGAACCCTGCCTGATATGTCTTTTTCTTTCAATACGTGGAGTACATTTGGAACGTTTTGAAAAACCTCCTTTGTGATCATCTCAAACATATAAATTTAAGGGCTGCCTTAAGCATGAAGGCTGAACCTAACTGCCCTCCAAGTGTTGGCCCAGGACAGAGGTGAGTGTTAGGCACCATCTTTTGATTAGGGTCATTGTCGAATAGCACACAGGTGCAGACCCACTCTTTTCGGAGCTTTATAACAAAACACTCCCCCATGTTTTCTAAAATTGCTTAGAGGGGCTTCCTCTGATTCAGCACAGGTTCAGGTGTGAAGGCCAAAGTCAGACTCATGTAACCAACTCTGCTGAGCTGGTGGGCCTCATGTCATCTGGTAAGCAGGTAGTGTTCTGGAAGGCAGCAAGAACACACAGGCCCAGGCTCTGCCTAAAGGGAAGTTTCCCTCAACAGACTAACCCTTCATCAACGTAAGGTTCGGCCATGCAGCGAGGTAAATTGGAGCAGGTGTCATGGATCTTTGCAGTTGTATGTCAGCTCTTAAATGGGCCACACACGAGTCCATCCTGAGACATGTAGGGTAGCAAGCACTGTAGTTTTGTCCCTTGACATTCAATCCTCCCTCCTCTGGTGTCAGTTCCCCAATTTCTCTTTAAGAAACTTCTCTCTCCATTGGAGATAATCTGGCAAGACCGTTAGACATAGCGCCCTCTTCCTCCCTAACCAAAAGATGGCCAATTGCATTGTTTCCCAAGAATCTGAATCTTTGGCAGAGTGACGACAAAATTAAAAGTGATTAAAGGATGCATCCCTGAACACAGACCAGCTCCTGCTGTGGGATGCCCAGGGCTACACTGGTCACTGCCCCTCCAAAGCCCAGAGCACTGCCTATTCCTTCAGCCTGTGACATTCCCACGGCCTCCCATGCAGTGTGTTGGGCTTAGGTGAGAGCATGTTGGTTACTATGGTTTGCAGCCAAAGGCCTTGACTGATAAGGACCTCCTCATTTGGAGAGTACTAACTCCCTCAATAAAGAGCCCATGGATATCTCTGAGGCAAGTTCGAAAGGTCTGGGATTCAGAAAGAACCTCAAAGCTACTTTCAACCAAATCTGTCCGCAGGACAGGCGTAGATGTGGGGCCGTTCTCCGATTCCATCTGTAGGCGAAACCCAAGAGCCGCGAGATTCATTACCAAACATTGTTAAAACTTAACAATACTCGAGTCAGCAAGGGAGAGCGGCCTTTATGAAATACCTTCTCTCTAATCACCGATCAGATGCCAGGCTGCTGGCCAGGCCTGGTGGTGACAGGAGGGACAGGAATGAGTGAAGCTCAGGGCCACTGACCCTTCGTTAGCAAATTCACAGGAAGGGTGTTCTCAGTGGCCTCTGCACCCCAGGGAAACGCTGCTCCTTGTCCCGCTAGCTTCACACAGGGCCACACGTCTCTCTGCAGAGGGGGGTCAGGCAGCCCAACCGGTCGGTCACGAACACCCCACCCCCCAGCCCCCGAGCTCCCCTTGGAAAACACGAAGCTGTGTTCCGACTGAGTCAGTAAGTTTGCTACCTCTCACATCACAGCTTCAGAAAAGCATGCTGTTAGTGATCAAAGGCCACGCACGTGCTCTGAGAGATGAGATTTCTCAGAGGGAGCGCCGTGTAGGGGAAGAACTTAGAGGATGTGGATCTTCCTGACGCCGGGGAAATGTGTTTAGGTGAGGTTTTTTAAAATACTTTCTCCAACTCAGCCATTTTGTCCATGGCACAGATAGATTCATACCAGGTTGCCATGAAAACATCATCATCATCATCATCATCATCATCATCATCATAATAAATACTAGGATCATGTCAGGGCTATTAGGGGCATCTTTAAAAATATCACACCTCTTTCCATTGTTATAGGACACCTTGCACAGTCAACACAAAAGAATAATAATCTAAATCTTCTCAACAACCTTATGGGGCAGGTACTATGATGACAGATGGGGATGATGAGACACCAAAGAATTAGTAACTTACATGTGTTTCAGAGCTTAGTAAGTTCACGTGGCTCAGGGGAGCTGCCACTGTAGATATTACCCCTGGGAGGCTCTATGGGAAGCTGCCAGGAAAGCCTCCATCAGTGCAAGCATTCTTTATCCACCAGGAAATGCAGGCAAGACAGCTCGTTCCACCCTTCTCAATGCTTCTTAGCCCATTTTCTGTTCAGCAGCGAGGGCTTTAGGATGTTATTAAAAACTCCTTAAGCCGAAATTGGTCGTTTTCAGGGTAACCACGATGGAAGATATTTTTTTTTGACATGTGTTCCAACTATTTCAAGCTACCTCTCTTGTCATTTCTTGGACATGACAAGTTATATAAATGGGGAGCACAGCAGCCACCTCTCTGGAAATGCTAAATGGTGCTACTTCAAGTACATTGTCATTATTAAGCAAAGTTGCTACTGACTGCACCCATCAATCTTCCATCCTCTGTTCAGACTACTATACTCACCTCCCACAGAAGAGAAAATGAGAATTCCTTCAACCACATTATTAAATCTAAATTGGACAATAACTTGGGAACTCTGTTGGTGCTCAGTGATGACAAGACATTTAATGCAGTTTCATAAAAATGCTGCCCAGACATTGACTTAAAGAAACTAATCAGGTAACCCTGTTATTTTGTCCTTGAAGCTGTGTCATGTAGGTAGTCTAGAGCGTGGTTAGATAAGCAAGGTTCAGACACTGAACAGTTGACCTTGGAAGTAGGGACCATGTTTATCACCCCCTCTGCCTCCCATAGCACTAAACATATAGGAGGCGTTTTATGTACATATTTGTTTATCTGAAACTAAGTTATTGGCAAATTTCTGAATTACTACTTGATATAAATATTGCATGTTCTATATACTTCAGAAAGTAGAGAACTGAAAATAATTTAGTGTCTGAAAGGAAGAGGAACTGAATGTAAACCAGCAAAAGCTAGCATGACACTAGGGTGCATGTCTTATGAATATTAAACTGGTAACTGCTTATAGGGAGTTTTGATTATTAGCTTTTAGAAAGTGAGCTGTTGTCCTGACATATTGGTAAGAGCTAGAAATCACCTTCAGGGGTGGTGTGTGGGCTTGGTCTTGAAATTATATTGTTACCCTTCCTGGGAGCTGCCTTGTCCTTGGAGAGATGACATTGTTTGACAGACTGACTATGGGTGCAGCTTGGGCAGAAAAAGATGTCAGTTTTCTACACAGAAATACACTGGGTAAAATTCACACAATATCCTTCCTGAAAGTTCACAGTAGGCTAGGTTTTTATTGTTATGTTCGGTTCTAATGTCATATTTTAAGAAGAAGAAGAAATGACTAGCATATGAAGGGACGACAGTAGGGTTCTCAACTAAAGGGACTAAAAAGAGAAGGTTGGATAACAGAAATGTCTGGGGGGACTTTTAACTTTACTCTTTTTTTGAAAAGAAGATGACCTATTTTCCCTCCATCCCTCCTGAAGGGAATAAAAAGAGGTAGTAAGCATAAATGCTGGCAGATGAAATGTAGTTTGACACTGGGAAATAACTTCTTGACAACCAGGGAGTGAGGTATGTTAGTGAAAGAGAGAAGCCAAGTCTGTGGCCAGGTAGGAGAGCCACGAATGCAGACTGCTCAAGAATTGTGTGACATCTATGAAGATGGTCTGCGGCACCAGTCAAAAGGCAGAGAGAATTTCTAGCTCCTGAGTCCTAAAAATGGAGGCCTGGCCACAGCATCCAGAGGAGGTTCTGAAGCAAGCCTAACATCGCATGATCCTACTCCCAAGTCTCAATTGAAAGGGCTCTCAGAAACTCCAAAACTGTCAACAACATTTTCTTATAAAAACTATAATGGACTCTGTAATAGGCATTAAAAGCATGATCTCATTTAGTTTTCACAGTAAGCCCATGATATCAATATTGTCATTATCCCTATTTTAATGACCAGAAAACTGAGGCTGAAAGAGGTTAAATTGCCTAGGATATAGCCATCACGTGGTATTGCTAGATCTTGAACTTAGGTCTGTGAAGTAAAAAGGCCTTTCCCTTTAATGAAAAGCGGTGTCTTTGAACCACAGTGCAGGGTCTACAAGCTGCTTCGAAGACGGGCTGAGAATCAGCTGAGAACGATGTACAGTGCACAGTACCAACCATGTGCTTGTGTATTTCTGCCATGGCTAACAAATTTTACCTAACGCTGACTGCTCAAACACCACTAGTCAATTTTGAATGGACGGAGCCATTTATGATCCAAGTGTCTAAATGAAATTTTTTTTGTTTTTGAATCTTCTAGACTTGAATGGGATCCCATTGTGAATAACAAAGTAACCTTTTCCCAATCACTTCTTGATTCACTGTCTAAAGACTGTGCTGAGGAAAAATATGGACCAAGAGCCGTGAAGGCAACAAAGGCTCCTCGGCATCATGGTGGGAACTGGAGACCCAGGAGATTCAAGGAGCTGATAGGAGTCTATAATCTCCAAAACTCTAAATCATGTGTTGGAAACCAATGGCTCGCAGGTTAAATCTGTCCCACAGCCTGCTTTGTACATAAAGTTTCATTGGAACACAGCCATGTTTATTCATTCGTGTTTTATCCATGGCTGCTTTTGTACTACAATGGCAGAGTTGAAGAGGAGCAACAGAAACCCTACATCCTGTAAAGCCCCAAATATTTATTATCTGGCCCTTTACAAAACACGTTTGCTGATTCCTTCTCTAAATGCAGTGGTAGGAAAACACGAGGCTCTTGACAGGATTAGAAAACCTAAAACCTTGACAATGGAGAAAGCCACAGAGAAAAAAATGAAAGGCCAGGAGAAGAAAAATAGAGAGAAAAGGAGGAGGGGTAAAGAAAAACAAGGAAAGAATAAAAGTGCACAAATGAGGATGAGCAGGGTAACCCAAAAGTTATAAGGCAGAGAGGCACCAGTGCCCATCCCAGCAAGTTCCAGGCATGGTCACTGTCCATTTAGCATCTGCTGTACTCCAGGTTCGTGGCACTGCCTCACTTAATTTCTCAACAACCCATATTATTCTCTCCATTTAACAGATGAGGATAGGAGACTGAGTAACTCGCCCGAGTTGCCTATTAGGTAAATAGCAGAGTCAGAAATAACACCCAAGCAGGCTGACCTCCACTCCGTTCTCCTTCCACCACACCTCAGTCATCAGCGACCACCCTCTTTCTTTGAAAAATAAAAGCACTACATTGCTCTTCACTCATTAAAAAGGTTACCAGAACACTTGGTATTTTCATAGAAATTATCTGCTTTCCATCTGGGCAAGAATTCAGTGAAAGCTAATCATCTATTTCAGCTGTGCTGCTCTCTGGCATTTCATCAACCCTCCTAAAATAGAGTGTTTTGAGTCTCATTTAGTAATAAAGTTGTTTAGCTCCAACTTGACCAGACCCAAAAGGCACCTGCTTCTAGGAAGTACTATACTGTCCAGTCGCAGAGGCAGGTGCTGGGACTAGTGTGAGTTACTGCAGCATCACCTCTGTCCACCTGCAACAGGCAGGAGGCTCAAAACCCAAGGTAGATGCAGCTGGGGAAACTGACTCAGCTACACCACTAAGCTTGCCCAACGGCAGACTCATCCATCATGGAGGCAGGGAGAGGGAGTGACACCCAGGAGGGCCTGACTAGTGATCTGCTATTGCAGACAAGAAGAAACCTGCCGACTTGAACAAACTGGGGTGATGACGGCCTATATTCACAAGGTGCTTAAAGCTTTGGGCGCTGTTACAAAGAATTCACATGTCTTAACACCTTGACTTTACATAGCAGCCTCTGATATGGGTATTATAATCATGCCCAGTTGACAGATGAGGAAATTGAAGCAAACCAAGGTTAAGTAACTCGTCCCAGGTTACACGGTCAATGAGTGGAGAGGCCAGACTATGGACCCAGGAGTTCCGGCTCCAAAGATCAAATCTTAACCTCTGTCATGCAGGTGCCCCTCTATCCTTCCTGTCCCTTTGGGAGGCTTTAACTTTGCAGGTTTAAGAGATTAAACACTGGAGTCAACTGGGCCTGCTCTGATACCCAGCTCTGCCCTTTCCAGCTATGGGATTTGGGGCAAATGACTAACTCTGAACCCTAGTGTCTTCATCCTTAAAACAGATCCTCACATTTGGTAACTGCATCTATGCTTTGGGGGGAAGAGGGCAGAAGTGAAGCAGCAACCAATTTGCAGCCCAAATTATCTTCAGGCTCTTAGTACGAGGAGCCACCTGGACATGCCCCGTCTTCCTCTGGATCCTCCTTCAACTGCTGTGACTCCTGGGCCAGCAGTGTATGTTCTGTCTCGTAACCAAAGACAGACACCCACATCACACCACCAAGGGCAGAAGCAATGAGAACTAGCATGGGTTCCACTCCATCTCTGTGGGGCTCAGGCTCATGCTTGTGCTTCCATCTTGTCCTTACTCGTCCCTCTTTACCCTCATCTTCTCTTTTTGAAGACCTGAGTGCTGGACTGCAAGTTCCAGCATCAGACACAAAGATAGCAAGCCATGCAGACACTGCTTAACCAGCTCCTACAACTGTGTAAGGCCAAATCACATGTGTATATACTTGTACGTCTATATGTGTATCTATGTGTGTCTACATCTACATACACATACGCACATGTATATGCACATACACATGTGTACATTTGTGCATATATGCACACAAATGTATGTATATTTATGTGCATATGAGTATCTACATCTACATCTATCTCCAAGTGGTTCTACTTCTCTGTTTGAACCCTGACTGATGTATCCTGAATGGGTTACTTTGGGGATAATTACTTGCTGGGACCTCTCTTTCCTCATCTTTTGCTACCCAGAAGCATTCACCTTCAACATTATCACTTGTTTTCTTACATTTACTGATAGCACTTGAGTGACTGAAAGTCGTGGCCAAGTTTTAGGATGAACATGATGACGGTAAAAAATCATATTCAGTTGCAGCTTCCATTTATGCATGTTTATATGTCAAGCTCTATGTTAAAATCTTTTCAAAATTATTTTTATTTAATCCTCCTTACCACCCTATAGAAGTAGGGTTTTAAAAAATACCTATTTCATTGGTATTTTAGATGAAGAAATTGAGGCTCAGGGAAGCTGAGTAACTAGCCTAAGATCATAATTAAGAGTCTATGTGACTCAAATACTAAGTGATTAACCACTGTACATTGCCTCCCGCTGTAAGTGATCCATTTAGAACACAGGCCTGGAGTAAAATGTACATTTATATGAAATCTTACATCAACTTCTTCCAGAAATACTAAATCACCTTAAAAAGAAAACATAATGCAAGGTAGGATAATTAGGGATAAAAACAGAACAGAAAAACTTTAGAAAAGATGATACCAGGCACCCGTGGGCAGCCGAATTGAGGTCTACACAGGAGAATATACTTATTAGCATAAATTTCTATGCAAAATCTTTCCCCAAAAATAGGCAACCAAAGAATGAATCAGTTTTAAGGCACACTGTCATGTTTTCTTTTAGACCTTATGTACAATTTGTTCTTATAGGTGCCCAGGAAACAACAAATGAGGCATGGGACGACAAGAGATTTGCCATATATTTAGGAGTTAAAAATGCTGGTATATAAAAAATAAAATAACTTGTGTATTTTATCATATTGCTGAAAAACATGCTTGTGTCATTAAACACTCCCTGGTCTCCGGTTTATCACTTAAATAAATGAGGCAGAATTAGTAATTGGGTTTACAATATTTCTGAAAAGAAAGTTAGGTTCTAAAAAAGGAATTTCCTGAGTTCAAGATTTTAAGACCAGCTTTTCACAGCTCTGGCCTGCCAGCTATATACAACTCTATTCACTTCTGGCTTGAGGCAAAAAAAGAATATAAAATGAAAAAGTTATCTTGGTGGAACACTGCCCATCTATGGGTTTATTATATGCTCATCCATATATTGTTCTAGATACTGAGGTTGCAGCAGTAAATAAAACAAAAAAAAATTCCTGCTCGAATGAAGCACACACTCCACCCCTACCTATTTCTGAATTTTCAAGGACATCTTTATGATATAACATGATTCTAACACATGAACGAAGTCAGTGTTTCAACAATAACAACATGCATAGATATAATGCTTTATAGTTCATGCAAAAATGGTTTCATGTAAGCATAACATTTGTTTCTTCAAAAGAAACTTGGGGAGTTTGCAAGAAATATGATAGACCATTTAAATGAAGAGACAAATAATACCATGTTACCAAAAGAAAAATGAACAAAAGGCATGAACAGATATTTCTTTATAAGAAAAAAAAAAACAATGACGAATAAACACGAAAAAGTATTCAACTGTCTTAGTGCTCAAATATATGCAATTGGTAGTTGAAAGCTAACAATTTTTACCTGCAAAAGTAATACAAGTCAAAAGAAAAAAACTAGATTGTGCCCAAAGCTGGTAAGAAATCACGAGGTGGTTGCCGAGAAACCTTTAATATGTATGCCCTTTGATACCGTAATTCCTCTTTTAGCATCCATCCAATGGAAATAATCGGAAACTTAAAGTAATTCAGGAAAAAGTAAAAACTGAAAAACCATAGAAGTTACCCATTATTGTAAAACCTAGATTAAAGACCTAACACAAAGAAATTATATGGAGAACCTTCCCTGTAAACTACTGTCACACGATGTCAGACGTCCAAACATGTTTTAACAGTCTTGTGTGATGTAATGTCTGAGAGACCTCAGACTGAAATTGTAGTTACGACGGTGTCCCATTGACACACCAATTACAAACTAAATGTTCAGAAGAGGATGTGTATAAACAGAAGAGAGACTATGACTGGAATTCTAGGACTTGTTGATTTATCTAAGCCTTTTTCTCTAGGATTCCACATTATAAGTTCATTTCCTTTCATACCATTTCCTTGGTACCTTTGATACCTGCTACTTTGTAAATCTCTAGTGTCTAATCGTTTGATATGTGATAATAATATTGACATGAATATTTCTTAAAATTTTATTACGTGCCGTGCACCATGTTGAAGGCATTATCTCTTTCTAATAATCCTCAGAGGTTGGTACTATTAATAGTGTATCTATATTTTACCCAGAGGAAACTGAGCCTTGGAGAGGTCAGCATCTTGCCGAAGGTCACGTATGAGTACAACTGGGATTTGAATCCAGTGGCCCAGTTCTGCTGTAAATCCCATGCTCCTTAACCACTGGACCACACACCCTGATCTTTCGCCTTTATATTACAGCGATTTTAATTATTTGGAGTGTTTCTTATCTGTCCAACTAGATCCAGAGTTACTTTAGGAGAAGACATTTCTCACTCAACTTGGAGTACACTGTATTGTACCCAGTTGGCACTCAGTAAATGGTTGAGTCATAAAAAAACAAACAAACAAACAAACAAACAAACAAACAAAAACCCGCAGTTGTTTTAAAGTCACTTCTGACTCTTCTCCCTCACTCCATTTCCAATCTTTCACTCAGTTGTCAAGAAAGATATTTCTTCCCAGGAGAAAATAACACCTCTTAAATCAATTCTTTTTCTCTCCCCAATGCCATCATTATCTTGCCTGAGTCCTTATCCCCTCAAGCCAGACTCCACCAATAGTCTCCTGACCATTCTCTGACTCCAATCCATCCTGCACACTCATCACCCTAAACTACTATTATTCAACCAGTTTTCCAACTGATGAGCCCAGATGCAAGATCCAAACTCTCAGACCCCAGAGTGACCAGTTTTGGGAAAAGCCTGTAGGCTAGTCTCCTTTGACCAAAAGCATCCTCACAGGTGATGAAGCAGTCCTGGTGCAGGTTTAGATTGAAGGATTTGTCTGGACATGGGACTTTTGCTGCTAAACTGGGGAAGTTATGGGCAAACCAGGACAAGTTGTTTATGCTACATTCTCCTCCAAATCTCCTTCTCTTTACTTCTCTTTGTGCTCTACAAATAAGATCATTTTCTACTTGTCCCATGAGAAGTTTAGGAAGTACAGATTTAGATCAGTTTAAACCCTTAGTCAAACACAGTCAATAGTTCATGCTGCCTAACAGAAAACCTATGCTCAAACTAACACTCAAAGCTCTCGGCAGTCTGGCCAAGACTCATCTTATCTCCAACCACCTGCCATCCTGATCCCTTTGCCTTTCCAGTATCTTGACTGCCCCTTGAACGAATCTTTCCCATTTTCCCCATTTACTGCTAACTTTTCCAGTTGGGTGGCTTTACTGCCCCCTTTCTACTTACCCAGGGCCATCCTCAAGGATTGAGTTTGCTCAAAGCCCTTTCCCAAACCCAACCAAGTCTTCTGTGAAGTTTGATGGCCTTGATTTAGGACAATGATCTGGACCACTTATTGATCAAGCAGTCAAGCACATGAGACCCTCCCCACCTCTTGTACAGATGTGTTGAAGAGTCATCCTTCTCCATGCTTATATTTTGTCTATCCAACCAGAATGCAGTCTCCTTGATGGCAGGTATTACACCTTTTATTTAAGTCCCCCACAGCATTCAGCAACGCTATTTCTTAAGTATTTCTTATACAGAGTGAGCATGCAATAAATATTTTTATAGATAACTGAGTAATACTCTTTTCCCCTACCATGTGAAGAATTCAGCAACCCTTCTGCACAAATGAATGCTCCAATTTTTTTTTCTTGTGGGTAAATTGTCTTCTCATTACTCTGCCTCCAGAATCTTAGCTTTCCTTAAATGCCTCACAGGAGAATAGAACAGGAAGAAAATTATGAATGTTTCTCACCCCTGTGATAAGAAAAGGGCAGAAACACAGTGTGGGTGGGATGAGGGAGAAGACAGATGAAAATATTATAACACAAATGTAAAGAAAGCATCTTTAAGAAATTCTGGAGAGGCAGAAAGCATTCCAAATGCAGAGAAAGATAAAGAGAAAGGGCTTCATAGAAAAAAAAAAATGAAATAAAGTTGTCTATATCAGAGTGTGGACAGGAAAACCTACAAAGAGCCTCAGCACAGATGCCCAGCTTTGCCCTGAGAGGGGCAGCCTGCTCGACCTGAGGCAGAAGCGCACCCGCATGGGCATGGGCTCTGTGCAGATGTTAGGGCTCACGTGCACACCTGGGAAGGCCCCTCGCTGCCCAGATAGCACGCAGCCCGTTACAGGACTGAAGCAAACACCACGAATCAATGGAAAATTTCCTTCAGGCAACATAATCTCAGCATAAAAAACAATATTGATCCATTTGCCTCCTGGCCAAAGAGAAATCAACTTAGACAAAGGAAATTAGGCAATAGGTTTAATGTGACTTCAACTGCAGCTGTGAAATAAACCTCATGAAGCCTGACTCTCCTTCCCAAGCTCTCTCAGCCTGCACAGGCCGCTCCTCTGGGAGAGCGCTGAGGAGGTGTTCTGCAGGCACATGGAATCTTTTAGAAGAAACGTCAACTGCCCTATGGTGTCCAAAAAATTTCCCTGACAGCAGAATATACTGGCCAGTGTGTCCAGGAGCGCTGGCAGATTTGCAGGGACCCATGCCACAAGCCGGCCAAGTGCACACTTGTCACCAAGGACAGAGAATGCAATCTGCTGCCCTGCAGCACAGCAAGGAAGCTCTGACCTTGAATTCACAGGCAGCTCACTTGGCACCTCCAGCTCATCCTTCCACGTGAACCTATATGTATGTGTATATTCTTTAATCTGTCTATATGTGAGAGAATCAAGAAATCAAGGGCCAACATGTGTGTCTGTGCAAAATATGAGGCTGTAACCAGAAGCCCTGATTAATAGGAAAGAGTTATATGCCTGTGTGCATGTGTCTTGAATGGGTGCCAATATTCTATATTTCAAGACTTGGGTATGCAGTGAGAAAACAAAATAGGTACAGACCCAGGTCTGAAGGTGACTATTTGCTGTGACACCTCAGGGAACAGGAAGGGGCTCTGAGCCCAAGTTATCTAACTCTATTTCTTTCCCACCCACTTCCTAGTGCCACATCCCATCTCACTCTGGCAGTGAGAGTTAATCCCTGGAGTATCAGGCTCAAAATCCAAAAAACAATGACTGCAGCAAAAAGCAAAAGCCACCACCTCTCTACCAGCCATGTCCTTACCACCCTGGGTAAAGGATGAGATTACATCTTATTCATTTTTGTCTCTGGCACGTGGCAGGGCTCCATATATGATTTTTAATGGTTGGAGAAATGAATGAGGGACAAGATAAAATGTAACAGGGACAAATGGAAAGTTCTGCATTTAGTTCCAAAAATCGAGCAATTATATATGTTTCTTCTGGGGAAAATCTGACAGCAGTTTATGTAAAACAAATCAGGGACTAGATGGCTGTTCTAGAGAAATACTCACTCACACATCTATACCAAGATGTATAGAATATCTGATATACTAAAAGATTAGAAACAACCTAAATGTTCACCAGCAAGAGAATATATAATTTATTATGCTGTATTCATAAAACAGAGCACTATATAACAATGAAAATAAACTAAACAAACCTACACATTTCAACATGCATAAGTCCTACAAAAAAAATATATTGTTATATAATATATAGTATAATCAATTCATATAAAGCTAAAAATACACAAAATTTTACACATATGTATATATATAAAGTTTGGAAATACATCTGTATATAATGCAAATAGAAGAGAATGCAGAAATGCATGGGAGTAATAAACATCAAACCCAGGGTAGTTGTTGGAGAGAGGGACAGAAATGGGCTTGGGAAGGTTAACGCACAGTATTAACTGTATGATTCTTTACATTTTTGGTTTATATAAAATATTGCACCTTTTAATTATCTGCCCAAGTGGACTTAAAAGTTGTGATGTTGAAATGTTACTATTTTCTAATCCTAGTCATATTAACATAAACATCAGAGAATACCCAATATGTTTTTAAATTATTGAATGAACAAATGTGATTTTAGAACCTCATGCAATTGCCCACAGTTCATTGTTTTTGTACCTGCAAATGACAAGTCCATAAGGTACATCCAGATAAAATGTAATAAAAAAAGTGTGAAGTTCTACATTTAGTTATAAAAGTACTCAGCCTCACATGTGTGTGTGCTCCAGTGGTATTACAGGCAGAATCGTACCCAGTTCTGGGACTCACATGTTCATAGGACATGACAAGTGTGTGTCAAGAGAAGGCTGAACATAGAGTTAGCAGGACACTGAGATTCTGCTAATCCTGGACCCAAGGATTCACTGAAGGATCTGAGAATGTTTATCAGGTGATGAGATGGTTTATTGGGGTCAATAACTTTGTTCAAATATTTGAGTGAATGAGTGAATGAGTGAATGAATGAATGAATGAATGAAATGACTGAGATATGAGAGCACAGATATATTCTGCATAAATCCAGAGGCCAGACATGTTGAAGCTGGAAGGAAGTAATATTCAATGCAATGAGAAGAATATCTTAACAATTACAGCCAGCCAGAAAGGATAGAAAGGGTGATTAGGTAGTAAGTTCCCTAAAGCTAGGAGTAATCAAGTAAGGCTAAAGGAAACTGTTTGTGGAGTTAATCAGGCTTGACGGGTTCCAAGGTCTTACCTAACTCTAGACCTGTGGTTCTCAAACTTGAGTGAGCATCAGAATCCCTGGGAGGGCTTGTTAAAACACACATCAACGGGCTCCACACCCAGGGTTTCATAGGCAGCAGGCCTGGAGTGGTGCCTGAGAATCTGCATTCCGAATAAATTCCCAAATGCTGCTGATGTTGCTGGTCCAAAGACCATACTTTGAGAACCTCTGCTCTTAAAATATCGAATCGGCTTAAACTAAGGTTTTTGGCATTTTGCTCAGGCCATTAGAAAAGACTGTCCTTCCCTGAATTACTAACTGTCTGCAAATAGGTTTCCACTATGATCTTCTTCTGAAGGAAAGGCACAATTTTACTGACGTTTTCTCCAAGGCCTTTGTGGGAAGCCATGGCTCTTTGCTGTGCTTTAGGAAGATAAGAACCTTAGGATTCTATTCGGGTCCTGATATTAAAGTTCTTTTATTCATTTTCACTCTGTCTTCTGTTTCTTCTATAACCAAGGACCCGTGTTTTTAAGATAGCTGGCCAGAATTAGGAGTAAGTCTGAGGCCAATAAACGGAGGTATTCAACCCCAAATAGGATCCAGCTTGGTTTAAATATGTCCATAGGCAATGCTACTGGCCACTGACTCTGGAACGCATATCTGTCAAGTACTGCTTTGGGAAAAGAGAAGGCAGAAGTGCCAAGAATTCTTTTTTTAACTTGAAGAAAAAAAATGTAAAACCTGGATCTTGAACCAGTTCTAGGAGCAAATGAACAAAGCCCAACCAAAATATTAAAATCACCCACTTGCTCATTGGCCCAAGACGATTAGTACCTAGTTTATTCACTCAACAAATACTTGTTGACCTCCTCTCCTCTACGTACCTGGCACTCTTTTGGAACCTAGGCATACAGCTGCAAATAAGACAAGCAAATGCCAAAGACAGAAAAATATCTAATATATGTCCGGTAGGAAAAAATATATAGCAGATACTCAGTTAGAAAAGCCCATGCCACAACCACCTCCCTTTGCTACCTTTATTTTATTTTTATTTTTATTTTTTTGCACAAATTTTAATGCTTAAAATAAACTGTGCTTACTTTGACAATGGCAAGAGATCAATGATAGAATGGGTTACTGTGATCTGTTCCTGAGCTGCTTTTCTTTTATAATTAGAAAAAATTTCTTTCAGCTATTAGTAGTCAAGTCCCTGGAAATCATTTCTAATTGACTTAAATAGTTCAGTTGCATAAGGACATGTTAAAATAAACAACGTGGAATAAATAGTGGTTAAAATTTTACCCATATGTAACCTGCAAAGGTAGCTTTTTTTCCACGCATAGTCCAAAAATTTTTTTAACGCACACGTCTTCCGAAGGCCACAAAATGAATCTTAGATGGCTTGTTGGAACAGTTTCACTGCAAACAGTTTTTTAAAAAAGTCAGCTCTGGAGGAACTTAAGAGTTCTGATTTAATCAAGTTACCTTAGCTTAAAAAAATCCATTCAAGCTTAATTTTAGTCATTCTTGGTAAAAATCGGTGGGTGCAAGAAACACAAGAGATGGAGCTTTTATGAGACATATAATTCTAATACCTTTTAGAATTCATGTCTGAATTAAGTCATTAGGGTAAGGACTTTTGAATCACAACTATACAACTATAGCTAATAATATCTCTTACGTATTTCACAAATTGACCCCCTCCTTCCACTGACCAACCACTACGACTAACTGACCAGGTACCACATACCAAGCACTAATGAACATTAGCAATGTACTAAGTAAGCATTTTGTTATTGTCTTTTTAAAATTTTTACTATACCAAGCATTTTACATACACTATCTTAAACATTCACAACAATGCTATGAAATCAGTATCATCATCCCTCTTCTACAAATAAAAAAACTGAAATTCAGAAAAATGAAATAACATTCTCAAGGTCACATCCAGTCAGCAAGTGGCAGAGTACGAATTTAACCCAAAAGCCTTTCTCTTTGCATGATGGCTCTGCTCTTGCCTCCAGCAGCCAAGATGGTGGGCCGGATTTGAAATAGATCAGCCAAAGGCACTTATTCCTCAAGATACTTTGCTATCATCTGTCAGAAAATGGTCATAATGACTACATAAGTCGATGGTGACTACTATGTGAAGTGTGCCCCTGAGCCATGCAAAAGCTCAGCTTGGACAACCTTAACATGGAGCCACGCTTTCTCCATGAACGTATGCAAGGCGACACAGAAAATCATGGCATCATCTTCATTCCCTCATACACTTGGTGCATGGCCTTGGTATCCCACCCTCTCATCCCACACTGTGTGCACTTTGCTGAGTGCGTTTTGGGGCTGGAGGAGGAGTTGGTTATAAACACCCTTAGAAACAGGCATTTAAAGCAGTCTTCAGGCCGACCAACTTTTATAAGCAGAAACCTCGTTGCTAGGTTTATGTGCATGTGTGCCAGTTTATGCAAGTATGTGTGTGTGTGTGTGTGCATATGCTTCTTTTGAGGAGAAAGATTATAGTCCATAGATTAGGCAAATGACAAACAATGTACAACCTTAAGGGAAAATACTCAGTAGCTTCTGTGAAAGTCACTGATAATATAGCTATAACAATAAGCTATTATCATCACTATTTGCCAAAGGGCCTCTTACTCCTATTTCTTTTTCCCCATACCCCACAATCCCTGTGACCTAAAGATGAAATAGTTATTCTTCTCCTGCTTTCTTTCACATACAAGGCTGCCTTTAGAATCCAGATGGGCACTTTCATAAGCTGCAAGTCATTACTCTTCACTGAATATAAAGTTAGATTCATTTATCTCTATCTTCAATGAGAAAGGGAAGGAAATTAAGCAGGAAAGACGGCCCAACGCCTTCAAGAATGGTGCATTCACAGTCAAAGCCTGCTATAATTGAGTTTAAAAAAATAAACGAAAATAACTGAGTAAAATATGCCTGCTCTGCAGAATACAGTCTAGCTAGAAGTCTTCATTAAATGTTCCAGTGCACACAATGTGTTAGCTCTGTGTTTGTGTGCTTGATTCTGTGAGATATCCTAGAGCTCATAAATACTGAAAGGGGACAGTTGCCATAGTAACTAAGTGCTGTTTAGTGAATACTGAAGAACTGAAGCTCATAGGATAGTCTTAAATTGCCAGGACATGAGTTGCTGCTGCTGCTATGGGCTTGTAAGTAACTGAGATGCCATCCTCTCTCATAAGATTGTTAACAAGTTGGCCAATTTGACCAGCTTCTGTCTTGAACACATGACACCATGTTTGTCTCGATATCCCATGAAAATCATATTCTTGATTTTTTTCCCCTTGACCCTAAGTACGAAGAAATTCTACAGAAATGGGCCAAACATTTAGACAGGAAAAGTGTCCTTAAAATTGAGGCTCTGACCCGAGGAGTGAAGTGCTGGAACACATACTTCTGTCACAAGCAATAGACACTGGCTCAATGAGCCGTCAAGCTGAATACAGCAGCAGATTCTTTGTACTCCTGAAAAAGGTGAATGATCCATATGCACCAAATGCAGTTTGTTTTTATTGTGCGATGACACATAAGAGCTATTGCAGTTGATTTTTGCAGGAACTTTTTACAGGCTAGGAACGTCTTAGGTAATCTTTCATCAGGATGTCCGAACCTTCTCGACAGACTCCCACTCCCAATTCTCTCTCACCATCCATCACCACATGTCAGATTTCTCGCCCTGGGATCATCTATCTTTTTACAGATTTAGAAGAGAAAGACTGTGGCTGCACTGCTTTTCTTTCCCCAGCTCCCTCAGTAACTTCAACACCGTCCTGTTTTAAGGCTACAATTGTGTCGCAAGCGTACTTATTTTACATGCCATTAATAAGTAATGAGAATTTTAAAAAATGAAAACATCTATGTACCACAAAGCCAAAAATCATTAGCAAATACATTCATTCTCCAGAGGCTGGCTCGTTCTTGCATAACCAGCAGTTCCAATGGCCTGGTTGGAGGCCTGAGCTCAGTATGGGCTGTGGGCGCCTCCTTCAGGGTCCTGGGTGAAATGCATGTTGCTCTCATTTGAGGTAATAAGTAGCCATCTGGGCAATTGTTTTTGCTAAAATCTTGCAGAAAATTTCGGGGGGAAATTTTAGCCAATATCTAAATTTGGGCGAGACAGAAAACCTTCACATCACCAACATTCAGTTAATATTAAAATCAGGTAAGTAAAATAAAAGGGACTATCTTGCAAGAAAAAAAAACCTACTGATATATCCATTCGTTTATTTGATTAAACAATGCTCCTCCACTAGATGAGCTCTGTTTAAAATTATAATAAACAAAATTAAAACTGGTGAGAGTCAGCTCACGGCTTTCTCACCTTCCCACTGCCTCCATAGCCTGAACCCGTTCTCTCTCACGCAATCCCCGGCCCCAACTGCTTCCCCCCAGACCCTTCCATTGGTGCCTCAGTTTATCTCACCTCTGTGGTTAGTCTTGGCTGTCAGGGCCAGACACTTTATACATACTCCTCTCTAATGTGGTCCTATGCTGATGACTATGCTAATGCAAGAATGATCTTTCTTCTTTCAACATCAACAACATCTTGTTTCTGCCTCTCATATAATATTCTTAACGCATTTCTTAGACTGAGAGTATATGACTGTGCATCTTATCTCCTCTCCCCAGACTGTCAGCTTCCTAAAGGCAGGACCTGGCTCTTACACAACCTTGACCTGCATGGTTCTCTTGGCTCACAGAGGTGCTCTTGTGCTGACTGAATGCATGAGTGAAAGAACACAGGAAGGCAACTCTTTAGCTTCATTTTCTTCTTCATAAAAGCTGCTTAACAAGGTAATTTGCTCCCCAATCTCAAAAATGAAGGGGATTGTTTTCTTTTGTTTGTTTTTTGTTTTCTTTTTTGGTGTTATTGAATTGTATGAGTTCTTTGTATATTTTGGATATTAGACCCTTTTTGAAGGAGATGCTTGCAAATATATTTTCCCATTTGGGTAGTTGTCTCTTTACCTTGTTGATGGTTGTTTTTTTGTTTTGTTTTGTTTTGTTTTGTTTTGTGTACAGAAGCTTTTTAGTGTGATATAGTCCTATTCATTTATTTTTGCTTTTACTTCCTTTGCCTTTGAGGTCAAATTCGCAAAATCATCTTTAAGTTCAAGGTTGAGTTTAGTTCTTCTATTTCTATGAAAATTGTTGTTTTAGGTCTTATATTCAGGTCCTTAATCTATTTTGAGTTAATTTTGGTGTGTGGTGATAGACAACAGTTTAGTTTCATTCTTTTGCTGATGGTTTTCTAGCTTTTCCAGAACCATTTCTTAAAGAGACTTTCCTTTACTCACTGTTTTTGGCTCTTTTGTAAAAAATTATTTGCCCATATAAACATAGGTTTATTTCTGGACTCTTAATTCTGTCCCACTGGTCTGTGTGTCTGTTTTCCTGCCAATACCATGCCGTTTTGATTACTGTCATTTTGTAGTACAACTTGAAGTTAGAATGGCTTTGGCAATTCAGGGTCTTTTGTGCTTCCATACAAATCTGATGATGTTTTGTTCTATTTCTTTAAAAACTGGTGATGAAATTTTGATGGAGATTGCATTAAATCTGTATAATGCTTTAGGTAATAAGGTCATTTTAACTATGCTGATTCTTCCAATCCAAGGACACGGAATATGTTTCCATTTCTTTGTATCTTCTTTGATTTCTTTTAATAGGGTCTTATAGTTTTCATTATATAGGTCCTTCATATATTTCATTAGGTTTATTCCTAGATATTTTATTCTTTTTTTTGCAATTGCAAAAAGAATTATTTTTTCCACTTCTTTTTCTGACACTTCATTATTAGAGTATAGGAACACTATGGATTTTTGAACATTGATTTTGTATCCAGAAACCTTACTGTGTTTGTTTATTGTTTCTGGTAGTGTTCTTGTGGAGTATTTAGAATTTTCTATATAGAGAATCATGTCATCCGCAGAAGTGGCAGTTTGATTTCTTTGTTTCCTATTTGGATGTCTTTTATTTATTTCTCTTGTCTGATTGCACTTATTAGGATCGCCAATGTTACATTGAATAATAGTGATGATGGTGGAAAGCCTTGCTTTGTTTCTGATCTTAGAGGAGGTTTTTAGTTTTTCATCATTAAGTATAATGTTCGCTGAAGGTTTGTCATATATGGCCTTTATTATGGTAAGGTATCATTCTTCTAAACCAATTTTGTTGTGTTTTGATCATAAATGGATCCCATATCTTGTCAAAGGCTTTTTCTGCATCTATTGATATGATCATATGATTCTTATTTTTTAAATTTGTTTATGTGGTGTATCACATTCATTGATTTGCATATGTTAAGCCATCCCTGTGCCCCTGGGATGGAGCCCGCTTGATCACGGTGTATAATCTTTTTAATATGTTGCTGTATTCGGTTTGCTAGTATCTTATAATTTACAGTTTTTCCCCCCGTTTTGATTCACACCAACCACTTCTACCTCTGACCTATGAATGTTGCCATTTCCCCTTAAGAACTGGTTCTCTGAAGGTGGGGTGTCTCCCCCCATACGTTCACAGCACACACCCAGTTCCTAAGGTATGGTCTATGCCTCCACCTGGGACGTGAACCCAGGACCTTCTGCATATAAAGCGGACATGCTAACCACTACACCATGGAGCCACCCCTATAGTTTTCAGTTTTTTAAAAGAATCTGAGGCTGAGAGATATAGAGGCTATGGTTTGGCTGCCTCCCCAGTCACTAAAGGCAAAACTTAGAACCCCTAACAATGAAAATGTACTGCAAAGAATATCAGCCATACTTGATAAATTGAAAATAACCATAACAATATATAATTTGTCTTTGCATAACACTTTCTTAGTTTATAAAGCATTTGCACATGTATAATCTCATCATTCTACCAAAAATCTTATGAGGTAAGCATAACAATTATTAA
The DNA here is from genome assembly GCA_030015415.1 of Cynopterus sphinx. Lineage (NCBI taxonomy): Eukaryota > Metazoa > Chordata > Mammalia > Chiroptera > Pteropodidae > Cynopterus > Cynopterus sphinx. Next base: position 22,345,271 of record CM057389.1, on the reverse strand, counting down.
TAACCTCGTTTTACATATGAGGGACTTGATCTTCAGAGACTTTAAGATACTGCGTCAGTCCCCAGGCTTAGCATTGATGGAGCTGGAGCGATAATTTACACATCAGGCTCTTGGGTTGTGCTGGTTTTCATGTGCTCAGATGTACACAACAAACAGACAAAGATGAAGAAGACTTAGCATTAACAATCAAATGTCAGTATGCATCTTTACCCCAAAAGACACATATATGAAGATGTAAATATTTGCTTTTCTGTTATTATTACTGTTATACAGTGAGGACAGGTACAAGAATATTAAAGAACTGATGAGAGAAAGAGATAGAAAGAAATTTAAAAGCACAGAAGCTTTTGATTTGACCTTAAGTTAGTTATTCTTAGATTAGAAATGTGGGAAATTAAGCAGGTAATATATAGATCTTAAAAAAAAAAAGAAGCATCTGGATCATTATGTGCTATTCAGAAACAACTGAATAGGAAAGGAAGGACAAAACAATGTTAAAGAAATCAGTAGCTAACACTTGCGAGAAAGTGGTCTAAATTTATATAGTAGAAAACATGACTCAAAGAGACGTAATCACAGCATATAAATATCCTCCAAGCAACAATATACGTGGTAAATAAAGTAAGTGAATTATGCATAACCTTAGTTTCAGGTCATTTCTCTTTGTCCAGTTGTCTAAGAAAGACAATGCTTTACACCTGAGCTGGTGTCGTCTTCAGAAATTAAAACAGCCGAGCAGATCTTAAGGCTGGGTGCTGCTGGTAGGGTTAACAAGGAGAACCACAGGGAGTGGCCTCCCATGGCTCTCCACATTAAGGCTTAGACTGAGTAGTCACACCATTCAACAGGGTATTTTCCTTTCTCCCTTACCTTGGAAAAGGAATAATAAAGAACAGAATCAAATCCAAAAAGCTTTTGGTTACTGGCACACTTACTTGGAAGCAAAAATGGACTGTGAACAATCAAATAGTATATAAAGTGCTCTGCTTTGATGCCAGGCACTAGCATGGTAATGAATCTCATGAAAAGCAAACAAGTTTGCAAAGTCAAAGACACTGGATCAGTGTTGTCATGTCAAACCTATCTCAGACACTGTTGTGCTACAGTTTTCTCATCACTGTAAGGTGATCATGTTTGTCTTACCTTGTAAATCATATTCTAGATGCCAAAGTATTTTTAAGACCACTGAGGGCTGTACACACACAAATTATTACTAATTATTATCATTGTTATGACTCTCCCAGATGCTATGCTTCAAAAACATCATTTCCCATAAATCTTTCTTCCACATGGTAGTTTTCTCCCTTTTGAAATTTACCAGGTTTTCTGATTAAGTCTCATGATCTCCTTAAGTCACAAGTTATATTTTAAAAGACCTATCTGGTCTCAGTACTTGTGGAAGCCTAAACTGTTTGAATTTCAGCAGAAATGACCCAGGGCAGGCAGGCCCCTGTGGTGTACAACAGCCCTGGCAGAATGACAGTTAAGGTATCAGGAACTCTCTAAACACAGCATGCTCAATTCATTCACAGACCAATCCAACTTTAAGCAATTTTTTTCCATTGTCTTCCCAAGGGCAATTTTTCTAGCCTAGAAGAGAAGCTGCATGCATTGGGTTGAACTTGTCTTCATCTCTTATTCAGAGAGAAGGGCCTAGATCATTTGACAACCAGATATTTGGTTCCTAAATGATCAATGGCTTCTTGTTAACATAATAACAAAGACTCTGAGCTGTGCCTTGTTGCTATCTTAGGACATTCATGTAAATAAGATGTTCATACCACCATTTACTGCATTGCATGGATCCTAAAACAGCAACGAGGTGATACACATTTACTAAAGACCAAGGACTGCTGGCTACCTGAACTGGTTCCTGAGCTGAGACAATGAGTGCTCAGAGGGGAGTGAAGAGTGTCAAGCTTAAAAAGACAAGTATTTTCTAAGGGATTTGTTTTTAAACTCTTAGCAATGGTACGCAAGTGCTTCTCCAAGGATCTTTTTTCCTCAGAAGGTAGCCCATGAGTGCTTACATTGTAACTGGGTCTTTGTGACAACATCACTCCCAAGAAACTATAAATCTTTGTTTATTACAATGAAAAACCCAATAGACTTTGAAAAAAATGCATATACAGTGAAGGTGGATGGAGCTATCTTATCCCCGTTTACACATGCATGCATGCACACACAGACAATATGTTAAATATTTGAAATTTTCTCCATTACAATTGTAAAGTTCATAAAAAACACAAATCAGGATGCAGTTGTTGTCTGTGCTAACGTCCTGGAAAGAGAACTTAACAGAGCTTCTACCTCTTTAGATGCTTTTCTGAGTTGGAATTTGCCAGACCTGCAATATTAACATAGAATTATGGAAATTGGAAACAAAAAGCTGGAGTCTACTGGGAATGACAGGCTCAAGATGAACTCAACTGGAAAATTTGGCTAACTGAAAGTGACATCCTTTGTGCTGGAATTTTTCTATCTGAAAGCTTAAAAAAAGGCTGTAATTATTTCAAGTTTTTAATTCAGCCCTTTTCAAACTAAGCCTTTTATTTTCTTCATTGCTCTGTACCTTTCCTCCATGTGAATTCAGGCGTCTGCCAAGCACTGAAATGTTAAATTCATATTGGTTTTATACACATATTTATTTCCAGGGAACGGTAAGCAATACAACATTTGCATCCTCTATGCCAAGAAAAACAGAGGAATATTTGTACATCAAAACATTTATCTTGTGCACAGGCACAAAATACCTGAGCATGGCTAAATAAATCACCTAATAAGAAATGGCTGATTAAGGCCAATGAATAATTTCTTTGCAAGTTAGTGCTTTTTCTCCATTATGAAACCAATGAGAGCAAGAACTTAGACTTACCTTGTGGCTTTTGGGTCCCAAATCACAATGTCAGCATCTGATCCTACAGCTATTCTTCCTTTTCTTGGATAGAGATTAAAGATTTTAGCTGCATTGGTGCTGGTTACTGCCACAAACCGGTTTTCATCCATTTTACCACTATGCTGTATAACACAGTTCAAGGAAGAAAATGCATTTGTTTTAATGATCAAATATTTAAAAATCTTCTATCAATAAAAGTACATAACTTGTATCTTTTAGAACCAAAAAGAATTGTATCTAATTTCTTATATTGCTGAGCCAAACACATCTGTGGAGACTAGTAAGTATTAACTAATCATAATGATAATGATGGGAATGGTGGGATGTGGAAGCCTGAAGATAACCTCTTAAAAATACATCAGCTTAAAAATTACCCCCACTAATTTTTTCATATTTCCCAGAATCATACAGACAACAGCTAAATATTAGCAATGGTGTTTTCGCTTCTTATTTAAAATTTACTGCCCATCTACTGCATTTATGATGTGGCTGATGTACTGCAGACCCAAGATATATGAGTGATCATAAAGACATTAGATGGAATATTATAGAGGAATATTATAGAGTTAAAGCAAGAAAGACCTTTAAATCAGGTGACAACACTTTCAGAAAGAGAAAGAATCAGCGCAAGAGGTTCAATTTTGTGCATTTAAACTTTACATGTAATCATTGATAGTCTGTTGCAAGAGATTTTTTAATGGACAGACATTGGAAGGATGTAATCCTGCTAAAATTATTATTATTTTTTAATGTTGAGTGTTTATCTCTATGCACATTCATATGGTAAACACATCCTTAAAATTTATTTCATTATCAAAAAAAATTTATTTCATTCTCAAAAAAGAATATATTAAGAACTATGTCCCAAAAGTAATATTCCCATAAGTAAACCAACCTAATGATTTTTAAAAACATAATTTCTTGTATGTTATTAAGAAATATTCAATCATTTTAAAGCCACTTATGTGCTTGGGAACTGTAATAGATTATGAAAACTTGCTGTAGTGAAAATACTCATAAAACAAGTTTAAAGAGAAAGGTTGGACTGTTATCAAGGAAATATAAGAAAAGAGAAGGAGAAGAGAAGTCACCTGGGATGGTGAGAGTTAGGGTAGAGGAAAAGGGGGTGTAAAGAGGATGATTGGTAGAACACAGGGCTACAGAGATGTTTTGAAGATCTTTACATGTAAATTAATTGTTCAAATATCATCATATAAGTCATGGAGAAAATTAAAGGGTTTTAGAGAGGAAAGTATCATGAACAGAACTTCATTTTTGAAAGGTGACTCTGGTACTGGGGCATAGACTAGATTGTAGCAAGTGAGACCAGGGGTAGGGACACCAGTTGAGGGGACTACTGCAATGGTCCCAACAAGCAATAGGCCCCAAAGCAGAGTGGTGGATATGAAGATGGAAATAAGAAGGCGTTTGGAAATAAAATTGACAAGATTTGGTAAATAATGAAAGTTAGATGTGAGTGGTATGGGTAGGGGATTCTGAAGAATGAGATGTGATTAATGTGTTATTTAAGGGAGGGGTCCTAGGAGATGGGTGTGAATGGCATGAAATTGGGGACCTCAAGTCTAACCAGGCGGGTGTCCCTACTGATCTTCATAACTATACATGTAAGCTGGCTAGAGAGGTTAATGTGAACATTTAGCTATTTGATTCTCCTCCATCCTGAGGGAGAAATTTTTAAATTGTAGGAATTTAAAATATCTTTTTCTCGACTTTTAATTATTATGTATGTGCCCTCATGCAGCTGTTTTAAAAATATGAAATCCAAGGGTTCTAAAAGGGGACATATACAGAGATTTCACGAAAAGGTTACATGAACATAAAATGCCTTCACATATTTTAGTAATTCCAAGAATTTATACCAGTGGCACACAAGGAACTGAGATTTAAAAACACGATGAATCATGCAGAAGGGCTATAACATTTCAAAGAATAAGAATCTACATTGGCACCCAGTCTAAATGTATGCCCTCATGTCAGCAAAAAGGCATAACACATCCTCTAAACTAAATAGTGCAGGAAAAAATCCTGGGGAGGGGGGTGGTAGTGGTGATGGCGTTGCATTCTCAGTCTCCACCCTAGTAAAAATAATAAAAAATCTTCTCTGTGAATGTTTACTACCCCTAAAAAGGGCTGGATCCTGGCAGAAGAATTAGGCAAAACAGTCTGTATCTCATGAAACTCACCACGCCTTTTTCCCATATTATTGACATCCGGTCCTCAACACCATTCACCCCATTGGGAATCTTCGTAAAATCGTCCCTCCCAAGAGCTTTCTGGCAGGTGTTGAAAGTGCAGTTGTCGGTACCTGTTACGGTTAGATCATCACTGTAGAAGAAAAACACAACAAAGGCTGGAGAACAGGTCAGGAGGAAACCTCCATACCCTTTCCTAGTCTCCTGACCCCCTTCTCAACTGAAAGTCAGAAAACTGCAATGGAAAATGAGTAGCTTTTTTAAGTACGTATTTCACCCATTCCCATCTCTATTTCAGAAAGCACTTTCGGAGGTTCTAGGCTCAGTTCCACTGTGATTATGTGCTTGTCCAATACTCAGTTTCTCATTTAGAAATTGATAATTATATATTCTTGATGACAAGTATTTTAGAATTGCTGGAATAATGTAAGTGAAAATTTCTTGTGAGCACTGCACCACATACTGATGAACTACAGTGACCACATGAACAGAGGCAGGTCATCCAGGACACTGTCCCCCTGGCCAAATGACAATGTTGTGATGAGCAGAGATGTGGCACTAGCTAAGGGTGTTACTGTCATCAGTGACATGAGTCCTATTTTGACTGGTGAATGATCTTGGGGATGAAGAAATGTCAAGATGGAAAAAGACTCTATGGCCATGCCACCCTGAACGTACCCAATCTCGTCTGATCTTGGAAGCTAAGCAGGGTTGGGCCTGGTTAGTGCTTGGATGGGAGACCACCTACGAATACCAGGTGCTGTAGGCGTAAAAAAATAAAAAAGGAAGGAGACAGACTGAAGGCTCTTATACAGTCTTTGTGAAAAGCTCTTTGTTACTTGGCTTTGAGTATCAATCGGGGGCGTCAGCGTATCCATGAATGGTGTAATTCTAAAGAACAATGATCATAACCTCTCAGAAAGTAGTGTCTCTGAAGATAATGCGAATGACCTTTCACGGGGATAATCTACTGAAGGGTCAGACTTTGCCTTCCCACCTGTACAGTGGTTCTTCCCTCGGCCACAATCTAGTTCCCAACTTATATCCACACAGAAAAAATTGAAGAGTATTCTGAACGATAAAAATAAAGCATAATAGAGAGATCTGGCTCTAGGCAAGAAGAGAAAAGACAAGGAAAAAACCAGAAGAGAGAATAATTTCAATAAAAATTATCTGGTTTCTCTGTGTCCAGGAGAGAATTTCACACTATACAGAGCATAACTAAGCTAAAGCCTTTTGTTTCTCCAGATGAGGGACAGTCCCCAGGGCCTGTCAGGTCAAGTACAACAGAATACTGGGAGATGAATGGAAGGTCCAGATGGTAAAACAAGATCTCCTACACTCAAACCTGAGACTCGTACAACACCTGATTTTGGCAAAACACTTCACGGTCATCTGCTAAATGATTACTTAGCCAACAGATTCATCAGGTAGTCAGGAGTTGAAGGGTCTGGTCGCAAAGGTGGAGCCATAACATGGTGGGCTGCGTGGCGCCAATCTTTATTCCAGTAGTGAGTGCCATCTGTGCCCAGGCTCGCCGCGATGCATTCTCCATAGACCACCTTCCCTGGGAAGTTAAAAGGAAGCACACAGCACCTTAAAAGAACCATCTGACAAACACAGATATTAGTCTTTTCTGTCTTTGCAAAGGATCATATAAATCCTAAACCTTTTGTGAGCAGGATTCAAAAATAAAAAATACTGTTTGTTGAGCATTTACTATGTTCCAGTAAACGTGCATGGCAGGTGATGGTAGATGATTGTACACTCTTGCTGATATTATACTTGGCCATGTGGCTTACTTCGGCCAATCAAATATGAACAGAAGTGACATGTGCTGCTTCCAAGTAGAAGTCGTTAACACCACAGCAAGTTTTGCCATCCCCATTTTTCCCTCTGTCATGAGACCAGCAGAGGCTGCTCCTTCGATTTTGTCTGAGAACGAAGAGAATATGCAGCAGAGTCAGAGCCAACCCATAATGGACATGAGTACGAATGAGAACTAAATCTCTGTAGCTGTAAGCCAATAATAATTTCGATTCATTTGTTACTGTGCTGTAACCTAGCAAAAGCTGGCTGATACATGTGCCATTCTAAGCAAATCTTCTCAAAGCCCACTCTAGGTAATGTTATTGTTATCTCCATTAAAAGATAAGGATAAAGCTTATGGGGTTACATAACTTCTCTATAGTTATGTTACATGCACTCTATATAGACAGAGTGGAGGAGGTAGGATTCGAATCCATGCTTTTGACTCTAGAGGTACTAACTGCTATGTATATTATTCTGATGACACATGGTCATATGGTGTTCAGCTTCGGTGTATCTCTGCTGCAAATAGATTGATACTCTTTTCACACATTTAAGAAAAAAAAACTTCCTCTAAAAACATGTTAAATAAAAGAACACTCAGATAAAATTACAGTCAGAAACGCATATTTTAAAAATCATGCAAATGAGGCCATCAAAAGCACACGCAATGTTAGAAAAGTTAATAGTGCATAGTGAATTTGAATTTAAAATCAGAATCCTATCTCTGATTAGCATTTGTCAGGATAACAGATTCCCTGGCATTCATCCACCTGATCACATCCAAGCAGTCATAAAGGAGAGTGCAGAGTAGAGATGCTGGCATATCAAATTAGTTCACTTTGGTTAATCAGATGCCAGATTTTAGTAAATCCTGATAGATAACTGAAATTAATTGATTTCCTCGGGGAGTATTGACAGTGGATGGCCACTAGCTGCCTGAGTCATATTAAATTGGAATGCAGCACCCTCAAAGACTGTTTCTCCCCCAAACCAGCCACTGTCCTCTAACGAGCCTAGGAATCTTAAAAACCATGAAAGCAAGGTTTATTGAAGCCTAACTATGCTTCTTAAGTGACCACGTATCAGACTGTGGTCAATAAAAGTTGCTCTCCAGGGACTCAGCCGCGGCTAAGACCCTTCGCTCTCTTGATGCACACACATGGGGTGAATCCCATCCCTTTCCTGTGTCTTGCTGCCCAAGTCCCAGAAAAGTGAAAACACCATTAGTATCTTTCTGGTGTGTGGGACAAGAAGCAATCATTTTTAATATGAACTAAGAAGTAATGTCTTATTTGCTGGAGAGAGAGCAGGGTGGACACAATATGTTATTTGCACAGAAGGATCTTCCTATTCCAAGAGAACTTCTTACAGATGCTTGAACAATGAGAAACTTGGGAGACGTGATCAGCAATCACTTTGCAAGTTGCCAACTCAGGATTTTCCATGGTGCTTCATCACAGAGAGAAGGTCCTTATCACACGTTCTATTTAATCATTTGGCCCATCAAGGTGATATGGGAATACTGTTCCAAAAGCTCTACAATTTTAATAGCACTCAGGAAAGATTAAATGTGTCAGCATCTACCAAGAGTCTGCCAGGACTGTTTTGAAACCAGATAACAGGTAATTTCCTCCGAAGGGCTCAGCTCCTTAAAAATGTGACAGCTGCTTTTTGGTACACAACACAAGCTCTTCATTGACTGGGCTATTTTCAACTGTCTCTCTGTAAATATCTGCAAATTAAGTATCCGTAAATACAAAAAAAAAATTGAAAAATGAAAGAGTAAAAATTCCTAACTGCCCTTGCCCATGTTTCACAATGGTTCTAAGGTAATTTCAAAGGATTAAACAGCATGCAAGGAGTAAAAAGGGGAAAGAAACCCAGTGGCCTGGAGAACCCATTAATTGGAGACTCAAACTGGATAATTCAGCATAATTGTGGGTTCTGTTAGATTTGGGCTAAAAATAAAGCAATAATAAAAATAGCTAACATATATACAGCACTCTAAAGTTTGCTATTATAGTTTGAAGGTCATATATTTCATTTGACCTTCATGGATACCCTCATGCTGGTTTGACAGATGAACTGATACTCAACGAGACCAACTTACCCAAGATACAGGGGTAGTCAGTGGTATACCAGAATTAGAATCCTAATATTCTGCTAGCATATCATACATGTGCACTCTATTACTAAGAAAAGTGTCCTTTTTCATTTCTTAGTGAAGAGCATGTATTTTAAAATGTTTAAGTCAACCACAAGCTATTTGTGGATGTGACTGAGCAATTTTCCAGTTTCACTTACTGGTTTCATTTACTACGCTTAGCAGGTTGGTAATGAAAAGTGCACTATCTGTCCTCATCTGGTACTCTCCTGATTACATTTGAGACCAGATGGTTTCAACAACTCTTGGGAGAGAGAACATCTTCATCATTAATCTCCTCCCCTATCTCAGCAAGTTTCACATTACCTTGTATCCTTTGTCTTCCCATATATGTCCTCTCCTTCTTTCTCTCAGAACCAAAAAAGACTCTGCACTTATGATGCAATCTCCCACTTAAAGGAGTTTTTCCCTCTGGGAGATTCTAAAAATTTCCAAATAGTGAAACATATCCAAACAACTCAGACTCCCTCCTCACCAGATAACCCATTTATTAGATGAGAGTGATGGAGTGGATGCAAATGCCTTGTCTGGATTTGGAGGCAGCACTGAATCAAGAAGGTTGAAAGACGCTAAGATGCTGGCACAGGTAACCAGGAGTAGAAGCCCTGGCTATGGAACAGAAAGCCAACCACATTCATAAAACTAATTTTCCATGGGCTCCATTTTGATTCAAGATATTGCACTTTCAAAGGAAGAAAATAATTGAGAAGAAAAATACAGAGAAGCAGCATAACAGAGTAGATCACACAGGTTTCAGTTCGAATCCTGATTTTGCTACTTTTTAGTTGGTGACCTTGAGCAAGATGAGTCCTTACTCTTAGCCTCAGTTTTTCCCATCTATGAAATGGGATCACAACATTCCCCTGGTGTGGCAATTTTGTGAGGATTAAATAAACTAATGTATATGAAAGTTCCTAGCATCTTCCTGGGACCCCGGGGTCACTTCATGATTTAGACTGAATTATGCCTCTTTCCCAGTTTCAGATGTTAAAGTCCTAACCCCCATTATGTCAAAACGTGACTGTATTGGAGATAGTGTGCTTTACAGAGGTAATCATGTTAAAGCGAGGTCATTAGTGTAAGTCTTAATCCAATATGACTGGGATACTTGAAAGAAGAGGAAATTTGGACACACACACAGGGAAGGCCATGTGCAGACACAGGGAGAAGACAGTCATCTACAAGCCAGGAGAGAGGCCTAGAACACATCCTTTCCTCATTACCTCAGAAAGAGCCAACCCTGCTAACACTTTGATCTCAGACTTCTAGACGCCAAAATTGTGAGAAAATAAATTTCTGGTTTTTTCAGCCACCCGGCCTGTGGTGCTGTGTTACAGGGGTCCCAGCAAACTAGAACATCCAACAATCGTTAGATTCGTTACGTTTACACCATTCTACTTTTAAAAAAAATGTTTTTAAAAGGTCAGTTTTCAACTTCTTTGGAATTGGACATAAGGTAAATCATCTTGTTCTAAATTAAAAAGACAAAAGGATATTCAGATGCACATTTACAAGAAAGAAAAAAAGAAATAATAGAAGAAAAAAATTTCAGATTCAAAGATCAGTTTTCAGATTAAAACAGGCCCTTGAACATGAAGGTGAATTTTTAAAGGTTTACTGCTAAATAAAGTCTTAATAAAGCTTATGAACTTCTAAAATAAAGAGGGAATACAAAAATCTTCCAGATGGTGAATAAAATTAGTGACAAAATGACAAGAATTTTATTGGCATTTGCTTGTTTATCAGTAACCCTGGATGCCAGAAGAAAATAATTCTGAACCTAGAATTCTGTGCGCGTTCAAGCTGCTGAACCAACTTGAGGACAAGGAATCAGAAAAGCTACCTCTTAACATTCTTCCTTAAAAAAATTATTTGAGAATCGTCAAGGTAATTCCAAGAAAAGGGGAGGAGATATGAAAACCAAAAAACAGTATATCTAATCTAGGATACTGTGAAAGGAAATCCTAGGATGACAGCTCTGCGGTAAGCTTGAAAAGCGAAACTACAGAAGGTCACAAAACTCTCCTCCCAAAAAGAATCTCTGAAAGAAGAACTGATTTCAATCAACAGAAAGTGTAATGAAGCTAAAATCTTCACAATAGGGTAAAGCAGGCATATGTTTCTTTTTCGAACCCATTTTTAAAAGAGCTAATTGGAAAAATTCCAAGGGGAAAACAAAAAACCTCACTAAACAATAATGGTCTAAATATGTAACAAACTACAATAAGGCCCGCTTTAAATCTTATTGGAGCACAGAAAAGAAAACACACTTGACTTTAACGCCTGGCAACTGCTTTTCCAAGAGTTAATTTAAATAACACGAGTTTGCACTTCAATTTAGTGATATAGATTTCTGAGATTCTCTTCTCACTAATCGTTTCTACAGAGAAGAATATTTCCACAGTTTCATGTTGTAACAGTTCTAAATCGTAGACTTAACCTATAGACAAAGCATGGAAGACCTAATTAGAGTTACAGAGCCAACTGTAATTCCTGTTTGTGTAAAGATAATAATAGAGTTGACAGAAGTCAGGAGGAGCAAATCGGGTAATACAGAGCCTCTAAATCTCTTTTTTCAACATAGGAGAGAATAAAGAGATACCTCTAAAAATAATAGCCGAAAACACATAAATGTAATTAATATTTTTTGAAGTGACAATTATTGCTAACAAAACTCTGGAGGTAAAAGACTTACATGAACCAAATGGCTCATTTTTTCACAGTTCAGAGTCAAGTGATGCTGTCAACAATTATAAGCCACTACTGATAAATTTATGGTTTAGAATTTTGGAGGTAATCACCAAAAAACTAAAGATAGATATAGTTAAAAACCACTAGTTCCAGGACTGAGCTGAGGGAGAAAGAGAATGTTCACTTTCCACTGAATACATTCTCGATCATTTCTATTCCTGGCATGGGTTTTTCTTTCAATAAAGATAATAAATAATAACAAAATGATAGTGTTTTAAATAAAATTTTTAAATATAAGTTCAAAAAACACCATTACCTATAAACTTGGTATTTATGTTTCCCAACTTTGTAAACTTCCATCTTGAACAGAATGAACAGTAACAAAAAATCGGGGTTTGGGGGTCAGATGGACTTGAACTTGAATCCCATGTTTAGCACTAACTAGTAAAAATGATCTCTGATTTAATTTACTGAACTTTCCCAAGCCCCAATTTCATCAATCACAAAACAGTGATAAAATTTAGCTAGAAGCGTGGTTATGACCATTAAAAATGATAATGTATATTAAAATACATTGATGAGATGATATATAATAAAACCTGAAATGAGATAAGCTATTAAAATATGTGCCAGGCACACATTAAGCACTTGACAAACAATGCTCGTTGCTATAATTGTTAACCCTCATGTTGTTATCTTCTGGGTATACAGCTGGCAATTTAATAATAAAATCAAACCTAACAGCATTTGTATTTCCAGGCAACTACAATAGTGACAATTAATAATGGGTTATCTTTTGTGCCTGCTGGTACAGTGACTCTGAATTTTAATATGCATATGAATCACCTGGGGTTCTAGTATAATCTGATTCACTGGGTCTGGGATGGGGTCCAAGGCTGTGCGTTTCCAACGAACTCTCAGGGGATGCTGACACTGCATTCTAGGCACCGCACTTCGAGTGGCAATATTCTAGATGATAAGCTGGCCTGGCAAGGGAATTTACGGATGGGAAATGTTCATATTATAAATCTGTTTCTTATTTAAACAGGATAACAATCAATAGATCTGTATTGCTCTTTTATGCTCAGAAACTACGTTAGATAATAAGTGAGTGCAAGTGGGGTAAATGAATCTTCTGTAAAAGTCACTTTAGTCTTGTCCCTCTGTACTCCCCAGAGATCTGCCCTTGGGTTGGCTGCTTTGTCACCATGTGGGAGGTTTGGTGCTGTTTATGTCTCACCCTCCCCTGCTCCCTTCAAGTTCCTATTCGATTACATGCCTTGATTACATGCAAGGGTGACATGCCAGGAGCAGAAAATCTCTCATGCTCATTTCCTCCAAGAGACCTGATGCCTCTTTGACAATGAGCATTGGAGTATTCTCACTAGTGCCTGTACAATAAGTGTGACTCAACTAGAACATCTGGGGTGACATTTCAAATATTCCATATTTATAATCCCTTTGGAAAGGAATTTAGCAACATCCAAAAGGTGCATATGCACCTACCCGCTGAACCAGCAGTCACACTCATAGGGCTCTATCCCGAGGACAGAATTTTGCAGTAGGCAGAATAACGGCACCCCACGTTCTAATCCCCATTACCTGTGAATATGTTCCCCTACATGGCAAAAGGGACTTCACGATTGTAATTATGGACCTTGAGACGGAGAGCTTATCCTAAATTAATCGAATGAGTTCAACGTAATCCAAGGATTCTTAAAGTAGAAGAGGGCTGACAAGGAAATCAGAATAATGCAAAGTTCTCTACCCACCATCGCTAGCTTTGAAGATGGAGGAAGGGACTTGAACCAAAGAATTTAAGCGGTCACTAGAAGCTGGAAAAAGGCAAAGAAAGGGATTCCCCATAGAACCTCCTGAAAGAACATAGCCCTGCCGACACCCTGGTGCAGCCCACTGAGACCAGATTTCTGACCTCCAGAGCTATAAGATGATAAATTGTGTTGCTTTAAGTTTGTGGTAATTTGCTAGAGCAGCAACAGAAAACTAACACACGTCTGCAAACATAAAATAGCATATCCATGTGGCCACCACTGTGGTTTTATTTGAAATAACTAAAGATTGGAAACAAATGAAATATCCATCATTAGGGAGTAGTTTAACAAATACAGTGGTATACTCTGCATTTGACAAAAAGAATGAAGAGTCTCTTTACCTAATAAGAGCTGACCTTTAGGACATATTTTCGAGTGAGAAGAAAAAGCAATATAGAGAACAACACTATGTATAGTATTTTACCTTTCATGTAGGAAAGAAAAAGAAGTTAGAATATACATATACTCTTTCTTTTGGTAAAGAGAAACACTTTAAAGATAGGCCAGAAATAAATTAATAAAAAAATAATTACTTATGGGGTGTCGAATGAAGGAACTAGGGAAGATTGAGACTACATTCTTTTCTTTTAATAAGAGTTTTCTGAGACCAAACTGAAGACGTATACCAGGGAGCGAGACCTCAAATGCTCTTGAGAATACGTTCTCGATATATAATTTTGACTTTCAGACCATGTAAATATTTTACATATTCAAGAAATAAAATTAAAATAATAAATAATTTAAAATAAAGTAAAAATATCCATACTTGAGTTCTCTGCCTATGGTTCACATTCCAAAACCTCCCCTAAACTCTTACTCTGCTTCTAATTAATGGAATGCGATCCCAGTGCAAATTAACTACCCGAGACCCAGAAACTGTTTCCTGACAGAAAAGTCAAAATGGTAGCTTGATGGTAGGTTAAAATTGACCATTTTTGCTGAATTTACTGTTTCTTACATCATATTCTGGTAGTATGGATGTAACCGGCAGGCTATAGGATGGGATTCAGGATTTCCAACCCCAAAAGTCACAGAACAATTTCACAGCGTTGGCAACAGTGCCATCTGGTGGCAGAAACGTAATTCTCTAACTTTAAAGTTGCATTTTCTTTTCAAAGGGTGTGCTCTTCCCTACTGAAATTACATCGTATGCGGGAAGAGAGAAAAAGTAACCGGAATGGTTGGTCGCGAGACCTTGCTAACTCCCCTGCGAAACTGAGTTTACTCTCAACACAAGATACTGATGGATTACATTTTAAAAATTCGGCTAGAACTAAATCCTTGATTGAACCTTCATTCGACAAGAACCAGTTTTGAAAAAAAGGTATTTTAGTGTCAACTATTGACATGCCACATACATTTTCATAGTTTTTATAATTCATATTGCAAAAATGCAGGCAGTCTCAGTTTAGACAAATGAACTTCCCAGGATGGTTTATAAGGCTATTTCTGATTATCCGGGTTTATAAAAGTTAGATGATAGAAACTACCAGCCCATCCAGACCGTCTAAAGTCATCAGATACAATTCACTTTATTTGTTTCTCATCCTTCCTTTACCAGTACTGACAAATAAATAGAATTATTTTTCTACCCAATTCTTATTAAAAACAGGAGATTTTCCCATGGAACAACAAGGTGAGAGAAATACAATGACTGTAGGCTGTTGTGCCAACACTATCCATGGTTATGTGTGAAGAAATAAATTTCTATCTTAATAATAAAAAATGAGATTTTCTCTTTCTTTTACAATGACCACTTACATATTAAACTAAAGAACTTAGGCAATTAGGCAATTTGGAGTAAAAATAACTTTGGTTTTAAGATCTTAAAATAACTGTCATAAAAATACTACTTGGATAAGTGCTTTAACTGCACAACACTCAAGTTGCTATGAGACAAATCAATCCAATTCAAAAGAAATTTGTTAAGCACCTACTATGTGTCCTACACTCCCTGCTACAGGGAGGAAGGACAGTGGAGATGCCTAAGAGAAAGAGAGAACTTCTTAGAAAATGGGCTGCTAGTGGCATTAAGGGAAAGGACTCGGGGCTGAAGGAAAACTCTTGAGGTTCCAAATATGGCAAAGAAATAACCTGAAAGAAGAGAAGCAGTTATGAAAATGAGCAAAAAAGGGAACAAAAATAGACACACATAAAAAATGAAAGAAAACAGAAAAAAATGGTAAGGGAGGAAGAACGGTTATAGAAGTTCATGCATAACTTTCTCATAAGAAAAGGAGAGGTTGCAGATATTTTACCTTACTCTTTAGCTAGTATGGAGTTAGAAGAGAGGTTACATAACTCAGGAATTACCTTCTCGCCTCGCATCCGCTATCACCTTTGCTGCGGACTTGCTCATCACATGGACGATGTAGAGAGGGCAGTTCACGGCGCTGGCGATGGTGATGGCTCTCAGTGTGGCCTCTGCCTCCACTGCTTCTGGGCGGCACAGCTCATGGCCCTCAGGGCCTGTTATCCCCAAGGCCAACATTCTCTTTTCTCCCTAAAAAGGCAGGAGGAATATACACACTTGCAGGGAAGGTTTACTCATGACAAATGCCATTATTGTATTGTCAAATAAATACGCTGACAGGCTTTTAGGTCTGTTATGTATAGATGTGTGTATGTGAAAGTGTGTATATACACAGTGTGTTTGGTAAAAAGAAATATAAAGTTCTGATAGTGTATGAAACTTTTTATGGACATATTTTTCAATTCATGTGATTGAAAAAGATATGAGATTAGTTCTAACCACATTCTTTGAAAAGCAGTGTTTATATTTAAGACTTACTATTAGTTCAGATAAAAAAAAATGAAATGAAACATCCTAATCTTCTATATTGGATCCTTGTTGAAGTGACTCACGGTACCACGTTATGTAGTTACGTAGTTTGCTCCTTTTTTATTGAATCAGTCTTCGCTGTCCTCCTGCCCAACCCACTGACTGATATTGGATCAGTTATTTCCCCTCTCTATAATGTTATTTCTTCCTTACAAAAAAAGGCAGGAAGTCAAGACTCTGAATGGAAAGTGACTTGCCCTGCGTCACACAGTGAGGAGGAGGGAGAGTCAAGTGTAAACCCTGGTCTGTTTGAGTTTACAGCTCATGCTCTCCTCGCATCACGTCCCACTGCCTCTGGCCCCGCAGCCTCAGTCTCACTGACTTTAATGGGAACTGAGCCTAGGGAGAGAAAAAATCAGCTAATATAAAGGGTAAGAGAAAGCTCTTTAAATCTTGCAGATGATGTACCCTCTGGGTATTAATAATGGAACTGATGTGAAAAATAAGTATCATCTGGACTCCTCCAGAGCACGTTTTAATACCTAGCTTCTGGAAAGAGTGGGGCTTTACACTGCCTAAATCATCAGAGTAAGCCGATGACCACACTTTGCCATTCCCAACCAACCACAACAAAAACCGAAAAACAAAAAAGGGCTGAGCTATGCAAAGACAAATATCTGTGTTTTAATAAGAAGACATGTTTCAGATCTAATAGCTGGTGTGGAAAAGGGAAATCCTCAGTTAAATGCACATACCACCTGAATAAAACTCAGAGTGGGGCGCAGTGTTTCCCCCCAGTGCGTTACGTGAGTTTACCCATCTCAGGCCAGTCGACTGTAAGTCAAGCTCCTTTCGTTTGTGTAGAAGTTCTGGAATGCAATTGCTTACCTCTGCAATTAGGTCTCCGTTTTCTGCGTGAACCTGAGCAATCGCTCCGATTTCCTTGCACTGAGAGAAGGCTGCGTACAGCTCCGTGTCGTTCACCATGTACAGATCTTTATATGCCATAAACATCTTGAAAGAGTTCACACCTTTATCTTGGGTAAGGATTTTCATTTCTTCTTTAACCTAAAAGAGAATGACGAGAAAATGTCATTGTTTAATTTAAAGACAGTTTCAACAGTCTCTAAAACACTGCATTCAGAAGAGAATTAAGTGAAATAAGGACAACAGTTTAATTCCAGAAAAAATGCAGTTAAGGCCTTCATCTTCCCTGCATGTTGGAGCCCATTTCATCTGCTGAACTGCTGCTGATATAATACCTTTTTTCTTTTTTTACGCCTACAGCACCTGGTCTTCCTAGGTGGTCTCCCATCCAAGTACTAGCCAGG
Source organism: Cynopterus sphinx (assembly GCA_030015415.1). Lineage (NCBI taxonomy): Eukaryota > Metazoa > Chordata > Mammalia > Chiroptera > Pteropodidae > Cynopterus > Cynopterus sphinx. The sequence goes on along the minus strand of CM057389.1, from coordinate 22,327,550 downwards.
CCTGACCCTGCTTAGCTTCAAGCTCAGACAGGATAGAGCATGTTCAGGGTGGCATGGCTATAGACTGATGTAACACTTTTAAATCATAAAAGAATGAGTAGTTTCCCCCAAGGTACTCTATTTCTATACCTGGATGTAAATTCTCAGCATCTATTTCCCCATGTGAGGAAATTTTTCTAGAAAAGGAAGATAAAGCCATTTGGCAGCAACTGAAGCAAATGTGTCTCTAGATGGAATCAAAGCTAAGGTGAGGCAAGTGTTTGGGCTCGAATCTGAAATCCACACAAGAGTTCTTACAGAGAAAGTCGAGGATGTAGATCCGCCCACTGGCAGTGCTGAGGAAGTGACAGACTGGACCACTCAGGTCCTTGGGAGGCTTAGTGCTGCTTAAGGTCAAAACGAGCTCAGTGATTGCCCTTGCAGAGATTTAGCGATTCAAGTCTTAATAAGGACTAAAAACTTCAAAGAAAAAATCAATAGACTTAACTAAATAAAATTGTTTGAACTCCTTCTACATGTTACACACACACACACACACACACACACACACACAGAATAAAACAGCCATAGGATTATTGCTCTTATTTGATAAAAGCTCTTTTGACTTCATAAGAAAAACCTTAACATTGGAGGTAAAAAGTGTTACCAACAATTCAAACAGTAAATAAAAATGACTAATATAGAAAAATTTAACCTTCCTACTGATTAAAGGGTGCAAAATAAAATGATGCAACTTTTTCTACTGAATCAGCTATATCCTAGAACAGTGTCTAGCACATAGTGGTCACTCAGTAACTGTTGGCTGAATGAATGAATGAATGAATGAATGAATATACTTCTATACATTATGTCAGGGGTCCCCAATACCTAGGCCATAGACTGGTACTGGTCTGTGGCCTGTTAGGATCTGGATCACACAGCAGGAGGTGAGCAGTGGGCAAGCCAGTGAAGCTTGATCTGTATTTGCAGCCGCTTCTCAGCACTAGCATCACCACCTCAGCTCTACCTCAGATAATCAGGCATTAGATTCTCGTAGGAGCACCAATCCCTGGTGCCAAAAATTTTGGGACCTCTGCTATATGTTATACTTTGTACATATTGTACAAAGGAATAAAAAAAATCAAAGTGTTGAAAGTAGCCATCTTTGAAATGATGGAATGAACTTCAAAACATGTTAAGGGACAACAGCAAGGACAGATATGGTAAAGAGTGCCTCGTCGTTGCTTTTTTTAAAAAACATCTCTAATTTCAAATTTTCTACCATGAGTATATTATTTTGTCAGAAAAAAAAAGATCTAAACATTATTAGCATATTCACATAATGGGCTTCCAAAGGGGATTATGATCTGCATTGCTCAGAAGAAATAACTATTACTCCCTGAGTAGAAGAGTCTTTCTGAGGGTGACCTCGTTAATCATCCGTCTTCCACATCTGTGGGTACATCCCATTATACTACTCTCAGGCACAAGAACTTAAGCCTTGCTACTCCCAAAGTGTGGTCCTCAAACCAGCAGCATCAGCACACCTGGGAGTCTGCTCAAAACGCAGAATCTCAGGCCCCCCCACGCAGACCCACTGTTATAAGTTGATGTGTCCCCCCAAAATTCATATGTTGAACCTCTAACTTCCAACACCAAATGTGATCTTATTTGGGAACATGGGCATTGCAGTTGTAATTTGTTAAGATGAGGTCACTAGGGTGGCCCGTAACCCGATATGACTGTGTCCTTATAACAAAGGGAAATTTGGACAGACACACACAGGGATGATGCCATGAGAAGATGATGGCAGAGATGGGGTGATGATGCTTCTGCAAATTGAGGAACATCAAAGATGGCTGGTAGACCACCAGAAGCAAGGGGAGAGGCGTGGAGCAGATTCTCCCTCACCACTCTCTGAAGGAACCAACCTGCCCACACCTTCATCTTGGACTTCTGGTTTCCAGAACTGCGAGACAATGAATTTCTGTTGTTTAATTAAGCCTCCCAGTTAATGGCACTAGTTACAGCAACCCTAGCAAACTAACACACTTGCTGAACAAAATCTATATTTTAACAACATTCACTGGGTAACTACTTGCATATTTAAGTGTGAGAAGCACTGGTAAGAGCAAATATCATCACTTTTGCTATACTTTATAAAAGAAAAGATGGAGAAAGAGAGGGAGGGAGGAAAGAAGGCAGTCGGGAAGGCCCCAAACATTTTTGTAGAAACATTAACTTTAGCTGTGGACTATAAACCTTGCTGTTAGATTTGCTGAACTCTCTGTTCAAGATTGATTACTTGTTTTATATTATTTTAGTGTCTAAATTACAAGTTACAAGGCAACTTGAAACAAAGTCACCGTGTAAGCATTTTCTGGTAAAAAGATTTCTGAATTAAGTCCAATGTGGAAAAACACGGTGCTGATTTAAATTACAGGTAAAAATTTCTTCTAAAGTCCTCATGAAAATTTATACGAGGAGAAATGAACACGTTTTAACATCTCTCAAAACTCTCTTTTCTGTGTGAACCATGTTATCATTTCTGCTGTGGCCTAAGTAATTAGCAGATATGGAAGGCTGGTTTAAGCTCCATTATGACATGATGTGAGCAGGTGGCTACATTAGCAGAGCAGCACAGAGAGTTAGGGGACAGCTGGAGAAAGCTTTGAAAATGTTCCCGGGCTGTCCTTTCCTCTTTCAAGTGCACAGGACGGGGGAAAGGGGCCAAGAATGGGAATGGCGGTAACTACTTTTAAATGAGAATTTCCTTGGTTTTTCTCCAAAATTTAAACATTTCAAATTGAAATTCTAACCTGTAGGGGAAAAAATACTGTTTTAAAAGAGTTTGGAAATGGGGAAGTTGAGAGAAAGGGAGATCTTAAAATGACATGTCATTAATTAAATATTAGGGAAGGCCTAATATTTATTATGAATATTTATTATTAATTATTATGAATATTTATTATTAATTATTATTATTATTAATTATTTATTATTAATTATTATAATAATATTTATTATTATTTATTATGAATTATTATGAAGGATTTTTGTACCGTCTACAATTTTTAAAAATTTTAGTTTTACAGATGGACAATACTTCCCAGGACTCAAAATTCAGAAGGCAAAAAGGAATATGCAGTGAAAAGCCTTCCTTCCAGCTCTGACTTCCAGGCATCCAGGAGGCACCCAACATCCCAATTTCTTACATTTTGACATTACCAGTTTCTCGATCTTGTACAGAGCAAGCACTACGAGACTAAGTGGAAGAAATCCGACCCCTAGGTGGTTTACCTGGTCACTCCACCATGTCACCGCCATGTGAAGGCTGTAGTCACAGCAGACTTTGGGATCAGCCCAGCTTCGCCAGGTCTCGAAGGCCTCGATGAGGGAGCTGCCTTTCTGAGGAATGGCAAAATCGATGACCATGGTGGTACCTCCTGCCAGGGCAGCCTGGGGTCACAAGAGGGTTTCAACAGGTGAGCCATCAATTCTCTACTTAAGTCATTTATCTCCTTGAACAATACACATCTGCAAGCAAAGCACTTGGGCAAACTTGATGAGTCCAGGAAACTGCACAAAGATACTGCCTCTGAAAGACCCGGAGGGACATGAGTAGACTTCTCGTAAGTTAAAGTTTGAAGTGTTGAAACTGCTGAAATTGCTTCTGTAAAAAGGATGGCATGTCTGATGGAGAGAAAATGGCTTTGATCCAAAGAAACAACAAAATGAAAAAACGAAGATGATTTTAAAAATTTCTCCAGAAAATCATATTCATTATTGCAAAATCGTACTTTATCAGAATCGAGCTTGGTGAATTGTATCTCCAACTACCCATGATTTTTGCAGACTCTTGGGAGATAACACGATTCCCCTCTCAGCTTCATTTTCGCTGGTGACCCTCTATCTTTCCTTAATTTCCATCTGACCTCTCTGCCCATCCCCACAGCTGTGGTCTTCCTTCGTTCAGACTCTTCTCATCCTTCGCCTGCTCTTTATATCTCCAGTTCTGCTCTCACTGCCTCCAATAAAACCCCTCATTGCAACTAGAGGAATGTTCTAAAGCCCCGAGGTGACCACTTGACTCCAAAGTTTGAAACTAAATGCTTCTCATTGCCTCTGGAATAAAGTTTAATCTTGTTAGCATGGCCTACAAGGCCCTACAAAGTCTGCCTCAACTCTTATATTCTCTCCTTGGCATATTATATTACATTACATTAAACAATTGGAACACCGTTATTAAATCAAGTGTCTTGACTAATTATTGAAATTGATTTTATTTAAACTAAAACCACAAGGCGGTTAAATGTGCTTTTAAGTGTTGCATTCAAAAAATGTGGGTGAAGAAGACAAACATAGGCAGAAATGTACTAGTGCAGTGGTTGAGGGCCCCAACCAAGGAAGCTCATTGGCTTCGGGGCACAAAGCTCAGAATCCACACTTATCAGCTTTGGTACCCTGAGTGATTCCATCCCTCCCTCCCTCCTTCTTTCCCTCCTTCCCTCCCTCCCTCCTTGTGGGGAGCCTCCCTGGAGAAGGAACCGGATAAGGTTCTGGGCTGGCGAGGGAGCTGCCATTGCACTCTGGTATCTGTTTACAGATAAAAGCTCTCGGTGCCCACAGTTCCTGGGAAGTTTCCCTGTGAACATAGCCCTTGGATGCAGTTGAAAACATATGATGCCAAGTAATAGATTCTATGCACATAAGTAAAAGTTTAATAAATATACTGTTCCCAGGAGACTGTTCCCAAGAGATGGTTCTCAGGAGATGATTTGTTTGTTGGAAAACTTTGCTGTATCTTGGAAATGATAAATGTATAAAAAGCCTCTGTAAAATAAAGACGAGGTCAGTTCCTTAGAACTGAACCTCTCGACCCCATACTTTCTGTCTCTCTTTTCTTCTTCGCCGCTGACTGTTGTCTCTTTCAGGACCTGAGTGTTGCCGGCAGGCTCCGACACCTCCTTCCTTCCCTCCTTCCCTCTCTCCTTTCTTTTCTATGAGCTTTATATTTTATTGCTTTTTAAAATATTTTATATTCTATTTCTTCTTTTTAAATACCCAGTTTTCCTGAGCACAGAAGCAAAAAAAAAAAAAAATGCTGTTATTTTTTCCTCCAGATTTACTGAAATATAATTGACATGCAACAGTGTAGTTTACAGTGTACACATATTGATTTGATGATGCACATATATTGTGAAACGATTACCACAGGAGAGTTAGTTAACATCTTCATCGCCTTACATAATTACTATGTCTCTTTTTGTAGTGAGAACATTTAGGATTAACTCTCTCAGCAACTTTCAATTATATAATACAGTATTATTAAGTCTAGGCACCATGCTGTACACTACATCCCCAGGACGTACTCCTCTCACAATTGAAAGTCTATCCTTTGACCAGCAGCTCCCCAGCCCCTGGTAACTACCATCCTACTCTCTGGTTTTATGAGTTTGTCTTTCTCTGTCTGACTTACTGCACTTAGCAAAAGGCTTTTGAAGTCTGTCCATGTTGTCACAAGTGGCAGAATTCCCTTCTTTCTCATGGCTGAAGTTTGTAAAATTTATAAAATTTTCTTTATCCATTCATCCACAGATGGACTCCTAGTTCATTTCTATATCTTGCCTCTTGTAAACAATGCTGCAGTAAACATGGGAAGGCAGCTATCAACAATTTCTTAACGTCCGTGTGGTTTTGATTCCTCTTCTGTTAGGAGGATTACACTGAGGTGACGTATATAAGGTACTAACTACTGTGTTTGATTCACGGTAAGTGCTTCATAAGCTTCAGCTCATGGTGCGTCCCTAAGCCTTTTCACCACTGCTTTTTTCCCACTCGTCATACATTGTCTCATCTCACCACCAGAAATGTGATCATGCACAGAGCAGGGTGCCACCCACCTCTCTCTCCCCTGCAGCTGCACCCTCATGACCCTCCCCACAGCCCTGCTGACACTCTGCGTGCTCCGTGTCCTGCCTGGAGTGACGGCTCTCCTCTACCACCTTTTCCTTGCTCACTTCAATAGGTTTTTATTTTTCCTTAAATCACCTGGCCCCATTCCAATTCTTTTTGCTTTCAGCAATCTCACTTTTTTTGCACAGGATCCTGTACTTTGTCTCTACTTTGAGATAACACTGACCTATTCATGCAAAGCAATACATATTTGCGTCTCTTAAGAAATTCCTGTTGGTGTAATGACAATACTAGGAAAAATTCCTCAAGATCTGTATTCTTATCTGAATGCAGACGAATCCTCTCATCTTCCTTTCCAAAGTGTCTTGCCTGTGCAATACAGACATCCCTCGGCGATGAAGGGCATTTTCCTAATAGAAAGCACTGTTAATTAAAATGTTAGAAGAAAGTACTTTTTTAGTGCACCGAACTAGAAAATCAAGCTAAAAGAACTATTCTGTCCATTCTTTTCATATTAAAAATCCACTACCTGCAGGATGTGGGGAAAATAGATACACTGCTGGGGGAAATACAAATCAGATGAATAAAATGGTACCAGCACTTAGGAAAACAGCTGGCAGCTCCTGAGAGGGTTAAACACAGAGTTGCCATATGGCCAGACAATTCTACTTGTAGGAATTATGTATCTATCTGTATCTACATGGGTAGATATAGACAGATAGGTGATAGATCGATAAAATAAAAACATGTCCACACAAAAAGTTGCACACAAATATTCAGAGCAGCATTATTCATAATAGCCAAAAAGTCAAAACCACCCAAATGTCCATCAACTGATGAAGGAATCAACAAAATGGGGTATAGTAAGACAATGGGATATATTTGGTTATGAAAAGGAATGAAGTTCTGAAACATGCCACATCAGGGAGCCTTGAAAATATTAAGCCAAGTGAAAGAAGCCAGTCAGAAAAAATAACTGGTTATATGATTCCATTTACATGAAATATCCACAAGAGGCAAATCCATAGAGACAGTAAACAGAACAGTGGTTGCCTGGGGCTGGAGGGGCTGGGGAGAATTGGGTGATAGCTAAAGGGCACAGGGATTTGGGGGGAGCGATAAAAAGTTCTGAAGTTGATTGTGGTGATGATTGCACAACTCTGAATATACTAAAAACTACTGAACTGTACAGTTTAAATGGCTTCATTGTATTGTATATAAATTATATCTTAATAAAACCGTTACTATAAAAAGCCTCCAATATGCAAGCCATTACCTGGATGGAGGAGGGCGGGAGGACACACAAATAATCAAAGATTCTACCTTGGGGGTATTTAGAGTAGAGGTGGGGAGACGGAAGCATGAAGAAAAAATTATAATAAAATATTCAGATTGTAATAAAAGTAGCAAGTCTACTTCTATAATAAGTAAAAATTGCTAACGGGAGGTGAAAATTGCTAGGCTCCCTGAACTGAAAAGGTCCAGGGAAAAGACTACAGAGAATTCAGAGGAAAAGATCTACTCAGAGATCAGAAGAGGTGTGGCCTGAAATTAGCATTAGGACAATAGGATAATGATATCTAACTTGTAATGCGAGCTTATAATATGCCAGGAACATTTCTGCTGTTCTAGGTGTTTTAACTGTTGTAATCAACTTACCAGCTCTCCCGCAGGGCCTATTGTAGACCCTATTTCAGAGTTGAGGAATCGTTACACAACACCATAACCTGCCCAAAGTCTCACAGCCACAAGTGACAAAGGCGGGGCTGGAATCAGGTCATCAGGCTCCAGAGCCTGTGCCTGTAGGGGCAGCCAACTGCAAGGGGAAGCCCTGAGGAAGAACCAGGAGCTCAGCAGAAAGGGCAGAGTTAAGATGACTGGGGAGGACAGTTCAAAGCGACAGCTCCCAGAGAAGGCTGGCAGGAAAGTGGCTGTCTGCAGGGGTGAAAGGAGCCCCTTGCTGGGATGGCTGAGAGGGTGGCAGAGAGAAGGCGAGCCCGCCTGGCGTTTTGAGGGAGCATGAGTTCAATGTGGAACATCATGAGCCTGGGGTGCTCGGGCAGGTGTCCGCTTTGTGTAAGACATGCAGACCTGACGGTGAAGAGCAATCAAGGGCAGGAGAGGGATACGACAGTCGCCTTGGAGAGGATGCCAGAGAGGTTCTGAGGTTGGCAGAAATGACCAGGGACAGAGAAGCAAGGCGTGATGACAGCAGCCACGGGAACATGCTTGGAACATACTGGCACTTAACATGAAAACAAAGCGGCACCGAGCCAAGACGGAACGTTGACAGTGGCTGTTTCTAGGTGGCACGGTTACGAGTTATTGCCATTCTTCTCTAGTTAAATCCTATCTTCAATATTTGATTGATTTTGTATAAGAAAGCATGACTTTTATGAGGAGAAAAAGATTTTTGCAGACATATGATACAAATACATGCATACGGTATATAAAAGAGTACACAGATGGTTGATGATCTTCTTAGTAGATTGAAGATGTGATGGTCAGAGGGCCATTTTTCTAAAACCACAGCAGATTGATTCCTGGGGCTACAATTTGAAAGCTCCTGAATAAGGATGTGTCACAAATACTCCTCCTCCTCAATTAACTAGGAGCAGGGGAGAGTTACTGTCTTTTCTTTGTTTCTTCTTTTTCCTCTCCACTCTTCCTCCTTCTCCACATCCTCACAATGGGAATAAATTTTTAAAAAACTGAAGTGAATGGAAGAGGATAGCCTGGACCAGTGTGGGCAAATGGATGAAAAAGCGAATCTGCCTTTTTCTAAACCTCCAGCTGTCTTCACCCACCTCCTCTTGAACCTCTTTCTTCCTGGTCTTTCTGGTCATCCAGGGTTTGGGGGCTGCCCAAAGTTATCTCAAATCCCTGAATATTATTCCAGGATCTGAAATGTTCCCTTATTTCCACTGGATGCAGAGTAGCATGTGCCAGAGCTAAGATCTCAATTAGAGCGGACCTCCTAGGGTGTGAAGAAGCCCTGCTCTTCTCAAGGGTTACTCTCCTCTTGAAAGAAGCACTTGTTAAAATACCCACTTCTGGGTTATGCATCTTACACTCTCATTCGCTCATTTAATTAAGCCTTGCTACGGCCCTGAGAGGTAGGAATTGCTTTTCTTATTTTACAGTTAAGGATATTGGGGCTCAGAGACATCAAATGACTCTCCAAGGTCACACACCTGGTAACTTCTCTTTGGTAACAGAGGAAGAAGATACAACTTCCTCAGTGGTCTTACATTCGGCCTCCCCTGGGCCTCAACCCCCTGTAGGCCGTTTCTCCTTCTCCAACCTTCCATTGATCTGCTTTCCAGCTTGGAGCTCTAAGTCATCAGTGAATCATTACTTGGAGAAATGCATAGAGCAGTAAAATGAATCAAGCATTCAGAAAACCGAAAGCCATACAAAACAAGACAAATCCCATCAGGTCAAACTATGGAGTGTAAATTCACGAATGAAATGCAATTTTATTAAGCTCATGTGATGTTCATTATTGTGACAATCGCTATTGAAATAATATGCCCTGGAAGGATTTATAAGGAAACGCCTTATGCTAGTGCTTCTTTGCCTTTGCACAACTATTATAATTAACTTTATCCGGCAGACTCACAGGTCAGAACATCTCATTCCCAGCCCACTTTGGATATTTTTGTTTAATTTCTTTTAACATCAGACGCTTCCAGATTCACTTCACAAAATGTTTTTCAGGGTCTACCTAATGTCTGAAGAATGAAACGAGCTCAGGAGAGGGAGAACCAGTAAAGAGTGAAAATGTCTTCCCTATTTCTTTATGAAACCTAATTGTTTCCTTTGTTTTTACTGCTGATCGACTTCGCTCCACTTTAATTTGTAGTTAGCCAAACAAAATGCATTTACCTTTTCTAATCCGGGCTCATAAATCAATTCTTTCAGCTCATAATTACTTTGGCTGTTCTCCCTTGAAAACCTTCCAGTTTATCTAAAACCTTCTGCGGGAGGAGAGCATGTGCTGTCTCAGGTGCAAATGTGATAGAATATCAATTGAGATAAACTCTCACCGACAGTGGGGTCATAATATTACATAACACAAGATTTTATTTAAGAATGTATTAAGTTGTAAATCATCATTTATGGCTTTTTCTTCTTCTTTTTTTTATGGTGTCACCTAATTTTCATCTCTAAACTCATCCTAAAACAAATGACCTTGTTTCATTAAAAAAAAATTCCCAGGACTTGCTCGACCCAAGTAAAACAAAAAGAAGTCCAACAGTAGTCCATTTGAGCCATAGAGAGAAAAACACCTAGTTCAATTTTCAGCTTTCTCATAGTCACTAAGTCACTCATAAGTCACTAAGACTTGGGAAAACAAACTTCATGGCTCCAATTTATCTTCCACCTCCAGAAGCACATTCACTGTCGTAAAGATGTCCTTCACATGCTCATGTCCTTGTCTCCCCAGGTTTGAAATGTGAATCACACCATCACCCATCCAACTGTGCAAACTGGACTTCAGAGTCAGCCTTGACCTTACCTCTCTTCTTCCCGACATCCCCCAATCCAATCCGTCAGCAACCCCTCCCCAGCCCAGGCTACCTTCTACGGATTCCAGGAGTCTCTTTACTTCCTGCCTTTTCATCTCCACTGCTCAGTGCCGCCTTCCTCTTCTAACTGGACTAGTAGCTTCTTCATCACCATCTTGTCCCGAACCTTGCTTGTCACTTCCAATCTATCACTGACTTCCCTAAGCCCTTAGTGAAGAAAAGACTATTATTATACATCCCATAAGGCCCTGCATGAGTTGAACTCCTGATATCTTCTTAGCTTTCTATCGGGTCACCTCACCCCTTCCAATTTATTCACCCCATTCCTCTCCTTGGAGAGCTCTGAGCTCCTTTCTACCTCAGGGAGAGATGTCACTCACGCCCTTCCCTCCTCTGCCTCCTCTACTTAGTCCAGTGAATCTTAATCTTGGCCACACTCTAGCATCTTCTAGGGAACTTTTATACCATACCTTGAGAGTCGGATTCAATTGATGTAGATTCATCTCTGTACCCTTTACAGTGCCTGGTACATAAATATTCTTTAGATGTTTAAGGGAGAAAAGAAGGGAGGGATCAATAAATTCCCCTCAAAAACTATGAGTTGGCATAATTATGATGGTTCACTTTTCCAACAGCAAAATGGAAAAGTAGTGTAAGCTGCATGTTAATGTGAGATTTCATTTCTCCAAAGTATTGCTAGCCCTAGCCATGTAGTTACCTGGATCCTTCTATGAAAATGTTAATATGGAAGTAGACTCAGAACACATTTGAAAGCTAAATGCTCACTTTTGGCCACAGCCTATCACCTACTCAGAGTTAACCAGAACTTATAATACAACAGAATTATAGTCTATATCTATGCCTCAAATACTTTATTCTTTTTTTAAAAAAGATTGTTTTATTTTAAGCGAATTTTTAAGCTCTTTGCTCTTATATGTGAACAGATCCTCAGGGCTCAGCAACTCATGACCTGTAACCAGAACATGCAATTTCACTATTAGATGCAATGAAACATAACTAAAAACCAAGTGTCCTCCCTTACTTTGTTACTCAATATGTGAAAAGAGCCCAAGGTGATGGTGAGGAGTTGACTCTGGGTAATTATGGAAGCTCACTTATCAATCAGATAACCTGCTCAGAAACGCATCTTGGTGCCTTAAGCTGTTATGACCCAGGACTTCACAAAAGGGAAAATGCCAGACGTCAAGTATTCACTTGAAAATGGTCACAATCATCAAAGTTAGTCTACAAGTCCAGAAGTTTATTGTATATAATTTATCGTTGAGGCCAATATAGAGCCCCATATACTCCTGCTCTGTCTGCTACCAAGAACAAACAGCACAGTTTTCACCTCTATTACCCCAATCACAATGCCTGGACTTAGTGGCTTTCCAAAAAATACTTTTTGTCAGAGTTAAAAGATCCTAATCATCAGCTTGGAAAATCCTTAGTTTAGGATTACTCTGTACTGAATCAGTGACAGGGTCTAGAATATGCCACTTGTCATAAAAGTCATTCCAAGCTGAAGGCATTTGAAAACAGACTTTTTTTTGGTCATAATTCACCTTCCAGGAAGTGTCACTACAAAGTAACACTGAATCAGCATCTAAGACTAGAAGCTTGCACCACACCTAAATTAGTCCTTCTCACAAACCTATCGTATCTCCCATCTATTCTCATAAAGGCCCATTTGACTTTCCTAAAAGTCATTTTTTTCTGATAAGTGCTCCCCTCTTTGCCCTGTTGAGATGGTATATAAGCCCCAAATCCCCACTGATTCCTTGAGTCACATTTTTCTGTGAACTTGCATGTACATGAATTTTTAAAAAATATTTTTTCTCTTCTTAATCTATCTTTTGTCAGTTTCATTTGCAGGCCCCAATAACTAAACCTAAGAGGTTACAGGAAAAATTTTCCTCTCCAACAGCAGCATCATGAAAACCTTGATTTCCACACATCGAAAATATCCAGTCCATGTAAAACAAGTGGTGGGACCGAAAAGCATGGAGAACTCAAGTATGGAAACTGATAGAAGGCAAGTCCTAGATTCTGCAAAGTTCAGTGAAAGGATTCCTAACATACAACACCCTCAATAGGGCCTAAAGCCCTATTTAACATCAAGTAGCTTCAAATTAACATTTGAGATGGCTTTTTTCTTCCTCTGTTTAGTAGCACAAAGATTATTTTCATAATCAATAAAGAGCCACCTAAGCAAACCATAGAATTATAAACTCTTAGAGCTGAACATGTGGGCTAGCACAACAAAATTGTTCACAGCTCAGCCTCACCAGTAGTTACAGAAATGCTCATTTGAAAACATTAAGAAAGTCCATGTTTTTCCTATTAAATTGGCATTGATTTTTTTTCGTCAGTATTCACAGGTAACTAGGAAGCAGTGAAATGAGGATCATAATGTATTGCTCATGGGAGCACAAATTGAAGTGTGTATTAAACTCCTTTAAGATGCATATAATACTAGTGGCCCAAGTCATTTCACTCTCAAGGGTGATTTTATAACCCGTGCAAATCTTCACTTCTTTTAAACGACTTTTATCTTCTCTTCCTTTTTGATTCAAACTGGCCTTGAGTTCTCTTGCTTCTTCTCTTTTCATTTCCCTCGGTACAATCACTCTTTTATGAAGTCCTTAGGTCAGCATTAAACAGTCTTAGGAATAAAGCCTCAGGTCTGTTGACCACAGAAACAAATTTTGGTCAAACTAAAGATAAAGATAACACCTTGCAGCTCCACACCCATGAAGGTGAAGGACCCTATGGTATCCCCTTGAAACCAGACAGAAGGACTGAGTGACAGACATCAGGGCCTGATGAAATGATCAACTGCCTCCTACCCTAGCCCCAACCAATCAAGAGAACCTATGACCTCCACTCCCTTAGATTCTACTGAGTATTCCCCTATATAATCTATGCCCGAGAGGCCACTGGGGAGCCAGGTCTTTGAGTGCTAGCTTGCTTACCTGTGTCCCTGGGCTTGGAGCCATTTCCTTAAGTAAATCTCTGCTTCCCTTGCTGCAAACTCCTGTCCATGTCTCTTTTGGCTTTGATGCGTTCAAGCAAAATGAACTCCTTGAGTTTGGTAACAGTTTCTAAGTCAATCATCAAGAATCTGAGTGATGATTTATTGTCATACACAAGCAAAAACAGAAAAACAAAAAACTGGAAACTACCCAAACGTCCAGCACTGAGAAGAAGAGAGCAGAGCTGTGAATACTTGGGAAAACAAGGTGAAAATGAGTTGGGTGCATGGAGGGAAAGATAATTTTGATTTGGAACATGCTGAGTTTGAGGTGCTTACGAGACATCGGGTTGTAATATCCTCAGAGGGACAGAAATGGAAACCTGACGCATGAGAGATAGCAAGATCAGACAAAAAGCTCTGAGACTCAGATGGACTCAGAAGATAACAGGGCCACAAAAATCATGTTCTTCAATGATAGTTAAGGTCATGGGGAAACGTGTTTAATAATCACGGCTGACTCCAAAGAAAATGCACAATTTAGCAGAAGGAAAAATGTTTATATGCCCCCTACCCCCCAAAAAAGCCTGAAACGATAGGAAGCAAAATGTTAAAATTATGGATGGTTTAAATATTAAATATGTTTCCTCATACTCTGTTCCTTTTTAAAAAAGGAAAGCTTATTTATTCGACGAATATATATTGAGCAACTATAATGCTCTGGCATTTTCCGAAGGGCTGGATGATGAGTATCTGTTGTTTTAATTAGTTAAAAAAATTTTTTTTAAATCAAAATTATTCTTCCAACCAATGCCTCATTTTACAAGTAAGGAAATGCTGACAACCTAAAGAGAGGAAGTGACTTGCTCAAGGTCACACAGTCAGCCCACACAGCCTCTGAAACCCAGCCTGGAGCTCCAGCAAGTAACAGAAAAAGGTATTTGGTCTGCAACCAAGTTTTCTGAGCACCTACAAGGTGAGAAAGCTCCATAAATACAACCATAAACATGTGCTTAATCACATACCTTCTACTGCCTTATTATAAGTAATCATCTTAATGGCATTTTAACAAGAAGTTCCAGAGCAAATTTTCTTTCCTGATAATTTTGAGGACTTTTTGTCCTTTACAAAAAAAAAAAAAAGTGATCTGTGTGTTTTCTCAATTAAAATGATTCTTCCTCTAGTTACTAATACTGCCCGGTTTTTTAATGCATGTCCACCCATTTCAAGCTGCATATGTCTGAATATAAATATATATGATAGGAGCCATCATTTGCAAAATTCTTAATCTTTTTAGTAAACCTAGTTAAGTCTTTTCTTTCCTCCTCACTTTGGAGAAAGACCCTCTCTCTCAGACTTAGATAATTACCTTGAAACTGGTGACTCAAGTCCTCAGGCTATTGATAAGGATCATTGAAACTCAGCATTCTCCTTGGCCCATCATAAGGCAGGAATGGCTTTAGGCCAAAACAGGCCCTTTAGAGCCTGCAGAGGGTGGGGACCTTTAACCCAAATATTTTTTCTGTTTTCCTTTTATGAAATATATTTGTTTTGGCCGCCAGGCCCCGAAAGACACACGGACCACCAGAACTCTCATTGAGTTATAGGAATCACACTCTTTATTGAGCCAGCTGGGTCTGCCAGGGGTACGCAGACCCCAAATTAAGCAGCCCCGAAATGTAGAGGTACAGGGTTTTTAAGCCCAAAATCCCATTCTTCATTCTGTCTGAACACAAAGGTCTATTTTTCTTCTATTCACTACCTGTCAACCCACTGGTCAGGTGTGCAAGCGGGGGTACAGAAGCAGAAAGCTTGTTAGAATGTATGTTTCCATAGATAGTAGCCTATGTTCCTATGGGGATAGTCAAACAGTATTTTCCAGTAAGTAATTAATTTTTAAACAGTTATTCTCCAGCTAACACATGTTAACCAAACTTCTTTTTCCTTACATGCTTGATGGGCAAATTAATGATAGAAACATAACTAGATGTATGATTCAAATAATAAGTTTGTATCTTTTTCCTTGTCTAGGGACAGAGGTGGCACTTTTCAGCAGGATACCCAAGACCCCATTCTGACTGGGGCAGAGAGGGAAAGAGCTCCATGAAGCACCAGAAGGCAGGGACTACAATCCTCCTCAGCAAGAAGCAGATACAGAAGAAGAGACTTTCCATCCCTCAACATCCATACTAATAAAAAAGGGGTTCGTGGCTCTTAGAAAAGAGTTAGGCAGTAAAGTTAGGGAGTTTCCAGTCTGCCTACACTGAGGTTATTCTATTCTAGAAACAGTCTGCCCCAGTCCGCCCACAATTAAGCAAGCCAGAAGGCTTGGGGCCAAAAGTAACTCATATAAGGAAACAAGCAGAAAATTGGGCACTAGTTCCAGCCAGTCACGTACACCTGCGCAATGAAGGCCCGACGACCTTCAACTCACCTGAGCCTCATCACTTCATCATTCTAACAGGATGCACGTGCCCAGAAGTTCATTCATGTCATTATAACAGACTGAATTCTGGGAACCAACATGCGCAGAAAGCAAACGATGAGTCCCTGAGTCCTGTCGTCTTAGTTGTCAATCAAGAAAGCCCACTCCTCTAAGAAAAGTAACCACCCACGCAAATGGGGATAAAACCCCCAAAGACTTGGTTACTGTGCCCTTGAGTCCTTGCTCCTTTGATTGACCCTTCTCTGGAAGTGTACTTTCCCTTCTAATAAAGCTACTCTTCTCTGCTGTATTTCGGTGTCTTGCTCAATTCTTTGTTTGAGACATCAAGAGCCTGGACAACATGCTGAGGGGAACCCCACCGGTAATATATATACTAGAAAACTGGCCAAGCGCTTGTAATTCACTCTCTTATCATAGGATATAGTAAAAACAAAGTCATAATTCCTTCAAGTTTATCTAATTCACAATATCCATTTGAATACAAAGTCTTTCTTCATGGATATTGAATTATTAAAAGACCACCATACATCTAGTATAGACCAAGACCATGAAATATGATTTCTTTATAACAGAACATTATTTCCATTAGTTATATCAGATAGAAAGCTTTTATCTTTAATTAAATAAATTAATTATAAGCTTTAAACTAACCTCTGACATGAATTAGATTTATAAAATACATAACCTTTGGTTGACCTATATTTCATCTTTTAAATTGGGCCCCCTCACAATCTCGTAATCAATAAATAGAATACCACAAACAGTATTCCTTCTATTTGTCAGATAGTATACCGATCAGCCTGGTGGATGCAGAAAGCAAACAACTATTGGTTTGACATTCTGGGCCCATCACCTGAAAGCATTGTGGGTAAAAAAGGGTTTCTACAAAAAATAACTTCACAGGGTGATCTGATCATAAATTCCTAACTGGGCAGGTCATGGTGGGTGGTGACGTTCCAGACATATAACATTTTCAGTGAAAGGTTTATCCTTGCCTAAGGGAGCCCTATCCATTGTTTCTGTGCGTCTAGGTTAACACTCCTTTGAAATAAGGATAACCACCCTCAAGAAAGCATATGATCTTGTTAACCATTCTGTAATACAAACCTTGCCTTGCTTTCTCCCACCTTCATGTGGTATTCCTTTCATTCCTTCCTTAACTTCAAATGCCTAAAAGAAGTTGTAAAACTTTTATTCTCTGGACATTTGAGTTCTTGCTTCCAGAAAATTGATGTTCGTTTGGCTCAAATAAACTCTTATAAAAGGTTTGGAAATTTTTGTATTGACAGTATATAACATGTTATTTTTATTTTGTGGTTCTCTGTGTATTTAAGGTACACATTTCTGTACTCTTAGAGATGATGTGGCTCTAAATGCATGTAGAAATGCCTCACAAAGCTAATCCCTGCGATGTGTGTTTTGATAACCTTAACTGCACTGGGAAGGTGAAAGGCTACTGTATTTCTTAAGGATGACTTTGCTCTATTTTTGAGAAAAGCCATCTCACCTTACCACGCAACGTATGCAGCTTCTTCATCCATTGCTCACCATTCTGAGAAATCAAAAACTCTAGATATCTTTTCAACACTCATATCAGAAAGGGAGAGAGTCTAGTAGGAAAGATCTCTAGTGATAGCAGGCAGTCCTGAATTAGAAGAGCCAGCTGGTCACTTACTAGGTGAGTGACCTTAGGCAAGTGATTTGAGTTTTAGTTTTCTCAGTTGTAAAAAGCAGGCAATGGCCTTCGGGATTGTTGGAAGATAATTCACAGTTTGGCACCGTGCCTGGTACATAGTAAGTGCTTGATAAAATAAATGTCACTTAAGAGTATTAATAAGATGTTTGCAAGTTTAGTATATATAATACAACGAACATTTACAGAAGACTTATTTCTCTCTATTTTCCCCAACCAGAAATCCCAGCAATACTGCCTTGGGAATTACTGTGAAGACTCTAGAAGAGAGGACAAAATAACTCCACAATGCCTTCCCTTCAGAACTCAGGCCAGTATTCTAATGCTCCTGTTCATCTGTGTTCACCCAGCTGGTTCCCTCTGAGGGAGCCTCAGCAGTTCCCGGGCGTGAGAACAGCTTTCTTCTGGGATCCAACCAACCACTTTAGTAGCAGACTTTAGCAGCTTGGCCCCTTTGTGAGCACTATTTAATAGTCAATATAATTTTAGTATTTGCTAAATTTTTGACCTTAAATCTCTGACCACATTGTTTTCTGCTTATGATTCTAAGCTCATGAACATGTTTTTGTTGAATGTTTTGACAACCTTTAAGTATAGAAATGCCTAGACTATCAGCTGACCCATAAATCCTTTCAGATGGTGACAATAGATATTTGTATATTACAATGACCTGTCTTTTCAGTATGGAACTGTAAATCTCTCAATCCAGGAATCCCAGTTTCAGTCAAGGAACATGTAGAAGACTAAGAAACCCCTCCAAGGATCTTGGGGCACATGCAGAATAATCTTGAGAAAGAGAAGGAGTGACCCGCCATCACAAAGCACTTAGTTAATGATGAGTCTGTGACAACAGAAACTGCTTGTACTATAACTGAACACAGCAGGTTATAAAATTTTATATATGGGTATACACACACATGTGCAATATAGTATCAACTATGTAAAAAAAAGCATATTAAAAAGGCATAAAGACAATATACAAAATGTTGGTTGTCATTAAGTGGGAGATAACGGGTAATATTTTTCTCTTTCTCCTTTCCTATATATTATTTTTCCAATTATCTATAATTTGTATTGCTTTGATATCTGAAAATTTTACGTAAACTGTAAAAATAAGTTCATTAAAATTTAACAAATTTCCATTTTTGACAAAAGGGGAAAATGAATGTTCAGTTTTCAAAACAAGTACAATCTGCCCTACAAAACACTTCATCCATTGCTCTGATGATAAAGGTTGACGATCGGTAACCAGGAGGAAGCTTTCCAAATGCTGATGCGAACAACCTGCCCTTTCTCTGGGTCAAATTGTGTGTGTTTGTTTTTCTGTTAAATATTCTGGTCAATCATAGATGACTGGGTAATGTGGATTGGAGGAGGTGTAAGGAGAGTGAAAATGTTAGAAATCAGTATGGTAAGTGAATCATCAAAACTCTTCAAAAGCCTGAAACACCTGCACTTGGAGCCCCAACTGTTTCCCACATATCGAGGTGTCTCCTGGGGGAAAATCTTTTGGGAAGGCGTCATTTCCCTCACCACGGCCCTAAGCGCTGAGTGGATTTTTTAACTATACATTCTTGCAAGGTTGACCAGTTCATTTTCTGATCTCCTTTTCAGGAGCCTTGGGGAAAGTTTAAGGTTCTTTTCACAGACCCGAGGTTCTAGGCCTTTGTGTCTAGAGAAACTCAAGTTCCCTAACCTGGGGACGGATGATCCTCCTGCACCCTCAGTAGAGGTCCCGCTCCATGTGGTCAAATAACAGGAATCAAAGGCTATATTTAATGCCCCCAAGGCAAGAAGTTCAGAGAAGAGGTGCCGCCTGGAAAGTCATCATATCTGGAACATTTATCTTAGAAACCCTTATCAGGGCTGTATTTTTTTCTATGGGAGGATGAAGGCAAAGACTGTGGACATGATGGGCTTCTAGCTCACCCAAACTCCTCACCACCCACAACACACTGCGTCAAGGCAGTAACTACTAAGTGAATGGATTTTTCTCTTGGTTCCGGCTGGGGACAGAGGGTGGGGAGAAATGTCTGGGAGCGCCAAGGGTGCAAAGATTCTGTACGTATTATGGAAAGCTAGTGGATTTCCATAGAACACAGACGAACGTGGGGGAGGAAGGCAGACGGATATAAGGTGTCGGGAAACGAGGACAAGGGAACAGGTTGCCTTAAAATCATCAGTCAAGTGACCCAAACTGTGCGGGAGACAGCCCGGTTAGCCGAGGTGGGCCGATGCCACCACCGGCAAGGAGCGCCTGGAAGAGGGGAGCTCGGCGTGGAGACTCTTCATCCACCAAGTCCTCTGCAGGGCAGCTCTGACTCACTCAGAAAACGGAATCTGGATGTGCACACGGCCCCGCGGCCCCTGTAAGGGGACTGGGGGCTGGGGTCTGGGGGCCGGGGCTGGAGGATGGGGTCCGGGGCCCGGGGGTGCTCTGCCCCGGGGCCCCCCGGCGGCTGCGGAGGTGGCGGCGGGGGTGGTGGCGGGGAGACCCCGCGCCTACCTTGGTGCCCTGGTGGAAGTCGTCGACGGCCGTCGTGCCCATGAAGGGGAGCTGCAGGTGCGTGTGCGCGTCCAGCCCGCCGGGCAGCACCAGCCGGCCCGCCGCGTCCAGCACCCGCAGCCCCGCGCGCGCGGCCCCGGCGGGCAGCGGCAGGTGCGGCCCGAGCGCGCGCACCGCGCCGCCCTCCACCAGCACGTCCGCCGCCTGCGAGGCGTCCGCGTTGACCACGCGGCCCCCGCGGATCAGCAGCCGCGACGGCGCCGCCATGGGTACCCGCCCGACGGCACCCCGAGGACCGCGCCGCCCGGCAGGACTCCAGCCAGTTTAGCCTCCCTCCGGGGCCGGCTCCACCCACTCGGGGGCTGGGCTGGCGCAGGGCCGGGGCCGGAGGGGGCACAGCGCTGACCCCGAAGGTCGCGAGGTCGCCTGGGTCCCACCCCCGCATCGCAGGGGGAAGCGCTGGGAACGGTAAAGGCAACGGCGGCGACGGGAAACACAGTCCCCATGACATGTGTGTACGTGCGCACACACCACACACACACACCACACACCACACACCACACACACACACCACACACACCACACACACACACACAACCACACACCACACACACCACACACACACCACACACACCACACACACACCACACACCACACACACCACACACACACCACACACACCACACACACACCACACACCACACACCACACACACCACACACACACCACACACCACACACACACACACAACCACACACACCTCACAACCACACAACACCACACCACACACACCACACACACACCACACACCCCACACACACACCACACACACCACACACACACCACACACCACACACACACCACACACCACACACACCACACACCACACACACACACCACACGCCACACACACAACCACACACCACACACACACCACACACCACACACACACCACACACACACACACAACCACACACCACACACACCACACACACACCACACACACCACACCACACACCACACACACACACACCACACACCACACACACACCATACACCACACACACCACACACATACACACCACGCACACCTGGGGCAGGGTGTTGGGAGCCACCGCCAACAGCAGCAGCAATGAAAACACCCATGCCAAGCCGGGAGTAAGCCCCCGACCTGGATTTCCTTTTAAATATTCTTTACATGAGGAGAAAATCATCACAAGGCCAGAAACTGGCAGAGCGAAAGTTCAGAGTGAAATATTTGAAACTAAAATGAATTGGTATCAACTAGTCTCCAGGTTTGAATGATAGCGTACATACCAGCGAGTTTTACTTGGAAAATAACAGAAGATGTAACTCTAAAGATCTAGGTTTACCTCCAGCTTTCCAGAAAAACAACTTAGACGGCTTCGGTTAAGTCTTTGGTCCCTTTGGTATATATTCTGATATATAACACCGAGATTATTTGTTCTTCTTCTCTGGATGTGTTTTGAGAAGCAACGTGCTGATGGATATGAATGCACCTTAATAAAATGGGAAGCGCCACATCTATTTATTTAACAAATACTAGTTTCGGAAGGACTGATGGTGGGGTGGAGGTGGGGAGGATTGGATAGAGGGAAAGGTGATAAAGATAAGCCACATTCTCACGTTCAAGGACCTAATAGCCAGTGTGACACACATGGGTATTTCAATATATAACAGATTATCTAAAACAGAAAATTCTACCTTTGAGAGTTTAGAGAAAAAGAATTTATTTTTGCCTTGAATAAAATTAGATATAGAAGTTTCACAAAGAGGTATTAGAGCCAGGATATAGAAGACATGAACCTGCAGAAATGAGGGTTGGGAAGTGGGATGGTGATGAAGGGAACAGATCAGGCGGAGGCATAGAGGAGGCGATGGCAGGTTGAGTGTGAACTCCATGAAGCTGGAGGCATTGGGTTGGACAACTGGGGCCATCCCGTTTCTCACAGAGGAAGGTGAGGAAGAGGAAACAGAGGAAGAGCAGCCAGAGAGAAGGGAGCCCAGAGAGTACTGTGTGAGGGAAGGCAGCAACACATATGTCAAGGACACCAAGGTCAGATGCCGTAGAGAGTTTGGAGAGTGTAGTGGACATCTGCTGTTCCCTCACCTATTCTTGTTCTTCTGCTAAGTCGCTGGAGTGTCTTTGACAGGAAATCCTCCATCTTCGTACTCAGAACACTTGCCTTGGTGGAATCGATGGGACCTCTGGCTCTGGGATTGACCTACTCACTTAAGCTTTGTCAATCATGGCAGGAAACCCTCACAGCCTCACTGAAGGGTTCAAAGTACCTCTCCCAACCTGACTAATCATGCCCAGTGAGAGTGGATCCTAGGACTTCCGTCAGGTTGAGCAACCTAGAAGCTTATTCTTTCCTGCTGAATTTTAATCCAGAAGGATGTAAACAAGAGGCTCTGGCAGCCATCTAGACAGCACATGGAGATAGTCCTTCTGTGAACAGAGCCGACACAGAAAACAGGAAAGAGAGATGGCAAGAGGCCGGGTTCTCATGTCATCGTTGGAACTTCTGAAAACAACCATGCCTGTAAGTCCCTTCCCCTAGATTTTCCACTGTTTGCTGAAGCTGGTTTACTGTGGGTCTTTCATCATTTTCAACCATCAGCTGACAGAGCCTGGAAAGATACTGCTGAGTATGGAGGCTAGCCGGTCACATCTGACCTTGAGAGGGCATTTTCAATGGTGGAATGTAGAACATTAATACTGACAAATTCCTTCAAGCCTCAGATTACGCAAACCGCAAAACGATTAAACAACAGAAAGCACCAATAATTTCAAGTTCCATAGATTTAGCTGTCAAGCCAGGAACAAGAAATCCAAGAAGGTTATGTAGTTATTGTCAAAAGTCCATTGTGTCAAGGTGAAAGGAGTTAATTATGAATACAATGAAGCTCCTACAAGCTTTACCAGTAGTCACTGCTCTAAGAAAATAAGATTGGATGTCAGAGTGGTTGTGATATCCTTTCTGAAACTGTCCAGATGAATGATTTCAAAGGTTTCTTATCTTAGACACTTTATATTATGAAATGCCCTGTAACACAATACGAAACAAACTTCCCATGTCTAATTAACTCAGAATTTTATCAGAAAAGGGCGTTTGTAAAATGTCAATGAAGCAAGAAGAAATGGCTTGTTGAGATTCACTGGCAACAACAGAAGAGGGTGGTGGGTAAATTTAAGGAAAAGTGTCAGCTCCCAGGAGATGTCATCCCCCTTTTGGCCATCTTTGTCTCATACCAGCTTGCCAGGTAGGAGGCTAAGTGTGAGTCAATGTGCTCAGAGGGGAAGTGGGTCCTCAGAAACACTCACCCCCTTTGGTTCTCCCTACTAAGACACCTTCTCAGCGGGACACTAAGAGCCTTCAATGGGCAGGAAACAAGTATTACAGAGACAAGATGCTGGCATTTGGGAGGGAGGCTGGAAGCAAGATTCTTGCTGTTTCCAATTCTTCTTTCTGGCAAAAACAATCAGTTTGAGTAACATGCCAAAGTGCTACATGAGTCCCCCCTGTACTCACAGGAGATGTGTTCCAAGACCCCAGTGGATGCCTGAAACCACAGATAGTACCGAGCCCATGACAGAGCAAGACAGAAAGAGATTCCGCCACACTGCTCGGACACGGCATGCCATTTGAAACTTGCTTATTTCTGGATTTTTTCATTTAATATTTTCAGACTACAGTTGACTGAACAACTGACACCGCAGAAAGCAATGAGTCAGAGAGGACTGCTGCACTCCTCAGGGGACTGATTGTAAAGGAGAGTTACAATGACTGTTAAGCTTAACCCACAGAAACATATCTACTTTGAAGGGCAGGTGAGAGCACTTGGCAAGGCCTGCCCAGCCCCCAGGTCTAAAGAGACAGCAAGATGGAGGAGGAGCGAACGGTGACTTCCTTCACTGAGTGGCCTGGGGCTTTGAGGAAACAGACTGGCCAGGCCTGGTCCTACTGAAGCCCTGGAGTCACTGGGTTTGCTTTTGCTCTTCTCCTAACCCACTTCACTTCTGCTCCCCTACGGCAGGGATGAGGTTTCAGGTGGTCGTTTCTACCTAATGGAGTAGCTGTCCACGGGGCAGAGCGGAGGGACTGCGAGGATGTGTGAGCAAAAGTGAGCAAGGAGAGAGAGGAACGGAGATAGGCATCCCCAGACAGCACGCCTGAGCTGGGTCTGTGGGGGAGCCCCAGTCCCCTGCCCAGGGATCTGAGTCCCTGGCAGGATAAGGAGACCAGAAGTCCAAAATCAGTCTTACTAGTCAAGATGTGGGCAGGGCCAATTCCTTTTGGGAGCTCTAGGGGAAAATCTGCTTTCTCTCTTCTTCCAGCTTTTGGTGGCTGTGGCATGCGTCGGCTGAGGCCACTCACCCTAATCTTAGCCTCCACAATCACACTGCCTTCTCTTCGGTATCAAATCTCCCTCAACCTCCCTCTTATGATTTAGGGCCCATCTAGATAATCCAGGATAACCTCATTTCAAAATCCTTCACTTCAGCACATCTGCGAAGTCCCTTTTTCCATGAGGCAACTTTCGCAAAATCCAGGGACTTTAGAAAGAGAACCAGATATCTTTGGGGGTTATCATTGTTCCCCCAAAAGACGCTGCTTTCTTGAGTGATGGCATGGGAACTCCAGGCTCCCCTGGAAGGTTTCTTCTGCCCATTCCACCAGCAGCATTAACTTGAATTTCCAGAAACGCTCCTGCTCCTCAAACGTGCTTAAACTGTGCCATGGTTTCCACATTACTTTTCAGCTTTCTTAGCAAAAATGTATTGCAGAGATACAATAATACTTAAGGAAACAATGAAAGTGCTCCGTTGGTTAGAAAGAATATAATAAAGTAAAAAAAAAAAATACACTTGCACTTTGGAGCCAAACTGATCTGGATTTGAGTTTTGGCTTTATTGCCTATCATCTGTGGGTTCTTAGCTAAGTTTCTTAATTGTTTTAAGCCTCATGTTTCCCCCTAATGGTAGTACTGATCTACAAGAGGCTGTACACTTTAAATGAGGTAAATAACGTAAAGCCTATAATGCAGTGCTTGTTAGATGTTATTAGCAAAACCAATTGTTTTGTTTCTAGATTCTAGAAACTTCCTTCTAATGAACAGTTTCATTTTATAAGCGTGAGATCCAAAAGCCTATGAAATGCTTCTGATCTTGAGAATTTTTTTAAGAAGCAAGAGCAAATCATTAAAAAATACTACTTGGATTTTTGCTACAGGGACCAAATAGGGTTGGAGTTTTGCATTTTTTAATATTTTAAATGTTTAAATAAAAATAGGTTAAAATACATAAAGTTCATCTTGTTTAAAGTATACAGTCCTGTGAACTTTGACAGGCATCTAAACACCATCACAGTCAAGGTGGGAAATATTTCCATCACCCCAGTGTTTCTTTGTGCCCTCAGGCAGTTAGTTAATCCTCTCTTCCCAAACCCGGACTCTGGCAACCATTGATCTCCTCTCCATCCTTTGCATTTTATTGACTTTCAACTTGGGTCCAAAGCAATTGGCTGCAGGGGATCTGCATGAGAATTTATCTGCTTTGGTTTTAAAAGTCACCTGCAATTTAGTAACTTTCTTCCTGTGCTCTACATCTAAAGAAAAAAAAAATGCTCCAAGTTGTCAAGGTCTAAGGCAACAGGGATTCAACACAGACCTTACAGAGATTTACTCCAACATTTTCAGGAATTCTGGGAGGTGCTGAGCTGTTCTGGGGCCCTCCTGACACTGTTTAAAGATATGTCATTATGTAGACACAACAAAGTTGAGATTTCAATGCCCCTGAAGTGAAAAAATTTAGTATAAAAGCCAGAGCATGAGACAGAGAGAGACAGCGGTAAAGTGTGGCCCCTCTTACATGCACTTGTCCCTCCTAAGCCGACTCTCTCCGAATTAGAACGTCTTTACCCTGCCCTGTCTATGCCAGCTAACTTTATGCTTTTATGTCTCAAATATAACTGAAAGAATATGGAGTTGTGTATTTCCTTCTTCATTAAAAAATTTATTCATCTTAAACAAATACTTCTTGGAAGAAAATCACTCTTCTGCTGTAAGAAGTATTTAGCACCAGACACGATGAACACAGCAGAATTGTTGCAGGTCGAGTGGAATACCTGACCACCCATCTGTGTACTTAAGGGCGCTAATCTGTGAACTAGAAAACAAAAACCGGATCACATTTACCTTTGTATTTAAAGACCTCTCACAGGGCCCGGTGGAACATAAGAAGAGCTCACTAACTTCTTTTCGCCTGGTCGACATTATACCACGGGATTCCACAGGGGTAATTTGAAGAATTAGGTACATATTAATAACAACACAGTTAAAAGTCTCTTTTGGATTTCCTTGGATCCAAACTCAACTTCAGTCTCATTTACTATTTAATTTACAATTCTGCCTTTGAAGAAGTTCATTTGAGTGTTACAAAAAACAAATATTGAACGAACAGTGTGCAAAATAAATAACTGTACTGTTCAAATAGGCCACTAGATGGCTTCTTGAAACGACCAACTATTCCTTTGGTTTGTGCAGCAATTTCTTATTATTAAAAAAAAAAGGGAAGGGATTAAGTACAAACTGGCAGTTACACAATAGTCATGGCAGACAGGAAAGTACAGCATAGGGAATATAATCAGTAATACTGTAATAACTATGTATGGTGCTAGGTGGGTACTAGACTTATCAAGGGATCACTTTCTAAGGTATATAAATGTCTAACCATTATGCTGTACACCTGAAACTAGTGTAATACTGAATGTCAACTGTAATTGAAAAATTAAAAAGGAAATTTAAAAAAGGGCTTGCTACTCCCGCTGACCTTATCTCTATTGATACATAGTCGTTATCAGTTCTTTAAAGTTGAAAAGAAAAATAGCTTCTTTATTTACTTGAATGTGACTAATGCATCCTTTTGTGGACAACTTGTAACTTACAAGTATAATTTCATATTATAATATTATGACTTTCTAGATTCATAAAATGCATTATTCACATTAAAGTTCACATGATTTAGAGAATGGATTGAGCATAATTATTGAGCTTATAGTAGTCCCTCCATGAATATTTATTGAGTAATTAGTCATTGAGTTTGTTGAATCTGAATACTTGAGGCCCTGGGGTAAGGCCCTTATATATGCTGTCTCCTCTCTACAGGAGCTCCATGAGTAGAAAGTATTACTTCCATTTTATAGATGTGAAAACTATATGGCTCAGAGAGGTTAGCTGGCCAAGTAACACAGTTGATCAGATTTCAAGGCCAGTGGTACCCACAACTACTACTGCTAAGCAGATGAAGAGAGTACTTTCCATCTTTAATTTGATAAAACAACTACTTTTCTCTCACACAATAAGCAAGCTTATTTGTAGAGGAAGAGCTTAGACCCAATTTTAAAAGCAAACAGAAAAAAAGGGATATTGTGTTGTTCTCTAATCTTTACCAGCTAAATTGAGATATAACATGTATCACAAGTTTATCCATTTCCAGTGTACAATTTAATGGTTTTTAAATATATTTACCAAGTTTTGCAATGTTCATCTATCTAAAAAAAACCTGTACCCACTAGCAGTCACTCATCACACCTATCTCCCAGCCCTAGGCAACCACTGATCTGTCTCTCTAGGTTTGCCTACACAGGACATTTCATATAAATGAAATCATACAATATGTGGTCTTCTGTGACTGGCTTCTTTCACTTAGTATGTTTTCAAAGTTTATTTGCATTGTAATATGTTTTTCCATGTCATTCATTTTTATTGCCAAACAATATTTCATTGTATGGATATATCACATTTTATTTATTCATTCATCAAAAATATACATTTGGGCTGTTTTGCTTTTGGGGTATTTTGAATAATGTTTCTGCAAACACCCATGTACAAATTCTTGTGTGGACATATGTTTTTGTTTCCTTTGGGTATATACCTAGGAGAATTTCTGGGTCTTCATGGTAACTCTGTATTTAACTCTGAGGCACCTGCAAGCTGCTTTCCAAATCAGCTGCCCCTCTTTACATTCCCAGCAATGTGCGGGGGTTCCAGGTTCTCCACATCCTTGTCAGCAGTTGTTATTCCCTCCCTTTTTGAGAATAGCCATCCTAGTGAGTGTGAAGTGGTTGTTTTATAATCTTTTGCTATTTTTAAAATAAAACAAATATCGTTCCAAAATAAAGCAGAAATCCTCATTATGTGGCTGTAAAAAAAATCTTAAAGGAAAATCTTTCCATTATTCTCTTTATGAAAATATAATAAAGACATAGTTCAAGTTCCAAGTCTTATTCTGCTCCCAATCCCAGTGACAAAGGCACTTTATGATGCTTCTGCTGATATTTGAGAAGATAACATCTATCACACCATTTTGCTCTGTGTGTTAGAAATAAAGTACATAAAGCATCTACTACTATGGTTGGTATCCAGGAAGAAGTCAATAAACGGATGCTTATTTTCATTCCAAATCAAGAATTGTTTTACATGCTGGCTAACAATTCTAATGGCAGCTCATGAACCAGAGAAATGGAAATTATGTTCCAAATTTAATGGTGAAATCTCAATAGAAAACATTAAAAATGCAAAGTCTAATCAAAGAAAGTAGGAACATAAAGTTAAAATTCACATAATGCATAATAAGAAATATAAAATATATATATTTAAGGAAAGTCAAACTGAAACTGCATCTGAAAACCAAATTAAAGAAGGAATTTCTATGTTCCTTGAAATCAGAGCTCAGCAGATGAGTTATGCATGTGAATACTCAGGTAAAATTTGCTTCCATTGTAAA
Organism: Cynopterus sphinx; assembly: GCA_030015415.1. Classification (NCBI taxonomy): domain Eukaryota; kingdom Metazoa; phylum Chordata; class Mammalia; order Chiroptera; family Pteropodidae; genus Cynopterus; species Cynopterus sphinx. Next base: position 22,298,692 of record CM057389.1, on the reverse strand, counting down.
ATTGAGAAAAGCTTTTGAATATTTTTTATATGTTGCTTTTTACCATAACTTCTGAATAAAAATAACTTTACTGCATTTCTGTTATTTATATTCATGCAACAAGTTACTCAGTCCATAGCCTGTAGCTACATGTTTCCTGTTCTGGACTCTGCAAGTTCTTCATTTGGGTCTTTTTTTTAATAAAGAGGTCTGAGTCAAGACTGTTCAGTGTATCGGCCTTTACCCAAGGCCTTTCCCTTAATTTATTCCCCACAATCTCTTATAGGAGGTAAGCTATTCTGATCCTTAAGATGCTGAAACTCAGTGAGTTTGCATAATAATTCAGGTTGGCTCCAATTTGACAGGTGTTTCTGATGGATAGTATTATTTCACTTTATGACCCATTTCATTCACAAGACAAGTTTTGAGTCAGACCAGACTAAAGTCAGTTCTTAGTTCTGCTCCTAATGGTCTGGTGCCCTTAGATGAAAAGATGTAGTTTATATTTCACAGGACTGTGAAAAGTCCAAAGACGCAAATAAAGGACTTGGCAGATGGTAGGCACTCAACAACGGGTACCATTATTTGAGAATTCTTTGCTATGAAAAAGCAGCTGATGGTAAAGGACTCTCAGAAATGGTCTTTGATAATGTGAACATGACATATACACTCACATTCAGGGTTAGGTATGTGCCAAAATGTCAGAATTTCCTAACATTTTGAAGAAAGAATCCTGTAACATCACATAATTGTAAACTATGTATGGCGTATATGGCTTATGTTACATGATATAAATACAGATTCCTGTGAAGTTGAGAACAATCCTGATTCATCAGCTTTTACTTAATTTTAAAGCTTCCTTCAAACTTTAACATCTGCAGATTTTACTTCGCCTCATTCTACCGTGCATGTTGGCAAATTTTAAACCCATGACAATGTCCACATGCAGTCTGTAAGAAAATTCTGAACACGAGATTCTGAGAACTGACCTTTCTCTCTACTGCCTGCTTCTATCAATTTTTAAACAGGGCCCCATTTGAGCAAAACAGGTCCTATCAGGTTGTTTTCATCTTCTCCCTTGGAATTCAGAAGAAAGGGTATGAGGAGATGACCAATAAGCTTGGAGAGCAGTAAGGTACTGGGTGGGTGTCAACATCACTGCGTGTATAGTAGGTATTCAATAAAAACCTAGTGAATTGAATGTAGTTTTTCCCCTTTATCCTTTTAGCTTGTCTTACCCACTTCTAGCTTAACAGTGGATCATGGTGGTAAGCAGTAGCAGCAATTAAAACCTCAACAGGTTGAGAGAGAGTCCCCTTCACTCTGTGCTTATGTTCTCAGCCCTAGTTTATCATATGAGCTGAGGCAGGGGCTGTTGGCCTACAGAACCTTTCTTACACAGTCCCTTTTGTTTCTATTTGTTTCCACATTAATACTGGAGCTCTGACTTACAGACTGATAAAAGAAAATGCTATAAAGATGATCTAAATAACATGATAAATCTGAGTAATATCCACCAAAATCTGCACCCTATAAACAAAAAACACTTTTTCAAAGTGTTCCTGGAATAAACAATTGAGAAAAGACAATGAATACCCTAAAACAGACATAATATATATTCTTACTTTGATGCCATAAAAATAAAAATTAATAAAATAGAAAACAAAACTACCTAAAACAAAAAATCTCATTATTTGGGGGGTGGGGAAGGGGGAGGGCAGCAAAGAAAAAAAAGGAGACTTTTAAATATAACTTTTGGGTTAAAAAAAATAAAAACTGAAATTTCAGAACAACTGGAATATAAAAAGACAACACCATTACATGTGATTCAGCTAAAACAGTGCTCAAAAATTCAGTCCACACTTTAAATCTCATATTACTAATTGAGAATAAAAATGAATGAATTAAGTGTAAACTCAAGGAGTTAGGAAAACAACAACAAAATAAACAAAGAAAAGAAAAAAAAGTAGGACATTTATTAAAGTGGAAATCAATTAATAGGAAAACAGAAAAACTGTAGAATGGAGACATTCAAGGCACACCACTTTGAGGGAAACAAACACAAAACCTACAGTAAAAATAGGCAAACTGTTAGCTATCTTAATTAAGAAAATAAGGGAACAAACATAACACATAAGTGGGGAGAGCCATTATGCACAGAAGAGGAATAGATAACTTTGCTCAACTCTAGGCAAATAAATTTGAACAACCGGATACAATGGATGGTTTATGGCCCCAGTGAAAATGGCATCAGCCAACTACACAGACCAATTACCAGAGAAGATACCAAAAATGTTGTCAAAGAGCTATTTGCTATACATCCATCAGGTTCAGATAACTTCACTAAAGATTTAAGGAACAAAATTCCTATGCTATTTAAACTGTCCCAGAGCACAGGAAAAGGAGACATTTCCAGATTCACCAGCATCAATATTTTAAAGATAGCATGCAAACACACACACATGAACTACTGGCCAATGTAAATATATAAAAATATGAAACAATCTAGCAATATACTAAAAGAATAATACACATGGTTGAGTTTAGGTCAGGAATGCAAGGATGGTTCAAAATTATATTAATATAGTTGATTGTATTAAAAGATCAAAGGATAAAAATCATATGATCATTTCCATATAAGATAATGATCATTTCCATATAGGATAATGAAAAGGCATGTGATAAAATTCAACATGCATTCTTAATTTTTTAAAAAATAGGGATCAATATTCCTTAACATAATTAATCTATTTTAACCCAAATCATTAAGCCAATATATTTAACATTACTGTAGATGTATTAGACAATGCAATTAAGACATAAAGAAGTATGCAAATGGGAAGACTCTGCAATTGGAAAACACAAAAAATTAACAGAAATACTACTATAAACTATAAGAAAATGGGAGTCTGGTAGCTGGATAGAACAGTAACATAATCATTTGCTTTCATATATACTAAAATCGGACTACAAACAGAAAATATTTTCTTAATAATGGTAACAAAAATGTAATTCCTAAGAATAAACTCTTGAAAAATGTCAAGGTATCTGTAAAGTGAAGTGTAAAACATGTAAGAAGCAAACAACAAAAAAACTTGAACAAACAGGAACCATTTTTAGATGGGGCACCATGATTTACACTGAAGCTTTAGAATGATGATGTCAAATTTCCCTAAGGTAATCTATAAAAGTAAAGCTGTTCAAAAAAATGAAAATACCGTGGGATTTGTTTTGTGGAACTCAAAGTTGAAATGGAAAAACAAGCAAGAACATATTTAAATTATAGTTATTAAAACAGTGGACTCGTACAAAAAAGGCAGATCAACTGAAGACAGTAGAATTTGAGTCTAGAAACATATCCAAATAAAGAAATTTACTATGTGATAAAAGGGTCATTTCAAATAGTAAAAGAATGGATTTATTTAATAAACAGCTTTTAGATAAGCAGGATAACCTGGGGGAAAAAAGTGGAGACTTAAATTCAGGATAGAGCAATGATTTAAATGTGAAAAATCAAATAAAAAAAATACCTAACTATACTTTTGATTTTCAAGCCAATATTTTTTTCCCTAAAAGATGGGTGTCAGTAGTAAGAGAGACTTACTTTTTACTGTTTGTATCAGGAAGATTTATTAGTTAATTAAAAAAATTGAAACACATAGCAGAAAACAAAATCAAAATCTGTTCACCGTAGTATATTCTATAGGGGTCTGAAATGCATCTGAAAATAATATAGAGAACTGATTGAGTTACTCCATCTTTGAAGATACATCAATCAGAGTCAGTTTTTTCCAAAGGCAAAATAATATTCAGGTCCTTAGGGATTATTATCCTTCAGTACTGGTACAAGCTAGTACTTTTCTATAAAGTAGTTAAGGAAGACTATCTTTCCCTTTTTCTTCTATGACCTGAATTTGCATATGGACCAAAAAGAAACAAAAAAAATAAGGAGCAACTTTGATTTAAAAAGTACCTCAAGGCAATACAAAAAACATTATTTTAATTTTTGATACATATTAAAACATTTCAGTCAGTTCTTCCTGACAGCATAACATGACAAATACACAAGACCTCAAACATGCTTTAAAATGACATTCAGCAAAGTATTTAAAATTTAATAAATAGCAATAATCACACACAAATACATTTTTCATACTCAATCATTAAGCTACTAAAATAGACAGCTAAAGAATAAATAAACAGGAACTGACAATAAAAATAACATGTGGGGTTTGCAAATCACTCTACTTAAAATATGGGGGTGATCTGAATATTTTCTTGTTTTTCAACACGTAGCATGATCCCCCTCATGAATAAAATATACTGAAAAATTACTTTCTTACAATAATGCAGTCTTTAAATACAACAAATAAATATAAAATCAGCAAAGCAATTTCAAGTTGTAATAAAAATGCCCCCTTTGACCCCCCCCAAAAAGCTATGGAAATATATAGTCATCGTGGTAGCAAATAATAGTATTTAAAGTGATAGTGCGTATGCACTAAACTCATCTGAGACCTTGGTATGATTTTAGTGCAAATCCCTAGGGTCCAATACAAGCATAACCCCATATTAGGGAAAGACATTACCAGTTGGAACTTATCTTGTACAATTTTTGTACATATTTGATAAAGTTCAAGATTTAATGCATAGTAGAACATCTTCATCCACTTAATTCTGTCCCTAAATAGAGATGAAAAAAGAAGTAACTTGGGATTTTACAATTTGGTTTGTACCATATTAGTATATTAAAGTTAATATAAGAAAATCTATAAAAGTTTTGTTTTTGCCATTGATTTATCTATCTAAATTTACATCACTGCATGTTGAACAAGAGAAAAATTTTTAGATAGTATTTTTCTCTCTTTGACAAGCTCTTATTGTGATGAAATCCAATTATATTTAGACAAATGTTATACAAATAAAAGCACAGGTGAGTATAAGGGTTTTTCCCTTGGGAGGACATTTAACAACCTTAACATCTAGTCTATTAAATTACAAGATGTACTGGCAAAAGCATAAAGGGTTCAATTAAAAGAAGGTATTTTGTACAAATGTTTGAACGTAAGATAAATAAACCGACAGTCAAATGAGTTTCAGCAGCCATGTTTCTATTTTAAACTACAGTACTAGGATAAAAACAATTAGAAACAAATGGAAGAACATTACTGAACCATATGAATACATAATGCATTTTTAGTTGCTAAAATAGCAAACTCTACAGTTCATAGAGTTACAAACTGTTTAATTTAACCATGCAGGCTAACATATAATAAGAAATCACCCTGCATCTTTTTTTCTTTTTAAATTAAAACCAGTTTAATTGTAAAGTTACAAAACAATAAATGGATATTGCTCCAACTCGTACACTCTCCCTTATGTGATTCGTACCTAACAAAGTAACAAAGCCTCGTCATCACTGGTTTCGTTTTTCAGTGCTGCTTCTAGGCAAGTGTCGGGAATCTGGGCAGTGTGGACGATGCCACAGCGCTCACAGGGGCCATCTCGATGACTCGGCCTTCCTCCAGGGTTTGCTGCACTATTTGGTTGTCCAAAGGCTTGTCCTTGATCTGAGGCAAGATCAAGAAGAGGTCTAGAGCAGTCATTCGCATCAAAGTCTGAAGCTCCATCAGAAGCTGGAATTAACATTTCGACATCATCATCTTCTTCTCTTCCGCTGACCCCATTATCAAGTTGTCTCAAAGGACTCTGGTTCTGATTTACAGAGCTTGATCGCCCTAACGTAAAACGTACCCAGCGCAGCCCCCGAGTCATACGACTTAGTGCACTCGTGAGCTGCTGACGTGCTGGACTCACACTTGGAGGTTCCACACTTGTCACATCTCTTCCACTATCTTGGTGACCGCCTCGGGTACTCTGAGTTGAGGAACTTCCACTTGCTCCCACTGTGGCTTCTACTGCAGTTGTGGGAGGGACTTTCTGGGGCAAAGGAGCTGCAACCCCACCAGATGCTCCTGCTGTATCTCTTCTCTCATTTTCTGTGTCTGTGTCGTCGGACTCCACAGAAAATAAACTTCTATGAGTATGATTTCTTTCAGGTTCTCTGCTGGTGCTCTGACTGGGGACAACCTCATCTCCATCTGCTGAGACCAGAGCCAATGACCCTGAATGACGCGATCTTGCAAAATTAAAAATACGATTCCAAAGGTTGCTGGATCTGCCTGCCATAGGAAGCCTGATGGAAGTAAATCCAAGCTGAGATCGCACAGCCAGCCTCAGGTTTTCCAAAACAGAAGCCTACAAAAAGAAGAGAACTTTAAGATAGCTAACAACAAAATACTAAGATGAAAAACATCTTTCAAATAAGAATGCGTGGCTAAAAATTCTTACTCATTGTTAGGGTCTATGGAGATGAATAAAATTTTCTTACCTGTCCAGGTTCAACCCACTATAGAATCTGATCTAGAACCTTAACCACTGCTCACTGTGTTTAAGATTTTCTTGACACTTCATTTTTTTATATGCAACTTTAAATATGTGATATCGACTATAACAACTATGTTATTTCAAAATTTCATGTAGTAACCAATCAAAGTGTATCAAAGTTGGAAAATAAAATTATTTCCTACTTATTTAGCTAGGAAGGTAGAAAAATCTCCACCCTAATTCACTAAATGACCTAATGCAGTATGGAAACTAAACACTTGGCCTGTTTTTTTCATTCATTCATCCATCCATTCATTCATTCAACACAGAACAAGTTACACTTGATTTACGAAGTTGAAACTTTCTAAAACATGTGAAAACTATATTTCATATCTGGTTCTCTAAAATTTGTTGAATGAATAATGATTTATAAAAAAGAAATTAAAAAATATTTGTTATACTGCACAGGATTTAATAAACAATATTTGTAATACAGCACAGAAAACAAAGCTAAAGAAATTAATTTGTTTATTGAACTACACAATGGTATTTGAGACATTTGAATTCCTTCTTAATCTTTAAAGATTAAGTTTTATTTTCTACAGCTTCATGTTAAGCATAAATTATATCTGTAGTCTTTGAAACTGGTGATTTTTAATTAGTACACATGGGAGTGATTTAATAAGTACATACTGCCCAACTGAAAGGAAATCTACTTTTTTCTAGATGAATGAGTTTATGGATTACTTAAAAAAAAAAAAAACCAACCCTATAGCATTTTTATAAAACAGTCTTTAAGCTCCATCTAGTGGCTATAAAAAGGAGTATTCAAATTTGGGATAAATAGCTTTTTCATCCATCTGGCATTAAGTATTGAAAATACAGTATTTCCAGGAAACAATGATGCGTCCATGTTCTCCTTCAAACAATGACATAGTTTTCCTTTATCAAAATGAATGTCTCTTGCCCTTCCCCTCACAAAAGATAATGATGAAAACAAGGATGATGTGACAATGTGTGTTCTCTGTCTCCCTTCTTGACTAGTATTGAATTTTCTGTGATTTCCATATAGGCCTTTCAACCATAATCTTAGGAATATAACTCATAGAAAGCTAAGAAGTCACTATCATAGGACTATTTCATAGTCTGGCCTTAATAAAACACAAACTGCCAATAAGAACTGTGGATATCAGCACACACAGATTCGTTATATAAAAGAGTAAGATTTTCCACCTAACTTGGGGGAGAAAAAGTGGTTGGATTCCCTAATGAACTCTTCCATGGGTTTGGCCCTCACTGTTCAGTGCTGACATTCTAAGGCTTCGTGTGAGCACAGTGATGGCATATTCAGCAATGAACGAAAGGCTCCTCAGATATCGTTCCCTTCTATCCACCACCCATCAAGACTAACAATGCTTTTGGCATACTTGGATGTGATTTTAACATTACAGTCTGTCAGAGTGAGGGAAAGCTCTCTTAAGTCCGTTTAATTAAAAACTGCCAATTTAACACTGGATGGATTCTACAAGGGATCTTAGGAATGTCTCAGAAATAATTTTACATATGATGCAGAAGAAAGTATTCCTTGGAAAGCATTTCTGTTTTAAATGAGATGGTAATTCAGGAGATTATTTTTCTTTTTAAATACTGCTATGGACATTTGATAATATGTTACCAAGTTTCTACCTTGGGAGTTTAATCTCATTAACTGAATAAAATCTAGCTCATCATTCAAAAATATATTTTATTTTTAAAATGTTGTTGAAATAGAGTTCCCTTGACAAGCGTAAATTATAGCCCTACAGAATAGTTTCTTATGTAGTAAAGAAGTAATTCTTACACAAAGGAAGGTCTGACTTTTATCCTCTGCTTCTGGGATGTGACCTTAACCCTTGGAATGTTATCTATGATAGAAAGGTCATTGCCTAGAGCCTTGTGCCAGCCAGGTAAAACTGTGCCTTAGCTGAAGGCTCTGTTTCACACCAACAATGTGATGTGGGAGAAAGGAGCTTTGGGTCAGCACTATCAGTTGATCTCTGGATGGGCCAGAGGCTGAGATCAGCCATGTGTGCAAATTAATCATGCCTATGTGATGAATGGGGCCCCAGTAAAAACCCTGGCACTGAGTCTCAGGAGCACTTCCTTGGTTGGCAATACTTCTTGTGTACTATCAAGTATCCGTGTCAAGAATAATACTGTCCGACTTTATCAGGCAAAAACTACTGGAAGACTCACGTTTGGTGCCCTCTCAAATGCTGCCCATGTGTTTCTTCCTTTGGTTGATTTAATCCTGGCCCTTTCACTGTAATAAACTCTAATGCGAGCACAGCTGCTTTCAGTGAGCTCTGAGTCTTTCTAGAAGTTACTGAACCTGAGGATGGCTTTGGGGAACCCTGAACTTGCAACTGGAGTTAGAAATGAGGGCTGCCTCGTGTGAACTGTACTCCCTCTAACTTCACAGCTGGCTAGATCTTGAAGGGTAGCCTTAAGGTACAGGGGTGGTGGGTGCTAAGTGGTGGAGTCAGTGGATGGAACTGACACCTTGCCTCCCTTCCCACCTGAAAGGAAGCATTCCTCAAGGCAGGGCCAACAATGTACAGAAGCCACATTTAAGTTTTTCTTCTTTTGCACAGAAAATTCCAACTACTGGAACTTCTGAATTATTCACTTAGTAAATTACATCTAGAAAAATGTTTTAAAACTACAAATTCCCACCGAAGACTTCTCAGAAGATGCAAATAAAGAAATAAGGAAACTCATTTACCAAAAAGGAAATGGTCTTCCATTTTGAACAGAATTAAACCACTAGAAAATATTGCTTATCAAATTGTCTTAATTCTAATACTGAAGAAGATTTTTATAAATGTTTCTGGATGAATTTACAGTTTAAATGTTTAAACGCTGAAGAAAAATTTTTTAAAATTGCGAACAGAAATTTAAAGACTTTGAAACATTAATAAATAAGCTACTGTTTAAAGAAAATGGTATGGATTCTTAAACACTGTAAAACCCAGCTGTTAAAAAGTTTTCCCTCAAGCCAGGTAGAAATGCTAACCTCATTTCAATTACTGTTAACTTATTACTGGTTATTCTAGCATGTTACTAATACATGTTAACTTTAGTATTCAATCTTCAATTTTCTAAATGTTCTGTTAAATAAAGAATAATCTGGAAAACTTTACTTTTAGTTTTAATGAACTATATTATCCTAAACTGTAAAATATTTAAGAACCATGTAATCGAATCAGAAGAATAAAAATTATATTTTTTGTTATTTGTTAAAATACAGTCAATTATAATTTCAAATCCTCTATATATTTAATCCTGGATTTCACTGCAAAACTTCTGACATAGTCACGGGTCCTTTTAACATACAGTAAAGCACAGATTTCATTTTAAGAAGCACTAAAATAGAAATCATGAATTGTAACATACCTGATTAGGAGAACAAACAGGAAAATCTTCAACTGGTGGAATTAAACCCTGAGCAATTAATTGTCCATAAGAGGGAGGAGCTTCTCTTCTTAACAATTCAGCTTCAACTCTTGACAACTGTGTTTCAAATGACCTTGGAGAAGACACAAGGAATTAAAAAGGGTTAAAAAAAAATCAAGCCAAAGAAAAAAATTTAAATCGTTAATTTAAAAAATGTGAATCTTAATATATATATGAGATAATTTTAAAGGCATTGTCAACCAACATTTTCTGATATCTATACTACCCATACACTGAAAATACAGGCTTTACAGAAGAGCCTGGACCATTATGTTTTAATAAATTAGAAAACCCTGTAAAAGTAAAGGTGCTGTGTCTTCAAACCCCTAAAACAGAGGGGGCTTGAGGCTTTCGGTGAAAGTACTGAAAAGTCTTAGAAAGTACTTTATTCACCAAGTCTGACAAATTTATTTTTCAGATGAGGAAGAGTGAAGTTAAGTCACCAACACACTTTCTGGAACAACCAGTTCTTGAACTCCAGACATCTGAAAGACATCTGACTCTTCAAGGTGTCTCATGGTGCAACGTTGTAAAGTTTTCTGGCAATTTTTACTCGCCCAAAGAAAAATGCAGCATGGTATCATGATACTGTGTATCTGTGCGTGTCTGTGCTCTCAGCTGTCTGGTACACACAGTTCTGTGCTGAATTTCTTATCTGTAACCCTCTGGGGACTGAGGGTCATTGTCTCCACACTAGATTCCTACAGGGCCTCTCTGTCACCAACTTCCCCAAGGTCCAGTCTATCCTCCATCACATGGGAGACAATTCCTCCAAAGGACACCTTCTAGTGTTTAACTTTTCCTTACTTACTCGAGAACTCTGACGTGCGGCTCTCAATGAGTTCTGCAACATGACACCAGCCTTGTGTTCGGTCTTATCTCCTATTATGTTATCTCTGGACCACTTGAACCATGTGCTCACTCTCCTAGCCGTGCTGGCATTCCTACTGCTATGTGTTTTCCCAGGCTATTTTTTCAACTACAATACCTTTCCCCATCTACACTCTACTCACAGGTTTTGAATAGCATTCTTCACTAAAAACCCTTCCACAGGCTCCCTATCAGATTAGTTCTCTTTTGACTTTTATACAACTTTGTTTTATAGCTCTTAAAGCATTTACATTTTGTCATCTTATTCCAACCACCAATTCCTTCCTTCCAATTGTAAACTGTTGTTGAGATTATATCTTACTGATTTTCTATTCATCTGTATAGTGCTTTGAACACAGTAGGTTCTCAAATATCAGAAATTATTAATATTTATAAAAACACAGGTTAAAAAACCAGAGCTAAGAGCTGTACCTTACAAAATGCTTACAAATAAGATTAACCTGAAAATAGGAAGTGGTAAATACTGACTGGCTATTCTTCTCTCATAACTGTATTTGTTTTTAAATGTGTTTAGCTTTTTGAGTCTTTGGCTTTTCACACTAATTTTATAAATCATAAACAATACCTATTTCTAAAATAATACTACCGCTTATCACACTAAAGTACTTGTTGTGACTATCTGGGCCATGTTTTTACGGAAGAGAACATAAGCACTATAGTTTGGTCTTGATACTAACCTCCGTTCAAACATTCTCAGAGAGTAAAGTTTACAGGTACATCCCAACGCAATGACAAGTAACAGGCCACAGATAAGGCTCCCTATGACAGCTGCAGTTATGACTCTGGTAGGCACAATCACCGGGCAATTCTCCTCATCACTGCCATCACCGCAGTCATCCTGAGAATCACATACCCAGCTTTCAAACACACAACGATTGTTTTTACAATGAAAATTTCCAGGCTGGCAAAAAAAGCAGTTCTTTTCATCAGAGCCATTTGGGCAATGATTCTGGTAGTTGCAGCGATCAGAACGAGGATAACAGACACCGTTTCGGGAACATGGGAATTCCTCCTTCTGGCACATGGTACAGTTGACTTCGTCCCTTCCATTTGGGCAATGCCAGTAGCCATCGCAGCGCTGCTGCTCAGTGTAACACCCCCAGTTCCCTCCGCAGGGTATTTCCCATGGCAAACAGAAGCCGTCTACTTGGTAAGTGGCATTAAATCCCCTTGCAGCATTGACTTTATCGGCACAAAAATGGACTCTTATCTGTCCAGAGGAAGAAACAACTGTAAGTGGTGCGTGAGAATCAAAGGCAGTTAACACACGCAAAAGCTTGTGCGGGTTCTCCTCCAATCCATCGTATATTTTGACATAATCGCCATAACCAGTACCATCGAGTTTAAAGTCTGTGAAGCGTAAAATAACTTTACGATGATCACCAGTGTCTATTAACCAGGTACAATTGCTTCCAGGAGGATAAAAGTCTGGGTAATTGGGAGAATTAAAAGTACCATAAAAGTATTTTAACCACTGCCCACAAGTTGGCACGTCACAGTCTATCTCATCTCCCAGGTCAAGGCAGTCAATGTTCCCATCACATTTTAAAGATTCGGGGAGGCAAGTGTAAACTTTGGTAAACCGAGATAGACACTGGAACTGGTTGTAAGCACAGGGTTGAAAAGCAGCAGATGTTGGAGGATTAGCCTCTTTAGTGCAGATCTCTTCATCTGAACTGTCTCCGCACTCGTCCATGTTGTTGCATTTCCAGGCCTCTGGTATACACTTTCCATTCCCGCAACGAAACTGATCACAGGCACAGTTTGGTTCTGCAGATTTCCCTGGGAGGAGGGAGGTGGAGAGGTTAAGGAGCAAAAACCATACTTTTTAAATGATATATAACAGCATGTGATATTTTTACAATAAACGTTGATTAAGCCAAAGTGAAAGGGTTTAAAAAATCTTGTTTTAAAAAGTAGGTTAAGTTCTCACGGCAAATTAATACTGACTAACTAATTATTCAACCATTTAATTTATTAAACACTCATGACTTATTTCATAAAGATCTTTGTAGTTTGTTCTAGAGAGAAGAAACCAATCTTGTTTTTGCAGTTACATTCCTGAAGAACATGTAACAAAATAAGATATATGAGCCAATAGGCTATATTGCCTTAGAATTTTAAATAACCTGTTGCATAAACATCAAAATGGTAGACATTTTGAAACAAAAAAATTTGTCCACAATAATTACTTTTTCAAATCCATTTTTTTATATTCTTTTCTACTTCTTGTTTATATATGCATATGTATACATATATATGAGACATATATATGTACACACACAATATTTTGCTATATATATCATAGCTTATTTTGCAGGCCCATTATTTATTTGAATATTTGCTAGAATTATAAGATTAACTTTTTGCTGTTTGTTTCATGTAATCATAACACAGCACTTCCATCTTATAATTTCTATTGTTGAAACATAACTGAAAAATATTGCATGAATCTGAGCTAAAGGTGTAAATTTTTTCATCAAAATAAGGGAAGGAGACAGAAAAAACTGAAACGCTTATAGAATTCTAAATATCTTAGTGTACCATCCTAAATAGAAAACAATAATGAGGTAGGGTAAGAAAACTAAACTTTACTGTAAACTGACAGTATTGGGCCAAGCTTACTTTTCATTAAAGACTTGTTTTTTGTAAGTAGGTGACAGAAAATGTGCTCCAGAACCTAAATAAATATTATGAGACTGTTTTTAAGAACAAAAAGGAAAAGTAGTATATTTTGCTAAAGGGGATCATGTAATTTCAGAAGATATAAAATTATTTTCTGGAAAAACTATACATAACTCTAGTGCTTTGAGTTATACACATTTGTGTGATCTGGTCACCCTTTTGGATAAAGTTTATAAATAGCAAAACAAGACTTCTGAAACTATGAACTATGAAAGTGAAACAGTATGTTTTTTTGTAAAGACAATGGTAATTCACAAACACACAAAAAAAGTTCTGAAGTAACTTTCAGGATATGGGTAAGCACCAGAGGGAGAAAAAGGCCTTTTAAACAAAATGTATTTCAAACATTTAAAAAGAAAATTCACCTTAGTTTATAAAATGAATCATTTTGTTAGGATTATACAAAACATCTTTTAAGACCTAGCTGTAGGGTACCTAAACCTTTGGTTTCTAATTCTTCTTTCACAACTGCCTTGAGAACTTGGTCACAATTAAATGGACAGTATTTTAGAAGACTTGGCTGAAGTGACTTAGCAGTTAATACTACAGAATTCAGATCAGTGTCTTATTAAAAACTCACCTGGGGTGCTAGAGTAATTGGGGGGATCGCTTTATAAACTATATCAATGTCTAACCAATGTATTATATAACTGAAACTAACATTAAAAAAAACACACCTGAAAAATATGCCAATCTGAAACCCTTTCTAGAGATACTGTCATCAGAGTGGAACCTGATCCAGATGTGGTCTTGTGAAGAAATATATGGTGGTGGAATTGTGGACCCGCAAGCTCGGTAACTTTCAATATTCTTATATGTTTCTATCGTCAACCAGTCCAAACTGCATCTTCTGGACCCTTGAATATCAAAATCCTGAAAACTACAAATAAAAAGTCAGAAAGGGCTATTAGAAAGAGTAATTTTGGAAAAAAAAAGTTTAGAAAATTATCATAATAAAACATAACTGAGGACTTTATTAAAAGCCTCCATATAGTTATTGATTCTCCTGGGTTCTCCAGACATACAACCATATCATCAGCAAATAATAATACTGCTTCTACGTTACTAATATTTGCATCTCTTTCCAGAGTAATACTTCTTTGTAAGTAATGTCAGATTCTAAAACAATGCTAAGAAACAGATGACAGTGGGCACCATTTTCTTCTGTGTGTATGTATTTAGGAAAGACCATTTCTAATTCAGAACATCCTAGATTGTTCTGTGTTTGAACTCAAAATACTATTCTATAATCTGATAAACTGAAGTACACACAGAAAAAATCAGCCTTCTATTAGATTAGACTGGTTCACCTGCTTGCTTAGTGAAAAGTCTGTAGCTTACATTTTCAGGAGAGCAAATGGCACAAATTTGAGCAAAGTAAAAAAAAAAATAAATAAAAAATTTAAAAAATGAACAAATTTTTCAGTAAAAAGTCCCAGAGTTTGAAAATACTTTTTAAAATATGTTACTATATTGCCAAACATTATCTTGTAGTTCATAAAATATGGACATGAGTAAAGGGCAAAACAAAGTCAAGTAAATAAGAGCACATACAAAATTAGTCACTGCTATGAAAAAAGAGAAACGAAAATATCATTTTCCAGTAACACGTGTCACCAAAAAGTGAAGATCTGACTTCATCTCCTTGCCTCTGCCTTATGCTGTGATAATAAATTTAACTATCCAAGGATTATTACACCAGGATATTTCCTCTTCAAATATTCTGAATAACTGTAACAAAGGCTGATAGACGATTTGATTGTTTCCAGTTTTTCACTATTATAAACAATGCTCTGAAGAATCTTTATCCATGTTTCTCTCTCGATACACAGAACTAAGCACTTCTCTAGGACATATTTTTCTACAAGTAGAATTGCTAGGTCAAACGACAATCCCACTTTAGATGTGATAGACACTAAGAAAAATGTTAATATTAACTCACAATTCCACTGAATGTGTAGGAAAGTATCTTATACCCCACAACTCTGGCAAAATAAAATATTCTAATTAAAAAAAATTGTTACCAATTAGGTGGAAAAAATATTATTGTTCTATTTTGCATTTATTTACTGAGACTGAAACACTTTTCCCTATGTTTATTAGCTAATTCTATTTCTTTTCCCGTGAATTGCCTTATTATATCCTTCAACCATTAAAAATTGTTCTTATTTTTCAAAGAGCTCTTTAATGGTATAAAATTGTACCTGTCTGGAGTATGTCTGTTGTGAAAGATATACATATATTCACAAACATTCTAACAGTTATTGCAGGTCTTTTTAATTTCAGTAACTAGTGGGCATGAAATGGCATCTCTCGTGGTTTTAGGTATACTTCCTTGAAGAGCGATGTTGAACATCTTTTCTGTGCTTACTGGTCATTCTTATATCTTCTGTAAAGTGTCTGTTTAAGTCTTTTGCTCATTTTAAAAACTTGGGGTTTCTTCTTGAGTTATAAAAATTCCTTTTATATTCTTGATTCAAGTCCTTTGTTTGATACATATATTGCTAATATTTTCTTCTAGCCTGCATAGATTATCTTCGTTTTCTTAATGGTATCTTTCGGTGATCATATGTTTTTAATTTGTTTGGATGAAACCTAATTTATCATTTTTTTTCTTTTACGTTTAGTGCTTTTAGTGTTCTAGGATACCTCTGCCTACCCTAAGATCAAAGATATTCAATGATGACTTCTAATATTTTAGAGTTTTAGTTTTTGCATTCATACCTAGGATCTTGAAATAATTTTTGTGTCTTGGGGATAGGTTGAGATTCTTATATTAATTTTTGTTCTATCATGCAGTTAAATTACTGTCTGATCACCTTGAACTTGTAAGGGTTTGGTTTTACACTTCGTTAGTGAGTTTGTTCAACTTTGTCCTAAGTCTAAGGTGAACTCTTAATTGTAGGACACTGTCTTTATAAAGTATGACATCTCTGGGGTTCCAAAAAGACCCTGAAGGAATTTACCAAGCCCTTCGAACTCAGCAGGTTTCAAACGCCGAACTCTGCCTCTGCTGTGGTGGACAGGGATCAAACCCGAACTGCCTCAGCTGCAGTGCATAGCAGCTGAAAGTCTTGCAGGGCTTGTCCTACTGGGTTCCTCCTAGTCTCTTTAAAACATACAGTTCTGGGGTTGGCCAAAGGTTTGAGAATTTGTGTGCTGATACAGGGCTTCCTGCTTCGTGGCTCTCTCGTTTCTCAGGTTTGCCGTTTCAATTTCCAGGCACTCTGGCAGCCTCGACTCCATCCTCTGACACCTCCAGTTGACACTGTGGCAATGTGACTGAGTTGTTCCGATGGATTGGGAGGCAGATGGGAAACAAACGTCTCATCCACATGGTTTCCTTCTTTCAAAGTCTGAACCCCTTCTAGTTTCTTCCAGCTTTTGATTACAAGCCAGTGCCTTCAAACAGTTTTTGTTTTTAAAATTTTATCCAAAGTTGATAATTCTTTATGGAAAAGCTAGTCCCCTTCAAGCTAGGGAATCCCTTAACATACTTTTAATCCACTAAAATGTTTAAGATTCATAAAAGTAAGTTTTAAATCAATGTATTAAAGCTGTATATTTTTCTGTAAGTACTCTTTCAATTATCTTCCAATAGTTTTAAACTGTAATACTTTCACTATGGAAACAAACATGTCATTTAAAAATATTTTATGTGTTCCACTGTGATTTCTGTCTTTAATACAGAAATTATTTAATAATAAGTTTCCAAACACGTGGGTGTTACTCCGCCCCCCTCACCTGTTTTTTATTGTGTTCAGAAAACCAATCTGAATGATAGTCTTAGATATACATTCAGAATTCCTTTGTAATATAACAAAAATTTTTAAAATAAATGTTCCTGATGTCTTTGAAAGAATGTATATTCTCTCTTCACTGAAATAGGTAAAAACATCATATGAATATATAAAATATGCTCCTACTAGATCAAGCTAATTTATCAGATCTTCTGTATCTTTACCAATATTTTTTCTGTTCACTCTATTAAATTCTGATCAGAGGAACATGTATAAAACTTCCACTGTAACTGTGAATTAGTCAGATTTGCTTGGTGACTCCCCAATATGTATTTTAGGCAGTGTTACTAGGTACACAAGGTCACAAGGTTTACCACAAGTCTGCCTTCCTAGTGGATAACTTCAGCGTTACTAATATTTTGTGTCTTAAGTTCACTCATCTCTTGATCGTTATTTACAAAGCTTATCTTTTTCTATCTCCCTTTTTTAGATTTTCTGCATTAGTTTTGTTTTAGGTATGCTATTATAAGCCTTTTCATAAGGTCTGTCTTTTAAAAGTTAAATGAGGTTTTATTGAATAGCCTTTCTATTTGAGAGTTCTCATTTTCTTCCTTTACTGTCTTCTTTTGTATTAATAGGGTTTTGCCTTTTAAAAGAGTACTTTTTCCTCTACTAGGTGCTACTTCTATTTTTTTAGTACTTATCTTTAGATGTTGTATTTCAAATACTAAAACACACGTTCTAATAAAGTTCAAGTAAAGATGTGTTTTTATTCTCTCAATTTGGTGGAAAATTTACATACTGATTTTTACTAATCTCTTAACTGAAGTTTTGCATTCCTTTCACTTATGAATATAAACAAACCATGATAATATTTCCATTTACAGTACCTATCAGTCTATCACCAATAGAAATCACATATAATTTCACATTGCATTTCAGTTTTAACAGACATCTGGAATAACTATTTACAGTCCAAACCACTTTGAAATTCAGTAGTTGTCAGAATCATCGCTTGCTCCCTAATATGTTAATAAGCATATACAGCTATATTACAAATCTTAAAAAATATCTCATAGGTATATTCCAATATAATTGGCTCCCTCTGTAATATTATGTATTTTATTTTATGAATTTAAAAACATTATTCTGGGAAAGGATCTATAGGTTTCAACTAACTACGAAGCGTTCATAGCATAAAAAAGATTAAGAAAAACTGCTATATTGAAGTTACAGTATCTAGAGTAAATTTGTGTTCCAATATAATTTTGTTGGCTGTTTTTGTTAGCATTAAACTTTTTTCATATTCTGGAAATCTGGGTTGCAGGCTTATATTATAGGTTTTCTGGTGCTCTCTTTTTAAAAAATCTTCTGTCCCTCTAGAGTCCTCCGCATCTGTTTCTGTAGCTACTTCCACCTGGGTCTACATTCCAGAGCCTGTCTTAACATGGTGGTTCAGAGTATTACAGACCCTGTCAGGGAGTCAGTATGTGACTTAGTGAAATTCCTATTTGTTAGGGTATGTCCTCACACATCTCTAAGCTCTCAGCCCCATACAACTTCAGGCAATGGTAGTGGAAGTTTTTCTCAGCCTTCTTTTGTGGGCAAAATATCCTGACCAGGGCCCTTGGCTTCAAGCAGGAAACCAGAGCCCAGACCTCTATCCTCTATGAATAAAGTGGACTTTGTTGATTTTGGAAGGTTTCAAAGGAAGAGAGTGAAGTAAAAATGCCTTTATATCACCATCTTCAACTAGTTTTATAAGAAGAGTTATAAGTATTATCTAGATTTTAATTTCATTTTAAACTCAGGAGTAAATGTTGATTTTCTTTTTACCAAAATGCTTTAAAACATCTATCTATTCTAGATAATTATACTTGTACTTGTTAATAAATTAATTAAAAATTCCTAACACTGACTCATTTGCATATCTAAATGAACTGTATTTGATAATGGTATAAAATTCTTTTGAACAATTTACTTAAGATTTTCCATTAATATTCACAAGTAAAATTTGACTATCTTTGTGTATATGTACATAATAACTTTGGTATTACCATGATAATAATTTCAGTAAAAACTAGGACAACTACTAAAATCACTTTCTAATCTTATTAGGCTGTGTAAATCCAAATTCATTAACTCCTTCCAGAATTTGGGAAATCTTCCTTAAATGTGGGGCTCACATCTTATTTTGTTTTGCATTTCAGTACTGTACTTGGTTTTTAAGTGCAGCTTCTTTGTGAAACCTCAGAGATCCAACACATGATCAAAACCAGATGGCCGTATTCCACTGAGCCTCCTTTGTGCTGGCAGGAATTTCCAAGTTTTACATAACTGAGCTGGTAGGCTGCAAATTTAATTTTGGGGCTGGATTTTTAGGTTAAAAGATAGAAATGTCCAAAAATTCCAGTTTTATGTTGAAAAAATATCCAATGTTTGGAACTGCTATGGTAAAATGTTATTTTGTATGCACATTTATACTTAGTTATATTACAAGCAACAAAAAATAGGCATATTGCTCAGATTACAGCATTGGTTTTTCTGTAGAAGGGTAATCTTAATGACACATCCTACCAATCCATCAGGCAAGAGAATCACACTTCTCACAAGGGAGTGAAAACAGCCTCTACAAGTTCAGCTCCAGCGTTCCAGAAGATGTGGCCTAGGTCTGAAGGAACCAAAGAAAAACAAACCATATGGTCTGTTTTATGGCTTCCACAGAAAAATGGGAATAGACCACAGTTGTGTTTCTCAAGAGAATGGTTCTCTCTCTAGTTGACGGATATGAAAAAAGAAGATGGGAGAACATTCAAAAGCAGGCTAAATTTACAATCTCATTTTTAAAAAGTGTTAAATGAAGGGATTGAAGTCTATGATTTGCAAAATCTCTTCTAATTTTAAAGTTCCATGATTTTTACCTTTAAAAATGTTATCAATGAAAGAATGTTGACGACGCCTTTGTGCTGTTGCAGAATGCTGCCTGTGACAGAAATGGTATTCTTGTGTTTCAGTTCCAACCACAGTTCTTTGCTAAGGCACACAACTTTTCTTTCCCCCTCAGGCAAATTTTTTTTTGTCTGACAGCCTTGACATAATTTCCCTAAGGAAGCAATATTTAGTTCCACTGAATATTTTCTCCTTAATATCTTACCCCGACAATTTTTGTGTTATTTTAAATGTTTTTCAAAATGAATCTTAATCTTTCTTATTTATATGATATTTACTCTTGAACTCTTAAACTTATGGCTATTTCCTCCTGAGTATCTTCCACGTTTGCTTTAACTCATTAAGGTTTCCACTAAAAAGACTAAGGTTATGGGCTAGGTCTGCAAGTGAATTAGTTTTTTTTTTGTCCCATGGCCAAAGAGTATACTCTTGAACCTAATTAGCTATTTTGCAAATGTGTACCTTTTGTTAAAATGCGGCCTAGAAGAATACAGATGGCTCAGTGCAAATCCATTACCATCAACAGGAAATATTCAAAAGACATGCCCTAACAGTAGCGCACAGATGGGCCATCATTCGTACCCTTAAGATGGTATTTATAACAATAATTTGTTACATTTTCTGAAAATCATCTTCTTATATTATTGCATGTTGAGTGATAATACTTGGAAACATAATTTGTATTTGTAATAAAATAGTACATAAGAATATAGAAATATGCCAGAATACCTTATAGTAATGATTTCCCCTGGGTTTGCCCTTATAAGCCAGCTACAGTTGATCTTGGTAGGATATTCAGAAGGCCAGCCTGGGCTTGTGATTATTCCACTTGGTGCTCGAATTTGTTCTGGAGTCTCTCCACAAGCTGTAAGATAGCCAAAGCAATCTTAGTTAATTATTATACATTAAAACAAAGCATTAAGTAAATCAGTGTTTATTAAAAAATAACCCTAACACTTTAGACATCAAATCATATACAATGAAATATTGTTTTATCAACTTTTAAAAGCCTTTATTATTTTAATGGGTTATTTTATTTTTCTCCTTTTTAGTCAAAGCACCTTATCCTAATTAATTTCGGAGAGGCAGAGAAGGTGTTTGGATCTTGAAATAATTTAAGAGTCAGAATTACTAGCAGTAGCTTTGGAGATGAATCAATTGCTCCATCAATCCATCCATCCATCCATCCATCCATCCATCCATCCATCCATCCTTTTTTTGAAACTCACCTTTTAAATTTATTTTCTTTATTATAAACTACCTAAAGTTCAATATTTACTGAACTACTATGCTTAGATCCTTAGGAGTACCATTTTGCTTTCTGGACACTTTAAATAAAACACTATTATATAGTCTTCTAAACAAAATAATTAAGGGAAAGCACAGATAAACATGATAGTAAAATGCTTCATTGTTAAATAGTGGATAATTGGATAAAGACAACCAAATATTACTTCAAAATTACTCCAAAGTATTTTATTAATAGTTCCAAATTTTATTACAGGGTCATAAATGATTCCTAAATTATTTTAATAATAAAGGTTTGAATAGTGGTTAAAATATCATATGTGACCAGATATTTAACTATCACATAAAAATATAGAATACATTCAAACTACCGACACTTTCCTGAATTATTCTCCTTGATTATCTTGAACTCCCACAGTAATAGTCAACATTTTAAATATCCATTAATTCAGCTGATCACCTGACAATTTATTCTCTCTTAATTTGAAAACGTCACTGGGCTACAAAAATATATAATGAAAGTTCAATTCTTCAGTAAAATTTAAAATCCTAGAACCTCTTATTTGATGCGATTTTAACAAATTGGAATATCTGATTTGTAAATAATAGATTAGAAGTGGCAAATTAGGAGGAGAGTAGCTGCTAGGGGTACACAGGCAATTATCAGAAGCAACGAAGGTAAATTTCAGAAAAATAATAAAATGTACTGAACTCAAAAACTGTTGAGAGCTCAGAACTGGTACACCACCACCCACCTATCTTCCCAAAAGTAGGAGAAGACTCTCAGTACATGATAATTAGTAGTCATACCTAGCTAAAGGAGTTGTTGAGTGAATAAATGAATCATTGCAAGCAAAGTGCCTGATACAATATATAGCCTGAATCTTCATGCTTGAGTTCTGCTGTTAGTTAAAAATTAAAATTAGGTAACCCAATTTGTAGATAGGCAAGTACCCCCTATTACAATGATAATTTGGAAAATTGACTTTTTTTCCTGATAAGAAGTTATAGTCTCCTCAATAGAGGCTAGAATGCTAGAAAATATTCTGTGCAATTCAAAAAACCTTTTATGCATATGATCAAAATAAAGCAAGCTACATTGCTTAACCAATCCTTATTTCTACAGAATAACCCATTTCCTGAAGAAAACATGCAAGTAAGGTTTTAAAAGCATATTTTTCTGCAGCAAAAATGTTCATGCCTAAAATGCATCTACCTTGGAATTAAGGTACATTGCTTAAAGGACCTTAACGCCAATTACCTTTAGAACACAGAGACTCATGGCACAGTATACAAGGATATAATATATTTGAGCCTAGCACACATCTTACTGCCCACCGACAGGTCAAAGCTTCCAATGTCTTTTTTTGTTACATTTAATTAAAAGTAAAATTTTCTTTACAAAAATTGTTTTAAATTTTAATAATACTTCAGAAAAAGACTTTCAGATACTTTAATTTTAATGAATGATAGATACTTCTAGAAAAAATTTAACCCAATGCGATTCTATTTTAAGAGCTTATTAACAATGAAGTGCCAGAGTTTTGCTTCCAACTATGCTCTAATGAGTTATCACAATAATTAATGAAAGATACCCCGTCATTCAAAGCCATTTTTCTTTTTTAATTATCTCTTGCCAAAGCATTCTAGAGTGGTATATTGAAGAAATCCTTAAATTCATGACAATAAAAAACAACATACAAATAAATAAGCAAAAATAATCATCTCTCTCCCAGAAAACTTCCTTTTCTTTAAAAGACTTATCTACATTTTAAAAAATACAATTTTGAGTTAAATTATATTTAACCTAAAATCATCATACTGTACTGGCATATAAGTACTCAAATACTTATTAGCTGATTGAACAGCAACGGTATACATACAAAAACTAGGTGGGAACAATTTATGACAAAGCAGACAGTTGTAAACCTTTAAATGAATAGACTAAATATAAAGAAAAAAACTACAAAGAATTTCATTCTTTTGTTTTATTAGGTTTTGTTTAAAAAAATCTCTCCCCCCTCCCAAATACTTGAGAAACCCATAGGTGGTGCTCTTAAACCAAAAACTAAAGAATTTGTGTTCTGATATTAATGCTCAAATGTACTGTTGTAAATATTTTTACAGAAATGCCCAAGAATAAGACCCACTATCCATAAGAATGGTTATCTTAGAATTCAATATCTTAACATTTCTAATTCAATAAGCATTTAAAAAATAAACTGTAATATTATAATGTTTCTCCCTTAACTGGTCATACATATTTTAATATATAAATTTTGCACATTTACAATATGACTGAATTTGGCATTTTGTTTCATATCTATCAGTGGCTTTTTATCAATACATTTTTGCACAAACAAGACATTGGGGGCATGTAGATAAATAATCATAGCACAATCATAATTTATTCCCTTCTTTGAGAAAGAATAAATTCAAATGCCATAAGAGTAAGACTAACCTTAGGAACCATTAGAAAAATTTTCCCCTCCTTTTGGGTTAACAGTTTGCCTATATATACCGGTAGATTTGGAATCAGAAGACCTAGACTTACTGGCATTGTCATAATGTAAATGACCAGACTTTTTTGGGTCTTGGTTGCCTCATATATTAAAATAAGGACTTGCTACTTGAATAACTCTAAGGTTTTTTCCAGCCCTAGATCATGACTGTGAATTGATTAATCTTTCCTTACCTTCTTGCTTTGAATTTTTTCTTTGACCCACTGAAATCAAAATTTTAATTCTTAAATTGATAAAAATCTTGCTGGCAGGCAAAGGCTATCACTGACCTCACTGCAAAAAACAGACTCCCAGTCCACATGGTACTTGATCTCTGTAGAGCACCTGACAGTGACATTTTCTTCTTGATACTGTACTACCTTGCCTTTGCTTACATCACCTCTCCTCCTGTCTGTGATAGTTCTCAGGCACTAGGCTCATCCTTCCTCAATCAGCTCCGGATAGGCTGGTGCCCACGGTTCATTCCCGAGCCTTCTGCTCTTCTCAGTCTCTATGGAAAATCTCATTCAGTCCTACACTTTTGATTGTGACCTACAGTTCATGGGTTTAAAATCTCTCACACAGAGATTGCATAGTCAAATGTCTACTGAACATCCCAACCTCAAATTCAACACAATCAGAACTGTGTGCTTCCCAAATCCTTCTCTTCATCCTATGCAGTAGTTCCCTCTTGTTGGGGTTTCTCTCCATGATGGTAGCTAAGCACAGGCAACCAGGGTGCAAACTTATTAAACGAAAAAGTCCAGAATAAACAAATCGTAAGTTTTAAATGGTGCTCCATTCTGAGTAGCATGATGATATCTGCTGTTCCGCTCCGACCTGCCCGGAATGTGAATCATCCTTTAGTCTAGCATCTCCACACTGTACACTACCGGCCCCCATCAGTCACTTAGTAGCTGTATCTGTTATCAGATCAGTTATCAGAGACCACATTCAAATAACTACGACACTGTACTGTTATAATTTTTCTATTTTACTATTATTGTGGTTAATCTCACATGTCTAATTTATAAATTAAACTGTGACATAGCAATGTATGTATAAGAAATAACATTATATATAAGGTTTGTACTATTCATGGTTTCAGGCATCCATGGGGGGTCCTGGAACATATCTCCCGCAAAAAAGGGAGGACTACCGTATTCTGAATCTTTACATCCCTAGGCATCACTTCAAAGAATAGTCACATTGCCTAATTCAAATGAAAAGGAAACCTACTTTAAGAATACTACAGGCAATCTCAAGCGTTTTCAAGCACAGGAAATAAAGAAAAGCCAGGCCCCACAATGACTAAAACTCAAATCTGAAAGCCAGAGTTGAGGCTGCCTTCACCATGTCTTAGGGAATCAAGGCCTGTTTTATCTTCTACACATCTGCTCCAATCTTCCAATTGGCTTCCTTTGAGTCTTCTATTTTTTTCATTATTTCAGTGTCATATAATGATTTCCCATCCCCAACTCATCATAACTCTTCAGCTCAAGCAGCTATCAACTGCAATTTCATTTTTTCTTAGTTTATTATATTTATACTGTTATACATTTATATTATACCTTTTCATATAAAACTTTTGGTGACTTACTGTTCCAATCAATTTGATAATACTTAAACTCATTTCCTTGCTTGAAAATGGCGATTAAAACACTAACTACCTACTATATAGTGTTGCAAGGATTAAATACAATCATTTTGGTAAAGGACTTAGCACATTGCTCAAACTGCAGTAAACTATCAATAAATAACATCACATGATATGCCAAATCAGACTGGCTGGGTGATAGTAACACCTGGCAGGCTGCAATGTGATGACTACTTAAGGCTGTGGTCAGACGATGTAGGAAAGAGGGTGCGACTGTTTATTGAATATGCAATTGGGCACCACTATGCTCTAGAGAGAATGAGAAATGATGCTATGGTTAACTAGTTATCTGACACCTAAGTAGAAGCTGGGATAAAGATGGGGTTGAGATACATACAAAACATTGCTTTAGAAAATGAATCTCTTTTAGTTTTAAACCAAAATGTTTATATTGTTCTGATAGCTTGAACCTCATATTTTGAGATTTTGACTATCCCCCCAATTTAGAATATAACAAACCTGATCTTCTTTTACCTACATTTATTACCCATACCTTCTCTACGGCTTATATGTAATTATTTTAGCTACATGCTGACTAGTTCTTCACTGAGAATTAGTTTCCATGTAATTGACAAATAGAGGAATCTTGTCGTATAATGAAAAGCTGTGAAAGATTTTATTCCCAGCATGTTAATGATTTGAAGTAACCAGAGGCAAGAGTTTTCACAGTTACAGAAAAAATGCAAAAATCCTACAGAAGGGCTTTCTTTTACTGTAAGTAGTGGTTACTTTACTGGCTTGACTTTCCTCCATACTAAGCTGTCTTGGCAGGCTGCAAGTAAGACATCTCCTCACTATAAAAATAAAATGAAATACCTTAATTGAAATATATCTTATACTTTCAGTTTTGATTGAATTGGTCTCCATTAGAAGCAAATGTCTTCAAGGAGGAAGGAAGTATGAACCCTTGAGTTTACAGCTGCAAAGTATGGTCTGATTTTAGGTGTAAGTCAGGGGATATTTGACAGTGCTAGAATTTGACTGATAATTGTTAGGGCCGCACTTACTAAGTTAATTTGTAAGTGATCTGTTCCAGTATTACTTTTCCCATCAGCTCTGTTTGCTTAATGTCTGACTTTGCAGAATGTGAGACTTTCAGGAAAACATACAAGGCATTATGACAGAAATGACTATATTTTAGGTTTTGTTAATTCAGCTTTTGTAATACATCTTTTAATAACCAGTATTAACTTTCTGTTCTTGGAACACAAGCATCTACAAAAACCTATCTATATTTACTTTGGTCAGTATCTATAAATATAAACAAACATTCGAGTATTTTGGATGATGATACATCTCTCTACTTTTCATAAATTTCCCTTCTAGAAACAGAAACTCCCAAATTAAAGGGGTTCTCAATGTTTATTCAAAAGACAGCAATTTTCAAATTTCTTCTTCATAGGAGCATGTGGTGATTAGATTATCTAATTAGCTCCCAAAAGCCTATTTAATTCCTAATGAATCTAGTATACAGAACATCTGAAATGAAAAATAAAAGAAAATGGGATTATTACAATACGAGTGGTTAAGTTGCACTGAAAGGCTAAGCTAAATACATATGGTTTTAAAATTTATCATTAGGTTGACAATTAAGAAACAGTGAATTAACTGAAAAATGAATTTCATTCTGATCTTTTCAATCAATGACAGAGTTCTTAATAAGATTTTGGTAGTATCAGTTTCCAGATTTAAAATACAAAGATCTCACTGCATAGTTTAGGAAACAAGGAAACACTGATTGAGAAATACTCAAGATGCCTCCCATATCTATCTTGACACTATTTTAATATTCCCACAGAAAAGCAAAAAACTATGATTTTAAAACTAAATTAGCAAACCATGCCTGTTATCTTTAAAGCAATCATTTAAAAAATGGGAAGTGTTCAAACAACCTCTGTTTTAGAGGACACATGGGAAAGGAGAAGATGACTTCAAAATAATGTCAAATCAACTTCCCTTAAATTAAAGATTTCATGTTTTTAAAGCCTAACCACTGAGGCACGCAAGAAAATGTATTAGAGCTGAACTACTTCTAAAAGAAAAAGTACAATTTCCTGTTCCAGAGATGAAGAACTCATCCACAAATGAGTTATTTTCAAAACTGACAAGAGTTGACACTTTATGACTAAAAGCAGTTGAGACTGAAAGTGACAGGAAAACTTTGTGCCTTTAAGCTTTAATAAATCACAAAACTGAAATGTAAGTGAAAATCAGATTTGCTTACTGACCACCTAAGTATGAAAGATAGATATGAAAACCGTAGTTTTGTAAGAATGAGATATGCTTATTAAGTGAATCCAAGAAATATGTAAACAGTTATGAGAGCATAGGAGACAATGTAGTCCTAAATGATATAGTGCATGAAGTAATTTTAAGCAATGTATCATACAGGCATGTGGTAATATTAAACAGAATCAAAGGTCCACAACAACAAAAAACACGCTGCATTATGTAAGCACAGAACAGGGAGGGTTTACTTAACTATTGACACAGGATTTCTTTCATACAACAGAGTAAAACCAGAGCAAAAAGCACATTCCAAATTGGAAAAATTTAATGACTAAATTCCATAGACACTAGTCAAGGCAGGCTGCTACAAAAAGAAGTGATATGATCCAAATATTTTGGAAAAGATTATTTTGCAGTGCTGCAACCTGTGGAAAGAGAAACTGATGCAGTAAGATCAGCTAAAAAAGCAAATACAGAAGAAGATCCACTATTTATAAAGTTTTATTTTATTAGTTTCAGTATGAAACAAAATTCACCCTGTTTGTAAACAAAAAACCTTCCTAGTCAATGGTGGTCATCGTTATCATTTGGCCATCTTGTTTCTCAGAGTACAGAGTGTTTTATAAATGCTAACCCCATTGCGGCTGATAAATACAACAGCAATTCCAAATGTTGAAAATACTAGTAAGAAGGGTTTGATTCTAATGGAAATAAAGGTACTTAAAAAAAATCTCCAAAATAAAAAAATCAGTAAGCAAATGGGATGGTGTGAATGGCCACATGGGATGAGAATAAGAATAATCCTGAAGGTTAACAAGTGAACCATGCAAAACATGGAAAATATTGTGCCTATGCAAGCAACGAAAGGCACTCTGGCTCAGAAAAATCAGAACATGTAGTTAGATGGTTAGTATAAAAAACAGATACCTACTGCCTCACTGTTAACTTAGGAGAAGGGTAGCCGTTTGAAAACTTAAAGACTAAGAATGGTACACAGTGTTGAAGATGAGATTTCCGTTACAAGTAGAAGTTTATGGTTCAGAGGTTCAAACTTGTGACTTAATTTAAGAGAGGAGTGCATGGTCAGGTTTGCGGATCCCACAGCCGCTGATAACGTTGATGTGTTAGGTACTTCCTTTTCTCATTTTATTTTTAGTATCAGCCTTATTTGAGAGATGAGGGAAAAAATGGAGGCACAGAGAAATTAAGTAATTTTTCTAAGGTCACAAAAAAGTTATTAAGTGTCACAAGTGGGATTGGAACCCAGGAAACAGGCTTCAGGAGCTGCACTCTTAACCACTAAGGCACACCACCACCCACTAAGGCACACCACCCACTAAGGCACACCGCCATCCACTAGGGAGCTCCCTAAGACACCTGGAATGACTACAGGAGGTGAAAAGCAGTGCCTCAATAGAATTTCAATAAAGATAAAAGTGGTCTATTTTGGAACAACGATCTCTTGGTCCTGTATTAACGTGGAGAAAAAAGATTCAGAATCTACGATAACACAGAGAATGAGGGTGTATTTAGATTTAAAGCTTCTAAAACTGATTCCTTTTTGCTACAAATCTATGTAGGGATCGCAGGCAGGAGTGGACTGCATTTTAGACTCTTTGGAATAAAAATAAAAACCTTTATAAACAGCATTCTAGAACCTTTAATGAAAATGTACACATACACATTAATTATAATTATAGATAAGATGATTAGGGCGTAGGGTAGAATAGTAGCAATAAGGGGATACAGTGAAGGCTGAGGGAGATATTTCAAAGGAAAAGAAGAAAGAAGAGGAAAGTGGAGAAGACTGAATGACTAATGAAAGGTGGTAGTGTTCTCAAAGAGGGTTAATATTGGACAGGCAGGCAGAGTTTAGAAAGCAAGTACGTTGAGTGCGAAATCTCTGGGCCACAGAGAACACTGGGCAAGTGATCAAATGAGTGTCAGAATCTGCAGGATGAACAAGGTTCAAGTACAAGAGTGGCTCTTTGTCACATATGACACAGCGTGGCCCTGCAACCTCAATAGGAAACACAAGAAGCCCACACTAGGAAGAAACTACTTCAGTTTGAAAGTCCTCTTTTTGCCCATACCTAGTGTCTTAGGTTTATTCCCTGCACCTAGTGTCTTGATTTCTTTGACCCTCTGTTGTCCAGACTCCTCGAATAGGTTTTCTGACCACCTGGTCCCTGATCTGAGATCTGTCATAACAGAAATGTCAGAACAAGAACCCACTGAGGATGGACAGAGCTGGAGAGAGACAGAGCCTGGACATGAGTAATATTCCCTAAAAATTACTCAAAATTTCATGCTGATATTTTCAAGCAGTCAGAAAACTGAACTTCTTTTATGGAAACAATTACTAGCACTCTAATAGCAATATTTATCAGTCTAAGATGGAAATGTTTTAAATTATCATTTAAAAAGTAAGAATCAGTAGTGCAAGGAGAAAAACTTATATTAATCTACCACTCACACTGAGAACTCTCTCATTATTCTCAGACCTATTACTAGAAATCACACATTTCTACGGCAAGCAGGAAATCTTACATCCCGCTACTTAACAGTTAAATGAATATTCTTCTGCATTAGCACAGTTACTTTAGAATAAACGCAGCAATATTTATTCCTATCACTTATTCCTATTATTCTAAGTAATGTTTTTTTAAGGACCAAAATATTTCACTTCATCATTAGTTCTAATAAAGGCAGGCCATTCCTTAGTTCCTTGAAGGTCACTAAAATCCAGAACAAGAAATAATTAAGGGCTACATGGCAGTAAAATATATATATTTTTTAAAGTCAAAAGACACACAAAATGGAAAAATATAGAAGAAAAAAAAAGCCCAAAAGATTTTCTAGTTCCAGTATGGTTAGAGCATAATATGAATAAGATAGACAAGTATTCTTAATGGAATTACCTAACCAGCTTTACCCTAAAGTTCCTAAGGAGTAAGAATAACTTTGAATTTGCTAGCAAAGCATAAGATAAGATGAATAAGGAAGATTCGACCTTTTGTAAGGGTATAAAAGGACATTTTTTTCCCTGAAAGGGCATATACAGAAACTATTAATACAGTACCTACACTTTCCAATTTGCTAAGCACTTTATATAAAAGACTAAAATGCTAGGTAAGCTACTATTTCTATTTCCTGAATGGGAAAAAATTATTAATGTTTAAAGTTTACTGTGAATCTTGCTGGAAATATGAAAGAGGTAAGGCAGAAATCAGCACCTGAGCCAAGACAGATTGGCGTTGGGGCTCACGATTTTCTAAGTCATTTCTATCAGCTTTGATAAAATTTTAGGATATTCACATCTTCCTCTCAGAGTATTCCAGACTTACTGTCTCTGTGAATGTTGATACTCAGAAATAAACATAATACCTGTCAGAATGTGTTTAAGTAGAGAGTAAAGAAGAACTATTATCCATTTTGTTCTGGATACTGTATTTCTATTACTGCAGTTAAGATTAAATCACCCCTAACTTCCACTGAGCTATGAGTCAACTGAAATCCCAAGTCCAGTCTGCTCACCTGCTAAGTGACTGCCTTTTGCTTATCAGTTGCACAGTACCTCCCATTCAAATTCATGCCTTAGCAAAATTATAAATAATTAACGCACTATCACATGAAAGAATTATTCTCAAAGTAAAAAAAAAAAAAAAATGATTCTCAAAGTTGATGAGTAGAAAAGAAAATGTTAAATGTTTGAATAGAACTTGTTTTTATATCTTCACTCCAGTGGATGAATTCCACTTACAACATCCAAGCATCACATGCTATTGTCACTTTACGACCTGTTCCATGGTCCTGGTACTCACATTTACTGTTCTAATGCTGAGTCTATTTACTGTTTATTATAATAATGTAACATAAAATTATAATGCATAGTAATCTTGCTATAATTATATAATTATTCAATAAACATTAAATAAATAAATGTAATTATATAATATAAAAATGTTTCACATAAAATATATTATTGTATAGTAAAACATAAATAAGATTTAATTATACAGTAGATAATATTATATATAAAAGTATGTTAGTTATAATATGACCATTACTTTTCTTTCTAAAACTTACAGAGAGTACTCTATGCCAAAGACTTAAGTGTCTCATAAATAAACTCTATAAAGGCAGGCAATGCCTTTAAAAATTAATAATATCCTAAACTAATGGGTATGGTCTTTTAAAAAAATATATACCATCTTATATTCTCTACTCTTTTTCTTCATTTGAAGGATAATTTCTTGGGTTCACACACTGTTATACTTTTATATTCTGAAATCCTAAAAACCCTAATGGATTCATTATCACCCCAAATATAATAAACTTTCTTACTCTTCTTCATTTGAAACATGGGTAAGACACACTTTTATAATACTGATCAAAAGAAATGGTGAAATTATTTTTTAGTAAGCTTAGCAAGAGGTCCTTTGTACCTTTTGTATTTGTTGCTTTATTCATATAACTTTACTATAGTTAAAAAATAATTACAAACTGCTATCAAATAACTATTTCCTTTCAGATTCTTTATTTGGAAGATCTGAAAATTCTAGGATAATGGAAGTGTTACCAGACTAGATGTTCTTCCAGGGAAACTGAAATAGCATGTGATAGTAAGTAACCCTAAAACTAGTTAAAAACGAAAGCCATTCTACTATAGTGCTTATTCTACACTATTGCAAAATGTTGCTAATTTGTAAGCAAATTGATTGTAAATTAGAAAATAATATAGCCTAATTAAAAAAGGCTACAACTTAACATTATTAGTTTTAAAGAGTTATAAGTTCAGCAGTGTCCTCTAGTATTAGAACAGAAACCATAAAATGTAATTACACATCAGCAAGAAAGGGTGATGATTCTGATGGAATAAAAATTTTGATGGAATAAAGGAAGAATAATGCTTAAAAACTACTTGTAGTCTATTTTATATGCTCTCCTATTTCCTGGTTTAAGAAAGAAACTTCCTAAGTAGATAGTCTCTTCCTCAGCTCTCAGAAATGTCAGCTTTGCCTTGCAAAAGATTGTAAGTCAAATGTAAAGTAGACTCAAGATCAAGCTGACCTCCAAAAGAGCTTTCAGCTATGGGCATTACAAGGTACAAACATCAAGAAGCTCTATCATTGTCAAACTGGAAATAATGTGTTAATCCTCACATGTAAAAACCTTAGACTTGAGAAAGCAGCAAGCCCCCAACATCTGTTCCTATTAGCAACCAGAAAATTTTTTTTCCCGAATTTCAGGGTATTTTTACCTAATTATAAGGGAAAGAAAACCTCATTCTCTGATTCTTTGCAATAGCACAACTCCAGGCTATGAACTGAAAAGAGTTATAATTTTGAACAGTCTGAGGAAAATAGAAATTTGGGACTTAATAGAAACATAATAAGAAAAAGTTAATAAGAAAACATGACCATACCCAACGTATATGCTCTCATACACTGCAGATAGCCATGTAAATTGGTACAATTCTTTTTGAAAGCAATCTGTCAAAAGGTTTCTAGAATCATTAAATTATTTATGACCCTTGATATAGCAATTCCACTTCTAGAAATCTATGCTAAAGAAATAGGCTTAGAAATAAAAAGGGCTAGATATACATTAATATGTCTCCTGCAACATGATCCAGACTACAGAGAACCCACTGGAATCAATCCATCGATATGTTTAAGAACAATACAACACAGACACTGGATGAAACCTTTATACAGGGATTAAATTAATGGTTACGAAAAAAAAGGATTTTGGAATATATTAAATAGAAAGTGCAGGAGATAAAATTCAAATTCAAATGCATATATAATTATTTTAAAGAAATAATGCAAAGAAAAAAGAGAAATGAATTAAATTTAAATACTCTTACTAATTGTACTAAGAATGCAGGTTGATGTGTGACTGTCTTAATCTTTTTGCTCTTTTTCCAGTTTTCTTAAATGTTTGCTGAAACTTGTATAAGAATATACAGAATGTGTAAAATCTAATAAAAATGTGATTTGAAAGTAATCAAAAGTAGGGAAAGCATATTAAATTATTTCTATAATTATTTTGACTCAAATATAGATCACAGATCAGAGTAAAATTCAGTGTAAATACATTTAAAAAATAAAATATATTTGTTTAATGTGTACAAAGGTCATGTTATAAACCAATTTGACCTAAAAATGTCTCAGATGAGTAGCAATTTAGCTATTTTAAAAATTTAGACATTTAAAAAAGAATAGGAGACATTTAATTCAGACACTTTAAAAAAAGAACAAATATAGCCTTCCTACTCTCTCGTACACATAATTAATTTACTTGGCTGTTTCTATGATATAATTTCATGATTTTCACATATTATTAGATCTATAACAATACCATTTGTTATTTCTTCTTTCACTATGAAAGCAGATTTAAAATTCCGGATAATGAAAAATTCTCAACTAAAAAAAAGTGCCAAAAATAAGATTTTATTAAATAACTCTTTCTTATTACTAGACATATACTTTTTGATAATCTACATTTTCTTATACCTGTACTTGTAGCATAAGAACCAGCTAAAGAACAAAGACTTCTCTTGATAATGATTTGAAGATGAAAAATAGAAAATTATTGCAAGCATAAGAACCAAAAATATATTCTCAAACAGAAATTAATAATTCCCCCAAAATTCCTATGAGTAAACAAAACTAAGACAGTACTATTCATAATAAATAAAAAATTAATATTGCCATTTACTACTCACCAAATACTGTAACTAGATAAATTCATTATCTAACTAAATATGCTCATTACTCACCATTTGATTTATAACATTAAGACATTATAGGTGCATTTTATAAATTTCTATTTCCTCCAGTTACAGTAAGTTCCCTGAGAAAAGAATGTTTTACTCATTGCTTACTTCTACCCTTCTTGGTACATGGTCCATATCAGCTGCTTAGTAAATGCTAAATGAATCTGACTCATTACAGACAGGGTAACTATACACCCTAAACTGTCCTGGTTTTGTCTGTGGTGCCAGCATAATTAAAAATAGTGTACCCTTTCACTTTCAAAGTGTCCTGATTTGGACAATAAATTATCTGGAAACACTAATCATAGACAAGTTAAAATTCTTTCTGTCAGTACAATTTCCAAAACACAAAGAATGACTGGATTAGGGCACTGAGCACCTTTAGATGGAGTAGCTGAGGTGCAAAGAGCAGGAGAGGTGCAGAAACCGGTAGAACCACAGACCAGTGAGCTCTATTGCCACTTTTGTTGCTTGTTCTCAAGAGAAAGCAAGTCCCACATTTAGACATTCTTCCAAAGGCTGGTTCTCCACTTAGACCAGCACAGAAGGAGCTCTCATTTCAAGTGGGGATACAAGGAATTCAGAAGGCTTACACTGTGTCAAGCATTCAACCTTTTATAGCTCTACATTAGCCATAGAAAAACTGCCACGAATCTGTGTATTCAAACCACCTTTTGAAACAGCAATCATTGATTTTTTTAGTAGTATAATTAGAATAGCTTTCGTTGTTATTATTCTTTCCATAGAAAAAAGATTTTAAAAGACCAACCTTCAGGAAAAACACAATAGGCCATTAATAAGGTTTCACTGACCTCTGAAATATTTTTATTGGCATATAAATACATTTAATTAAAATATATATTTTGTTACAGGCTGAATTATTTTGCCTCAAAGCACCTATGTTAAAGTCCTAATCCCCAGAACCTGAGAATGTGACTGGATTTGGAGACAGTGTCTTTAAAGAGGTACCTAAAGTTAAAATGAGGTCCTAAGAGTGGGCTTTAATCTGATGTGACTGGTGAAGAGATTAGGACACCAATACACACTGAGGGAAGATCATGTGGAGATAAAGGAGGACTGCCATCTACAAGCCAAGGAGGCCCTCAGAAGAAACCAACCCTGCCAAAACCTTGATCTTGGACTCCCAGCTTCCAAAATTTTGAGAAAATAAAACTGTTAAACCATGTGGTCTACGGTACTTTGCTATGGCAGCCCTGGCAAACTAATACACACTTCTAGATACATGTCCAAAATACAGAAACAGAAAATAAACAGAATTTTAAAAAGACAAGGTTAAAATCTGCAAGACAGGTTTGACATTGTCTAAGTTCTGAATTTTTAAACTACACATTTTTTTCAAATAGGAATTTCAATGTTCGACAAGAGCCTAGGAGTCAAATTTCAAGCAGATAAAAATAATTAGAATCTAATTTTGATAAGTTGAAGCAAAATTCAGATTACAATACTAGATCTGTCCCAATGTGTATAATTTCTCATACTCCATATAAACATGCATAACTCAGGAAACCAATATTTTGCAAATAACTAATGCATATTATAAAATGATGTATGGTAAACAAACAAACATCTATTCAAAGAGCAAGAAAGGCCACTGGATTTTTACATAAGAGAGCAAAAAGTTCAATGATATGGTTTCAGCTTTCACATGCAATTAACCTTTAAGAAACTATGACTTGTTGAGTTTTGGTATAGTATTAAAGAAGAATATTCACAATTATCTGAAAAGTTATTAAAATACTACCCTCTTTTCCAATTACACATTAGTGTGAAGCTGCACTGTCTTTATGTATGTTAAACAAAGCGCAAGGCTGAATGCAGAAACAGATGTGAAAATTCAGCTGCTTTCTTTTAAGTCAATCTTTGAGAACATTGCAAAAGTATAAAACAATGCCA
The DNA here is from genome assembly GCA_030015415.1 of Cynopterus sphinx. Taxonomy (NCBI): domain Eukaryota; kingdom Metazoa; phylum Chordata; class Mammalia; order Chiroptera; family Pteropodidae; genus Cynopterus; species Cynopterus sphinx. The sequence goes on along the minus strand of CM057389.1, from coordinate 22,262,233 downwards.
TTCTTTTTATGATGTTTTGTTTTGAAAAATATATTTTTCATAAAGTTGTTATTCATGTAAAAATACAAGTCATTGCTGTTATTTGCAAATGAATTAAGTTTTTAAGCAATTTCTCAGATCTAATTTCTTTTTTTTTTTTTTCATCTCTTTAGTAGCTCTTACATGCAGATCCCATCTCAGACGTGCTGGTATGCAGTTTTGGGGTGTTTTTTGTTGAGTTTTAGATATTCAGCTTCTTATTGTTCAAGGGGAGAGATTGGAGGACGTCTCTCACTCCATGTTCCCTCAGTTTTAATTTGTAATACAGTAAATATCAGTAGCTCTAAGTTATATAAACAAGAACTCCTATTCATTTGTTAAAGCCCTAATCTGCAATGTGACCCTTAGCTGAAAGAGCCTTTCAGGAGGTAACTCAGGTTAAAGGAGAGCCTAAGGGTGGGGCCCTAATCCTATAGGATGGGAGTCCTGACAAGAAGAGGAAAGACACCACAGATCTCTTTCTAAGTGCACACAGAGGAAAGGTCATTTGAGGACACACCAAAAAGAAGGCTGGCCACAAGACAGGAAGAGAGGTCTCACCTGAAACCAACCCTTCCAGCACTTTGATGCTGGACTTCTATCCTCCAGAACTATGAAAAAAGTCACTCAACCTATGGTATTTTGTTACAGCAGCCTGAGCAGACTAATACATACAGTCTTCAACAATTTTAAAGCTTAAAAGAAGTCCTGAGACCAAAATTTTTGAAAATCATTGAATTAGACAATAACCATTTGGTTTGTGTGAATCAAAATGTTTGTTAACGATCTTCTTACTTCATAGGTACAATTTGGAAAAGTAATCATAATTCTCATTAGCTAGTCAAAACAGGAGAAAATTAAAGCATCTTTAAAATAACCTTATTTTTACTTGATGTATATAATTATATACCATTTGAAAAGCATATGAAAATGGTGAAACAACATATGAAAGAATTAACACAGGATACTAAGGCACTGGCTTTTCATTATCAGAAAACCAGGCTTGTCGATGTGTTTGGTTACTACATACTAACTCGTAGAGTATTTGTTAAGTCTATTAACTTTCTGAATGTAAAATCAGACATAAACAAAAGAGGAAGCTTTTAGTTTTGCTTCATGAGAAAAAAAATAACCAGACACATTACAAGATGACACAAAGAAATCAATGAGTAGATTGACAAATACACTAAATGCAATTTTTTAACCACACAAAACTTGAAAAAATATAGAGAAATAATAAAACTACATTTAGAAACTCTATTTTAACACATGCAAAAATAAAATATTTTACTCTCCTAGTAACTGTAGCTGATACAGCAAAAATGGTAACACGGCTGCGGAAGTCACTAAGTATGAAAAATGTAATAGTTATGGGCCTATAAGTAATTATTAAGTTATAAAAGCTAAGGTGAGTGGAAAAACTGCATTTACCTCAATGAGTTTGTGAATTTTATAAACATAAATATGTTGTTGAGTTGCTTTTTAACAGCATATAAATTGTGCTCTCAAGTACAATGATTTTATGTACAGTAGCACTCTAATCTAAAAATCAACCAAAACACTTAATTTTTAAGGCTTTAATACTACATTCAAAATTACATTTTAATAAATTTCATTTCATATAACTTCATGTGTAAAGAAAATACTACTTCAACTTGAGCTAACTTCTCTGGTTCAATGTTTGTATGAAAAATAATTATGCAGTCCTTTTGGAAAAGTATAATCAATCCATGGGCATGCAAGTATCAATTTTATCTTATGAGAATTTCTCTATGTTCCAGTTACTTCATTCCTTATTATATGCTGCAAAAAGCAGTAATAATTTTTATTGCCAAATATCACTTCATAAGATACCAGGTGGCTTTCAATATTTACCATATAAGTCATGCATGAAATTTAAACATTACAAAAAATGACTTACCAGTTGACACTCCTGAAATATGCACATTTTCAGAATGTTCTGCAAGAGCACCATTTCCTAAAATTAAACATAATGAATAAACTAATTTCCAAGATAAAATTCATAAAAATTTTTCAGATTCTCCCTTTAAAAGAAACACAACTACACAGAACTACTTGTAATACTCAGAAACTAAAATTTCTTATAATAACCTTCACAACAATATGACAAGATTGAAATTTTAGTAGTAGGGAAAACAAAATATTTTGGAAATCACAATGATGCAGTGTAATATATAAAGGTCAAATATATATATGTGATTTAAAACCAGAAAGAATTTTTGATCAAGTTAATATGCAAAAGACTCTATTACTATCAGAAAAAAAAGAATCATGTACTTTTCAAAAAACAGTATTCCTCCAAAAGCATGCTCAATCAGTCCACAACGTGCTTTGCTTAGTGCTAGGGTCACAAATGTCGCTGCCTCATCTTTTTGAAACTTTTCTTAGCACCAACTCTAACAGTATTAAGAGTAGGGGCAGAATTATACATTATTTTGCTGGCCCCTGATTTTCTACATCTATCACAAAGTTGGGTGCATGGAACCAGTGTCATTCAGGTATTAAAAATATTTTAAATTTGATTTTACTGTAAATTATTTCCATCTATCTCAGTTCTTTCTTTTCTTGTACAAATTTGTTCATCTTTACTTCTAAAGTTTTGACTCTCTCCATACTTTAGGTCAATTTAGCATCATAAAAGCTCAGGAATCCAGCTGACAATTCTCCTAGGAGAGGGGTAGGGAAGAAAGCTAGGTGGCATAACCTTAGAGAACTAAAAGCTGAATTGTCTGATAGTTCTCTCAACCATTACATTTTTTTCTCTGCAGAAAGCAAATATTGCAATTAACAACTTTTCTTTTACAACCATCACATTGTTATGACTGCCTGATTATTGTACACATCTCCCACTGCACTAAGCTCTAGGAGAGCTGAATCTGTTTATCTGGCTCAACAGTGTATGCAGTTCCTGGAATAGAGCAGGTGCTCAAAGATCTGATGAATGAATAAATGAGGGAGGTCATGATGATTAAATGAAATCATGCCAATTAAGCACCTGATACAGTGCCTGGTGCATAGTGCTAAATAGGTATTCACTTTTTTAACTGTGTAAAATATATTATTACTAAAGAATAAAAGTGAGAAAACATTTTTAGCTTGACAGCTATACCCTTCAAAATGACATTTGCCTCTCTCCAAAAGAAATGGTGAAAATGGTGACATAGATGTTTAAGTCATATTTATTACATCAATAGATCTAATAATAGTTATTTAAGTATTATATATTAATACCACATAAGCCATGATTTATCTTTTCCAGCAATACTAATGTAATTGCTACTGACAGAACTGATACTAGAAAACTCCCACCTGTTTCTTTGATGCACACAACTTGTAAAAACTGTTAGCATAAACAAAATGATATAAAAAAAACTGATTTAATAAAACTAAAAAGATTTGCCAAAAGTCAGTATAAACGCTTGCTACTCAAAAGTGGACTAGCATTACTGGTGACATCATGATCTTATTAGAATTGCAGATTATCAGCACCACCCCAGATTATGAAATCAGAATCTACATTTTGACAAGATCTTCCCCCACCCTCAGTGATTTGTATCCACATTAACTTTCTGAAGAACTGGCTTAAACCTTCTACTTCTTTATTAGATACGGCTACAATTACAGCTGTATAATGTGCAATCTTAAGGTTTCCAATAGCCTTAAGGGAGCATATTAAATTTTAATATTAAATATATTTTATACATTATTTTTTCCAATTCAATAAGCAGAACAGAGGCAGAAAGAAAATAGTAGCATAAAGTAGTATTTAAAACAGTAAATTCTGGACTAGATTCCTAGGATTTTAATACTAGCTCTATCAGTTACTTTATGCACAATTTGGAGCAAGTTACCCAACCTCTCTGTGTCTTAATTTCACTTCTAAAATGAAAAAGATAATACCTATCTTAGAGAGCTTAGTGTAATTCTTTATAATAAAAAAAAAGGCAATTTAATCTAAATCTTAATCAGCATGTAAATGAATAATATAGCCTTATAACAAAAAATGTAATTAAATTAAGTAATTCTGTATGCACTAACTTGGAAAGATATGCACATTAAGTTAAATGTTTCAGAATAATATTAGAATATAATTTAATTTTAACTCTAAAATTATATGTGTAGTTAACATACAAATGTTTACATAAGCATATAGTATATTTATGTATATGCATTTACATACATAAGACTTTCAGGGTCTATACAAATTGTTGAAGAAAACTTTTGGAAATGGAATTAGAAAGACTTGTATACTTTTTGTATACTTCAGCATTGATCAAATTTGTTACAACACGTGGAGATTTCTTTATAAACTTTATTGGTATCACTAAAAAAAGAAAAAGAATAAAGAGAATGTAGTTCATTTCACACCATTCTAAATAAGCACAAGGCTGATATTGTGCAAAATATTATAAACTATTTTAATTTCAGAAAACTTATTAATAATTTTAAAACTGATACCTTAATTTAAAATTTTAATTTTAAATAATTTTAAAATACCTTAAAACATAAAAAAACTAATTTATCATACATTACTCCAACATTAAAAACAATACTACTTGGAAATTTAAAAAAATCTATAATAATTTTTTTTAACATCAAATAACCATCCCTTTGGTTACATTAGATATTTCTTACTCTGAATATCACTTAAAGTGGCTATTTATTTTAGGGATATTGCCATTCTAGAAAGTATTTTTACAAAGATGCCAGTTATATAACACAATTATTTCTATGTTAAAAGCAGAGAGTGCCCCGACTTGCTTCCTAGATACAAAGCTAATTATATTCTCCCTAACGCCCTCCCCTCAGCCCCCCAGAAAAGAAAACCCTATAATACAAGATTCACACACACCACCTCCTCCTTACTATCACCGCACTGTAGTTACAGCAGGTATTCTAATGTTAGGTGTTCTTGCACAAGTCACCCTTGAGAGGTATATACTGGAAAAATATAGTCTAATAAATCATTACTTCTACAACTATACATTAGCAGCTGACTAGCTAATGAACCAGCTAATTAAACTAGAACTCTTAGAAAAAAAAAATAAAAGGTTGAAAGTTAGAAAAAGTTTCATTATCACTGAAGTCAGGAAATAATTTTTTATGGCAATTTTTTTAGTCCCACTAACCAAATACCAAAGGTGATCAATCATCCCCACTTACTATTCTTATTTCCAAGGTGAAACATGGTTTTGTAGTTTTTGACTGCAATGTAAGAGAAAGAATCTTCCAAAAGAGATAGTTTTAGGAAGAGGCCACAGCACATTGAGTTCAAGCTCTGGAACCAGACTCCCTGGATGAAACCCCACCTTTACTGTCTATTTGGTCACAAACCTTAATTAGACTACATCTCCTAACATTTGGTTTACGCACCTGAATAATCAGGATGTCTTCATTATGAGAATGTCTAAATTTATGGTCTCTGCAATCTGCTTTATATCTTTGTTTTTTTATATAAGAACTAAAGTTCTTGACAGCTAATAAATACAGCTAAGACTTGATGGATACATGCAAGCCAAGTCCTAAGGGCCTTACAAGCCTTCCTCAGCTCATCCTTAAAACAGTTCATTTTACAGGCAAGAAAACAAAAGCTTTGAGCAATTTAGTAATATTTTTAAAGAACTAATAATTGAATGGATTGAAAATTAAAATAAATAAAATAAAATTATTAAGAAGTTGTTCCTAACTTTTAAAAAAGAATTCAGGTTCTATACCAATTTCCATGGCATTAAAAAGTATATGTTCCTACCTTTTAAAAAAGAATTCAGACATGAATAAATTTCTTGCTTGTTACAGTACTGAATCAACTTCAGAATTAAAACCTACAGCTATTCTAATCTGTATGGGGGAAAATCAAGGCTTTAAAAGTTTATGAGAAGCAGTCACAAGTTAACTCATATGCTCAGCATCCTACAGTCTCATTTCCACTGTGCAGTGAGAACAGTAATCAGACATAAATATGTACATACATATACATATAACCTAAAAGCAACATCGTTTCTACTTTACTATACTTAAGGAAAAAGTCCAAAATCCTAATAAGGGTTTACCAACTGTCCACAGTCTGGTTCTTCCTAACTACTTAAAAAGCTTCATTTCTTGTTACTACTCTATCTCTTCTCTCCAGAAATACTGTATTCCTTTTAGAAGTGTCACCTGTCTCTCTTGACTTTGGACTTTTCTTTAATATTACTTCTTTGGCGAGGCATCTCTTGTTTCCCCCATACTAGGTTAGGTCACCCCGTTACAAACTCCTACAATAACAATACTGTTGCTTTTTGAGAATTTATATACTTTTGTTATCTGTGCAGTGTTTATATTCCCACCAGTTCTTACTCTTGGGCGTAGGGAGTGTTATGTGGTGATGGGACATAGCTGGGTTTGTTCTGTTTTCCAAGCCAGTGATGGGTACAGAACATAACACATAATAGAGGACACTCTGTCCATATCAGCTCAAATTAATGAATGAATGGTAGGTTGATACATGAGGCACAGTCTCTGTAACTGAAGAGTTGACAATCTATTGAGAAAATAATAAAAACTATACAAAACAGAAGAAAACAACACAAAAATATAAAATTAGCAAGCTTCTTACTGAAGAGGAGAAAGACTTAGAGGCCTTTCTACCAATAACTGGAATGGAAGATGGGGGTTCCCACTATAGTTACTAAAATTAGCCAATGCAATGAGACAAGAAAAATAATTATAGGCATAAGAACTGGAAAAGAGGAAAGTATTCCACCATTTATCTAAGCAACAGCCCGATATAACTTTCCATTATTCTTTATCATACAAGTGTTTGAATGACCATTTTGTTGTGCTCAACTCAATCTTGAGTTTTCTCTATATTGGTAGTATTTATAATTTACCTGTGGTTAAATATCCTTCCTATTTTGGGAATATATTCTTAATTAGGCTGAAGTCACTGAGCAACCACTTACTTTCTTTAGATTTCTCTGCAATTCATTCTTTTTGGGGATTGTTTGTGATTTTAATAACCAAAAATTTTTGAGACCATAACCTTCCTGGATTATCTTTCCTTCTAGATATTTATGTTGTGAAGATATATTAATATTTTTGTCTAAATTAATTTTGAATCTATTTGTCTATTAATTTTAAGCTCTACTTGTGCCCAATCTCTCCCTCCTCTTCTCTCAAAATTCATGTATTGAAGCCCTAACCTCCACTGTGATTGCATTTGGAGATAGGGCCTTTAAGGAGGTAATTAAGATTAAAGAAGTCTTAAGGGTAGGAATCTAACCTGATAAGACTCTTTTCCTTAAGAAGAAATATCAGAGATCTCTCTCTCCACCTGTGCACAGAGAGGAGGCCATGTGAGAACACAGGCAGAAGAACACTGCAAGCCAGGAAGAGACCTCAACAAAAATCAATCTTGAAGGGCCTTTGATCTTGGGACTTCTAATCTCTAGAATCGTGAGAAGATAAATTTGTGTTGTTTAGGCACCCAGTCTGTAGTGTTTTGTTACGGCAGCCCAAGAAGGCTAATACAAACAGAGCTGGCCCAAATATTTGTGCCTCCCTTGGAAGTGTATAAAAAATTCACGACATTCCTCTGAAGAGAGGTCCCACAGTGTCTAACAAATGACTATAATGAAATATTTCATGTAAAAAAAAAGTGAAGAAACCCTTGGGAAACAGTTTACTATTTTCCTGCTTTATTGAAGTACTAGCATTCTTAAAGTATCATTCTATAACTTTTTAATTGCAGCCATTTATTATGGATTTAATAGACTTTTATGAACTGGTTTGAACTACCTGCCATTTAAAATAATAGTAACGATTATTTATAACCCTGCCCTTTTGGAAATAAACATTCTAATTTTCAGACCACATTCTTAATACACATTTGAGAGTCCAATGTTCTTACGTTTTGGCTTTCTGTAGTACTGTTATATGATTTTATGTCTCAAATAAAATATACACACATGCATCCATATATACACAAGTGTACACACGCACACACACACGCACATACACACACAGGGTACTGTTACTCATGTATTTTATTCCCATAAGGACACATGTAGTATATTGCTTTTGCTTCAATTTTTTTCTTCTTGATATTTAATAAATTTCATAGCTTATTAAACAGTATATAAACAGGTTTTTGATTACATTATAACATTTCTAAAAAGTAGGGCCAGTGGCCTGCTTTACTCAAATGTTGTGAGACACAGTACTCAAACAGAAACAGCCACTACATGGTCACCTTGGTACAGCAGAAAAGTATAACAAATAAAAGTAGTCTTTATTTTACTTTCTTGTTTCCCAACAGGCAAAACTTTTCACCATGTGGGGGCCTGTGACTGGGTTGAAGAGACGGCAAGAGAAACCTGGTGACAAGAATGCTGGAAACCTTTGATGTCAACTTTAATAGCCAATGAAACTGAAGTATAGAGAGAAGGGAAAGGAAATTACCTTTTTCAAAAATCAGCTCTTTGTGGTATAATTTCCATGCAAAAAGCTCACCAATTCAAGTATAAAGTCTGGTAAGTCTAACAAATGCATGAAGTTCTGCGACCACCATTACAATCAAGACATACGACATTTCTATCACCCAGACACCTCTCTGGGCCCCTTGGAAGCCAATCCCGTTCCCATGCTCTTAAAGTAAGACAACTACTGATCCCATGGTCAACATTTATAAGCAGTACACATTGGAATAAACTCATGATCTATTATTCAATCTTCCTCCTAAAGTCATACAAATAGCTACTGTTACCCCATAGTATGAAGAAATTGACTCAGGTTAAGTATATCACTCAAGATTCTTTAGTAAGTGGTCGAATGGGCTCAAATTCAAATTTATCTTATTCTAACATTAAAAATGGAAAGTTTTCACCTAGAAATACTGATCTTTTCTCGGAGAAGTAAGTATTCTTTTAGGGGTTCAACAGCCCTATTACCTTCTACTGTCATTCTCACGCTGGTACCAGGCTCTCTTCATATGTTACCTTCCTGGTCTTTGCCAGCATTTGAATTTGTGACCTCTGGTGTCCAGGTTAATGTGTAGAAAAAGGTACAGAGTCATACACAACAAACTAACACTGTTTATCCTGACCCCTTACCCCAACCCCAAATACAGGAAAGAGGAACAGAAATGATTAGCTTTTGTTTTTGATATATTTCTATAATGTTTGACTTATTAAAGTATGTATTACTTTTCTAAGTTAATTCATGTGGATTGAATATTATGTACTGAAATGCTATCCCCTAAAGTATTAACAACATAAAATTCTACAGCTACATAATTTGAAATAATTTTAACATAATTAAAAAATGATCACAGGTGATGTTTCTTAATATTGACAAAATGGTGTAAGAACGATCATTTAATATAAATACTAAAGCATATTCTTTACTTTCTTCTATAGCAACAGGTCACTTTTAAAAAAATGTTTTTATATGTGAGATTCACTAATAAGAAGACTAATATGTGGCTACAACTTTCCTATTCCTGCTGACATCACTGATAACACCATATGTTTATGTACAGATTAATGTAAAGAAATAGAAAGTGTTGGCTTTTGCTATTACAACAAAGAGTAATGATTCGTAAAGTATTAGACTGTAGAAAACAGCCTTTTACAGGTAGAATTATAGAGCAGAATTTAAAAATCATAGCCATTTTATATTTTAATAACATTTAAAAGAAATTACAAACTGTTAAGATCATTAATATCATTTGCAGATTTGTTTTTCTTGACATTATACCTTGTTTCTTTTCCTGCATCAAATATCTGTATAGTTGTCATTTCCCTATCTTTATCATTTATGAGATGAGACAGTAAGTAATATCTTCTAGTAATATCTACGTCCAGAGAACAGGAAATTATGAGAACTACTTCCCTGATTGGGAAGACTGTTCTCAAGTTTATCAGAGGTTCTTTCATGGGAGCCAAGGACACAATAAGTCCAAAATCGCTCTGGATCCTGGAGGTGTTCATTAGCCCCTCTCCTCCCCTTCAGACCTTTCCTCTCTTCTCGTTCCTCTGTTTCCTCTTAATGGTATATTCAGGTCCATAAAAGAAAACTTCTCACCAGTGCACCTCCCTGTTTCTGCTTTTCTATCTTGGTCTTTCCTTTCTCAGTTGAACTTTTTGAAAGAATCTACACTCACTAATGGAGTCTCCTTAGATATCATTTTGCTCCTGAAATTGCCTCAGGTTTTGAACGTAATGCTCTCTCCAAGGCACAGTCCAGTGTACTGCCACTAGGTACTGTCCTAACTCCTTCAACTCAGCTCAGGAAATAGATCTCCATCTACATCAGGATGAATTAGGAGTCCACCTAAATGTTCCCACAGTACATCAAATTAGTAGTGAGTTATGAGCATATTACTACCCTAGTCTTTATCCTTCTGTTTTGGGTTATTAATTTAACTGCCCATCTTCCACACCAAATTTTGAGTGTCTTATGGGCAAAGAAAGTCTTTCCCCTTCTTCTTTCCTCCTCTTCTTCTTTTTCACCCTCTCCCTGCCCTCCTATTCCCCAGCAACTATCTCCCAGCTCCTGACACAGAGTGAGGTCTCAGTAAATGTTTAGTGACTTTGAGTCAAAAGTTCCAGACTTTTAAATTAAATATGAAACAAACTTTGAAAAATTAACAATTTGCTTTCACGTTACCATTTGCTTAGAGGATAAGAGAAAAGAAGGAAAAGGATGGAGAAATATAAAGAGGAAGATCATCAATGAGTGAAGTTAGAAAACCACAGGGGAAAGAGAGACTTCAGATCCGAGTGGTCCTTCAAAATGTAAAATATTTGCTAAATGACTATTCAGAGCTCTTGAGCAGATTCTGCCTTTAGACTGAAAGGGGCTCTGCATCAGCTTCGGTAGTGTGTTCGGCGGGGAGAGGGTGAGGAAGACCAACTCAAAGGCATGATGTTTTTACTATTTTTGATTTTTGATGACTCCTGGGGTCTTAATAGCTTAGAGCCCACAAATTTAATAAATATACTTGAAGAACTATTTTTTTCCCCTAACAGCTGGCTTTTCACTTTCCTCTACCAAAGCTCATTTCATAACCTTCCTGCTCTTTCACGAAATCTTAACATAGTATCTTGTAGTTTATCCTGTCAACTGGACATTTTCCTATTAACATGTCATGTATTAAGTTGAGGATTATTGTTTTTCACACAATTTTTAAAAATTATCTAATGTAAATATATGTATTCCCACTATATAGTTGTTTCAAGAGAATGAAGAAAAATATAGACATTTTCTTACCTAAGTACAATGCTATTAATTTAACACAATTAATAATAATTAACAAAATTAATAATAATTCTTGATATAATTTAAAACAACCAGGCTACAGACAGATTTTTCTGGGGATAAATGTCTTTTTACTGCTGGCCTATTTCAGGATCCAAAGAAAGTCTCAATGTTTCATTTGGTCCATGTGTTTAAGTCTCTCTTAACCAAACTTTTTCTGTACAAAGGCCCAGACAGTGAGTATTTTAGGCTTTATGGTCCATACGGTCTCTGCTGCAACCTTTCAACTCTGCCACTGCTGTATGAAAGCAGCCACAGATAATACTTAAATGCATCAGAGAAGCTGTTTCAGTAAAACACAAAAGAAAACAAAAAACAGGCAGAGGGCTGGATTTGGCTTTAAGGCCACACCATACCAGCCCTCGCTGTGGAAGCCTGATTTGACATGGGTTCAACACTTCGGAGCTGGTGCTGTGTATTGTGTATGTACCGCAGAAGCAGGCATGTGCTTTCTGCCTGCACTACTTTTCACAAGCCTCCGGTTAATTGATAGGTCCAAGCATGGCAGCCTGACCGCTCTACTGTGATGTTCCCACATGACCATTTGTCTAAGTTTCAGTAGATGAAACCGATGACCATGGCCTGAATAAATTATTTCATTTGGCAAAATTATTTTCTAATCCTGACATTCTTTACATTTCATTAACTGAAATTCTGGAAAAAACTTTCCCTCAATGAATGTCACCTGCTTACCCTGAAACACAATTCATACAAAGGGAGGATAAATGCTTAATAAATAATTTCCTTATAATTTCTTATTTTCAGAGTATGGCCTATTTTTTTACCACTGGTATCCAGTAACTTGTTGGAGTAGGGTGGGTATGTGTATACACAAGTGTTTCTTATTATAAGTGTGTTGTTATGAACCAAGGAGTTTTTCTATATTCAGTGAATTTCAAGCAAGTATCTTCATTACTCTTTCTGATACTTAAGCATTCTCATCTATGGCCGATGGGAGCCCTTTCACTTTGGTCTGTGTCCTTTTGGCTTAAACCCCTAGCCCTTGTTTCCATGCTTGCTGATACAACAGAATGTCCCAGGCTTATCTTCATATTTTCTGCCCCGGACTGGATTTGGCCATTTACCATTGACCCGCCAATCCTTTCAATGAGCAATAGTAAGTGTCCACTGATAAGGATAGAAAAAGATATATAATCTTAGATTCCATGTGCAGAAGCTTAAAGAAGTATATTCTTTTTGGAAAAAAAATCCTGCCTCTAACTTTAAGAAATTATTTAATTTCTCTAATGGCTTAGTTTTTTGTAAAATGGAGTTAAAATAGAACCTATCTCATAGTTTTAATAAAAACATTATACACATATAAAGCAATGATTAGCATATGGTAAGCACTCAACAAAAATCAGGTATTATTTTTATTTTTGTTAAGAGCTTTGAACATACTCTAACCATTGACCCAATAATTTTGCTTTTATTTCTTAAACATAAGGAGAACAATAAAAAATTAAGATAAAAGTAAAAGCATGTTAATGACAGTATTTATAAATGTAAACGAACTAAACAATCTAATGTTGAACATTAGAGAAACAATTTATAAAGAAAATGTCACAGGGAAAAATGCCCAAGATATATGTCAAGTAATTAATAAGTCAATCAGCCGCAGATTACCATTTCTACTAGTCAAGTATGAATGCTTACTTCATTGCACCCTAAACACATTTTATTCTCGTCTTTATTGAACATTTTGAACACTTAACAGAACATTTGATTTTTACATATTTACTAAATTAGCATGTGGTACTTATTTGCATTTCTTTAATTTTTGTTTCTAATTTTATTAGCCATCCAAGTACTGTTTCTATAATTACCTTTTGTCCATCTACTGAGGAAGAAAATTAACATTTTATGTAGAAAATATTTGCATAAGTTATTTAAGAGCCTCACAACAAACCTTGAGGGGAGACAGCATCTCACCATTTAGAAATCTCAGTTAATAGCAAATCAAAATTAACTCAGAAAACATTAATGATCTGGCATCTGTGGTTCACCCAACAGTACCAATAGCAGAAAAGTTCTAGTAATGAATTTAAACCAAGAATTAATTGGTTTGCATATAAACTACATTGAGTTTAGGGACGTCTCTAAGTAAAACTACAAAGAAGCAGTAGTGTCATGGTTAAGAGCACAGACTCTAGAGCCATGCTATCTGGTTTCAAATCTTAGCTCTTCTGCTTACTAATCATGTGGCCTTGGCTAAGATACTTCTGTATGTCTCAGGTTCCTTATCTGTAAATTGGAAATAATAATAGTATCTAGGCTGATAGGGTTGTTATGAGAAAAAAATGAGTGTACATATATACATATCTGCACATGTACATACATAAACACACATTGATCAGAATACTGCCTAGCACAGAGTAACTGCTATGTGTTTACTAATGTTATAAGTTTATAAATCAGTCCTTTGTCTCTGCTACCTCATATTGCATAGTTTGCTATAAAATACTGCATTATATTCTGACTATTTAAAAATATATTTACTTTAATTAGCTATGAACAATTTGGATGATCAAGGTGCATTTTTAAAAAAAGTGTTCCTGATGATACGCCAGATATAAAAATAGCTATAAAATGGGAAGGGGGTGGGGCGACAATCATTACAGACCACAACAGCACAGCAGTGCTTCTTAAAACTAAGTATGAAATAAATCGCCTAGTGATCTTGTTAAAATACAGATTCTAAATTATTGTCTGGGAAAGGGCCTGAGATTCTGCATTTCTAACAAGTGCCCAGGTAGTACCAATACTGACAAGTATTCTACCATTTCTAACAAGTACCATTTCTAGCAAGTACCCAGGTAGTTCAAGAACAGCACTATCAAGTTCATGAATAAGCTTTAAGGACTTCTGGAATGACATGATAGCAAATACTAAATTTTCGGAGAATGTGCATATGTAGATTATTTTCTGAGGAAAGAACCTATAGTTCTTACCATATTTTCAAAGGTGGGGAGTGGGAGAATGGAAACGGTGGATGGAGAATAAGAATTTGCAGGACAAGTGAGAAAGGTACAAATGAGTTCCACAGCTAATTGAAAAGAACAAAATTGTCATTATTATTAAAAAATTATTTGTAAATAGACACCTTTTATATTTGTACAATAGACTATTATAACTAAGAAGACTAAATTGAAGAATCTTTAAATTCTAGAATAAAATCACAAAATAGAAAATTGACTAAAAAGATAAAGTCAAACTATCCAATAAGCACTTAATAGGCATTCTAAAAGTAGAGTCTTATAGGATAAAAGGCAGTTAAAGCACACACATATATATGTATACACACATATACACCACATATACAAAGGTCTATATGTATGTATTCAAATACACACATACACATATCTGTATCTCAGAAAAATAACTCTAGAATATAAATCTAGATATGTTCAGATCAAATTCTCACCAAATACCAAACAGTAATGTCTGAAGATATAATCACATAGTGATAAAAACTGTAAACTCTAAAGATAAAAAAAAATTATAAACTTCCAAAGGAAAAAAGTAATGAAAACCAAAATGGCAAATAAAATTGCAAGATGATATAAAGTAACATAGACAGGATTCTGAACAGAAAATATTGAAACCTGGAATTCTACACCCAACCTAGTCATCATTCAAGTATGAAGGCAAAATAAACATTTTCAGCTGTGTACACTTATGAATACATAAACCAGTATTTCTTAGAGAGACAGAGAGAGAGAGAGAGAGAGAGAGAGAGAGAGACAGACAGACAGACAGACAGACAGAGACAGTGAGACAGGAAGGGGTAACCATTTAAAAATGTTCATTAGCAAAATTAAAAAATCAATCTAATTAAAGACTTCAAGAAAAATAACACAGGACAAAGAAAACAGTGAGAGAAAGAGAGAAGAAAACTTAAGAAATCAAAATAATTGTTAAGAATGGGGACACAAATGTCAATGTAATTTGGGAAATATTTTAACAGCTTTTTTGGCTTTATCATGTAACATTTTAAATCTGCATAAAATAGGGTAAATACTATAGTAAATCCTCATGTATCATCTTCCCATCCTCCCTGTTTCAATAGAAATAGCATGCTTTAAAAATTGTTTTAAAGATTATTATAAATAAAAACAAGTATGTTCACTCTTGCCACTTCTATTCAGCTCTGTAATGGAGGTTCTAGACAGAGAGCAACTGGGGCAAGAAAAAAATAAAAGGCACCTATATCTGAAATGAAAGATAGTCTCCATTTGCAGATGTGACGTAATCTTAGAACTTTCTAAACTTCTAAGGAATCCACACATATGAAAGACTTAAGAGCTAATAAACAAGCTCAGCAAGGTTGTAGAATACCCCCTCCCCAAATCTGCATCCCTCTACTAACAATGAAAAATTTAAAAATCAAATTAAAAACACAATTACATTTATAATAGTATAAAAATACAAATAAATTTAACAGAAGGCAAAACTTATATTCTGAAACTACAAAACATTGTTGAAAGAAATTAAAGGCCTAAATAACTGCAGACATCTCATATTCATAGATTAAAAGGACTAAAATTAGTTAAGATAGCAATACTCCCCAAATTGATCTACAGACTCAATGCAATACCTAACAAAATTCCCAGCTGCCTTCCCACAACCCCCACACCAAAAACTGACAATCTTAAAATACATACAGAAATTCATGGAATCCAGAATAGCAAAAATAGTCTTCATAAAAAAGAACAAATTTGGAGAGTTCACATTTCCTGATTTTGAAATACACTACAAAGCTACAGTAATGAAGACTGTGGTAACTGACTGGCACAGGGACAGAGAGAAAGGCTTATGGATCACAGACAGGTGTACAGAAATGAGAGTACAGAAACCAACGCTTTCTTTTACGGTCCATTAATTTTCAACGAGAGTGCTAGGATAATCTAATGAAGAAATAATAATCTTTCACCAAATTGTGATGAGACAATGGTTATCTGCATGTAAAAAAAGAAAAGAATAAAAAGTTTGGCCCGTACCTCACACAACAATTAATTCAAAATGGACCAGAGACCTAAACCCAAGTGCTTGAATTATAAATTTCTTAGAAGAAAACATAAGAATTAATCTTTATGACCTTGGATTAGAAAATAGATTCTCAGATATGACACCAAAGCACTAGCTACAAAGAAAAAAAGAGGTAAAATAGACCATCTCAAATAAAACAAAAACCAAAAACACTTCTGTTTCAAAGGACATCATCAAGAAAGTGTAAAGTCAAACTACAGAACGGGAGAAAATATTTGTGAATCATATATTTAATAAGGAGTTAATATCCACAATATAAAGAACTCTTACAACTCAAGAACAAAAACATAAATAATCCAACCACTTCAAAAGATGGGCAAAGTCAACTTCAAATTATATTACAAGGCGACAGTAATCAAAATGGCAGGGCGTTGGCAGAAAAACAGACACACAGAACAGTGGAACAGAATAGAGAGTCCAGAAGTAAACTTATATTTATATGAGCAAATAATTTTCAATAAAAAGCCAAAATCATACAGTGGAGAAAGGAAAACCTCTTCAATAAATGGTGTTGGGAAAACTGGAAAGCCACATGCAAAGAATGAAACTAGGCTGTTGTCTATCACTACACACCACAATTAACTCAAAATAGATTAAGCACCTAATTATAAGAACTGAAACAATAAAATGCATAGGAGAAAACAAGAACTAAACTCAAAGACCTTGGACTTAAAGAGGATTTTATGGATTTGACCTCAAAAGCAAGGGAAGTAAAAGCTAAAATCTACATCAAACTAAAGGCTCAGCAAAGGAAATCATCAACAAGGTAAAGACACAACCATCCAAATGTGAAAATATATTTACAAGCATCGCCTCCGATAAGGACCTAATATTCAAAATATACAAAGAACTCATATGAGTCAATAACAATAAAAAAAACCAAATGATCCAATCAAAAAATGGTCAGAGGACCTGAACAGACACTCTTCCATAGAGAACATACAAATGACCAACGAATATTTGAAAAGATGCTCAACATCACTAGCCATTAGGGAAATGCAAATCAAAACCACAATAAGATACCACCTCACACCTGCTATAATAGCTATAATCAACAGGACAAGTAATAATGTTGGAGAGGATGCAGAGAAAAAAGAATGCTCATACACTGATGGTGGGACTGCAAATTGGTATGGCCACTATGGAAAACAGTATGGAGGTTCCTCAAAAAATAAGAATTGATCTACCATATGATCCAGCAATCTTTCTACTGGGTATTTACCCCAAAGATTTAAAAATCCCTATCCGAAAAGATATTTGCACACCAATGTTCATAGGAGCATTATTCACAGTGGCCAGGACAAAGAAGCAACCAAAGTGTCCTACGATAGATGACTGACTAAAGAAGCTGTGGTACATATATACAATGGAATATTACTCAGCCATGAGAAGAGATGAAATACTGCCATTTGCGACAACCTCGATGGACCTCGAGATAATCACGCTAAGCGAAATAAGTCGGAGAGAAAGAGTTGAAAATTATATGGTACCATTTATATGTGGGATATAAACCTAAAAGCAACAAATGAACAGGACAAACAGAGACTCATAGACATGGACTTTAGACTAGTAGTTACCAGAATATAGAGGGTAGGGGGAGGGATAAGTAGATGGGGTAAAGGTGGTCAAATACGTGGTGACAAAAAGAAATCTAACTATGGGAGGTGAACACACTGTGCAAACATATATATGTCTTACTGTTAAAGCAGACAGTTGAAACTTACTAGATTTCATTAACGAATGTCATTATAAAAAACAAATTTAGAAAAAGAAAAAAAATCAGCAAAGAATGTGAATAGACATTTCTCCAAAGAACATACACAAATGGCCAATAAACTCATGAAAAGTAGCTAAACATCATTACTCATTAGGGAAATGCACACCAAAACCACAATGAAATACCACTTCACATGTGTTACAACATGTGTGAACCATGAAAACATTGTGTTAGGGGAAAGAAGTCAGACACAAAAGATTATATATTGTATGATTCCATATAATGTCCAGAACAGGTAAATCCATAATGACATAGAGCTGATTAGTGGCAGCCAGGGACTAGAAAGAAGGGAAAATGGGTAGGGATTGTTAATAGGTACAGGTTTTCCCTTTTGGTTGATGAACATATTCTGGTACTAGACAGTGGTGAAGGTTGGATGACTCTGTGAACATACTAAAAACAACTGAATCATACTCTCAAAAGGCTGAGCTTCACTATACAAAATTGTTATTTAAAAAAGCATAACACACTATGATCAAGTGGTTTATCTCAGAAATGAGAGGCTAGTTATTCAAAAATAAATCAATGTAATTCACTATACTAACAATCTAAAAAGAAAAATCACATGACATAAATAGATGCAGAAAAGCATTTTCCCAAATACAACATCTATTCATAACAAAAACTCTCAGCACACTAGAAATAGCAACTTCCTCAGCTTGACGAAGAGTATCTACAAAAAACCTACAAGTAATGTATTTAATGGCAGAAACTTTCTACTCTTTGATGGGAAATAAGGCATGTATTCTCACCACTTGTATTGCACACATACTAAAAGTATTAGCCACTGTAATAAAGCAAGAAAAGGTATAAAAGATAAAAGGCACAGAGTTTGGAAAAACAAAAATAAAACTATCTGTGTTCACGGACAAAATAATTACGTAGAAAATCCCAGAAAAATCTACACAAATACTCCTAGAATTAATAAGTGAGTTTATTTAGGTTGCAGGATACAAGGTCAACATACAGAAGTCAATCACATTTCATATACATAAGCAAAGACAATTGGAAACCAAAATTAAAAAGTACCATTTACAACAGCTCTTAAAAAATTTATAATGGAAGGGCTAAGGAATTGTAGTAGTTAAGAAAACTTTGAAAATAAATAAAATTGGAAGAATCATACTACCCAATTTTAAGGTCTAGTATCACAGCTAAAGTAATCAAGACAGCATTGTAATAGTGAAGTATACATGCAGATCAATGCAAAAGAACAGAGCTATGCAAATATGTCTATCTGATGTTTGTTTTGACAAATGGGCAAAAGAAGCTCAATGGAGAAAGGATAGTTTTTTCAGCAAATGGTGTTGGAATTGGTTATTCAAATAGAAAAATAGAGTTTTCTCTTAAACTGTACATCTTACTAAAATATAAACTCAAATGGATGCTAGATCAAACTGCAAAGTGTAAAACTCTAAAACTTCTAGGGAAAAAATTTGTGACTTGGGGTCTGGCAAAGTTTTTTGAAATGGCACCAAAAACAATTCAAAAAATAAAAAATTGATAAATTGGAGATTCTAGTCAAGATGGCAGAGTAGGTAAAAGGTGGGCTTTTATCTTCTCACAATGACATTAAAATTACATAACAACTATCACTGAAAATTGCCATAAGTCTAGGGACATACTGAAGAAGCCACCTTGAGACTGGTAGGAGGGACAGAGACACTGAATTGGATGGTCCCATACCCACATGTGGCGGTTAAAATTGAAGAGGAATATCTCAGCTGTGGAGGTCCCCCCGAGGAATAAGAGGTCCCAGCCCCACTCCATGCTACCCAGGGTTCCAGTGGCTGTGAAAGCAGCAGAGATTGTGGATGAGTGAGAGAGAGAGTGGCTAGAGTCACAGAAGCTCTTCTTCAGGGGCCTGTGCAGGGGCTTAATTGATGGACTCACTCACTCTGAGCAATAGGGCTAGGGCAGCAGCTCGAAAGGTGCCAGGGACATAGGAGGGAGAAAATGAGTTGTCTGGCCTCACATGAGGGCTGAGGGGGCAGCTTTCAATGGAATAAGTCAGACAGACAAAGACAAATACCATATGATTTCACTTATATGTGGGATCTAAAGAACAAAACAATCAAATAAACAAAAAGAAACTCATAGATAAAGAGAACATTCTGATGGTTGTCAGATGGGAGGGAAGTTCGGGGATGGGTGAAAATGGTGAAGGGATTAAGAAGTACAAATTGGTAGTTACAAAATAGTCATAAGAGTGTAAAGTAGAACATAAGGATTATAGTCGATAATATTTTAATAACTATGTATTGTGTCAGATGGGTACTTGATTTATCGGGGATAACTTTGTGAGTTATATAAATGTCTAATCACTATGTTGTACATTTAAAACTAATATACTATTGTATGTCAATTGTAATTGAAAAATAAAAAAAATTTTAAAAAATTGATGAACTAAACATCAATTTAAAAACCTGCTTTCCAATAGCACTGTCAAGAGTATAAAACATAAGCTACAGACATAACAGTAAAAATATTACCAACTGAATTAAAAATGGGTAAGGGACTTAAACACTTCACCCAAGAGGATATAAGATGGCAAAAAAGTATGTGGTAAGATGTTGAACATCAATAGCTATTTAAAAAAAATACTGACAATACAAAGTGTTTGGAAGGATGCAGAGCAACTGGAACTCTCCTACATTGCTAGTCAGAATGCAAACGATACAGCCACTCTGGAAAATGGTTTGGCAGTTTCCTTTACAGTTAAGCATATACGTATAACTCATGACCCAGCAACTCCACTGCTAAGTATTTACCCTAGAGAAATAAAAACATGGACGCACAAAAACCTGTACATAACTGTTTACAGTAGTTTTATTTATAATAGCCCATACACTCAAATGTCCTTTACAAGGTGAAATGACAAACTGTGGTACAGTCATCCAATGGTCACATTGATCAGGAATAATAAACTATTGATTCATGTAATAATGAGGATGATCTCAAAGACATTAGGCAGAGTAAAAGAAGCCAGTCTCAAAATGTCACATAACGTACAATTCCATTTATATGACATTCTCATAGTGATGAAAAACAGATAGATGAGTGGTTATCAGGGATTATGGGTGGGAAGAAGGTGTGATTATAATGGAATAGCAGGACAGAGGTCTTTAAGGTGATTTATCTGATTTTGGTGGTAGCTATACAAATCTGCATCATGCCCTTAAATTTTTAGGGCAGAATTCTAACAAACCCTTAAGAAATATACCTCTGTACTTTAAGTTTGATTGTAGCTAGCTTCCTACTTAGGTCAGGGAATAAAAGAACAAATAAGCAAAATGACAGACAAAATAAAAAGCAGGAATAAATCATGTATCTTAATTTGAGTTCTAATACACCCACATATGTCAGTCAAAACACTCAGTTCCCTTATTGAAATGTACTGGAAAAAAGTAATGTGGAGCTGAATCCTATTCATTTATGTAATTTTATCTATTCTCACTCATTTTTTATACAGCCTGTAAATACAACCATTTTAGCAGGTGCTCAAAGAAATATCTGTACCAATGACAGAGAGAAAACTAGATGCTTGCATGTAATGAAAAGCAGTGAATATACAAAACATGCATACTGTACTTGAAGATGATTTAGGGAATTTTAAAGAAAACTACATTTTAGCCTTACTCACTGATATCAGAACTTACACCCTGGGTAGTGATTCCACTCCAATAGCACTAATAGTAGGTTACCCTTAATCTTCTGCCCCCTGTAGCAGGGTGAATACTCTTATGTACAAGTAATCATGAAATACCACTAGGTCATCGTTTAGATGACACCAAGGCCACATTTCGGTTAACTGTGTGGCTAGGCTACTACCTTTTGAGCAAATGAGTGTCATCCCCAGCAGACCAGAAATGCCCAATTTATAGAATACAACAGTACCCTTTGACTTGAATTCAGTGTTCATTTAGCATCTCCATTTACCCCACCCCCCCATCTCAGATCCTTCCTTCAGGTTCCACTTCCCACGGGGCCAATTTATCTTCACTAAGTTGTCTTATTGGTTTATTTGGTCCTAAGGCCTGTTTGTATAGGCTCGTCTCCATAATCTTCCTTAGTGAAACAAAGGTTAACCACACTAGAAATCAAAATATTTCTCCCGTCAGAGAACAAAGCTGCTAACTTTTGATTTCCTATCACAGTACCTCTAGAGTTCATAAGTAATTACTCTCCTTTCCAGATCTTAAAGGGCAAAATAATCACAACTGGAACACACATCTTTTACACTGTTTCTGACCACTGAAGTCAACAACAACCAAATCTAAAATAATAGATTAATAGATATGAAAATCAGGCAGGAGGAGAGGAGAGGTCAGTTTACAGGAGAGGAAGAGCAAGGAGTGGAGGGAGGAACATAGCTAGGACTGACAATAGACTGATCTGATAAATATTGAACACAAAGTCTAAAAGATATTAGTAAATGTATTCCATCAGATTTAAAATATTACCAACTTCTTATGGCCCATCTCATAAATGCAAAAACAGTTCAACATTAGTAATCACACGAATGTAATTTACTCTATTCATGAATAAACAAATTCATTTATTCAAGCAGTACTGTCTGGCATATGTTAGATACGTTTCACTCACATAACTCTGGCCTTCATAAAGACCTTATCTTGGAAATAAAAAAAAAAACTTACATGACAAAATTAAATACCTAGTTTCAAAAACCTATTAATATAGGAATTTAAGGACTATCTCCAATCTGAAAAAGAATACCATAAAGCTACACTTAAAATTGTTTAAAAAATGATGGAAAGAAAAAGGGGATAAGAAACCATTAAAGATTTAACAGATATTAACAACTGCAGAGTACAGATCTTATCTGGATCTTAATCTAAACAGTTTCTAAAAATTCATGTTTATATGACAACTACGGCAATGTGAACATGTCTGGATATTTGATGGTCATCAAGAAACATTAATTTTTTAAGTATGATATGGTATTGGGCTTGTTTTATTTTTTTTTTAAAGGCCTTGCATTTTAGAGATTCATGCTGAAAATGAAAAGATCAGATGTCAAAATCATTTGTGTTTAGAGGGAGTGGAAGTCTAGTAAAACAAGGCTGGCCATATAATGACCATTTGTTGATGCTAGATGTTAGGTATATCAAGTTAATTATACTAGTTTCTCTACTTTTGAGTATGTTTGACATTTTTGAATGTACAAAGTTTTAAACATGTTTTTAATTATCAAACACAAAGGGAAAAAAATCAAAGAACAAAAATTAAAAGCAAAGCACTAGAGAGAATCTAAATGATTAGAAAACCTATGAATACTATTATCGAACATTGCTTTTTAAAAAAAAAAAAAAAAAGGTTTTTATTACTTTGTTACAGTTCCACAAGTTATCACCCAAAATACCTGTATCTGTGTAAACTACCACTTAAGTCAAGAAAGAGAATGCAGCTAGCAGTCTAAAAGCTACCCTGGTACCCCTCTCAATCACTAATCGCTCCCCCATAAGTAATTATTTGCCTATACCCTAACTTCTTAGTTAGTGAGTGACTTTTGATCAACATGTGAAATTCACTCATGATATTGGTAGTTTTTTTTTTTTCATTACCATGTAGCAAGTTAATCTCAAAGTATGGTCAGTGTACTCCTAGGAATCCCCAAGACCTTTCAGAGTTTAACAGAATACAGAAAGTTTATTGATATGGTTTCAGATTCCATGGTGTAACTAAACTTTAAAAAACTACTTGTCACCTGGCTCTGTGGTGCAATGAATAGTGTATTGGACTTGTAGACAAAAAACTACCTATCAAGTTCTGGTGTAGCATCAAACAATATTCACATTTATCCAAAAAGGCTATTAAAATACTTCTCCCTTTACAGTTACATATCCACATGAAGCCAGATTTTCTTCCTATACTTCAACCAAAATTTGTCACAACAGACTGACTGCAGAAGCAGAGATGAGAAATCAGCTGTCTTCTTTTAAGTCTGACATTATAGAAATTTGGAAAAATGTACAGCAATGCCACTCACGAAATTTTTTGTTTTGGAAAATATACAGTCATTTGCCATTTTACATTAATGTATGCTATTTATGGTCACATGTGATGGGTTTCTTATGTCACTTTATTTACATGGGTTAATTTAACAACTTCTCAATATTAATTTCTATTATTTAAAAAACATATACATCTCCCATGTTAAAAAGCATTCTTTGGATTCCTCAGTAGTTGTGGAGTCCTGAGACCCAAAAGTTTGAGAACTGCTGCTGTAGTTTTCTCTTAATATACCATAATTCATCCATTCATTCTATTGCTGATAGATATATGGACCGTTTCTAGTCTGGGGCTATAACAAATAAGGATGCTATGAATATTCTTGTACACATCTTTTGGCATGCATTATGTTCCCACCTCTGCTGAGTTTATACCTAGGAGTAGAAGTGCTAGATCACAGAGCACATTTACATTCAGCTTTAAAAGACACTGTTTTCCAAAGTGGGATTAAGCACTTGAAATATGGTTAGTCTAATTAAGATGAGCTGTAAATATAAAACTTATACGAGATTTTGAAGACTTAGTATGAAAAATTATTTTCTATTGATTACATGTCAAAATAATATTTTAGATATACTAGGTTAAATACATAAACATTAATGTTAGCCATTTCTTTTTAATGTGGCTACTAGGAAAATGATAATACAGGACATATTTGAGGCCCACCTTACAGGAGTCCCCTCTTATCCATGGGGGATACTTTCCAAGACTCCCAGTGGATGCCTGAAACCACGGATAGTACCAAATCCTATAATCATACTGTTTTTTCTTATACGTGCAAACCTTTTTACTTAGAGGTAGAATTTTATGGCTTCTCTTTGGCATATCCATATCAGTAGCATCACTACTCTTGTGTGTGGGGCCATTATTAAATAAGTGTCACTTGAACACAAGCACAGTAGTATTGCAACAGTAATTCTGATAACTGAGATGTCCACCAAGTGAGTACTGGGTGAGCAGCACATACAGTGTAGGTCCGCTGGGCTAAGGGGCAACTCAAGTCCTGGGCAGGATGGAGCAGGATGGCGAGAGCATGCACCACGCCGCTTAGAATGGTGCACCATTTAAAACTTACAAATTGTTTATTTCTAGAATTTTTTATTTAAAAATTTCAAACTATGGCTAATTGAGGGTAACTAAAACAATGGAAGGGAAACCTCAGAAAAGGGAGGGACTATTATATATATCTATTGGACAGCCCTGCTCCAGGAGGAAGCAGAGAAGTAAAACAGGTCAGTGCCTATACTGCGTACAAGAGCAGTCTGAGATGCTTATGAGAAGGGGATGGAGGTTTGAGAAACCAGGAAAGATTTGTCAAAGGAGGAAACATCCAAAGGAAAGCTAAAGAACAGGCAGGAGTGGGCCTAGCGAAGAATGTGATGGAGGGAAAAAGATAAAGCCAGGCAGAGCAAACTGCGTGCAAAGGCCAAGAGACAAGAGCAATGTGTTCAGTATTGCAGGAACATGGGGGAAGCTGGCGAGTGGTGGATGAAGGAAGTGACAAGAGACGAGAAAGGTAAAAACGAGCCAGATCATGAAGGGCCTAGTGAGTTACGACTGTATTTTAAGAATAAGGAACTACTGCTGGGTTTTAAGCAAGAGAGTTATATAATCACATTTGTACTTTAGAAAAGTTACTCTGGCTGCTGCTGTGTGTGTTACGATTGAATCAGGACACGACTAAAGTCAAGACTGGGTGGCGGCTGTAACAATAATGCAGACAATAAATAATGGGCCTCTACACAGAGAGAACAGCAGCAGAGAGATGTGAACCCTTAGGCAAAATCACTACGCTAAAAGCTTCAATTTCTTCTAATAATAGTAACTAACCTCACAGTGTTATTTTGAGGATTTAAATAGGCATATTTTTTTTAGTAAAAGAGTTCTGTATTCTAAATCTCAGTAAAAGATTTTATTGTCACTAGAACAAACAACTATAATTCCAAGAAACTGAATTCTAATTCAGAATACACCAGATACAAACTTACTAACTCAAACCTTAACAATCAATGCTTTAACAATCACTGAAATTAAGTAGATAAGAAAAGGCTTACTCTCTTCTCTATATTTGAAAGGTAAATTCTAACTACTAAACATCTTACTGTGCTCCATTTAATCTCAATATTAAAAGATCAGCATCATTTCCCATTTCTCTAACTGAAATGTAAGTATATTAAAGGTAGGTCTCAAGTTACTCTCATTCAATGGTAAGAACATGAATGTAAAACAATTTCACTTCTTCACAAGAGAGAAAGAGGAAAATATTGGTGTAAGCATACTTACATCTGTGGGTTTTGAGGTGGGAAGATGACAGCTATCAAATATTTAAAAGAAGACTGGAAAACTGTTCTTTCAGCTTAATTTTTTTTGAAGTTTCAGGACTTTCTAAAGTTATGTCTGCCATAAATAAACCATACAAACCAAAAAAAAGGGGCACTTTATTTTTCCAAAATCTCTACAATTCTCTAAACTACCAATGCATTCTTGACTCTTCTAAAACAAAGCAATCTTTAACAGATCACTCAGCACAAGGCATTTAACTTGGGCAGAAAGTCCTACCCGTTGCTTCCTGCTGGAAATACTCTTGAAACACTGTAGAAAGCTGTTCTGTAATTATTTCACTGACAAAAATGACAGTCCTTAGAATCAAGTTCTCCATAGAACATGTAAGCATCTCCCCTTGTAACTTACATCTTCACCCTTCCTGCCATGTGCTGTACAACTACTCACCACAATACCCCTTCTTGCACTGAGTGTTCTTAGCCCTCTCTTCTAGGTTAAATAATAGAAACGTAGCTCCCTAAGGGCCTGACCTGCTCTACTGAATAGGGAAACAGAAGTCACCCTAGATCTCTCATCTCCCCTTTCATCCTCATCTCATGACCTCACGTCACATTACTTTGAGAAATCTCCATCTTCCCACCTCAAAACCCACAGATGTAAGTATGCTTACACCAATATTTTCCTCTTTCTCTCTTGTGATGAGAGGAAGTGTCCCTTTCTTCCCTATCAAAAGGGCAATCCAGACTCTTCTATCTCCACTACTACTATCTTGGTCCAAGCTCCTGTGTCACTCACCCGAATTACAGCCCAAACCTAACCATCCCATTACCACTCTTGCCTAATCCACAACAATCCTCTCTGTACAGTGATAAAAGCAACTGTTTTCAAATCATGCCACATTAAATCATTTAAACTTCTTTAAGAATTTCACTTAAAATAAACCCAAATTCTCTGCCACCGTTTCCAAAGTCCCAAGTTCCTGCCTAAGATTCCAACCTTACCCTGTCACTCTCCCTATGACCACTATGCTCCAACTACACCTATTTTATTACTTGTAACACATAAGTTCTTTTTTGATTCTGGGCTTTTGTTCCCATGTGCAAGGCTCTCTCATCCCAATCATAACATGGTTAGCTATCCTTTAGGTCTTACAACTATCTCCTTGACAAGTAAGTCTTCTTCTAAGTACCCTGTGTCCCTCTGCTTCTGTTAGAGCACTTATTACAACTAATTCACTAGACAGTGAGTTCCAAGAGGGCAGAAACTACTTCCATCATGTTGCTGTGCCTTACACAGTGCCAGACACAGCAAGTGCTCAACAAATATTTGTTAAATAAATGAAGAGACAGGATTAGGTTGCAATCTTGGCTTTACTACTTCCTAGTGGCTTAATCTTAAATAAGTCTTCTCTGAACTCCAACTTTCTCTTCTATACAAAAGAGATAAATACCTTATATAGGATTGCCAAGTGATACCCAATGAAGATTAACTAGCAATGAATAAAGACCAAGCACAGTATCTAAATTTAATGTTATAAACTTAATTTAAAAAATGTTCGTTTCCTTCCTTTTTTTCTATAGCTTAGACGAGAGAATTCCCTAAGCTATTTTAGTTCTGAAACTAATATATACACGTGTGTGTGTGTGTGTGTGTGTGTGTGTGTGTGTGTGTAGACCTATCTTTACATTCATTTATTGTTGGTATCCACTTAAAAAGACTGATGACACACAGATAAACAGATAAACTCGTTAACTTGTATTTGCACGATCTAATCTTATACCTTAGAAAAAACAGGAATAAGTAGTGTACACCTTTTACTCACCCCTCCCAAAAATAGTGTAAGGGGAAAAAGAGGAGAAACAGGAAGGAAAAGTGACCTTATAAATTGGAGATCATTAACTCAACTTCAGTTCCTAAGTTCTGAACAACCTTTATTTACCTATAAAGACTTGCAGCAAAAACATAATACTCATTATAAAATTCTGAAACAAAAACATTCTATTTTCCTAAATCCATATAAATCTCATCTATATTGTTTCCCACATTTTTTTCATTCTTTAAACTGTAACATCATTGATAAAAGGTAAGAAAAAACATAAAACCCAACCACAAAAACATCTCAGATCAAAAACACAAAAAAATCCATTGTTCCTTTAATTTCTTGATAAGCTTTAAAATTTCTTATCACAAGTCAGTCTTTTCTTTCCAAACATTTTCTTTAACTGCTTCTCACTTTTTGGCCTCACATAACTTGTTTTCTTGAGAAAATTTACTTTCTGGGAACCTTTTAAATCATTTACTGTATCTTGTTCAGATCTCATCCATACTCTTCCTGGAACATAGTTATCCCACTAAAAATGGTCATTTAATACTTTTTGTCTGAAAACTGCCTAGAATTTTGTGGAATGAGCTGTGTACCTTCATATTCCCTCTAGAACATGCATATAATTTAGATTCTAAACCCAAGGAAGAGTTTATGTTAAACAATTAATTCAGTTTTATTCAACATATTTTATGTAATCAAGCATTACTTTTTTTTAGAAGTAACTGAAATCTGGTTTAGTTTTTTTTCTCATGTTCTAGCTATTTCTACAACCTTCCTAAAATTGGAACTTCTGGTCTATCCTTAAACTGGAAATTTATAAAATGCTACTGAATGTTCCATAAAACTCATAGGAAAAGATTTACCAATGAGATATAAAATGCAAGATTAAAAAGAACATTTTAGGCTATCACAACATCTAGAATAGTACTGTGTACAGCAAAGACTTTTGACTATAATAAGCTGAAAACCAGTTTAAAGGAAAATTTATCGCAGGTCAGTCAGTATATGCCAGAAAGAGTTCTCACCTCTTCCAAATACTCTGGTGGCAAGTAACCCAAAACTAAACATATGCAACTCTTCAATGCTATTGTAAAACGTTATACAAATACAACAAACATTTTAAATTACATTTTCAAGCTTCACCTAAGGCAGTGTTTTTCAAGGATTGCACTCTATTAGAGGGTCTAAAAATAACTTAATGGGCCTAAATCAACAAAGGAAAAAAGGAAGAGAGAAGGGAGGATAAATTGAATATGAAAAGTCGGAGTATTATTTCATGGATGTTGTTTTGTTCTGTATGCATATTGTAAGTAATATAGTATGTACTTTAAAGTAGGTTTGAGGAAAAAAAAAAGGAAAGAAACAAACAAAACACTGATCTGGGGGGCAAAAGGAAGTGGAAAAGGATAAAGTAATGGAACTGTTACAATTACCAAATCAGGGCTTGAGAAGTGAGCAAGTCTAACAGCTTGTATTGACTAGGAGAGTTTATAAAAGCCAGACATTTATAAAAGCCAGACATCCTATGCAAATTATGAGAAGCACAGTCTCTTCTCAGACCTAAAACTATGCCCAGCAAAGTTCAGTTGCCCCCACTAAAGTTATTACACCTTCAAACTTCCAAATCCACCTTTTCTTTCTACTCACTCTCAGGAACATTCAAAGCAGTTTAAATTACAGCCGCTCCTGAAAGATAATTATTGGTCCTCGAACAACTACTTTTAGAAAACATTAACTGTATTCCAATTCACAGTTCAGAATTTCAAATAAGGCTGTGGTGTTCAGAAAAGTAACTTGGAGTATAATAGTCACATTATTCCACTAACATGATCAGATTTAATAATCACATAGTGCACTAAAATGGCCATGTGAGAATAAACATCAAAACAAAGATTTAAAAAAAAAAAGATATATAAAATGTTTCAAAGATTCATTTGAACCTTTGAAATGGCACAACTTGGAGCCATTTAATACTGCAGTTAATAAATAAGAGTCACTCTGCGAAGAGTTGGTATTGGAGCTGCCTAAATATTGGCCAATCAACCTGCTCTTCTTCACTGGGTCTGTGTTAAGAATTACTCTAAACATTTGGCTGTTTTCACAGAGCTTTCTCATTATTTTTGAAGCTACTTAACATTTTTTTTTTTTTGATGCATAAAGGACAGTTTCATAAATTACAGCAAATATTTGTTTTAAGAGGCTCAAGGTGCTGTAGTTCTCAGGATGAATCCACTACCACCCCTGCTAGTGTGAATTCAAGCTAAACAAACCTCATTGTTGTTATGGAATCATGTTTCCCCACCCCTACAGCTCCATAGTATTGTTACAGCTTTTTCTCCATATAAACCCACATATAAGGTTGAAAAGAGAGAGAGCAGCTATAAAGAGAATTTCTCCAGTTGCAGGATGAAAGGTTCCTTTAATTTCTGCTCAGTTTAACATTCTGCCTGCTCACTATCTCCTTTTTTCTTACATTTTGAAACTTGCTGTGGCTTGAGACATCAACCCCTGGCATCATCACTTGCTAGTTTTATAATCTGGTTCCATATTTTTGCAAAAAGAAGTTTCAGTTGTTGCCTACTAATAATTCCTCACTAAACATAAATTCCAAAGACACAAATATTTGATAATTACTAGAAACTCATTTTGTGTAGAAGTACAAAGAATGCACCAAGGCACATCATGGGGGTCACAGCCTCTTATTTCTCGAGGCAAAAACACTTTTAGTTCAAACTCTGATGGCATAGGTTTTTCATGTGAGAAAAGCAAAAGAACCTGTTTATCCATTCTGATCAGATATCACTAACATTCAATTCTGATTATAGTAGAGGACAAAGCTGGACATTCCTAATCACCCTAGATTAAAGATACGTCTCACTTTCTTCACTCTCCTGGACCATTAAACCAAACCTAGAGCAGAACTGCATCCACCTTCAGGCTAGAAGAAACAACTTAATAGCTTATTGATCTCTGGTGAGGACCCAAACCCACAAGTCATCAGGCAAGTAGGGATCCCTGCTACTTGACACTAACAATCAGAAGTCAGGCAATGGGGTTTTCTGATCATACACAGGCACACCACTGGCAATTACTACATCAAATTACTACACCAAACCTCTCCCTTCAAACAAAAATGATATTAAATCAGGTCAGGGAGCAATACATTCTAAAGCACACTGAAAAATTACTTTTTGGTTGTTGGCAAATTTCAATTTAAGTTCACTGAATTCTTCATTTAGGATAATTTCCCAGGTTTTTAAAGTTACTATCACACTTAATTCCACAGATAAATCCTTTCAAAAGAGTTAATACTTGCTCATGAATTACATGTTGGACGAACTCCATCACCACCACCAACAGTGGAGTTAGTCTCATAGCAGATGACCTGGACTTTTCACAAGTAAAATTTAACCATGGAATGGTAATTTCGAATGGTTTTCTTTTGAAGAAATCAAAGCACCACTCTAAAAAGTCAAGGCTAACTGTACTCGGAAACACCCACCCACGGGTTTCACTAACTGATAAACGAGGAGCGGTGAAGTCAGAAGTGGAACTCAAGTCTCTCAAACAAAGAATGTTCTGTCCACTTAATTCCTTAGCCCTTGTTCAGACCCCAACGCAACACAAAGCTGGGTTCTCCCACACAGCCTTCAGCCTCCTCTCACCCTCAAAGGGACATAACGCGATCCAGAGACTAGAATAAAGCAACAGTGACATTAGCGGACAATGAGGGATGCAATGACACAGGAACGGGGAGCCAGGGCAGACATGTACGCCCTAAAAGGAAGACACTGAGGTGGCGGCTGGAAACTATCTTCTGGCCTTCTCCTTCCTGCGTGGAGCTCCCGCACGCCCGGGGTCAGCGGAGCCGCGGCCCCCGGGGTGCAGAGATGGGGAGGAGGCAGCCGGCCGCCTTTTCCCGGGGCGGGGAGGATGGGGTGGGGGTGGGGGGACGGGTGCAGAGGGAATTCCACTGGGGAGAGAACTTCCTAACCCCGGGAGAGGGGGGGTGGGGTGGCAGGACCGTCCCGGCGTCGCTGTTCGTGGATGGTGCGAGGGGCCCTCCAGCTCCGGGTCGGGACGTCCGCCCCGCCACCTCCCGGCCGGGACAGCCCAGTCCCTCTCCAACACCCCAGGGTCGAGAGGGGGACAGCCCAGTCCCTCTCCAACACCCCAGGGTCGAGGGGCGGGCGGGCAGGCGGACGCATGTCGGCGCGCGGCCACCCCCTCCGCTGCCCCGAGCCCTCGGCGGGTCTTTGTCCCGCCGGCGCCCGGAGTCCCCCCCCCGGTCCTCCCGGGGAGCCCCCGTCCTGGAGGCCTCGGGGCCCAGGGTCGCCGCCGCGTCGCGCCGGGCGCGGGGCCGCGGACACTCACCGGACACGCCGGCGAGGAAGAGCAAGACCCACGCGGACCGCCACCGCGGGGCCGCTTTTGTGCTCCAGCGACGGGCCATAACCACGGCGGCTGGAGGGAGCGAGGAGATGGAGGAGGAGGAGGAGGGGGAGGAGGAGGAGAGGGAGGAGGAGCTGGGGCCAGACGCCGCCGCCGCCGCCGAGCCCCCGGCTGCTCCCTGCGCTCTCCGCGGCGGCGGCAGGAGGGCGGGAGGGGCCGCCGCGGCCGCTCGCCGGCTCCCGCCCCGCGCTGGGCCGCCCTCCCGGGCGCGGGCCCCGCGGGGCGAGGGGGCGGCGGGCGCGCGGCTCCGGCCTCGCGCGCTGCGGGCTGTGGCGGGCGCCGCCAGCCGCCGGTCCGGACGCGGGCGGGCGGCCGCGCTCATCCGTGCGATCGGCACTCGGCCGGCCCGCCTGCCCGGGCGCCGGCCCCGCGCTCCGCCGGCCGCTCCGTGTCGGCGCCGGCCCCCCCGCGCCCGGAGGGGGGGGCGCAGGCAGTGCCAATCGATGCGCGAGCGCGCGAGCGCCGGCCGCCGGGGCCCCGGCCGGGGGGAGGGCTGAGGGGGGCTGAGGGGGCTACGCGTGCAGGAGGGCGGGGGCCGAGAGCTTGGGAGGGCCGGATCGCCACCCCCCCTGCGAGCCCTCGCCCAGTCTCGGCGCCACGGCCCCGGCGGCGGGTGTGCGTGGCGCCTGCGGGCCAGCCCGGGCTGCACGCCCGCGAGCAGGACGCCCGGGACGAGTCGCGCGAGGCTGCGGAGTGGGCTCTTCCCGTTTGATATTGTGCCGGGGGGTAGGAGGGCCGTTGGAACCCGGAGGTGATGCCGGATGGGCTGGAGCCGACCTTGCAGGTGGAGAAGCGGGAGGGGTGGAAAGTTCATTTGGCACTTTCTGATGTTTCTGAACATCTTCCCCGGATCCCAACAAGTGCGACCCCCTCCTTCCTTTAGATCGTCTCAGCACTTTCTAAATGCATCTGTAGTGACACGGGCACGTCAGAACTTCCGCTTTGTGTTTTTAGAGTGTTTTGTCTACACGTCTTATCTCCCTTACTGGATTTATCGTTGCCTCTACAGGCACTCTCCAGCTAGTCGAAGACCTACAAGGCACTGTGCTGTCCTACTGACATAGGTTATCTCTTCTAATCCCTAATAACCTCGTGAGATAAACACTATTATCCACATTTATAGATAAGAAAACGAGTCTCAGAGAGATTACCCAAAAGGATATAGCAAGTAAATGATTTGAAACAATTTTTCTCATTCTAAAAGCAGGACTGTTTGCCCTGTACCACAGCCTACTCTGTAGCACAATGCTTAATGCCTAGCAGGTAAATGTTAAATTTTAAGACGTGATTTTTTGAAAGTACATTTAGGCTTTCCCTCTATCCCCTTACTGATTTGTTCCCTTTAAGACTTTTTTTTTTTTTAAATCCTGGAAATGATATTCCAAAAGATACAAAAAAATATTAACAATACAAAATCCAATAATTTACAAATTTTGTATCATTTGGCAAACAAACAAAACCCCCAGAACTCCCAAAATGATTCCCAATCTCACTGGAGAAAGAGTAGCTTCATGAAACAACCTGCAGCCACCTTTCCTAGTTTTAAGATTCCAGACTCAACTGCTTGTTTTTTCAGATCTCTCTTGAGAAATGGCGCTGCGATGACGGCTGTGTTTGGGACGTGGCACAGACACAATGAAGGAAGGCTGTGGAATGCATATCCTCTTTCCACTTTTAGTGCCATTGAAGGAACCCTATCCCCAAGACAAGACACACAGTGCCCCAATCAGTCTCTTGACCCATGCATTTTCAGGACCCCCACCCCCCACCCCTACACTTGCTCTTCCATCCAGACCTGTCTTCTGGGACTTAGCAAGTCCTCAAGCTTTTTGATTTCAGCGTCCTTTTAAAAACAATTTTGGGGGGAATCTTAAGAGCTTTTGT
Source organism: Cynopterus sphinx (assembly GCA_030015415.1). Classification (NCBI taxonomy): domain Eukaryota; kingdom Metazoa; phylum Chordata; class Mammalia; order Chiroptera; family Pteropodidae; genus Cynopterus; species Cynopterus sphinx. The sequence continues at coordinate 22,227,593 of CM057389.1, read as the reverse complement.
TTATATGGGTCATATCTTTGATATTTACTATTTAGAAATTAAAATTTTAAAGTACTTGTAAATTTATTTAAAATAAAAATTCATCACTTTTTAACTTTTCAAAAAAAAAACGTTAATGAGAATTGTGACATTGTTTCCATCTTTGTAAATCTAAATGTCTGGCTTAATAGAAGACAGCTGTATTCTCATATCTGTTCTGCATCCAATCTGTTGCAATATGTTGTTTTGGTTGAAGTATAGGAAGAAAATCCAGACTCACAGATATATATTTGGCAAAGGGAAGACCTTCTGTACCTCTGCAGGGTCTTCAGATAAAACTTTGAGAACTGGTGATCTAGGTGTCTATCATAACTCTTCAAAACCTAAGTATTTTGTTTCTCCTTGGAAGAAATCTAAAAAATATCCATTATAATGTTTTAGCAGCCGAGTGATTCAATGTCCAAGGATATTTATGTTTCATGAGGGAACATTCTTATTTATACAAAGTCTAATTCTAATGGACTATCTGATATTGATAAGCAACATGGCACAAATTAGGTATTCAATTATCGTTTTTCTTACCTTATCTATCTGAGTACCTAGATGTCTACTTCTAGGTTATTATATCGAATAACTCATATATGAGAATGCACTATGTATTGAGTGGTAAGTATTGGTAACAGTTCCATTGCAGTTGGACTGCTAATTTAACTTGGCCAGCACTCTGCTCTGCACCCTATTAAACGTAAAGAATGCTCCTGAGACTCATATAGTTCTTAATCTGGATGCCTGGATCCACAGATGGGCTTCAAGGGGTCTCTTAAGCCTCATGAAATTATATGAAAATTTTGTGCTCATGTATTATTATAGGCAGAAGTTTTGTTATTTTCAGCAGATTCTTGAAGGGCTGTGTCAACCATTAAAAAAAGAAAAATTAAATGAGGCAACTATTTGAACTGCTTCTTAATCTTTTTCCAAATGATTCCAAATTCCTCAAACACATGCATTTAAGAGTGGAGAAGGACAGAAACTTTTTTTTTCCTTGACATACTCTGAAAAAGTTCACAGTCCTTTATTATTTGTAGACATGACCTTACATAATCCTTCTGTTTTGATTTTAAACTTCTTTTCTCTTTTTGGTTATGATAGTTTAATTTTTACCCTTGTCACTAATAAAAATTCCTTTCATCCTAGTGTAGACTCTGCTCCATTTAGCATCATTTTGAGGAAAATCTCCTCAAAAATGTGAGGTTAGACTGGGGATTTAAGTCTACCACTCTAAGTCTTCATTTTTCTGAGAAAAAAAAATTGATAATAGTGGTTTTTCTACTTGACAATCTGCCAGGCAAAGCTAAATCTTTTAACTTCCCTTCAAAGGAATATTATATTTAAAAAGAAAAAACAAGCTTGATAAACACATAGACTGAAAGAAAGTTTTTTAAAGATTGAAGTTAAATGAGATATCTTTACAAGCAAATTGCAATTTTTGTTGGAGTTGAATAATGTAGTGTAGCAAATGATACTCATTTGTCTAGAAAACTTCTACACCAGTTCCAGTGCACATTTATTGTGGTTACTGTTTTTTTATGCTCTGTGCTTTGACAGCATACCCAGCAGTAGTCAAAGACATAATCCTGGTTGTATATTAAATAGCTCCTATTCACATAGATTTTGTTTTGCCCTCATAAACTCAGCTTCTTAATTTCAAAACCCAACTTTAGAGCATGCGTGAATTTATATTACTAATAATATCTACTATCTCTTGTTCACATATGAAACATTTGCACGTATCAAGAAAGAAAGAAGGAAGCGGGAATTAACTACTGACATTGGTATTTATAATGAGATACTCTGAGCATATTTTTTGTTTAATTGCTAGGTTTCAAAATGCACACAATTGATTTTTAAGTTCTTCCTATAATTGATTGAGGCTATGAACTGGAAATGCTTGTAGGATGGAAGCTTATCTCATATGAACCTATCAGAAGTGAATTTGGCAACTCTGATGGCAACTCATGCCTCTTTATAAACATTGCTAATTTCAGGCATATATAATTCATTTATTTGTACTTTGCCCAAGTCCAAAATGGATTTGAGGGTCTCCAGGGTATTTGGCAATACAGTAGACAGTAGTTGTTAAAAGTATAGGTCTTAAGATTTTAACAGAGCTGAGTTGGATTTAGATAATTACCCCTGGGCAGGTAACCTAATGTTTTGTACCTCATATTCCCACCTACAAATAGAAAAAAATGAGGCCCTCATTAAATTACCTATATGCTTAAATGAGATGATAATTACTTATATATATATATATATATTGAGTGATTCCAATGTGCTACTCATTTAATCTTCAAACAATCCTATTATGTCAATACTATTACTACTCCCATTTTTCAAATGAACAAACTGGCACAGAGAGGTTTGGTAATTTTCTTGAGATCACACAGATAGTACATGGTCAGCATTAAACTTAGTCAGTGTGACTCCAAGCACGCACTTTTAATCATTCTACCATGTTGGATGTAAAACACTTAATACAATGCCAGGCACTTAGTAGTTATTAAACACATAAATGACATAAGCAAAGAGTAGCTAATATCATACATTTATCAATAATGTATATATATTTATTTTCTGTCTTCCTTTTATTTCCTGAAAGTAACTCAAGTAACTCATAAATACCCTGAGTTTGGTTCAAGTTAGACATAAACCTTTTTAAAATTTCTTTTTAAAAGAAAAACATTTTTTAAAGTTTCATTTTTTTGAATTTGAAAAACATCAAGTATCATTTAGATGAAGCATAAGTCTGAGTTTTTTTTCTGTTTATTCTAGTGACTTTGTAGTCATTACCTATAGTTTCTTTTGAAGATCAGAGAACTTTGGGGTCCTTATTGCCCCAATCTTCACAAAAGATCTATGGCAGGTTTTTCTAATCCCAAATAATACATCAAATCATATGAAACTACTAAGTTATCAGGCCATGAAAACAGAGGCCATTCCTACTAAAGAATAGATTACTCCAGCTTCATCATGAAAAGAATATTCCCCATGGATATACCCAGGTGGGTTTGCATTTTGAATATGTACCAGCTGTGATGGAAAAGAACAGTCTAATCCTTTCAATTCCTGTAGTCCACTGCTTCACTTGCACAGCAGGGAACGTGAAAGAAATGGTGTCAAAAGCATTTCAATATAAAAATTTTATTCTCATACTCAATAAAGTGAATTAAGTAACAAAAAATAGTTAAGCACTTCAAAACATTGTGTCGATTGGTTCTAGTCACCAGGGCACTTAACTTTAGTCACTGCAACTTTTTTTTTTTTCATGTTATTACTAGTTTTGCTTAAGTACAGACACTCCTGAGATGGAAACCCCAATTTATATGTACAAAATTTCATAAAATACATTTAGACTTTTAAATGCAATTAAAGGCAATTAGCAGGTAGAGACCTAGCTAAGTGGAAGCTGCTTCAGCTTCCATGAATGAGAGAAAGGGCACAGTCCCAGAGCAGTTGTGCTGACTATGCTCTTTCTGGATTTGATTCCCAACAGCTCTAACCTTTGGTACTCCAGGGACCAGGATAAGTGGGAATGAGATGCCTCAGGACATAGTGCCCTTTTTTATTCCCTCACACCGGCAGAGTGGCAGAGCGGAGTCAGGCTGCCTGCCACACACTTTCTTTCCTACTCCTCCTTGCCCTATTTAGGTGATGATGTCAAGAAGTCTGTTCTCAGTGTTGTCCACCCTCATCAGAAGTTGACCTATTTCTCCAGGAGACTCCTTCTAGTACAGGATTCAGATCTGTTTTGGTAAGCCATTTCATGGCACCCCTCATTAAATCAGAAAAAGTGTGTTAAGAATTGGAACATGGACCAATCTTTGAAGATGGGAGAGGTATCCTGAATTTACTAATTCCACCTAGGGCCTATGGATTGGTGCATTTGCTAATCTGAAGGGCAGAACCAACATATTCAGATTCTTCCATCTTCATTAAGGGAGGTGGATAAAGAAAGGGAGGAAAGGAATCTCCAGTGAGACAGGGACTTTTGTCTGTTTTGCTCACTCCTATTTCCTCAGCACCTAGAAAAGGGCCTGTCTCCTATTAAATGCTCATTAAACATTTGTTGAGTAAATGAATAAGGGAGTTCAGGAATGAAATAGGCCCTTGAAGGGAAAGAAAAACAAAGCTGTTTTTCTTAGAGTAATATGGAGGGAAGAAGCCCTTTCTTTTGCTGACATTAGTGTCCAGGTAACCTGCAAAGAAAGCTATTTGCTTTGGAGCCCAGCTGCAAATGGACTCTTCTAGGAAGAACCAATAAACCTCACTGTAAGATGAGGCCCCTATAACCTCTTGTGCTGATATTCAAGATATTTCTTAATGAGTTTTATTTTTAAACTATTCTGGCATTGAATTCAGTTTTCTACAGTTTTATTGTCAATGTTTAATATCTTCAGTTTAGTATGGATTCGACTTTTTATGTCATTGATCTGTAAGTTGGGTACTACTTATTTTATTGACTTTTAAAATAAATAGGACCTTGATTCTCTAACCCAGGAGAAACCCTTAGAAAAGAAAGCTTTTCAAAATGTCTTCAGAATTCTGTCAACTAACACCTTGCTTCAGGTGTACAGAGAGATTCCAATTCTATTTTCTATGAAGTTAAGTTGTTCTTTGGCATCAGTCTAAGAAGTGATGAAATCAATGCCCAGTGCAAAGTCAGGATCTGAGGGCAGAGAAGGGAAACCAGATGGCCAGATCTTTGCAGAATGAATTCAAGATTTATTTAACGTATTATGAATTTCTGGGTCATGACTCACTTCCATATTAAAACGTAAGCACAAAGAACACCTTTCTACTTCCAAATGCCACAGAAAATTATTTTTTTTATCATTTGCTATTATCAATATTGTCTTCTCTCCATTAATATGTATTTGCTAAAGTTGATTGTTCAACAAAATAAAATCAATTTTCTAGAAATTAACTAGCATAGTGTTGTGATTTTAATAACCATTCACTTTATATTTTTGAACACTTAAAGTATGCTAAAGATTACAAAATGTAGATATTCACATTATCTGACTCAAACGCTTAACAGTAGAAGTTCTACACTTGTCAGGCTAGTTGTTGCTTATAATCTAACAGGGAAATGGATTTACCAATAAATATAAACAACACTCATCCAGTCAACAAATATTTATTGAGCAACTACTATATTGCCAGTCATTTTATAAATATATATAAAATATTCTGGGACTGCTCAATGAATGAACATGGTAATCACCATGGTAGAAGTACATGCATATATGATTCCGCTCAGGGGAGAATTATAGAAGTCTTCACAGAGACAAAAAGACTCAATTTGAGAAGCAAAACAAGAGTAGGAGACTGACAATAAAAAAGGAGTTAGGCAATGGGCGTTGAAAAAAGGATTCTGGACAAAAGAACATTAAGTAGAAATAGGAGAAGAGAATAGGATGTGTTTTGGGAATGCAAAGGAGTTCAGTATTGCTGATTTAAATGTAGTGTGTGTATGCGGGGAGGAAATAAACATACAATCATAAATTACTTCAGAAAGGGTCTTAAGTAACATGCAAATATGTGTAGATTTTATTCTGTAAGATGCAGGAGATGAGAGTCTTGTAAGCTCATGAGCCATGTTCTATCTATGCTGGGACCTGGAATGGGAGGGGGAGGGAACCGTGAGACTGGTCAGGAGGACATCACAGTCCAATATCTATTCCTCATCTGTAGTTTCGCTTTCCTCAGTTTCAGTTACCTGCAGTCAACTGTGGTCTGAAAATATAAAATATAAAAATATAAAATATAAAATAACCATACTAAAAGTTTAACAATTTGTAAGTTTTTAATTGCATGCCATGCTGAGTAGTATGATGAAATCTCTCGAGTCCTGCTCTGCCCCGCCCAGAATTTGAATCATCCCTTTGTCCTGCACATCCATGCTGTATATGCTCCCTGCCCCTCACCGAGTAGTCATCTCATCAGACAGACTGCCCAGGGAATCCACAGGGTAAGAGCTTGTGTTCAATTAACCCTTATTTTATTTAATAATGACCCCAAAGCTCAAGAGTTGTGATGCTGGCTGTGTAGATATGCCAAAGAGAAGCAGTAAAGTGCATCCTTTAGGAGAAAAGGTTAAAGTTCTCTATTATAAAGAAAGAAATAAAAATCATATGCCAAGGCTGCTAAGGTCTATGGTAAGAACAGATCTTCTATCCATGAATTTGTGAAGAAGGAAAAAGAAATTCACACTAATTTTGCTGTAGTACCTCACACTACAAACATGTCTCATTACGTGGGCTTTTAACATCTCACGTCACCACAAGAAGGGTGAGTACAGTACAATAAGATATTTTGAGAGCAAGAAATAAAAGAGACTACATTCACAACTTTTAATATAATACTTTATTATAATTGATCTATTTTATTATTAGTGTTGTTAATCTCTTCTTGTGCCTAATTTATAGATTAAACTTTATCATAGGTGTGTATGTTTAGGAAAAAATATAATATATATATATATATGTGTGTGTGTGTGTATGTATGTATGTATGTATGTATGTATGTATGTATATGCATACATAGGATTAGGTACTATTTGAGGTTTCAGCCATCCACTGCACAGAGGAGGGTGTCTTGAATATATCCTCTTTGGATAAAGAGAATTACTGTAGGTAGAGAAAACGATGAGAATAACTTTGAGCAACACATTCAGACAGAGAAGTCTAATAGGCAGTTGAATAAACCATGTTATCCCAGAGGAGAAAAATGGGCTCAACAGAAAACTACTGGCATTGATAAGATTACCTGTGGAGAAGGTAAATTTTCCCTTTAAGAGTAAGAAAAGCATTGGTATTTCAGAGAGTAGATGAAGAGGAACCAACAATAAGAGTTCAAAGAAATGACCAGTGGGTAGGAGGAGATGAAGAAAAGCCTGGTATCATGGAAACCAGGCGAAATGAATTTTAAGAAGAAAAGAAAGGTAGAGTGTCAGTGCTAAAGAAAGCTCAAGTAATAAAAGGTCAAGATGTGAAGAGTAAGTAATTCAATTGGTACACAAAAGTCTAATATTCTTACCTAAACGCTTCTACAGATATCTGGCCTTTAATTTAGTTTGAAGCTGAATTCTGGCAGTCTGTGTTTTCCTAGTTCCTCAAGCATTTTATCATGTTTTTTTTTTTTCTTTTTTCTCAGCCCATTAGATCACATCATCTACTTTGAATGTAAACTTAAGAATTTCTAAGTTTAGTGTGGACTCTAGACATGACTTTGAAGCACATAAAGTTTGTCTTCACAACCCAAGATTTCCTTTTTAATTTCCCACACCACTTGCCAGACTTGCTTACATTCTTGTCCTCTGACTTCAGACCCTGAGATGTTCATGCTTTTTCACCCTTGTATTTCCTCCATCCAATGTGCTTCTCAGGAAAGAAGTTTATAAGCGAATTTATCTTGAAGCCAAACATGGTTTCTCTTCCAGGAGTACAGGGAAGAAAATGTTAAACATCCTTAAATGGATGTTTCGGGATGAAATGTCAGTGGATGGGGGAGAGATTTGGGGCCAGGAAGATTTTCTTGATACCCCTCTAAGGTGAGCTCTTACCATGAGGCAATCCTTGTCTAAGCTAGAAGGTATGGCAGTGCAAGAAAGCCTGATTTTTCCTCCTAGAACCATACTAAACCTTTAGAAGAATTAAAGGTCACAAATATTTATTATATCAGTAATGTTCTTTTTGGAAATTATATTTTTGGCTGATAGTATTTCAATGTACTTAGTTGCTAACGTAATAGCCTAGAAACACATATCCTTTATCTTGTTTAATGCCTGTTACTCTGTCACTATTTTGCTCAGAGCTATTGGAATAACTTCAAATGTGGTTTGGGACAGACAAGTTCAACTCTATAGAGGCTATATATCCATGTTCACTGAGTCAGCTGTTTCCTATTGAATTTTTTTAAAGCAATATTAATGACTGACTTCTGTACAGCTAAGTAGCTTGATCATGCTTTTAATTTAATTCAGTTGTTTAGGAAAGGGAAACAATCTCATTAATCATTTTTTAAAATTCAGTTAATGCAGTGTAGATACTGTGTTTCTTGAAACAGTCTCTGTTGAGGTTCTTTGGAAAAAAGGAGTAGTTGACTGAGTGAAAAATTTTACTGTTACGAACTTTGTTTCTAAAAGTAAAGGTAAATGACAAGAGGATTTGTCGATTCTGATAGGAAATAAAAAACTGTATTAACTTTTGCTCAGTACATCATTTAAAATGTGTTGTTTTCATGGATATGCTTGTATTTCATGTAAATTAGTTATGCTCTTAATCCTCTATTTACATTTAAACCTCAGGGAACAAGATTCCTAATAAACACTTTGTGTAATAATGTTGTACCAAAAAAGAAGAGAAAATGGATAAACCCAAACATATCCTCACCATCAAAGGCCCAGTGCCAGAGGCATGTATGGATACTGGCCACATAGCCCAGGGATGAGCTCCTGAGGGGTAGGTTAGCAACACATTCTGTTTAGGTTCCATTTGTCTTGTGTAATAAATGCAAAAGGAAAATCTTTAGCACATTCCTAATGGGTGACTAGAATAATTGGGGGAAGTGATGATAACTGTAGTATTTAAGTAAAAGGACTCTTTAAGAAATAGAAGCATTCCTCCAAAAGAATGGTGAGAAATTGATCATGAGAAAAGAGAGCTAGGCATAGAAATAAGCTTCTTAAGGCCTGGCATGATTTTATTTTCCCTGAGATGCTGTCAAGGGCCATTATATAAAGAAGCATTTATAGAATCATAAGACTGTCAGAGCTGAAAGCGTCATCTCTAGTCCAGTCTCCCAATTTTACAGGTGAGAAAACCCAGGCCCATTTATGCAAGGACAATAATACTCTATGCATTCTGTTACAGGTCAGGCATTCTTAGAGAAATGGGGACCTTGTAGTAGACCTATACACTTGGGCGGTGGGGGAGTAAAGAGGAACTGACTTTAATAGTGGAAGCCCAGTCTCATGGAAAGAGCATGGTACATGAAGGATATAGCAACAGAGAAAATGTCACGTCCTGGAACAAAATGCAGCCTCAGCTGGAAGGGCTGAGGTAGTAGGAGTAGCTTAATAGATGAATTAGCTGTTATTGGGAGGCCAGAAGTTGAGACTGGGAAATCCAAGGACATAGTGGACCCTGAGTAGGCAACTTGCACCTTAGTTATTCATCTTTCGTCTAGAGGCAGGTGTGCCATGCCTGGAAAGAAGGAAAGTTTCACAAGAGCAAGGCAGGACTCCAATCCCAGAAAGATACCTAACTGGCATGCCAGTTAGGCTAAAAATATATAATCACTCCTGAATTAGACTGAATTTCAAGTTGCATATTTGCAGCTCTTGAGCAATAGAGATTCCCAGAGCACAGGGTGAGAACTAATAGAAGCAAGGTAGACAAATGGTGTGTTCCAAGATGCTAGGACACAACTCCCTAAATGACTCTCCAGGAAAGGATTTTCCTAAGAAACTCTAGTAGGTGGAAGTTCAGTGGTTCCAGCTGTGGAGAGAAGAGGGCTTCAAGTCCCATTGAAATACATTTAGTCACTTTTAACGTTGCAGACCCAACTTCATTTAGAGCACTTCTGTGCATTATGGGGTTGCTTTTCACATTTAATAGATGAACCTAATCTAGGAATTTTTCCCTAACAATTCTCAAATATAATTTATATTAGCATCACGGGGATGGACAAATAGAAAATTTGCTCCTTTATTCTTCATTAATACTGATTATTTTCACTCATGGGTTTGATAATAGAGCTTTGAATTGTGGTTCTTACTTTTGTTTCCAGCAAAAAGTGAAAACTAAAGAATAATGTAATTGGAATATGATGCAAAATTTCTTATGAGTGGTGTAATCTGTTCCGGTTGAGAATTACTATTATTCAGTTCGGCATTTATTGAGACCTTTCCATGTAAAGGAGATTTGAACATAACCATAACATGGTATGGTGGTTACTGTTATGTGTCAACTTGGCTAGGTCACAGTGCCAAAATGTTTGGTCAAACACCAGCTTAGATATTGCTGTGAGGGTAATTTTTGAATGCAGTTAACATTTAAATCAGTAGACTTTGAGCAAAGCAGATTACTCCCATATATGGGAGGGCCTAATTTGGTCAGATGAACGCCTTACGAGCAAAGATTGGGGTTTCCTGAAGAAGGAATTCTCGAGGCTGCAATACAGAAACCCTGCCGGAGTTTTCACCCTGCTACCCTGTGGAGTTTGGACTGTGACATCCACTCTCACTTGACTTTCAGCCTATACACCTGCTTTACAAATTATGTACTTGCCAGCCCCTGAAATTACAGGAGACATTTTCTTGAAATTATCTATCTATCATCTATGTATCTATGTATCTATATCTGTATGTATGTATGTATCTATCTATCTTTATCTATCTATCTATCTATCTATCTATCTATCTATCTATCTATCATCTATCTATCTATCTATCTATCTATCTATCTATCTATCTATCTATCATTTATCTATTCATCCTACTGGTTCTATTTCTCTGGAGAATCTTGACCAACACATGGCCTCTTCTCACACTGGGACTCTATCAAATTCAGAAAAATCTTCAATATCTGAGGTAGCTTTGTTAGGCCAGTAACATTTGCATTTTTAAAAGTGTTGTCAGGAAAACAACACATCTCAATATATTGTACTTCAGTTTCTTGTGCCAAGTCTTGATTAGTTTTGTCTAAATTTGAGTCACAATAAATCTTGCATCTGCCAACTCTCTGGCATTTTTTCTATCAGGAGATCTTCAAGCCAAGGGTTAGTAGGGACATGTGAAAATGTCTTTGAGGCCATGGCAAATAGGAGAATCTGAAACTTTGAAGGGCATTTTGATGAGCAGCATAGTTCATCATGAATTAACTGTTTCTAAGCGTTTATTTAAAAATAGTGTCAGATTCAGCAATTGGTTTATTGTTTTTTGTCAATCAAAAAACATTTAACTAAACCAGGGATTAAAAAATCATTTTCTACTCATATTTTTATGTTTTCTTAAAAGTTGATGCAACCTAAAAGGTTTTGCAAATGAGGTACAGAAAAATTAAATGACTTTGAATAGTGATTTGTTTTCAACGAGCAGAGTGAATTTTGAAAAACATGTCAGATCATGTTACACCTACTCAAAAATGTTCCAGGACTTCCCAACTTACTCTGAGGGAAAGCTAAAGTCCTTTGCTACTTTATCTGCCTCTTCCTTCTATGTTCCTTTGTTACCATTTTGATATCATCTTCTACCATTGTCTTTCTGGCTTGATCTGCTCCAGCCAGCCACACTGGCCATCTCGATGATGTCATTATCCTGAAAACCAAGAGAAAATGTTCCAAGTTGGAGAGAACAATTAACTGTGACATAAGCTGCTAGTGAGTCATGTCAAATGAAGAGAGGGTATTGACCACTAAATTTACAGCATGGAGGTCTTTGGTGACCTAGACAAGATTAGATTCAATAGAGTGGAGGAGTGAAAACCGGAAAGGAGTGGATAAAAAAAAGAATAGAAGAAAAAGAATTGGAAATAACAAGTGCAGACAAGTCTTTTGAGGAGCTTTGTTGTAAAAGGGAATGTAGAATTGAGTTGTTAGCTGAAAGAGGCTGTGGAAGAAATGACAGTATATTTGTATACTGTTGTCATTGAGTGAAAAGAGAGGTGAAAACTTGATGAAGCAAGAGAGATAGGGAGGATTTCTGGAGCAGGTGAGAGGGGATGGGATCTCAGTGGATAAATGGAGGGATTGATCTCACACAGGAGTATGCTGGGAGGCAGGCAGAGTATATAGACCAATACCAGGTAGGTAGATAAGTTGTGATGGTAAGAGCTTGAGAAAGTTCTCTCCTGGTTGCTTCTGTTTTCTCAGTGAACTAAGAAGCAAGACTATTAGCTGAAGAAGGATGGGGAGAACTCAATTTTCTGGCCCATTGGAGATTTTGACTTTCTTTTGGCTGGAGAATGAGAGAGAGAACTTCTGTTGGGAAAGGAAAAGAATTATTGAGATAAATGAATATAGAGATCTGAATTGGTTGGTTTTAAACAAAATTAAATGTGACCTAATCATGCACCTCAAGCTGGACGTATCAATCACAGTTCTCCAGAGAAACAAAGCATATATATGAAATTATACCAATAGGAAGAGAGAGAGGGAGATTAATTTTATTTTAAGGGATTGGCTTATGTGACTGTGGGAGCTAGCATGCCTAAACGTCTGAAATCTGCAGGGCAGGCTAGCAGGGAGAATTGGTATTGCAGCATGAGTGTAAAGGCAAGATTCCCTTTTGGTGGGGAAGCCTCATCATTGCTCTTAAGGCCTTCAACTGATTGGATGAGGCCCACCCACATTAGAGAGAATAATCTGTTTTATCCAAAGACTACTTACTGATTTAAATGTTAACCTCATCTGAAAAATATAGATTTCACAGCAACATCTATACTGGTGTTTGACCAAATATCTGGATACCACAGCCTGCCCAAGTTGCCACATTATAGTGGTATAGTCTGAATTAACCAAATTAACCATCATTGGTTAACAGTATTTACCAAGTTAACCATTACAGTGGAACAGTCTGAAAAAATAAACATCAAAGTTAAAGGAAAATGGAATGGAGGAGAGAGGGAGACTGGTGTGAAAGCAACAATGGGACCAAGGAGGACACCCACCCCATATTCAGTCTGATTTAATGCTGAGTCAATTAGCTATTTAAGTAGAAAGTTTTATTGTTCTAATATACAGGAACAGGATTTGTTCTGGAATCAAGAATCAAGGTAACCTATCAGGTAGGCATAGCATAGCTTTCAATTGTTAGAGCAAGGTAGGGCAAGCTGTGGTCATTGACATTCTAGGCCCATGTGTTGAATATACTTGGATAATTTCTGCTCATACTACAAATAAAACATTAAATAAAATATATACCCCATGTAGTAGAACAAAAGATCCTCTATGCTTATTTTATTCAATAAATTAAAATATTTCTGTATTTTCACTACTTCCTGTTTTCAAAATATAAAGTATTAGAAAATGTCATGTGACAATAAATGCTGGACATTTGATTTTAAGAATAGCAATAATGGAAATGATTATGAGCAGTTTTCCTGTCCCCATGAATTTTGTCATGGACTGACTGATGTGCCATTTCTAAAGTGAGATTCTGCTTGTACCAAATTTATTAGAGTAAAGAGGACTGTAAATCTCACTATATAATCCCCATCCTAGCCTAGCATGTCAGACCAGGCCAAGAAGAAGTTAGCATCCTGACATTTACATACTATATATACTACCCACCCTGCCTGGGAGCCCGTCACCTCCTGAGAGCCTGGCAGGCACCAGTGCCCACACTGGCGGTGTCTGGGACCCGGCGTCTGGCGGGACTTGGCCACCTCTACCTTGTCCCTGGACAGACTTCTGGGTTGACAGGCTGGACACTGGGGCAGTCCCTCCCGCAGAGCTTCCGTGATGAGAGACCATGGACATGAAGGGACCCCACCCCACGAGTGGACCTGCCCCAGCACCTCCCCACTGCTCCTGGCAGCTTTGTGGCAGAGACAGTTGCTTCTCGTCTGACTGTGGGTACTTTGGAGTTTCTCTCCTCATCCTGTCTCCCAGGGTGCTTGTCATTCTGCCCTTAGAGACTTAGTTTTTTCAAACGGCAAACACCCACATGTATATGTCTATTTCCCCTTAATAGCTGTGGCTAGTGAATGTGTTTGTTATGATTATGGGGAGGGCCACCACCCATTGACCAAATCTGACTTTCTAAGAGAGAAAGCTGTGTATAACTTACCAGTTACTATTTGGCAAACCTACCAAGCAGAAGATTGTAGCTATGAGTCCAATGACCTTTCTTCATCTTATGAATTTTGCTGCTGTATTCATTATTTTGTTGTGGTCATAGATTCGTGCCATTTCACTGTTGTTGCTGTTCTTCTTATTTCCTTTAGCATGTGCTTTCTTCTTACTCTTCCTGGTAAGGCTCGAGATTGAAACTTCACATATCCCTGTTTACTACTCTCTTATAAGTACTATTTGAGCAACGATTTTGTTTTGCCAGTTACTTTCACTTAATACTCATAATAACCATCATAACTTTCATATTCACTCTATTCTTTATGCATGCTGTTGTTAGTGTTTATAATTTTGAATTTTACAATTGAGGTAACTGAGGCATAGAGAGGTGGGGTAACTGTCGGGGCCAGTAAATGTCAGGGCATGATTTGAACCCAGGTTTATTGAGCAGGCTGCATATACTAGTTCATTTTATCTTTTCAGCAATAGCAAGAACTGATATTTTTTGAACAATTATTGAGTGCCTGTTCTAAACATTTGGCATGTATTATCTCATTTTCTCCTTAAAAAACCTTACAGGTTGGGTAGTATTATTACTCTAACTTTGTAAAAGAGGAGATGGAGGCATGGAGAGCTTAAGTAATATGCCCAAATCAAACAGTTAGTTACTGATGGAGGTTGGGTAAGTAAGGGAGATGTCTTATGATTCCCATTTTACAGACGAAGAAACTGAGATTCAGAGATATCAGCGATTTGTTCATGTTTACAAAGCTGGCAAGTAACAAAATTGCATCTCGCAGCTTCAAATTTTGTGGTTTTAACAGGAGTAGGATAACAATTGTCTTAAAAGGAGTAGAGTTGTCAACGGCCCTTGAAAGATACAAGAGCTGTGGAATGAGAATGATAAGCCTTTATGGTATATGGAGATTAAATGATGTGAATGCAAGTAAGGGATGCAAAGGAAACACATTAAGAACACTGAAGAACCATTTCACACCATGGATGATAACTTTGGACCATTGAGAAACAGTAATAAAAGACAGTCCAACCAAGCGTGTGGAAATCAGAAATTGGATTGCTCTTTGAAAACAAATGTCACTAGCAATTGCAAAGATCTTTTTTAATCTATGAAATAAGTAGAACCGTTTAAGCCTACATCTCTCTTATTCTTTGTTCTCCATGTTTAATAGACAAAGCACTTTGGTCAGTTTTTCAACATTTGGAACGAGAGCAATATGATTTCATTCATATAACGCTGGGAAATTTGTAACCTCAAATTTGAGAACCTACAAGAGTCCATTACGGAACTCCAAATTCTTCCTAGCTCTTTTCTTTTAAGGAGTGAGTGTGACTTTTTAAAAATTTACTATCAGGTATGAGTTTTAGCAGTTAAAGAATGACCATTTAAACAGGACTTGATCTCAGCCCTCACTGTCTGAGTAATATGCCACTCTTTCCAGCAGCCGTTGGCCAGGCTGTTAGAAACCCTGCACCCAATTACACCCACGTCATGTGGAACAATAACAACTACATTTGTGACAGATAAAGGAAAAATAACAAAGTAATTTATTCTCTCATGGGAATTCAAATTTCAGTTTTAAAACTCTCCAAATATTATAACCATTTTTTAAAAAAGGGAATATCAGTCTGGTAAAATATCAACAAAGTTAACTACCCACCTGAAGGATTCTGTGTTGCTAAATTTATATTGAGTATTTTTGAGTGACAATATATATGCCATGGAATGTATTTTAAAATTGCTGATTCCTTAGTTTCCATGTGGAATCAATTATTTAAAATTCAAAATACTAATACGACAAAATCAAACCAAGTTCCTCTTTTTGATCTAAGCTTGTTTGAAATGTATATATATATATGTCTTTTGTGTAAGTATGACAAGATTTTAAAGGCTGTTTTGTTTCTTTATGTGTTTATTATGATAGGACATTCATTTTTAATAAGATTATTCATACTATAAATGTATTTCTTTGTTTTATTGGATATGCTAACAAAATATATTTTATGTGTAATTTTTGGTGGATGTTTATAGGAAACGAAGCATAGTTACTATTGCATCAGCATGTTAGCAAGAAAAGTGTTGGAATTGATCCATTCTGGATATTTAGCACTTTAAGAAATAATATTTAAGAACTTCATTAAGCTTCTGACAAGATATCATATCCCAAATCTTCAGAGTGTGAAGAGAGTTGGTGTGGGAATTCTAAGAATTAAAGGTCCAGTGGAGGAAGAGAGGACTGTTGAAGACACTGAGAAAGTGTATATGGAGAGAGTAGAGGAACTTATCATAAAAATAAAAGCAAAATAGAGTCACCATAGAATGAGGACATTTTAAAATCACAGTGGTATTATTTAAATATACTAGAGAAAGGGTGAGTATACCAGAAACTTCCCTGCACAGAGAAAGTTTCATAGTGGAATTCCCTAGAAAAAAGTTATAGTAATCCATCAACGTCTTAAAAAAATTCGTAAGCAAGGTGAGCATGATGAAGTTGCAGGGTTTGAACAGTTTGCAGAGCTTCTTCAAATGACGAAATATCGAACAAATTAAAATAAATCTCAGGGGGGAAAAGTGGTTGATGACCTTGTGAGGTGGTAATAGTAATATAAACAGTAACCACATTCTAGATGTCAGGTGCTGAGCAAGGTGTTTTACATGTGTTCCTTAGCTTTGAATTTTACCAACACCCTTGAAGGTTCAGGGTGCTTGCCCAATAAGCTCAGACTTGGGAACCTGACAGTGGGGTGCCTGTTGTGACTCCACTCCCATCCGCTCCCGGGGTCAGGCCAATTCCTGAATTCTATCAAGTCTATTGTCCCTTATCTCTACTTCTGAAGCTCTATCCAGCAAATTCCCCATTAAATCAGGTCATCTTTGATCTCTGAGTCTCAACTATATCTATAAGTAGCTTCTTGTAAATCTTGATCTCTGATCTCTGACACTCTGGACTCCATTTCTGCCTCTGTTCTTGTCATTCCTGTTAAATTTCAGTGAATTAGCCCCTTATTTAGCTGCTGTCTCCCTTTACTTATAAGATATGGTGCATGTCCTCTTGGAATTGTTTGAGAAAGAACTAACTGTTAGAACAAGAGATGGGTCAGATTCAGGCAGTCAGACTAGATTCAGGAAGAAGGAGAAAATTAAGTAAGGCAAGATCGTGGGTGCTGGATAACATCTTCAGTAGAACGCTAGTGTGAGCTTGGCTCTAGACCAAAGCTGTCTTCTAAAGGACAGAGTGTCAATATAAAATGGTGCTGCTCTTGCTCTTTGCTCTCTGTGCTCTGATGCTGCAGCAGCACAGGGATGGTTCGGGCCTACGGGTGTGTAACTGTAGTCTGAGGGAACACTCAAAACAGGGGCAAACTGTTTCTACATAGGTAGGAGCGGAGTGGCTGTGGTTAATGAAATGGTCTTACGAGATTGCACAGCATATCTTCAGGCAGTCATGAAAACCCACGTTTTCCCTCTGCCTTGAAAATACTATTTAACAAGCATTTAATATTATTATTATAGTTGGGATTGTGTTTTAAAGGCAGAGCCAAATTGTGAGGTAGAGGTGAGTGTTGATGTAGTGAATTTTTAACGTGCTATTTTGTTACCATTTTTAGACAAGAGGGACTGCCTTTTGTGATAGTGTTTTTATTCTTCTGACAATGTAAGGGCTGTTCGCTCACTTAGCAAGCTTATGTTGTTGCCAACTATTTGCTGCACCCTGCGTTTGTGCTGGGAGTAGAAAGATGAATAAGTTCCGGTTCTGACATCAAGGAACCTAAAATAGAGTTAGAGGGACTTAGAATATAGTAGAATTATTTTTAGGTGCGATGATGTGTTTAGGGTGGCATGAGAGATGTCAGCATAGAATGCAATGGGAGTATAAGAGAGAGTCAAGAATTTTATGGGGTTGGGAGGGTTAATGAATCTCCACAGGGAAGATTATCTCTGAAAAGGGCCTGAAAACCAGTAAATGCTCGGCGAGTAACAAAATCTAAGACACCCCAGGCTGAAGGATGTGGGTGAGCAGACACAAAAGTATAGAGAGGAAACTGCAGTTTGGCTAGGGGTGGGGAATCTGACTATAACATGGTGGGTGGGTAAAAGAGATGCTAGATTGGGGGCAAAGAGAGCCTTAGAATACTATTTCTGTGGAATTGAATAAGATAGCAGGAACAAGGATGGAAGAAGAAGACAGATTGGAAAAATGATTTTGAAAGGGTAGAATCAACAGGACTTAGTTGTGGATTGGAATAAAGAACAGGGAGGGAGGAGTCTAAGATGGTTCTCAGTTTCCTGCTTCGGATGATGGTATAGATGGTGGGTGATTAAGAGAGGGTAAGTTCAGAAGAGGAGCAGATATGAAATATAGAATACAGAAGTAATCTTTTGAGAAGTCTGTGAGTAATGTAAGCTTTAAAATGAATATTTCTGAACCACAGGAGTGAGAGGCATGGAGCTGAGTATTACTTGCGTGCATGTGTCGAGCTGTTGAAGCTGCAGGAATCGATAAGATCACATAGAATGTTAATACCGGGAAGCAATATGAAATCATTTGTGGCAATTACCAACATTAGAGGTTCTTGAAAATAAACCAAGAGTGGCAAGATTTGTAGCGTGGGGACTCAAGAGAACTATTTCCTGTTAACCAAAGGAAGAGCGGTTCCAAGCAGGGAGATGTCAATACAGTCAGGTGATGCAGAGATGTGAACGTTTCAAAGAAAAAGAGGCCAGTGGGTTAGGATATCAAAGATGACCTTTGCCAGAGCAGTGCATCAGGGGAATAGTTACAGCAGAATCTTGACTACAGTTCACTGCAGAGTCATAATGGAAGAAAGATTATTCTTTGAAGGAGCTTGCAGAGAAGGGACAGGGATTGCTAGTGGGAAATTTAAAGACAAAATTGGGTATTTTCAAACAAAAGAACTTGGGCTTTTTTAGGCTTCTGAAAGGAGCCTGTGAAGAGAGCAAGATATTGAAATACAGGAGAAAGAGAACATGACCTTTGCAGCAAGTTACCAGAGGACATGGACTTGGATTCAAGAACTGAGGTAGAAAGGTTAGCTTAGAATAAGGATACTTATTCCTTTGAGACTTTGGGGAAGGAGGTTAGATTTGGCATAACCTCAATACTTCCAAGCATCCTCTAAAGCAGGGGTCCCCAAGCCCCGGGGCTGTGGACTTGTACCTGTCCTGGCCTGTTGGGAACTGGGCCACACAGCAGGAGGTGAGTGGCTGGTCAGCTGGCAAAGCTTGAACTATGTTTGTAGCCTTTCTCCAGGGCTAGCATCACTGCCTCAAGTCCACCTAAGGTCACCAGACATTAGATTCACATAAGAGCACTGGTCCCTGCGAAGCATTCTAGGCCACATTTTCCTTCTTGTTTTATTAGGATATACTGAATCATTGGGGTGTTTTCTTTCTTCTGATATTTAGTCAAACATCGGTGCTTGTTTATTAGTTGTTTTCATGTTTTTGATTTTTTTGAAGATGCAGTCTTTCTGGCACGCGCATTTGCAAATTAAGGGTTATTAAATCCCTGAGAGCTGAAAAACCTTGATTGCCAGCCTTAATTGCCAGCTTTAATTCTCTCAGTTGTGTGTGTTAGTGTCATAAGGCAGAGAAAAATGTCTGCTTACAGAAGTTCTTCTGTTATGTCTTTAAGAACTACAAAATCTGAAGCTACTCTTCTTATGTAATTTGCTCTGAAGTTTTCCTGAAAATTGAGCCCTTAGTTTCTGGTTACCTATAGCTGTCTCTCTCCCCTCCCTCCCTCCCTCTCTCTTTCCAGTGGAATTTTATTGAATGCCAACATGTGCCAGGCACTATGCTTGGTCCTGGAATACAGTTCTAGACGATCAGAGGTGGCTTATGTCTCTGTGCAGCTTGCATTCTAATGGAGGAGATGGAAAATAAATAAGTACACAAAAACGTGAACAAAATAATGATAATTTTGTTATAAAGTGCTGTAACGGAAATAACAATGGTTCTGTGACAGAGAATAAGATGTGTATAAGGGGGAGCCTTCATTAGGTTGGTGGCTGGGGAATACTTCTTTAAGGAAGTAACATTTACTATCCAAATTGAAGATGCAGAAGCAGCCATGTGAAGAATTAAGGAAAGAGTGTTCCTAGAAGAGGGAATGAGAATCTAGCAGGATCTAGGGATCACAAAAAGGCCAATGTGGCTGCAGCCCAGGGAGTAAGGAGCTAGATGTTCAAAGAGAAGAATTCTTGCAAAGCTTGGATTATATTCTAAATGATTTGGTAGGTAAAAGGTTTTTATTTATTTATTTTTCTTTTTTTTTTTTTACATAAGGATTTACATAAATCAACAACACTTTTTTAAAAAAGTATTTTAACAGCTAGGTGAAGACTAGATTAGATAGGGACACATCAGAAGCAGAGAGATCATCAGTTAGAAGTTGATGGATAGGTCCAGGTGAGAGATGGTGGTAGCTTAGACCAGGGTGGTTAACAGTGGAGAGAGAAGTGGAAGTTATTCAAAACAGACTTTGTAGGTAGAACTGACTGATGGACTAAATACAGAAGGAATGTGGATATGGATGAGGAAAGGGTCAAGGTTGACTTATATATTTTTGGCTATGTAATTGAATGTCCCTTATGAGGATCGGAAATATTGGGAAAAAAAAGATTTTTTGGAAACGAGGATGAGGAAGAAGCAAAATGTTTATCTTGGATCCAATACATTCTCATTTTCTATTTTCCTGAAAAATTTTCCATCTTCTTTTTATAAAACAAAACAAAACAAAACAAAACAAAACAAAACCTTTTTATTTTTAGGGCCCAGTTAAAATATCATCTTCTTTGTGCTCCCATAGTCTATTGTAATTTTCTTCCTATTTTGCTGTCATTAAAGAAGGTGCCAGTTGTTATTTCAAAGAAAATGAAATAGGGTTAGGAGGAGGGATTCCTGTGGTTTCCACCCCTGCCTTATTCTCAAGATAAAAACTTTGGCTGATTCTATTTAAAGGAAGTGGGCCGTTATCTCAGGGTTCCATTACAGTTGTTTACTTGTCTGCTTCTTTTGCTTTGTCAGAGCTTCTTAATGGCAGGGTCAGTGTCATAATAATTTTTGTATTCCTGACACTTAGCTCATAGAAGACACAAAGAAACACAGAATAAATAACATTTCACTGCATAAATAGGTGATGCCTAAGGGTTAGCTTTGTTCAGATAGGGTGAGAGATAAAAAGGAGGAGCCAAGTAGGTCAACTCACTCTAATAAGCAATGTTGTGTATTTGTATTTTGAAAGTTACAGCAAGATGTTGAGTCATACGTAGAAGTGAGTGGTTTTGCACACTAGTTACAGTTCACCACTGACCTAATTTTTATTGAAGTGTATGTTTGGTTTTAGGGCTCTCAAGGAGTTTATGAAGCTGAAGAAGATCCAGTAAAAGACTGGCTCTATTCAGCTTACTGTGAAAATAATCATTCTCTTAATCATATATTTTAAAGTCTTTTAAAATAGATACCACTCAGCATGTGTGTGTATGTATGGGGATGCTAGCAGTAATTTTATTCTCTAAGAGAAAATTGGCTATAATTCTTAGACTTGGCTGTTTTTTAATTTAAAATTTTATTTTATTTACAATGCAATGTTATATTAGTTTCAAGTGTACGACATAGTGATTAGACATTTATATACCTTATGAAGTGGTCACCCTGTTAAGTCTAGCTCCCCTCTGACAAGGCTTGACTGTGTTTTAAGTGCCAAAATGAAAAACTGCTCTACATGGCACAGAAACCAAAGAGACAAACAACATTTTTATAGTTATTCTTCAGCAATATTAGTAATAGCTACTATTTATAAGCATTTATTATGGATCTGTGACTATACATTCTGTCGTGGAGAAAATTAGAGTAACTCTATTTTTCAAGAATATTAAAAATTTTAAAAAACAATCTTTTAAAAGTTATTGAAAGATTAAAAATATAGAGAGACACTTTAAAAAAAAGAATATGGATGGGGATGAGACCTGCCATATTTGAAAACAAATTTCAAAATGCAGCATTTAAAACTGTATGATACTGATACAATAATAGTACGATCAGATAACACATACTATTGTATGAGAATTTAATACATAACAAAAGAGGCATTGCAAAGCAGTAGAGAACAAACTGATTATTCAATAAATGGTGCAACAAGTAGCATTGTTGTATTGTAAAAACAATTCAGGTGTTTATTATCATACACGAAAGGGAATTTCAGGCAGATAGAAAGGTAAAATATAAAATTAATCCATAAATATATAAAGGAAAG
Source organism: Cynopterus sphinx (assembly GCA_030015415.1). Taxonomy (NCBI): domain Eukaryota; kingdom Metazoa; phylum Chordata; class Mammalia; order Chiroptera; family Pteropodidae; genus Cynopterus; species Cynopterus sphinx. Next base: position 22,205,463 of record CM057389.1, on the reverse strand, counting down.
TAGAATTTACTTTTTATCAGGCTTCTAGAAGAGGAAGAAGACTTTCTAAGCTTAGAAGCAAAAGAAGAAAGCTACAAGGAAAAGACTGACAGCTTTGTCTTATTTGTGTAGATAAAAGTTTGGCACAGCCCCTTTAAGAAAACAAAAACCTCAATTTGACCTAAGTAAACTGACAAGTGATAGAGTAGGATAAAATATTTTTAGTAAAAGAAACAAATTTAATGTTTTTACTATAGGAAGAATATATACAAATTTCTAAAAAATTAACGTCAGAATCATACAAAAAAATTAAACTAATAAAAAATATGAAAAAATATTTGTCTTTATTAGGAACCAAAGAAGTATAAATTAAAACAAGATTCAAATACTATTTTTGCATACCTAAATAACATACATTCAAATTAATGAAAATATTTAGTGGTGGAGAGAATGTGATGAGTTGGCCCCCTCTTACATTGTTGGTGTTTATATAAATTGTTTTTTTTAAATCAATTTAGTAATCTTTGTTGAGTTCAAAAAATGGTCACATATTTCAACTTACAGTTCCGCTTCTAGGAATCTATCTAATGGAATTAGTTGCTAAGAGCAACACAGAAACATTCTTTATGGGAGAAGATGTGTACCCATGTTTATATTAGCATGTTTGGCTGCTGTAACAAATTACCACAAATTTGTGGCTGAAAACAACAAATTTATTTGCATACAGTTGTGGAGGCCGGAAGTCCAAAATTATCACTGGACTGAAATCAAGGTGTCAACAAGGCTCTGCTCTCTCCAAAGTCTTGGGAAAAATTTATTCCTTACCTCTTCCAGCTTCTGGTGGCTACTGATATTTTTTAGTTTGTGGCCTACCTCTGTGATCACATGGCTTTTTTCTTTTTTGTCTGTAGTCAAATCTCCCTCTGCATCTTTCATCATATAAGGACACTTGTGATTGCAATTAGGGCTCACCTGTATAATCCAGGATAGTCTCCCCACCTCAAGATCCTTAATTGATTCACATCTGCAAAGGCCCTCTTTTCCCAAAAAGTAACAATTACAGGCTCCATGGATTAGGATCCGGATAATTTTTGGGGACATTCTTCAGGCTACCACAATGTACAAGCATTAACACCACAGATATTTGTGCAAGATACTATACAAGGTATGGGAGAAACGACAGTGAGCCAGGACATTGTACCTGCCCTCAAGGAGCTTACAGTTTGGTGAGAAAGCCAGAACATAAACCAGCAATCGCAGTCTACAATGAAGAGAAGCCTATGATACTAAGGGGGACCTGGTTTTGAGGGTGCCAGGGAAGGGAGGCAGTGAGTTGGTTAAGAGGTGGCAGGAAGGAAGTCCACCTTACTTTCATACTTCACGTGTACTTTCAAATAGAACATATTTTAATTCTCTTTATGCACACGGAATCTCTTATTGTTGTTCTTTGTCCACCTTTGGACCTTTACATGTGCTACTACTTCTTTGTGGAACACCTTACTAATTCCTTCTCACCCTTCGGGTTTTGGGCTGCAGAGAGATTACTCTCTGCAGGAAGTTACTCTTACATCCCCAGCCAAAACACAGAAACCTGATTCTAACAGCCTATTTACATTGAACTACACATCCCCCACTAATTTCTTACTTCTGAGATCTTGGTTTATGTCTGCCTTAGTCACTATTGCAGTGACTTTCTACCTCCTAGTACAGTCCCTGACACACAGTTGGTGCTACTAAGTATTTGTTGAGTGAGTGAGTGAGTGAGTGAGTGAATGAGTGAACAAATGAACACAACTAGTGGAGAACTTCCAATCGAGCAGCATTCACTTACCGATCCTCCTTTTTGCAATGAACTATTAAATATGCAACTTATCAAGGTAGGTAGGCTAAGCACTAGATTTGACACAAGTCAGACAGATGTAAGTTTGAGGTTTGTTTTTCCATTCTTAGTTTCCTGACTATGGGTCACCTCGCATCTTTTGGCTTCATTTTCTTTTTGTTTTTGGTCTATAAAATTCAGAACTTGGTTAAAGTACTACATCTAAGGTCTCTTTCTGTCCTGCATTTCTGTGGTTTGTGCCATTTGCCAGTCAAACCATTTCTTTATCATGTACCACTCTCTATTTGGAATGCTTTTTCTCTTCTTGTCTCCACTGGAGAACTCCTGGTACTCCTTAAGGCATAGCTCAGATATCTGTTACTCCCACATCCCCTCTAAGGCTGACGGGACTCCTTACTCCCCCCTGCCCCCCAGAACACTTTGCAAACATTGCTATTATAAGATATACCACATTGTACATAATTGCTTCTGTGTTTCCTATCTCACTCCCCATCCCACCCCTCACCCTCAACTAGGGCAGCAGTTCTGTGAAGCAGGAATACTATTTTCGTTTTTTAAATCTCTTTGTATCCCTGTACTCCTGAGTGCAGTCCAAGCATCAATTAACAGCAAGTGCAATTGAATTATTTTCTCTCTTTTCCCATGTTACATACGAGCATCTTAGAATATGAGGTAAGAAGAGGAGAGGATTGATGTTAACACATGGCCAGTCAATAGCATATGGACACCAGCGGTGCACTGCAGTCCCGCAGTTTACAGGACTACTTCATTCAGCTATGTAGGTTCAGCCCAAATGGTTATTCTGTGTAAATATAATTCTCAATATCTTCTAATAGGTAGACTTGGCTGGGGTTGCTCAGAGCAAGGAAAGGAGGCATAGTTACCTCTTAGGAGGAAGTAAGAAAAATTAACCGTTTTTGAGCTACCTAGATTCAGTTAGTAATTTACTTGTAGTAAATTGCTTAAATAGAACCTTAGTGGCCTAGAAAGTTAGCACATCTGCCTAAAAGTAAGCAATTTACTCTCCGCTCAGTTATAGGATCAATCCTTAAGGCCCCTTTAAACCTTAATGACTTTCTCAGAATGTGGAATGGTGTAGTCTTTTATGGTATTCAAGCTTAAGCAATTCAAATCAAATCACACATATTTATTGAGCTCTGAAAAGCATGGTGCTTAGCTGTGAGGGATACAAAGATGAATAAGATATAGTTGCAGTCATCAAGGAGGGTACGATTTTATTGAGTACCCAAGACAGATGTGTTCTATATTAAATCATAATACATGACTTAAATTATAATTTGAGAGACTCATTGAAAAGATTGTAAGAGGCAGTAAGTGATTAATTGGCAGATTAATTATTCAGACTACATATAGTAGGCATTCCAGAGAGTGAGGAGAATCCTTTAGGTTATGTAAGCCTTTATGAGGAAGGTAGTATTTCAGTTATTCCTTCGAAAGTGTCTGGGAAGGGAGAAGAAATTTGTATTATCTGGGTACATGAGTGGGAATGAACTGTTACTTGGTGGGACAGGTAACACTATCAGAAAGTAGTAGATAGTGGGTTGTCTTAGTCTATTTGAGCTGCTTTAATGATGTGCCACTGACTAGGTAGCTTATAAATAATAGAAATTTATTTCTCACAGTCCTGGAGTCTGGAAATTCCAGGATTAGGGTGCCAGCATGGTCAGATGACAGACAGCTCTCTGCAGACTTCTCGCTCTATCCTCAAAAAGTGGAAGGGCCATATGCATGTTTTCTTTTGAAAACTGTCTTGTCATATCCTCTGCTCATTTTTGGTTCAGCTTGTTTATTTTTTGAAATGATTGAGTTATATGAGTTTTCTATATATTTTTGGGTGTTAACACCTTAACTGATATATCATTTGCATATCTATTCTCCCATTCAGTAGGTTGTCTTTTTGTTTTGTTGAAGGTTTCCTTCACTGTGCAGAAGCTTTTTAGTTTGATGTAGTCCCATTTGTTTATTTTTGCTTTTGTTTCCCATGCTTGAGGGAATGTATGCAGAAAGATATTACTTAGACTGATGTGAAATAGTTTATTTCCTATGTTTTCTTTTTGGAGTTTTATGGTTTCAGGCCTTACATTTACACCTTTAATCCATTTTGAGGTTATTTTTGATTATGGGATAAAAAAGTGGTCCACTTTCATGTATCTATCTAATTTTCCCAATACCACTTGTCAAAGAGACTGTCATTACTCCAGTGTGTATTTTTACCTTCTTTCTTATAGAATAGCTGACCATGTAAGTGAAGGTTTATTTCTGTGCTCTCTATTCTGTTCCATTGAGCTACACGTCTGTTTTTGTGCCAGTACCATTTTGATTGTTATAGCTTTGTAATATAGTTTGAAGTTGAGGCCTGTGATACCTCCAATTTTGTTCTTTCCCAATATTGCTTTGGCTATTCATGGTCTTTTGTGGTTCCATATAAATTTGAGGATTATTTGTTTTAGTTCTGGGAAGAATGACATTGGTACATTGATAGAAATTGCATTGAATCTGTAAGTTGCTTTAATTAGTGGGGTGATCACATTGTAAAGTATAAAAATGTTGCCTCACTATATTGTACACCTAAAACTAATATAAGTAACATAAAATTGTATACCAACTATACATAAATAAAAAATAAATTTAAAAAGTTAATAGTGAAGAAAACAATGTGTACACATAATTAAATATATAAAAATATTGACATAGTATTGTATATAACATTTCAGATTTTTGTCAGTTATATCATAAAAATTTTCACATAACATTAAATATTTTTTGTTTAAAATTTTTTATTTCTGTAGACTATTTTAACATGTGCCACACTATTTAACCATTATTCTTATACTAGATATCTTGGATGTACCTTTCCATTTTTTTTGGCATTCGTAAATAATGCTTGAGTAAATAAAAAAAGTGGAAGGGGTGACAGAGCTCTCTTGGGACTTTTTTGTAAAGGGCATTAATCTCATTCATGAGGACTCTGCTATCTTGATCTTATCATCTCCCCAAGGCTCCACCTCCAAATATCATCCCATTAGGCATTAGGATTTCAAATGAATTTTGGGGGGACACAAACATTCAGACCATAGTACAAGTCAAGCATCAGGATCAGACAGGGAAATTGCTGGGAAGGAGTTCAGTCTACAATACAGCACGTAGAGGGAAACCGCAGCCAACAACATGTGACATGATCTTGGCAAGAAGTCAGTATTAAGAGATCCAGTGTAAAGGAGAAAGATGGCAAGATAAATAATTGATTGTATAGAGATAATAGTTAATTATAGCAACAAAGACAATTATAAAACAACAGTGATGGCAGCAGTACTAAATAATTTTGGGGTGCTTGCTCTGTGCCAGGCACAGTTATCACATTTCACGTGTTAATTCTTCTAATCCTTACTAATTTACAGATTAGGTGCTATTATCATTCCCATTTTACAGATGAGGATATTGAATTATCAATCCACAAAGTAGATGATACTTACCAGTCAAGTGGCGTAAGGGAATTCTATCTGCAAATAGTATCTGGGCAAAGGCTGTGTTGGGAAACTTCCAGCCCTACGAGGATTTGAGAATTAGGCAGGTTATTAGAAAATGTGTTATTACACATGGGTCTTCAATCTGGCCTGAATCCCCCCATTCATCTTGTACCCATCAGCCACCCAGTGATGTTTGTGCTATTTGGCCTGAAATTGCCCAGTACTTTCTTTCTCAGACTATGTTTCAGCCCGTTCCATCTTTCTAGTTCTGAAACCTCTGCCTTGATTCCTGTCTCCAACTTCTGCATTGGTCTTTGGACTTGCTCTCTCCAGTCTTAAAACTCAGTATTCACCAGTAGACTTTAACTTGGCTATTGTCTTCATTTTTAGCCTGTTGGCCTGTCTTGAGCCGGTAGTTCTAGTTTCCATTCCAACCTCCAAACTCAGTCTTGTGGGGCCCAACTCTGTCTTCACCCAGTATTCCACATAGGCCTCCTTAGAGCTCCTTCTTCACTCTTCTCTTAAGTGGGGATGGGGTGGGTGGGATATGGGTAGGTTCAGACATGAGAAATATTTGATTCATGTTTGGGAACCAATGGTTTTGTTGGAGCAGAGTTTTTCAAGGGAATAGAGTGAAAACAAAACAAAACAAAACAAAAAAAACCCCTGGTATGGTCTATTGAAATCCAGATGAAAATGGTCTTTTACCTTGAAATTCTTGAAATGTAACATTTCTAACAATGAGATTTAATGTGAAAATAATTATAAAATCAATACAGCATTGTGTTTTAGGTATTCCACCTCTAGGCTATATTTGCAAAATTGAGGTCACACAAAATTAAGGGATCTATACCAGGTAGATTTTTCCTTTCAGTTTCAAAGAATATATACAACCTTAGGATGCCTTAGATTGTTTCTTAAGGAGTTATTTATATAAAATGAAAATTTCTAAGTTATGCTCTGGATCTACCAGATTGGAAACTCTTTGGGGTTGGAAGTAGGTTTTTAATTCACGCATCGGATAACTGTTGTGCACACCAACTTTTTAATGAAAAACAAAACAAAACAAAACAAAAACAAACCAATAAACACTATAGCCATGCAATCAGGCTTCACAGAAAACTGTGGGAACTTTTGTGATTTTGTGTGATTCCAGTGATAGTTTTTGTCTCTCTAGCAGTGTTGTTACTTAATATCAACCATTATGACTCTACTTTTTTATCCTCATCACCTCTATAAGTCTTACAACTAGCATTCTCTACACTCCTACTTGCTATTTCCTGGTTCTTGCTTACTTATGGTTTCTACTACTACATGGCTTCACTGCCTCATGACTTACACGTCTTGCCTTTTCCCTGGATTTTTGTCTGCTTTGCCTTTCTTCTCAACTGATGGTTTTGTCATTGCCCAAGCAGAATTTGGTACACAAGGTCTTAAATCAGAGATTAGTAGATCTCAGAACAAGATGATGCTTATAGTTTTTATTTTCTGTTCTCATGAATAATTTAACATTTGCAAGATTATAGAAGAAATAAAATAGTGATTTATATTTCCCAGTTAAGTAATTAAAATCACATATTCTATTATGTTCCTTCATAGTTCTCTAATGTTACACATGCCCTGCATGTAAACTCTCCTAGAGAGATAACCTGAATTATTTAGTTTTTTTACTTTCCCAAGTAGGGGGAACTGCTGGCAGAGGCCTTATGCCATTTTTAATGAAAGAAAGACACCAGTAAACACTGTGCCTCTGGCCAGCCTTGAGTCAGGCACTTATCCTTGGTCCAATTAACTGTGGCTAGAGGAGTAAGGTCATATGATCAGCTCTTCTTTAAAAAAAGAAAATAATAGACCAATGAAGAACTTAAACTGTAAACATATCTCTCTAATATGTGGCTACATTAGTGATTTGGAGCTTTTTGGAGAGACTCTTATGGTATTTTTTTGTTGTTGTTATGATTTTGGGGGGGATGGCTATTGTGAAAATATAGTCTAACACATTATTTTCTGCCTCAAATATTTGGGTTCTCTTGAGCATGGCTCTGGAGACACAAGGAGCTCACAACTGGCTGCCTCACTGAGTATTTGTCACCGTGGACTTACAGTAGAAATGCAGAGATAGGGATAAGCGTATTCCAAGAGTCACACAATACTACTTCTCTATTCCAGAGAGGCTTGATGCACGATAAAAATTTATGAACCTTCATTTCAAGTGCTAGCTAAAAACAAAACAATAAAGGTGGTTGAAGGATTCCATAGATATCAAAAAATCACAGGCTTATAGCTTCTTTAGACCAGATAATCAATTACATGCTAGGTTCCTTGAGAAACCCTCCATTATTATTTATGGCAGGCATGTCAATTGATTATTATGGATTGTACTTATACTTAAAAATAAGAAGCCTTAATTCATAGGTACCTGTTTTCTCACAGTAGATATGAAATGCTGGTGCCCAGTGTTCACAAGACAAGAAACATTACTAAATACATGTTATGATGGCCATATTACAGGAAAATCAAAATGGATAATTATTTTCTTGAATACCAGCTATTAAACATACTACATGGAGCATGAAACTCCTATTCAAAAGTATTGTTCCTTGCAAAGAGGAGATTCAAAGTTTATATCCTGTAAAGCCTTTTCTACGGCATTATTGTGAATATTTATGATATATAGGAAATTCCTAACTATTCACTCAACAAATATTTATCGAAAGTCTATTATGTTCCAGGCATTATGTGCCAGTTATGGGCAAGATAAAGTCCCTCTCTCATGGAGCTTACATCCCAGTGGAGGACAGCAGAAAAAAAGAAGATGATTTCAGATAGTGGGAAATGGCTTGAAGAAAATATATTAGAGTAATTGACTAAAGTGTAAGGGAATGAATGGGGATGAGGTACTTTTACTAGAATGGCCAGGAAATGATGCTCAAAGGAGTTAAGGTTTGAACTGAGATCTGGATGAAGTGCAGCAGAAGCACCTTCTTCATGCTGCTGACAGTGTATATTAACAACGCTTTGGCAAGTTAAAGACACACACACATGCCCTATCACTCAGGAATTTCTCACCCAGATATATACTCAATGGAACTGCCAGCATCTTTGAACCAAGAGTTATATAGAAAGATTACTTGTCTATTCATCCACTTAGTAATGATGTTCACATCTGTGCTAGCCTTGCAGTGCTCAGTGCTGAGGGTGTGGAGTTGGGATGTGTTGTACAACATTACTGAATGCTATTGATTTACTAAAAAATTTATTGCTCCAAACACCTACAGTGTTTCACAGTTTCACAGTCTCAAACTGAAAACAACCCAAATGTCCATCCACAAATATAAATACGTTGTGTTACTTCATACAATGAAATACTTTTCAGCAATGAAAATGACATTATATCTACATACTCATCATAGAGGAATCTCCCAAACACAATGTTAGGTAAAAGAGGCCTGACGCAATACATAGTAATTCCATTTAGATAAAGTTAAAAAAAAAGAGAGATGAATCTAAACTCTAAGATCTAGGGGATGCACACCTAGGTAGTGAATCTGAAAACAGGCAGGGAATCCTTACTGTGCAGATCAGGATAGTAGTTCCCTCTAACGAACCTGTGGGAGTGATTAGTGCTCCAGAAGTGGACAGGTGAGATGCTTTTGGGGTGCTGATGATGTCTATTGCTTGCAGTAGTCTCTATTGTCCAGATTATATTTAGATGAATCCCCCTTTGTGATACTTCATTGAACTTTACATTGTTATTTTGTGCATATAACTCTTTGTTATATCTTACAGAAGAAAAAATTAATAAAAGCTTAATAAAAGCAGAACTCATGCATGACAAGAGGACTACTTGTACAATAGAATGAACACAAAATCCAAGCTTACTTTTCAAAATGAAAAAATAAAAAACATAATGAGATTTAAAAAGTATTAATTATATTTTATGTTGTATTATAATGTTTAAGTTGTTAAATAAAACATGATTTTTATCTGCAATTAGAAACATCTGATATTTTATTAATTTTTTATTTGCTACCTCGTTGCTGTTTATCAGTGAAAGATGCTAATGAGTGATTTATTCTTACCTTAAACCCCACTAGAAGGTGTCATAGCTATTAGATTAGCACCAGAAATGGAAAAAATATATTTTATATAATACCTTTTATACCGAGAATGTCTTAAGACATTTTACAGAGTAAGCATTAGTAATGAAAAACCTTGAGCAAATTTTTCCATTGTTATGCATTTAAGACTCTATACATAGCAAATAAAAAAATATTGGCCAGAATGCAAGGCTTTTGTTATTCTTAATATTTATTTTTAACCTACTCAGAGTGCTTATATAATGAAACATCATGTTGAAATAATAAAGTCAACAATCATAAAAAAAGATTTACCCGTCTGCTCATCTGCTTTGCAGACGCTCACGTCTGTGCTAACATCCCAAAGCTTACTATAGAGCATCAGGAGTTGGGCCGTGTTAAACAATGTTACCAGCAACTATTGATTCCTGAATAATTTGATGCTCAATCCGCCATGCGGCATGGAAATTCCAGGGTGCACAGTACTCGCATCACAAAGTAGAATCTTGCATGTTTTTTCTTTGTCGAAATGTTTTCCCCTGTGTATCTGTGTGTCTTTGTGCTCCCATGCACACTTGCACTCGTCTTCAGAAAAAATGTGCTGTATCTATTAACTACAGTTCATCACTGAAAGTAATGAAATCTATTAACAGCCCTTAGTCACACTTGGTCTCTTTCCAGCATCTGAAACGTGGAGCTTGAAGGTTGCTAAGACAAGGATGAACTAAATTGCATTAAGAATCCAGGCACCCTCTATGACAGAAGAGATAGAGATGCCACAAAAATCAATGTTATTAAAGCCTATTGAGGCAGGCTTGTTGGTCCTGAGTAAGGCCCAGTGGTAGAATAGACATAAAAACTTCAGTGACACGATTATGAGATAAAACTGCTGTAGAAGGTAGAAAGACTTAAAACAAGAAGATTGGTTTGGGTGACAGGATAGATGGCTAAAGAACAGCGATGTTTCTGGGGTCTGTGAGGCAGTAGACACCAGAACCTATCCACGCCTACATCCAGATGGCAGACTTGGTGTCTGAGAGTCTGAATCTAAGAAGTGCAATGTGAGGAAGCCAGGCCAGAGGAACTTCGTCTCTCACTCCAAGAACAACTAGTGCAGCTCAGCCAGGAGTCTCCATGACAGAGGTGGCTCAGCCAAGCTGGCTTCCTTTGGGGTGAACCAGCAAGGGTTTATGTCCTTAAAGAAGCTACAGCAGAAACAAATGGAGAATTTTTTTTGGACAGTCTGGTGAAGGGCCGTCTCCAAGGCTACTGTTCTGGGAAAATGCAGTTCCTGGACCGGCAGCATGAACGTCACCTTGAAGCTTATCAGAAATGCACGTTCTTAGGTTCTACTCCACACCTACTGGATCAAAGTCTCTGAGCGTGGGGAGAAGCTTTTTGTATTTTAACACATTTTCTAGGTCGCTCTGATACAGGGCAAAGTTTAAGAACCGCTGTCCTAGAGCAACCAGCTTCCCATGGAGATGCTAGAATCTTGCAACTTCAAGGCTTCAACTGCAAGAGTGACCCTTTATGTCTCTACAGATGGTGACCTTCAGCTGCAGGATTTGTGACGGCATCAGCAATTAGCAACAACCTCAGGGGCTGATGTGCTGTCTAGATGACGGTGGCAAAGGCAGCGTTGTGTTAACTTCAGGAGACACCCTATCTCCATTCCTGCTGGGTTTCCACTAGCCTCAAGGGAGCTGCCATGAGTTCTGGCTTCAGTGTGAGTTGAGAGTAGATCAGTAGGGACTTTGGATGCCAGAAAGCAGTCGTGAAGCGGGAGGTGGTTTTGAACACTCAAAGGAGAGGGATTTGGGAGGAGGAGGGACTGAACTCTTCCTAATCTGTGATGAGGGGGTCCAGTGTTGCATACCACAGCACTGAAGGCTGGATTTGTTTTGTTTTGTTTTGTTTTTGCACCTAGACCTATTCAGGGGGCCATCCTAATTGCAAAGAGATATTTTCATTTATTTACATTTTCAGTTTGTTTAAAAGGTTAAAGCTTTCTATTGAGTAGTTCAAGGATCAGCATCCCGATTTACAGCATTCCTGATGCCACGCTGGCATCTCTAAGATGGCCTTCTGTCTAGATATTGGCAAGGAAGAAGTTCATTTTCCTCTCTGGAAGCAGCCGCCTGCGAGGTTATGACAAAGTGCTCAGTGGAAATGTGCCGTCTATCTTCTCTCAGGAAAATAGAACGAGTCAACATTGCCCTTAGGAAGAAAACTTAGTCTCACTACAGGAAGGATGACAGGACCTTTGTTATGCTGATCTATGCTCATATTATAAAAATCAACACTTAAAAAATGTAAAACAACGTGAGGATATTATTAAGAGATCTAGTACAAAGTACAAAGCGGAGACTGGAGAAAACAAGAAACTAATGGCACTTATGAAAAGTCCTTTCTGTTTGACTTTTAAATATTTTGCACAACCTCTTTCTCCTTTAAGGAAGACTGAAGGAAAAAAAATAATTCTCATACCTTAATTATAAAGTCACATCTGATGTTAAAGAAAATGTTGATATGGCTAGGCCTAGCCTCTTTATTTTGTATTTTACAATCTCATTAATTCCTCTCATTTTTCCCCAACCGAAGAACATATTACATCATCTTCACATTAAAGGACTGCAGGAATCTATAGACTTCTCTGCGGTTTTTGAAGCTGTGGTAACAGCCATACTCATAAATCGATGGTGCTTAAAATGATCATGAGCTGTTAAATCTTACTTTAACGGTTCTTAGCATATCAATGAGAGCAGAATTTTTTCTAAGCAGGTTATTGCTATACTGGCACTTTCTCAGTGAGGCTGTTGGGTTCTCTGACTGTATATAATTGATTATGTATTATGATGTAAATAAATTAACAGCATATTTCTTGTCAAAATCTAGATAGTTTCACAAGTACTAATACTGACCTTTTTTCAGAATCATCAACACACCGCCGATCACTATAAATAATTCTGATTTGAATTGTGGTGAGGTCCTGAATCTAGCTAACTTCAGAATAATGTGAGAGGCTTTTCATGCATGCATGCATATATACCGCTATCACTGGAGATTTGGATTTAATAGGCCTAGAAAGAAACTTGAGAAATTTAATTTGAAAAAAATTCCCAGATGTTTTTGTTACTAACCAGACTTGACAGCCCCTGAAGTTGTCTGTCTGTCTGTCTGTATCATCTATCCATCTATCATCTATCTATTATCTATCTATCTATCTATCATCTATCATCTATCAATCATTTATTTATCTCTATCTATCTATCCATCTATCATCTATCGATCATCTCTAAATCTATATCCACGTAGATATATAGATTATATCTAAAGCTTGCTCATAATATTACAGTTTACAAAATATATTCTGAAGTGATTACATAACCCTCACAATATCTGTTGAGGTAAGTAAGGAGATTTAAGGAAAGAGACCTGCAGCTCAAAGACAGTATAAAGCTGAGGTTTTCTTGGTTTGTGGTTAATAGGAATGGGATTCAAAACCAGATCCTCTTGTCAACATCCCCCGTCAACTTCAATGAAGCTTTCGCTCCCACTGTTCCAAGAAAGTTACTAAGGTTACTAACAACCCCAGTGTTGTCAAGCCCAATGTTCAATTCTGACCTTTCCAGCATCTTTTTGCCCAGCTGGGTTACATTTTTATTCTTAAAAAAATGTTCATCACTGTTTTCAGAGACAGCATGCTGACTTGTTTTGTTTTTTTTTTTTTCCTACTGCAGTGGCTTAATTTTTCCTTGATTTCCCTCTTTTTCCTTGTCTATAAATTGTGGAACCAAAGAGCTCCTTCCTCTGCTCTCAATCTATTCTCACTTTCTAGGTGAACATTTCCACTCTGGAGCCCCTTTGATCATGACCCAAATGCCAGTCTTTAATATTAGGTTACCTCCTCAACATCTGCATTTGAATATCTCATATACATTTCAAACCTGACTTTTCTGTCTATGTCTTTAAATCCGCTGCTTCCCCAGAGTATCTCAATTCAGTCAATGAAAATATTACACATTTAATTGTTCAGGTTCAAAACCTCAGAGTCATCTTGACCTTTTCCTTTTTTTATATCCTGGTAGTCAACCCATCAGAAAATCCTATTGGTTTACCTTATAAAATATCTAGGATCCAATCACTTTCATCTCTAATACTCCCTACCCAGCCACCATCTTATTCTGTCTAAGCTATGAAATAGCTTCTTGAATTGGTTCCCCCACCCCTCATTGTACCCTTTGTCAATTTCCCATGTGCAAACCAGAATGTTAATTTCAGAGGATATGTCAAATTACATAATCTACCACTCAAAATCTTCCAGTGGTTTGTATTATACTCAAAATAAAGTCAAATTTCTTATCTTGGTCTGCGATGCCCTATGATCTGCTCTGTTCCTGTGTCTGACCTTGTATTCAACCTCTTCTCATTCCTTCTGCTCTAGCTTCATGGGCCTTCTTGCTGTTCTTGGAACATGTCAAGATTTTTCCTATTTCAGAGTCTCTATCTAGCCTTACTGTTCCTTCTATCTGAAATGACATTTCCCCAAGATCTTCCAATTTAATTCAGGTCTCTCAACAAATGTTTCTCTGAGAGGCCCTCCCTGGTGGTCCTTTCTCAATTAGTCCCACAGGTTTCTAGCAGTCTAGTGGTGCTCTGGTTCTCGACCTGAGTCGTGAACACAGTACAGGGATGATTACTTCTAAATATAGGTTATATTATGGACTTATGGTTTTTAATATGTTATATTTCATAGTAAAAAAGACTTTAAAATGGAGGCAGGCAACTACCAAAGAAATAATTTTAAAGATTTCCCCAGAGCTGAAGGACATGAGTTTCCGGATTGGAAGAGCACAGTGAGAAATCAGCCTGATAGGTGAAAAAAGTCCCACAGTAAACACATTGTACAGGCTTCAGAGTGGAGAAGGAATCAGAGCGACTATGGGAGATAAGATTGGAGGTTTTGAGGGATATGGGGTGATGAGATAGTGGTTCAGAGACAGATGGCAGGAACTTAGACCAAGTTTTTTGGGTTTGAGTGGCTTTCTGGAGGTTTTCTGCTCTTCAGTGATCTTTTGATTCCTATCTCTCAGTTCTTTCCCTCTACTTTCTCTATCCCTACTCTTTCTTTGTTGTTTTTCTTCTGTTTCTGCCATAAAACTTCTTGCTTTTTTATTGGCCAGAAAATCTTTATTTTTGGTTCTATTTATTTCTTACCACTCTTTATTCTAAACTTGAACATCAGTCCATCTTTGCTTAATTTTTCCTTATAGCATTTATCACAACCTGAAATCATATTAGTTATTTATTTAATATGTTTCTATCTCCCAAGGAAGACTGTAAGCTTTGGGCTAACAGGTTCTTTGCCTTCATTGCTGCTTTGTCTCTAGCTCCTAGAACAGTGGTTGACAAACAATAGGTGTTCGACAAAGTAGCTGCTAAGTGAACAAATGAATCTGAGGATCTCTGCACAACTAAGATAAAATGTTTCCTATCATTTTCTTCTCAAGAAGCAGCATAGAAAAACAGGCTGAATTTAATCATTTTTTCTCTCAAGGGACTTTCACTTTCTATTTTACACATATGGTATTTTCCTTTTTTTCCTTTTGATGTGTTACATTTATTAAACAATGAAGGCACTTCCATTTAAAATAAATTAGACAGTATTACTCCATACTATTTACCTACTTGGAATGCTTGTTTTTTTCTTTTATAGCACATCGTTGCTTGAAATTATTCATATTTATTTATTTATTTTTCATCTCCCTGTCTAGAATGTCAGCTCCACAAAGGCAGAGACTCTATCTTGTTCATGGTTGTAGCCCTTTTGCCTAGAACACTAATTAGCACAGAAGGCACTTAAATAAATTTTAATTCTCATTTTAAATTTATTGCTGAATCAGAATCTCTGTGATGATCCCCAGGAATCTGCATTTTAATAAGTTTCATAGGTGATTCTTATGAGCTTTAAAGTTGTTGAACCATTTATCAAAATAATCATTGCTAGATCAATAAATATAGGGCTACCAAGTATTGCTGAATTTAGGAACTAGTTTGATTTTTTTTTTCTTTTAACCCAAATTGCCTTATTTGAAGAACAGATGAGAAATTGGGCAATCTATAGAGGGGTAAGAATAGAAGTGTTTTCTTTTTAACTCCAATAGTATTGTCAAAATGCGATAGAAAGAATAGCTCCCTTCAGCTTTTCTTTTAACATTTACAACTAGTGTGTTCACTTTCCCCTTTTCTATTCAGAATTTAAAAAATAGAGAAACTTGGATATTTAACTATTATAAAGTACATGAGCGTAACCTACTTGTAAGCTGTGTGAATTTCAAATATTCCTCATCTTATAAGGTAGATGTGTAAAGTACATCAGACCCAAGGAGAAATAAATCTTGTGAAGAGGAAATTCTGTTAGGGAAGATTTTACCTAGTTTTGTTCACTCTGGGATCCAAGTAAGGATATACATAATAGCTAGCAGTGTTCTTTATCACCTTTGTGAAGGCGATAAAAGAATTTTTGGAGAATTATTCAATGCTGAGTCTGTAATGACAACTTTTTACAACTTGCCATACATACGTAAGTATCTCAAAGTTAAAAAGAGTCTGCTGTTAGCCATCCTTCCATGGTGCTAAGGAAACAGCTTGGGTTCTCTTCTTACTGCTCCTGAGACGGTTGCTTCTTGAGAGGGACCCTTATGAACTGGTCTCAGCTTTCACTTTGTATTTATCTTTCAGTCAAATCTCTTACTTGCATTTTGAATCTCTAGCAGGGGGCACATATGGGAAATTTTGCTCCCTTTCAATATATTCTAGAAATTGTTGGTTATGGTTATATTTTACCCCTTCCTGCTTGGTGCACCAAAATAAAAATGAATATCCCACGCATTGGTCAAAACCATGAAAGCAAGTTGACACTTTTCTCATCAAGAGGTGGACTCTAACTCTTCTCTCCTGTATATGGAGTATCCATAGCGACTCACTTCTAAAGAATAAAATGTGGCAGAAGTGCCACTAGGTAACTAAGTAGAGGAGGTTAGAAAAAGCCTAACTCTCTCTTGGAATTCAGCACCATGTTCTGAGAAAGTCCAGGCCACAGAGAGAGGCCTCATTGACCGCTCCTATTAAGATCTCAACCAACAGTTAGCAATAACCACCAGACACGTGTGTGAGGAGGCCTCTGAGATACCTCCAAACCCTCCCACTGTTTGACTGAAGCTACATGAGAAGCTGGAACTACAGTTGACTAGTCAACCTACAGAATCCTGAGAGGTAATAATGATGATTGTTATAGTCTGACACCACTAACTTTGAGGCGGTTCATGATTTAGCGGTAGACAACCAGAACAGCCATCATAGTTCTTTGGTAAAACTTAAATTTGTGCTAGGCATCTGATCCTTTAACTTTGTTAAGCCTGTGCTGCCTTCCTCTCTGACATTCATGATGCAAAATGCCAGCTTGTGTTGAGTAATGTTTTTAGAAAAAGTGGACCTGAAAGAGAATTAAGGACCAAAGGAGATGGCAGAGTTACACCATTTTTCTTCAATATGAAAAGAAGTGACTTGGGAGCTGAAGAGAATTCAGATAAGCAGAGAACTCAGGAGAAAATGGTGATGGAAGGAGAATTGATTACTGGGCTGAGGATATGGCCCCAGCAAGTGGTCTCGCACCTCCTTCTGTACCCATTTCAACCCAGCGTCCCCACTGTGGCTTGGTAATCTTTCCAAGGCATCAATTCTGTCACTCGCCTACTTAAAAGCCAAGCACTCTAATGCACTATCTTCGGTATAAAAGCAAAGCTCCTTTGCATGACACAAAGAACGTTTCCAAACCTTGCCTGTGCCTCAGGATTCTTCCTACCCTCCTCTTACACTCTGTGTTTCAGTTATGTCCGTCGCGACTGCACCTTATCCCAGCCCATAATTTTGTACTTGCTCATTCTTCTCCTTGGAATGTCTTTCTCTTCTTTTTGTCCATAGTCAATTCCTATTCATACTTTAGTGTTGGTTTCTTCAATTTTGGTAGCATTACATACACAATCTGAGAATTTTCTAGGCCTCTGTAGTACCTCTATTCTAGAGCTTTCTGCCTGGAATCGCCCTTGTCTGTCTCTTCACAAGGCTGTGAACTCCTTGAAAGCAGGGCTTGTGTCTGTCTGAATCCTCAGAGCCCATTAGTCCAGTAAGTGGCTCATGATAAATAATCATGGATACTCCAGAATGAATGAATTATAGCAGATGTGGTGGGTAGAAAGAATAGAGAATAGTAAACTATTGTTGGTCCTAGTAACTAAGAGGAAAGTGTCACTGTGATATTCAATACTTGCAATCTCACCACTTAAAAGTTTAGGATAAGAAAAACACATGGGATCTAAGCTGTGAAATTGCCTTAGGGTAGATCCTAGATGGGACTAGGCTGAGGAAATCAAATTATTACAAAGGAAACTTTATCACAGTAAACAGACAGTACATTTTTTATATCTATAAATTATTCTTTTTTCTTTTTCTGCATTGTCTTGCACAGATCATATTTTTTGAAAGTGAACTTAACTAATTTATTCTGTATCCTATACAATTTTGTGTGCTTGTGAGAATGTAGTGTGTGGGGGTGTGGGTGTATATGTAAGATGATACAGCCAGCGGTGTGCTAGAGACATTCACATGCTGTTAAATTTTCAGGAGTCTTGCAAGTTGTTTAATAAACACAGTTAGCTTGAAATTTGTCAGAGTAGAAGTATTTACATCACAAAAACCAGTAAGCACTGCAGGCCATAACTCTTCTCCAGTACCCAGCTGGTTGTTAAACCTTTATTAGTTCCTCACTGGATGCAGTCCTGTTTTACTCAGTAGTATTTTTATGCTCAAAGACTGCACGAACTATGTTCTTTGTAACCTCATGAGAAAAGAAAGATAACTTAATAGAATCTGTCACCTATGTAGGCAGATGATTGGAAGAACTAGACCTTCTCCTTAGAATATGTCCAGAACTTGAAACTTTCAAGCGTAATAGAAATATCACCCTGATTTTGTGTTACAAATGTATTCTTTGTATGCTGGCAATCTGGGGGCATGGTCTACTGAGATGACTGAAAAGGAGAAAGAGCTATGTTTTTCTAAAGCGAAACTTTTGTCACTACTACAATCAAAACAATGTCTTCATAGTTTTAAAAAATCTACAATGAAATGCTAAATGATTCAGATATAAGCTTATTAAAAATGTATTCTTTTACTCATTCGTAAACAGTCATCGAGTGCCTATACTCTGTACAATAAGCTATAGTGCTAAATCTGGTGAACGAGATGGCCCTCATTGAGCTCACAAACTAGGGAGCAAATGTCACCTAAATTGTGTTACATGTGAAGAAATTCAGAGGGAAAAGGAGGAAGTAAATGTGAAGGTAATAAAACTTAAGTTTCGAGCTTCAGTCTCCATTACCTATGGACATGTAAAGGCCCTTAGGTCAAGTAAACATTGTCATGTTTTAAAAACTAAAAGGAGGCCAAGGTACTTAGTCTATGAAATGAGAAAGATGCTTGTATATTATGGGGCTGCAGAGTTAGGCAGGAGCAAGCTCATGAAGGGCTTTTCAGAAGGGGTTAAAGATTCTAGATATTCTCCTAAGTGTATTGGGAGGCCCATTCAGGATTTTAAGCTGAGAAGTGACATATTTTAAAAGGTTGTTCTGAACTTCTGTGTGGAGAGTGGGAGGTAAGGCACATAAAACATAATGCAAGGTGATTCTGTTAATGGGGAGAGCAGGAGGTTGTCCAGGAGAATGACAGTGGCATTATCATTATGAGGCCACTTACACTGAATGTCCTTTTTAATGACCTGGAAGAAGTGATACAAATAATTTGATTACTTTTACAGGCAGGAATAGGGAATTACTCACAAAAGTGGAAAAAGACAGGTTTTTAAGTTTTAGAAAAATTATGACTGGTTAAGGAATAAAGCCATATTAATCCTACAAATCTCTGTACACATAAAACATCTAAGGATTTGTTGGGTCTCATGGAAGAACGCATTGTGAATAACAGCATGTCTTGTCCATTGTCCTTTTGATCTGAGAGGTTTGGGTTGTTTGGTTCAGCGAAGTAGCTGCTTCCAGTTAGCTGCTAGTGCCTTTAAGTTGTGCTTCTGACAGAACGACCACTGACAATCTAAAGAGCTTGCAGGAGGATGGTCATTCATGTTAAAAACTGGGAACAGCCCCACTCCGGCTGCCATGAAAGTCTCAAAGATCCTGTAATACCATTATCTACAGGAAGCTCTATGAACAAGATGCCATCGAGAGGCTACACAGAATGGAAAGTAAAAAAATTATGGAATGCCCTAATTGGCCTTGAAAGCTTTATATAATGTTTGTTGCTTCTTATCATAGATGAAGCATGGAAGAGCGATAAAATGCAACCATTCAATGTTCAAGTCACAGGGGTGAATAGTCAGCTTTCATTATGTGCTCTGGAGACAAAGCTGTCCTAATGAAAAATCCAACTTGAAAAGTTACTAAAAGAAAGTATTAATTTAAGTTATATCTTCGGAGAATATCCCGTTCGGTCCCCGCTGGCCCAATAAAAGATCATTTACCTTCTGTTATATAAGTTTAAATCATCCTGGCTATAAACTGGCTGTTTCTTGTCTTAATTCCACTTACCAAATCAAATAGAGCAGATGGCCATCTTAATGCAGCCCATTTCATGCCGAGCCGTTAACAAATAACTAGCACTGCTAGACTGGCATGTAGGGGAATTAATGTGCTGGTGACTAGTGTTTAGGTTTGCAGTGACAGTTTGTTAATTTTGCTTCTTACAATTGTTGTCTGTATTACAGGGGAGTAGAATAGCTGCCATAGTAAACGGTGTTCATTCTGTCCTCACCCGAACTAAAATGTCAGTGCTGCCATGTTTTATTTTCCCTAAGGAGATGTAAAACATTGGGAATGAAAGGGATTATGTCTGAAGATAAATCATATGAAATATTTGTGATGCTGATGGTTTGTATATGATATGATGGGATTCGATGCTTGATTAGAAGAATTATGTCTAATCTTGCACATTATGTAATCTATAGATGAACTGAGCTGAGTGAAAGATTTCTCTAATGCTATAGTAAATTAGCCTCTTTGAAAAGTTGTTCTATTCAGGCTTTGTAGATGGGAGGCCATGGAACTGCTAAATAGTGTCTCTCCCATGGGTTGTTTTGTTGGAACCTGGCTGGTGCCTAATAGTGTGGTCCAGCAACTGAGGTGGTTCATGGCTTTGGTACTGTGGAAGTGCTTCTTAGGTAGTACTCAGTCTGAATAATCCTTGGGTAGGGTGTGGAAAGGAACAAAGGAGGGATAAATGGAGAGGGAGGGAGGAAAGAGAAGGCAGGTGTAGATAATTTCTAGATAACAGGTAGCAGCAGCAGCAGACAATTTTGGAGAATGAATGTTGGAGGTAGAGGCACTTAAAATCCCATATCATCTAGATCTGAGTAGTAGCAGATAGAAAGATATATAGGTAAAGCCATGAGAATAATATCAGAGATAGTAAACTGAAATGCATACAGGAGCCAAGCAAATAACATAAATGTAAACAGGGACCAGGAGGATCCTATAAGCTGAGAAGCAGGCTGCAAGTAAGGTATTTGTTGCAAGTAAGATATTATTGCCACCAAACACAACACCCATCAAGTTATGGGGCCTTTTAAGCTACGATTTGAGCTAAAAGAAAAATGACTCTATAAAACACACTGAGGTTGATTTGTGACACCTAAGGTACTGTGCTTAGAGTCTGAAATTGAGCAATTACATGCAGCGAGAGAATTTTCTGCAATGACTGTAAAAGCTCTGAAACCAGAAATTGTTCCTTCTAATGGAGGCAAGCAAGATAAAAGAATATTTCAGAATCACATTTTTAAAAACATATATTTCTATGAGGTTTTTTTCAATAAATTCTCAAGTGTGAAAAGATTATTCTGTGTGTATGTGGTATACATTTACCTAAGTTAGCGCTTTTGTAAACACTTCACAATTGATTTCTTGGCACAAATTAGTCATCGTTAACATAGCTCTTTTTTGCTTAGCGTTGCTTTTCCAAATTTAGTTTATTCCCTATTGTCTCTGGTATGAATTCCTTTAATTTTGCTCTTATCAGTTTTTGTTTGTTTGTTTTGCCTTCAGTTTCCACTTACCCTAACTCTGATTCCAGCCACTTCCTTGGGGAGGGCCTGGGACTTGTTCAGTGGGCATTTCTTTCAAGGGGCCAGTGAGTATGAGGTGGGAACTGAGTATGAGAAGGCAAGACCAGCACAGACCAACCTGCCAAAGGTGGTCTGGAAGTGGAGGAAGGAAATAGGCACATTGAAATATGAGTTATTGGGAAATGTGGAAAGTTAAATGTTGGAGGGTCCAAATACCGAGCCAAAGGGCCAAAAAATAGGTTCACAGTTGAAACCTGGAGTTGGGTAGACTTGGATCAGGGCGAAATCAGGTGAGGAACATACAAGGATGATCCATCATTCATATCTACCGGTTAGTGGGTGTGGGCATGGTGGTTGAAATATCAGGCTGGGACTGGAACAGGATATATATTGTTCTCTTTATTATTGTTAAAACATGAATTGCATAATGTAACTCCCTGGCAAGGATGCTTAGGGTTCTGCTCAGAACCCCATTACTTGCTCTGATGCTCTCCGAGTCACAACATCTTGGTGTGTTGCAATCAACCAGGTGTGTGCAGTTACATTTAGGTGTGTCTCCTGTAATTTGTTACTTGTAATAAAGTGCTGGAGTTTGCGAAGCATTTTTTTTTTTTCAATATGATTTAGAGTGGATTAGTTCTCTAGTTCATATCTGGTCAGTCTCTCTTGCATTTGAGGTGTTTTTTAATGTAAATGAAAGGTACAGTGTTACAAGGCGGTCTTGGAGAATTGCATGTAACCCGAGGCCTCTCTTAGATATGCTGAAATTTTGTGAGCTACTACCTCTCTTAATGTTCTGGTAGTTATTACCAAGAGGTAATTATGAATTACTGTAATTCTGGGCTTCATCAAACTGTGTTGTGCCCGTAGGCACATGTTGTGAATGAGAATGTTGTCTGTCATGTCTCTTTTGGAGAAAAACATGTTGAGATCTGCTAGCATTATCTAAGCTTGGTAGTTCATTCTGGCCTGTATGTCGTTGCCTCCCCTCTGCAGGTGTGCTAGACTCACCACACTGCTTACAGATTCACCTGTCCATATTTTTCGATTGCCCTTATTTTTACCTGAAATGGCTAATGGTCTGCAGTTTTGCTTAATTCCAAAAAGTACTATTTTCACTGTCTTCTTGACATTTGGGAAGTGGACAGGGAATGGCATTCACACAGGTGAATCGTATCCCTGAAGTTCTACAAAGGGGTGTTTGCTCTTATGGTTCCTTTCCCTAACAGGTACATTTATTGGACTTTTTCCCCTTTAAAGCTGTTATTAGAGTCCTCTTTCTAAATCATCATATTAATTACATGTGATCACTTATCTTTTGAGAAAATCAAGTTTCTAAATTTTAGAAAATATAGTGGTATATCTTCATTATGTTTTTATGTTTCCATTCCCAGTCTCATCATCTGAGGTTGTCAATGAAAACAATTTTGTACAAAAAAATGTTTTTTCAACTACATTTTTCAAATATTTAGATAGTCATACAAATATCTAAATGTGAATGTTTACATCTATATCTTTGGACAGTATTTATTTTTCTAAAAATAAGATCCTATGATATAATTTCTCTATAATAGCTTGGATTTTCCTATAGCTCAGTTTTTATAGCTATAACTCATTCTTTTTAAGGACCACATTTTGAGTTATTGGAGAGCATTGAGAGTTAGGATGACCAAGTACTAAAGGCCAAAGGGCCAAGGATATGTTTGAAGTGAGAGAATGAGCCAGGGATTTTGAACTGGGTAGAGTTCAGCCAGAGTGAGGTCAGGTGAGGAACATATAAAAATGGTCCATTGCTGCATCAGTGGATATGTGTGTGGTGATTGGAGTATCAGACTTGTCTAAGGGACAAGACTTTCCTGTTGCTTAATAGTGATCTAGCTCATTCTTTGAAAGGGCTGCATTCTTAGCTTGAATGCACTATTATTTATTCAACTTTTCATCTATATAGGTTGTTATAAATTTGCCAACTTCTTCTGTTCTATAACGAACATCTTTGTTATGTACCCTTAGACTGCAGCTTTTGTCTCTATAGAGCCCCAGAAGCAGGACTGAGAGGTTAAAAGCCGTGTGTATATCAAATTTCTTCCTAGTGCCAGGCTACTCTCTAGAATAGCTGCTGCAATTCTCATCCCTTGGATATTTTCTCAATAACATAATATACTCTTAAATTACATAGGTCACAATCTTATCTTTTTACACTGGTACTCACACTTTGAGTTTATGGATCAAAAGCCTAAACTTGAAGCTTTTTACTAGGAAGAAAGCTTAACAACCTGTTTTTCTGTTAACAAAATTATCCATCAATCCAACAGAGGATTATAATGATTGACTTGGAACTTGGTAAAGGTTAATTTAATTAACTTCAGCAAAATAGGGAAGACGGAGAGATAATAGAATCTGGAAGGCCCACTCAGGGGGAAGCGAGCAAGAGAACAAACCGAGCTAGAAATGCTAGCACATCTGGTCCAGATGATGAGTCATGGGGCAAGGTGGTTCATTCACTAGAGGAGTGGTAGTCAGAGCAGGTGGCACCAGAGAGGCCCAAGGCAGAGCCCAGTAGGGGAATCTAGGAGCAGAGGATATTTGGAGACCAAGGAAGGCAGTAGGAAGGCGGTTGGCATTAGGAACATTTGCTGGGAAGAAGCGGAGACCCAGACATAGGACTGGGCAGCAGGGAACCATGGACCCCTGGGAGAAGCTCAGGCTTTCTAAATCAGACAGACTGGCTTTCATATTCTGGCCCTGATGCCAACAGATTCTTTGACCTGGAATAAACTATTTCATTCTCATGGATCTCAGTTTCTTTATCTGTACTGCTCGTCAAGGACATGACTTAGTGTTTAGTCAATATAAGGTATATATACAATGTTTATTGCCATTTCTAAGACTGCTAGATTTTTCCTGTGATAAAAAGTACAGTAGCAGGTGGTGTGTGAAATGAATTGATGGTTGTAAATCTAGTCACCATCCAGCGTGTCATGTTTTCCTTGTCTTCCTGATTAGCTCTCTAGTTGCCCCATTGGAACTAGAACTCTAGCTTAATCCCCTTTCCTGGGACCTCTGGCCAGTGTCCTCTGTTGGACAGTTGGTAACCTTGAGGCTGTCATTTGCTGACTTCAAGTAAGACTAATACATGCAATGCCCTGATATGGGTCTCATTTGCTGGATTATCCCTTTCTGAATTTTTATTTCAAGTCACTTCTCCCTCTAGTACTTAGTTCTGGCCTATCTCTTTCCTATTTACTTATTTTCAGAAAGTCTCAAAAATGCTCCCCAATTAAGTATACCCGAATTATGACACAGGGTGGGAAGGAGGCAAGGCCAAAACCAGACTCTGATGATGCATCTCAGAGTGTTGAATCTATACTCCTAGCAATGCTTTTGCCTAATAGTCTTGTTAGTGATTGAGCCTAGGGGGCCATAGACATTGGGAATGATTCAAAGCTTGGCAATGTTAATATTTTACCTGGGCATTCACCGCCTGAAAAGTATGTTATATACCAAGTATTTCTTGAGCTGGTTGGACTGAATTGATCCCAGTGTTGTGAGGATAAGAAGATGCTTTCCAGGAAAGTATTCTATAAATTTCTATGATTCGTTATATCAACAGAAAACAAACAGACAAACAAAAAACCAATAGCATAACAAACAGTTAAAGTAATAACCATGCAGTGCATACAGGTGCTGTTTTTGCTGCTCAGAATCCATTTTCCATTTTCCAGGAAACTGTATTTAAATGTTCCCTTGGAACCTTCCTCTTACCTCTACCTCTGATTACATGCCATGAGCAGGTGGCCCAAGTGTAGCAAATCCGCTTCTTTCAGTGGCCAGTCAGGGCATCAATTCAGCAGTGAACAGATCCAAGTGAAATTCAATCCTAAAACTTTCACTGAAACTATTCGGATAGAGACTCTGCTTTTCTTCTGTGGTCTCTAAGCTGGTAAAATGTGAGCCTGCAAGTGCTGGTGGTCATCTTGCCGGGATATGGGGAGTGCCTACTCAGCTAAGCTGTTCTCAATGCCACATTGACTCTGGACTATTTCGCTAAGTGAGCCATTATGTCTATTGTTTTACTTAAGCCAGTTTCTTTTGTATTTCTGTCACTTGCAATTGAAAGCTTCCTGACTTCTTTGGATGGGTTCCTAAAGTTTTTGAAATTCAAAGCAAAACTTAATGCTATTGAACTGAAGACTTTTCTAAATTACTAAAAATATAAATAATAACTCTGAGAAATGAATGTGGTTCCATGAGACAAAAAGAATTCTGAACATGACAAATACTTCCTCCGGCATTAAAAATAACATAGCACGTAGCAAAAAAGAATCTAACAGATTGCAATTTTCAGTGGTATTGCGATCACCTTGAGCATTGAAGGCAAACATTATAAACTTATCTGAGATCAGATGTTTAATCAGATTATTTCTAGAGCGCCTTCCAATTCTTTAGTTGTATACAAACTACGCAGAAAATAGGGTGTGATTTGGTTTGTGCCAGTGTCATCACGTGGGAAAAATTGAAAAGGAGCCACAGACAATGTGAGAAACATGATGTATATGCATACATGGATTTGGGAACCATGTAGATTAGAATTCTAGCTAAAGGACCTAGGAAATTTACTTAACCTCAGCATTTCAGTTTTGTCATTTGTAAAATAGAGGTGGCAATGCCTACTTCACTACCAAAGACCAAGTGAAATGCCATATGCTAAATCTACTATTGCGTTTGATGCATAGAATGTATTTTTTGTTTTAAAGGTCTGTGAAAGTGACTTAGTTATAAACAAAAGGTTCTTAAACCAACTGTTATGCTTTTGTGTAAATGACTCCCTCATTCGAGACACAAATGAATCTTCATGTTACATGTTTTGCACAGATTCCCTTTCTCCTTGAATATTTTTTTGAGTGTTTTGAGTTTAGATTATACAAGCAAGATAAGTGGCAATGATGGGAAATTGAGGTTTCCAAACCAGTTATAACTCTGGCTCAGGTTGACAAAACAACCATTTAAAATACAGACACTCAGACCTTTGGAAAGAAAACTGGGGTATTTGAAATGCATGATGTTGAGATGCTATATGCTATATCGATTTCACTACTGAGTGGATGTTTTACTTTTTGATATGCTCTATGTTTTTAAAAGTTTTGTAGTGTGAATTATAGATGATATCAAATAACATTTCTTTCTTTTCATTTTATTTTTATTTTTGTTGGAAGTACATGTTTTGATAATGCTGAAACCACACATCTTTCTTGATAGTGCTCTGTTAGTTTTACTAAGTAGGAGCCAGAGCTAGCTTCCACTTACAGTTCTTGAATGTTAAACAGTACTGAAAAATGTTAAGTTGTTTGATAACTGACTAGTTTTCTCAAAGATCCTCCCAGGAGGCTGAGAATTAACCAGGCTCTCACTCTCTTTTTCACACTCCAAACGGAATATGCTAATTCACTATTAACTTTACAGCAATGGCGTAACATTCCATTTCTTCTAATTCTCAACTGACTCAGAAACTTGTTCACAAGTCCATTGTAAACTGATTTCATTCCATCAGGAATTTACACCAGAAGCTTTACCCTGACATGGTGAGAGTGAGCGAAGAGCTCCTGCATGGTATTTGGCACATCAAAGGATGTTTGTGGAATCGATGAAAAATAACCATCAAAATTCTCTGCCAGAATGTTTCTGCTCACAAAACATCCAATTGATTTAAACCAAAGGAGAAGGAAAGTACTGTTGTGTTGGGGAAAACATGAATCTGAGCTTGAGAGTTTATCTAGTAAGGCCTCTTGATGTATCTTTCATTAGCAAGTCCCATGGTACTCCATGACTCCAGAACATGGTGCTTTTCCTGAATGACAAGGCAGCATGGAGATCCTTCTGGGACTTGCATTTTTTTTTTCCCGGAGGCTTGATGTCACTATTTTTCATTCTCTCCATTCATTCCTGACCCTCTAATACTCATTTTTAAAAAATTTTTTAAGTTTGGTCTTGTGGTTTTTATATTTATGTAGATATAAAGATTTCAGGTATTTAAAATTTCATTTTAAAGACTCTTACATAGATACATTAAAAACATCACCATGAGTTTCTCCCATGTCTATTCAGAGCCACACAAATTTGTCATTTTTTTTTCAGGTGGATTGAAAGGTTATATTCTGTAGGTGGTTACTGCTGTTGACCCACTTACTCTGAGGTCGGTATTTTGTGTACATTTTCTCTCTTAATCTTCACCACAACCCATGGAACAATCCTGAGACATTATTTCCATTTTGTGAATGAGAATACAGTGGCTTATAGATGTTAAAGTTATTTTTGATTAAGAACAGTATTTTGGTCTTTAACAGCGATGTAAGCAAATATAAGCAGACAGATGGAGTGCTACGTCTGGACAAAATATTTTAGAATAGGCCACATCTTTATGGTTAATTTTTAAATTTATGATCTAAGATGTTTCATTATAAATGTATTTAAATGCATTTATTTGACAATTCTATAAATATCTCGGAGCCACTCCAGGGTCTTCTGTAGTGATTTTTATATAATTGGATCTTTTAATGCCCACCTCCCCTTTCTTCCTATATCACCACTTACTTTCTGAAGTAAGCTCTCAGCTCTCAGCTCAGATGTTACCCTTCAGAGATGCATTCTAAGGTGACTCTAGACCCTCTCATTACTCTCTATCTCAATGTCCTATTTAGTTTCCTTTTTAACTTTACTGCTTTTCAAAACCACATTTTTATTAATTTATATTCCTAACAGGAATAGGAGCTGCTTAGGAGACCTGTCCTTATTTGCCTTATTCATTGCAGCATCCCTAGGCCCTAGAACAGTGCCTGGATAGATTATTGCATGTTCTTCAAGATGTAGACTAAGGTACATGACATGACTCTTATCCTTAAATAGTGAGGGATTGGCAAGGGCAAGGCACAGAGTCACAGGTAGATGGAAGGTACATGCAGCACTCCCATTTCACCAGCTGCTGTCTTATCTTTCCAGCTCAGCCCACTAAGGTGTATATAATTAGCGTTTATGGTCTGTCTAAACAAGTGCCCAAGATTCAACATGAAGTGATCTTTATCTAGGCCCCAATAGGCATTGCTGGTTTGTATAACGCCAGAGCAGCTTCGGTAGTTACTTGTAACTCCTGGGGCATTAAATCAACCTGAACTAATCCAAAGGATTTCTGTTTCAATGTAGGATATTTGTAGATTGCTTTGAAAATGACCTAACTCCTGGATCTCTGCAAATGACTGTATGTACTTAACCAGATGAAACCCTACTATTCACCAGGCACTATGCTAATTGTTTTAATGGCATTTAATTTCACATTCAAACACATCTAGAAATTGATACTATTATTATGCTTATTTTTCAGACGAAGAAACTGAAGCTTGGCGAGAATAAGTGACTTGCAGAGGTCCCATACCTAGTGGAAGAAGGATGTAAACCCAGGCTGACTCTAACCAAAGATACTTACTAATTGGCAATGATGACCCATTTTGATGTGGCCTCTGATCTCTAGGAAAATGGTGTTTATCTATGAATAAATACTCAGTCTGAGGATGAGCCTAAGGGACAATGGCAGGGACTTGGTTTAAAAGTTAAGAAAGAAGTCAAGTTAAATAATCGTATGTAAGTCCTGATAAATGGAAGTCATACACAAATCAGTTTTTGAAGTTAATCTTTATTGATTTGAATTATATATGTACTTTAAAGACAGACGTAGATTCAAAGCACAGCAGCCATGAATAGTTGTGTAACCTTCAGTAGTTTTTTTTTTTTTATCCTCTTAAGACTTAATGTGGATTCTAATACCTATCCCACATTTTTTTTTTGCAAGGAGAGCAGTTAATTCAGTGCCCGGCACGTAGGAAGGAGTGCAAAACTGAATTTCTTTATCTTATAAGTACTATGGCTAAATATCTTTTGATCATGAAGCTTTATTTTTTCCTCAATTTTATGTTCTCCCCGTATTTATATAAAATTTTGTTTATTTATTTTTTAAAAATTTCTTGCTGCAGATAGAGTTTAAGATGCTAATTCATTTCATAAGATTTGTACATCACCGTTCTGGAAAAATCTCATGGCCATCACAGTAGCTGTTAAGGTTTGCTTTTGCCCTTCGCTGAATCTTCTCAGACCTCGTCTGTGACCATACCTTCTGTTTAATGGCTTACATTTCACCACTGTTAACCATTCATGAATCTAGGCACAGCTGCTTCTGACATTATCCTAAAAGAGTTTCTCTCAGACCACACTTCTGAAAAGTTGGGGCATAAGGCTTTGAGACAATACTCTTATTACTTTAGGAAGTTTGGATTGCTTTTGAATCATTTTTATAGTCACTGTACAGAAACATTTGTGGTAAGAAATAAAAATACAGATGCAAAGTGGCTTAGTCATGGCCTATATCAATAATGAAAATGAGGACCATTAACTTAGTTGGAACATATGAATCTGAGAGTGAAACTATTCAGATAAAAATAGCTAGCTCTATGAGTCCAAGCAAGGCGAGAAGCTACTCTGAATATGGGAGAGGCAATGTAAAGGCAATAAAATGTGAATTGTCTATAACATTTCTTTTGGAATAAGATCACTTTCTTTACACTTGACAGGCTACATCTAATGAAATTATCCACAATTTTTATTTGTTTTTAAGGCAAAACAAGCTGGATAGCTTGCATATTTTTCACAGATATTTTTGGACATAGTTGCAAAATTGTAATAAACTTACTCTTCTTGGTATAAACTTCTGTCAAAAACTTCTTGTTTTTGAAAGCTTGGCTTCCAGGTTATTTTTGTATTGTCCAAATGGCTCCTAGAACCCAAGCACTACAATCTTTCAGACCCCACACCTCCTAAAGCTGTATTCCTCAATCAGGATTCTGCATTTTCAGGGGCCATTGTGGCTAGACTTGGCCTTGAGGCAAACCCTTGCATCTGTGCAGGAAGAGAACTGCTAAAAAGTACTTATGCTCTTTTACTGGTGGTGGGTAAGCATGATTATTTTCATTTTACAGATGAGAAAATTGAAGCACATGAGTATTGATAAATTACTCAGAGATGTTGACTAAACAGGTCTCACTGTTAGTCAGCTGCAGACTAACTGGGCTCAAACAGGGTTCCCTGTTGTTCCAGTGTGCTCAGAACTGAGAGGTTTCCTGGGATGCAGGGCTTTCTGAGCTAAAACTGAGGCAGTTCTGGGCAAACAGAAATGGTTCATCACTCTAGTGTCTGACTTTAGAAACTCTGTACTTTCCATCTTTTTGCTTCAGACTCTAAAATATTTAGCTCTTCCTAAAATATTTAGCCTGCTGTAACATCTTAGAATCCTGACACACCTACCACCCTACATTTTCTACTGGCTGAATAAGCAGATTGTGCTCACCATGGCATTTTCCGTGAGACTCTCACTACAAATTGAAGCCCATTTACCATCTTTTCTGGGTCCTAGGAAATAAAAAGCCTTGCAACTCAGTGTCTCTGTGGTTGTCTGGGCCTCTAACCCTATTGGATTTCCAGGCAGAAATTGTTTATTTTTCCTCTTTGGTGACCACCGTGTTGAGAAACTCTACAATTGATCTGATTTTAAAGATGGCAAAGCCTATGAAGAAGAAGAAAACTAAAGATCTCTGGACATTTAAATGCCTCCATACAGATACTCTGTCTGATGCTTTAACGATTGTCCCCGTTAACCTCAAATTATCTGTCAGGAATGCTTCAATTGCTATTGGCAATTTCTCTCCACAGGGGAGGATGCTGATGGTGAAGCCTCTTGGCACTTGCTGCTATTGGTCATGTTCTTCTTAACAAGGAAGCCTTCCTTTAGGCTCCTCCCTTCAGTTGAACCTATTATTTGTGACAGTTTTGAGAGAGCAATTGCTTCTAGTAACAATCCTCTTAACATGAGCTTGTCTTAGATCTTGCTGGAGTCGTTTGCTTTTTAAGAAAGCCCTGTGCTTCCTCTATAGCTAGCTGGTAACCAAGTTTGATCCTTAGCATGCGCTTAAGTTCTTATTAGATCCTATAGTGAAAAGCATGATACTTACCACGCTCAAAGACAGCATTTTTTACTGCGGGTCATTGCTCGTTACTGGATCATAAGTCCGTGTAGTGGGCCAAGACCAGTCATTTTGAAAAAGAAATGTAACAGGACCAGAGTAGAAAATAAGAATCCATTGTATGTAGTAAGGATTAGTATTGTTTTATAAAATTTTTATATCGTTATTCTACATATATTTGTATGGCTACACACACATGAAATTATATACTTGTGATAGAAAATGTATTCCTATTGATTTAAATTATAATTAATAAAAAGCTTCTAGAAACATTTTGTAGAGAGGCATTCATCACACTGTTTCTAGTAAAACAACACACTTAGTAAAGCACTTGGTAAAGCATGAACCCTGGCACACAGTAGGGCATGTACAGAATAGATGCACATTAAATATTTGTTGACCATAATTGTTGCTGAGAGCTTAAATGTATCCTGAAGTACCCATGTGATAGGATTTAATGCAGTTATTATAATTATTTCCGATAATTTTATAAACATATGGAAATGTTCATGATATATTAAGAGAAAATGTTTTATAAGCATATATAGTTGTATTATGCATATATGTAATAGATTACAAGAAAAAACATCAACATGTTAACTATGGCTATTTCTGCTTTGTAAATTACGAGTGGTTAAAAAATTTTCATTATTCTTATTTTTCCTACAGTAAGTAAGTCTTTTATAATTAAAACATTTTGATTCCTTTGGTATTTCATTAGTTCAGTAAATTAAAAACCATATGATATCCTAGATTTAACTGCCCCAATGGCTCTTTCTCAGGCCTCATGGCGAAAAGTTCCACTGACTCACTCTTGTTCAAGGAGAATCTGACACATGCAGTCTACAAAGGGGTCTCTTAAGTGATTATTCACTTAGTCAATAAAAATGTATTAAACTCCTTCTTTGTGGGAGCTATTTGGCCACACTCAAGGGATTCAGAGATTAATGGAGCATGGTCTCTCTTCTAGGACTTCACAGCCTAATGGGGAAGAAAAGTAGGAAGTAACCAATTCTTGTATAGTATAATAAGTGTTAAAGATATGACACTGTGCTTTGGGAGATGAATTCTGAGCTCATCATTCCATTTTTGTAAGATCTTCAACTCCAATAGTTGAGGAAAAAGACATTCTGAGTTTCTTTTCCCTTTCCCCCTGTTTGCCTAAGTCCTGGGGGAAGCTTTGCAAATCAAGTGCCAGCAGCAAAGCTGATCATCTCACAGTCGCTCACGTGGAGCTGTTAACTGGCAGCAGTGTAGTGGAGTGGCTAGGAACAAGTTTGGATTCAGCTTTAGGTGATGCAGCTTATAATTTCACTGCTCTATGACCTAGGCAAATCACTCAATTTATCTGAGTCACATTTTTCATACCTGTAGAATGGGATAAGGATACCAACCCGTCAGTGTTGTTGGGATTAAAGTATCTAGTATAGCCCCTGGCACACAGTAGGGCTCATTATACAATAACAATTATAATTTTGGGTTCTGATGGTTTAAAATTGTTTACAGGGCATGTGAAAGCTAAGTTGATGTTTCTCTTCTGAGCATTTACTCTATAATACAGGTACCAGCAAAGTTCAAGTTTCTGATAAAATACTGTACTTTTTTATACAGTGTATGAATTTTGCCTGAGAGGTTGTATAGAGTAATAGGTTGAAAACTGAGTAATATCTTAATTGAGAAATAGATAACTGGGAAAATTCCATATGTATTTTGGTAGAAGTTGGCTAACCATACCTGTTTGCTTGCTAGATGGAGGCCACTTTAAGACTAAGCCATTTCGAGAATGGAGAGGCCATCCCAGTGTTCACTGTTTCCTTTGCTTCTCTTGGAAGCCTCCATCCTCTGTCACTTTGCCCCAGATCTGACCATTTGTGTTTTAATAGCTCTGATCTGGGATGATTAATAGTTGCACACTTCAAGCAAACCAACAAGCAAAATCATACAACAATAATTTTTCTGGAAATCTTGCATTTTGAAAAGAAAATGTTTCATTCTTTAAACAGCTATAAATCTATGATAGAATGTTTATTTTCCTCCTATTCTGATGCTGACTCATTTCCAGGAGTATCTGTATTAATCAGGATCCTTTCAGTTACAAGTGAAAAGTCCAGAGGTATTTCAGCTTCCGGCACAACTTGATCTGATAGACCAAATAATGCCACCAGGAAGCCAGCTCTCTGCCTTGCTAAGCTTTCTTCATCTTTGTTAACATCATCCTAAGGCAAGCTTTCCACAAGGGGTGGAGAAGATAAGACCAAATAACAGCTTTAGGCTTACAGTCTTCCAGTTTATCAGCAACTAAAAGTGGGCAATCATCTATCCTGAGAGCACAAGTCTTTGGACTGACTTTTATTGGCATAGATTGGTGTTTGCAGGTGTGCTAGGAAAGGGAAGGTGTCATCCCACCTGATCCCCAAATAAGACTGAATACTGGGCAGGCAAAAATAAAAACAAACAAACACATCTCAACAAATACAAAAACGAATGTGCTCACTGCATTATTAACTCCATTCCTTAATTTGAAATAACGTTTAGAATAACGGCACTCACAAAGGTGTCTTTTCTGTTTATGACTTTGCTCTCTGACATATATTCAATTACCATTTCCTTATGGATGACTCCCAAAACTCTATTCCATCCTGAACCTCTCTCCTGGACTCCAGTGCCAAATATCTCACCACTGTTTTGACATCTCTAGCTGAATGTCACACTCTCATCTCACTCAAAAATCTCTCTCTCTCTCTCCCGCACATACATATACAGACACAAAGACATTTGAATGTGTGTGTGTACATGTGTGAGAGAAAAATGATTTGTGTGAATGTTCAGTACTTTTAAAAGTACATTGTTGACATATAGCTATTTAAATGAAGCAACATTTCCATATCAACTGATTCACCAGTGAAACAAAAAATTAACAAGCCAGTCAGCAGGCCCGATCGATGTGACACGTTCACCAAGAAAAATAATTAAAGGCATCATTATGATTTGGTGCTAACAAGCAATGAGAAACAATATGCTTTTCTGCTGGATCTTCCATAAGGAAATCTGTTAACCTATTCTGGATTTCTGTTTAAAATGAACATGCTGTTGATTTCATTGATAGGGAGGTTACACGGTGTCACTCTGGCCCAAGTACTGGCATGTGAACCTGCTGGCAAGCCACAGCCCTTGAGACCCCATAAATGAGTCAGTTTGGATGGAAATGCCCATTAGGCAAATGCATACTCTTGTTTTTATTCATCACCTTAAGGAGTTTTCATGACTGTCACAGTGTACATATTTAAGTTGGTGAGTTTAAAAGTTTTAAATATAAAAATATCTTGTTTCCAGTGAATCTTCAAGAGTATGATCCTGGTAAGGTAATATCAAGCTGTAGACCATAAGAACAAGGGTTGAAGTGGAAACTTTTGTCATGAGAGTGAGTCCTCTATAAAAATTGTAATTTTGAAGGGAATCATGTTGTAGTGCTCTTATTTTTTAATTTCTTAAAATGCAAACCAAAAACATGCTTTTACAGGTTTTAAGTGTTTTGATTTTTATTATGTATTTTGTTAAACCTTTATCTAAAACTGAATAGAGAATGAGGGAAAATAATTTGCCAAGACATGGTATTTTCCTTCCTTTAAAAATAGCATTACCATACTTGTCTTTAAGTGAGACCAGCTCTTTTACTTGATTTCTTGTTTCTGTTTAAAGCTTGATAATTTTTCAGTGTCACTTGCCTCTGTCTCAGCATAGTGGTCTAATATTGATCATGCTTTTTTTTTTTCAATGAGTATGTGATATGAAAATCATGTTTGTGCTTCAAATAGTAAAACATTCACTTCTTAGTGTTTAATTTTTTTCCACTCATAATTTTATACTTAGTAAAATCTTGTCACTGGTATACTATCTGGTAATAGCATAACTTCTAGGCCCTTTGAGCTTCTAAGGATTGTTAGGAAAAAAGGGAATGAGAAAAATAGTTGCTTATGTTCCTGGTTTGAGTTCAGGGAGGAAAAAGTTTTAATCAAGAATAATTTGAGTCCACAGGGAGAACTCTAGAGAGTAAAAATAGCATACTTTAAAAAAGAAATGTTTCTACTGCTTTGGTTTTAAGAGGTTCTTCCAAGAATCAGGTAAAAAACAATTTCTATTCATCTTTATAAATATATAGTGTGAAGAGTACTGTAGTAAGAGAGTAGTTTCCCTTTTGTAATGGTTTTTAATATTGGCCTATTACATTCTCTATGCACTTTCCTTGCAATGGTTTCATTTATTCCTAGCTCTTTGGGCCATCAAATGCTCCTGCTCTGGCTGTAAAGCATGGTGCTTAAACGTGCACTGAGGCCTCACTATGGTTTCTCATCTACATGTTGTCAATGCTCAGCCTCACTCTTATTTATAAGACTTTTTGTCTGGTGTTACTATGACCACTGCTGCTACAGAATTTTGCTGATGTTGGAAGTCACCATCGCTAGACCAGGAAAAGACACAGTTTGAATTTCTGACAGTCAGTTAGACCTCATATCAGAACAATGTTATTAATACTCAAAGTGCTTGATGAAAAATGTTGGTTACAGCAAAGTGCACAGTTTTAAGTTCACGGAAGACTTGTTTGCATCACTTGCTTATGATGAATTTGACAGCATCAGCCCCAAGGAGGTGGTGACAGAACAAGTTAAGTGCCTTCCCTTTCATAAGCTGGGTAACTGGTACAATATTAGTTCAGGCCTGAAAGGTTTTATTTTTTTGCATCTGTTTACAGGATTTCACAAGGTTAATTGGTAGAGTGGCTGGTGGCCCACTTCACTACAGTGCTTAGGTGGCTTTGCATTTTGGTTCCTATCGTCATGTTTTGCTTGGGCTCTCATTATGTCATAGCCGCACAAATACAAATTTTCCAAATGGTCTCTTTGCCTCCGCACTGACTCTAACAAATTTGCAGTTTCCATGACTAACCAAGGTATCTTTTAAAAAACACTGATTCATTAATCCAGTCATTCAGAATATACTTAACTTTCTAGAGCACCTAAGTTGTGGAGGCCCTTGTGACAAGTCTAATGATGGAAACAGACTTGTAAACAGAAAGTTACAAGACAATGTGATATGTATTCTATCTAATTAAGGCTTTTTCATGCTTCTCCATTGTTAATAAGAACAAAAGTTTAAGTTCTTCACCTAAAAAAAGACCCTTCACAATTAGAATCCACTCTTTCGATAGCCTCATCTCCAGGCCCTTCTCCCGTGTAAACTATACGTGTCAACCTTGTAAATTATGCGGACGTTCCTAGGACCTGCACCACTCCCCACTACTGGTGAATTCCTATGCATTCTGCAAGAGTTAGCTCATGTCATTACCTCTGTTTTGACTCTGACTTCATTACTCCAAGGCAATCGTTTACTCAGTCCGTTTGGATCACGTGAACATTTTTCTATATCTTTTTTTTTTCATGGCTCATAAAATACTTTATTTCATTATCATATCCACTAAATTGTAATATTCCTGAAGGCAGGGAGTGTATCTTATGCCTTTTATTTTTCTGATGTTTACTTCAATGACTGGCACACACATAATACACAACACATTTTTTTTTTAATGAGTAAATGAATGAATGAGTAAATGAACTATGAAACCAGCATTTAGAGTTACCATTGGATTTATTTTATGATGAACGCCATTGCAAAACTCTGGATTGTTAAGCAATTATCTTCTGATAGAACACCTGGTAGAAATCTATAAATATGTTGGCCCACAACTCAAAGTGATTAGCGAAACCAATTTACTGCAATTAGAAGGAGGACCACACTCCATAGAATTTAAAAGGTGCATTGATTATACACCTGTACAACATAAACGAGATTATGACTACTGCAATAATCCTGAAAGCATATCACTCTTTCACTAATTAGTTAAATAGGCCACTGACATTGGCATTTTATAAAAATAAAATCAGATAAAAGCAAAAGCTGAAAAGCAGGCTACAGAAAGGGGATTTGAGGAGAGTCACCAAGACAAAGAATTTTTTAAGAAGATGACATCATTTCATATACACATTCACTCACATCAATATAATCATTTTCATATCTTACAGGGCATTTTTAGAGTTAACAGAAGAAGCTGGGTTAGAGAAAATCAAATTCCATGAAAAGCAACATGCATGTAACTTCATTTGGGAGTGGAATCTTCATCGGTGTAGTGCAGGGTCTTAAGACCCTGCGTCTGAAGGCAGGCTGCTGTATAATATTAGGAAAGTTATATTTCCTCTCTGTTTCTCAGTTGCCTTATCTATAAAAAGAGAATAATAATACCCATCTCATAGGATAGTTGAGAAAATGTAAAAAGGTAACCTCTCAGAAATATTAGCTTTTATTACTAGTCATCATTTTCCTCTTTGGGCTCTTATGTCCTATCTTTACCATATTTTAGC
Organism: Cynopterus sphinx; assembly: GCA_030015415.1. Taxonomy (NCBI): domain Eukaryota; kingdom Metazoa; phylum Chordata; class Mammalia; order Chiroptera; family Pteropodidae; genus Cynopterus; species Cynopterus sphinx. The sequence continues at coordinate 22,167,416 of CM057389.1, read as the reverse complement.
ATGTATTCTCACTGGCACTTGATTCTACTGTTTTCTATATTGTGTATTTTTCATATGTTCCTATCAAGTTGCTTTATGTCTGTATCTTTCATGTGTTCTATAAAGTTGCTGCATTCAGGGTATTGACATTTTGTTTTATCTAGGAAATAGTAATGATCATTGATAGATGCAAAAGAAACATCAAATTCATTAGTAGCCAAGGTCACAAAAGGATTGCATCCTTTTATTTTAATTGTTTGTTATATATTACTCAGAAATCCTTTATATTGCCTACGAAGGCTATGAATCAGCTATTATCCCAGAGTTTAGGGCTAAAATAAGCACATTTAACTGTGACTGAACTAATAAAAGCTAAATGCTAAAAAAATTATTAAAAGTTTCTCTGTAATGATGATTATATTCCTGGCCTCATAATTATAATGGGATACAATAATTAGTATATTGATTAGAGCAATATCCTGCTTTGGTTTGGCAAGCAAAGCCAAAGATATAGCAATCTTCCTTCAAATATATGAAAGGCCTACACTATTTCAGATAATTTCTTTTATAATCAAACTTGAAAAATAAATAACTATTAAGATGATAAAGAGTTGATAAAAATAAAACAAATTGATGAATGCCAACAAAACAAGGCATTATGCATGTTAGAAAATACAAAATAAGATTTTTGGATCTTCACACATACTATTTTTGATTTGGAACATTGAACTATGGACTATGTACTGTTGTATATTAAAAAGTTTTACTCTTTTTATATGGGCTATTTACACCCAATTTTAAATGGGCTGTTTATTCAAAATTAGAAAAAAAATGTCAGGGGAACTGATTCTAATATGTTGTTAAATTTATTCAAAGTTATTTTCTATAGTAACCCATGACTAAAGATGCTAAAGGGCTTCTTATCTGAGAATACCATGAAAGAGTGTGACTGGAGAGAAAGTTAAGGAAGGACATATAGTGTCTCCTATTTGTTGAAATCAAGAATAAAAATATGCTTTAAATGGAGTATTAAGTATCATCATGGAGATTGCATTTTTGACCAACAGGAATCATTATAAACCAAAAGCTGTGTCAGTTGTGCCTCGGATATAGTTGCTGTTTTATAAAAATCAAGTGAATGAATGAAAAATAAATGGATAAATTTTAGGAACTAAGTTTTGATGTGATGTCTAGAGCTTTATGGCTCCCTATTGAACGGGTCTCACATTGAGAAATCAATCAGTTGAATTTCAGAAAAAGATGTTAGTCCCTAAATTAAAAAAATTTAAAACACTTTAGTCCCTCAATTCCCACTCAATAATAATTAACAGATTTTTAAAGACTGTATGAATTAGCTTTTGCTGCATAACAAAAATACACAAAATATAGCGGTTTACAATAACCAACCACCATTGGCTTAGCTATGTTTCCATAAATCAGCAGTGTGATCTGGGCTTACATTGCTGATTTATCTGGTCCCAGCAGGACTCTTTTATGTATCTTCAGGCAGCTACTCGTCAGGTTCACTTTTGCTGATCTTAGCTGGGCTCCCCTCTTGCTGGGACCTTTACTGGAACTACTGGGTTAACTCAGGTTGTCATCATCCATCAGTACAGATTCGGTTTGTTCACATAGAAAGGGAAGGGATCTCAAGAAAGTGAGTGAAAGTGTATAAGGTTTCCTGGGGTCCACCCTTAGGTCTGACACATTGTCACTTCTCCCTCATTCTATTGGCCCAAGCAAGGCACAAACCTGTCTAGATTTAATGAATGAGAACATTGGCTCCATCTCTTAAGGAGGAGCTTCAAATTTGTATTTTAAGAGCATGAATATGAGGAGGGGAAGAATTAGAGATGTTTCTGTAATGAATTGACCACAGAGGTACAGCCCACAAGGACAAAGAGAATGAAAGAGAAGATATTGATAATGAAATTTTGGAAGCTGGAAGGGAAACACATGCATGGCAACTAACTTAAAAATAGCTGAGAAAGCTGATGCTTTCTTGGGCTGTGGGTAAAGCCAAGAAGCAACTTAGTGCACTATATAATCCAGAAATCTTCTGAAGTCTTAGGAATTGGTATATTTGGTATATTTACTAGGTCTTTATAAAAGGCAGAAGTGGAGCAGGGTGAAGGTAGAAATAAAAACAGGAGTATTCATTGAAATTCTCATTAAGAAGTACTGTAGTTAGACCCTCAAAACCTATTCTCCAACCTTCCTAGTTATTAATTACCACCCCTTTATGTCCTCAGAGAAAACAGGAGATTTAGTTAATGAAGAGGATACAAGCAAAGGTTTCTGGACTCGTTGATGCTGAGAATTTAAATGCTGTAGTAGGCTAAATAAGGGTCTCCAGAACCTCTGATTATATTAGGTTACAGGGCAGGGGGGAATTAAAGTTGCAGGTGGGATTAAGATTGCTGCTCAGCAGACTTTGCTGTGGGAGATCATTCTGGATGATCTGGGTCAGCCCAAAGTAATCACAAGGGCCTCGTTAAGTAGAAGAGGGAGGCAGAAGAGGGAAGTCAGAATGGCAGCTCGAGAAGGACCTGGTTGCTGTTGTTGGCTTTAAAGATGGAGGATGAGAACACGAGCTAAGGAGAGTGGGTGGCCTCCAGGAGCTGGAAAAGTCAGGAAAACGAATTCTCCATAGTGTTTCCAAAGAGGAACCCACCCCTGCCAACACCATGATTTTGTTCCAGTGAAGTGCTTTCAGATTCTGAACTGTAGAAGTGAAAGATAATAAATTTTGTGTTGTGTTAAGCCACTGAACATGCAGTAATTTGTCAGATCAGCAACTGGAACTGATAACAAGAGGACTGAGTAAAAGTTTACATACTAAATGCTGACTCAGTTTTCACTGACATGACTTTTAGAATACTGACAGCCAGGCTGCTACCCTTTAGGCAGGAGCTTGGGAAAGTCTTCTCTGGGGAACCCAATAAGTACAGACAGATTACATAAAGGTGATGACATCTGGCATTGGCCAATAAAATGGTTTAGTCAGATTGTTTTTCAGTAGAGCCCAGCGTTGACAAGTGCCACCATGTACTCAAGGTTACCAAAGCTTTTGAGTGTCTCATTCCTAAGGCTCAACAGACATCTGAGGAAGACATGTAAAAAGAAATTCACAGACCAAAACAAATAGAGTCTGAGGGACTCCAAGAAAGTGTCTTTGAGGAAACGGTATGAGCAATCATAAAGAAGAGTGTAAATAGTTAAGCAAAGGTTGGTGGCAATGGGGTGGGAAGAAGAGCATTCCACTCAGAAAGAAGATGTGTTTAAATCCCTGAGGAGAGCTAGAGTGTGGCTTAGGTGCTGGAAGTCAGACAATATAACTAAAGCTTAGAGAGCTGGGGAACAAGTTGGAAAGCAAAGGGAATAAAGCAAAGTGATAGTGGGAAGGAATAAGCATCCAGGTAGTCCAAAACTTAAATTCAGGGGCTTCTAGAAGTCCACAATCTAATCACAAAGAAAACATTTATATACATGTACACATGCACATACACACACACATACACATACATACACAAACACATTACACATATACATAATACATACATATATACGTAATACACATATATGTTTACAGTATATTAATAAACATATCTCAGCCTCTGACTGGTATTTGACATGTTTTTCTGATGGATGTATAGGGGAAGATAATCATCCCTGCACACTGAACATGGATGGGGAGGAAAGGCTGTAGGAATTATTGGTTACTTTGTGTATAATTGAGGCAAAGAGAGGCCAAGCCTTCATGAGAGGTAGTGGCAGAATTTTGAAATGACATATGGTTGGACTAACAGTTCTGTTTACTGTTCCCTAGGTCCCACATATATCAGGGAGTGATGACAGATATGTGACATGTCTATTGAATATTGTATCTTCTCTCTTAATGTCATAACTTGTGTCATACCTATTTATTCTCAGGATGACTAAGGAGCAAAAATTCAATCTCATGGCATTTCTGGAGCTGGCTGGCCTAAGAAGCTTAGGCTCCTTGTTTAGATTGCCTTTGTTACTTTTCCCCTAAGATTTTTCAACATTGGGAGTATCACATCTGGAAAGGAGAGAAAGGACTCCTTCTTCGGCAATGAATATGAGACTGAGTTAAAAAAAGAGAACAAAACAAAGCTTGCTTTTGCCAAATGCAAAAAGAACCTTTAAACTCACAACAAAGGAGGAGTAACATAAGGAAAAATTAAAACTAGACCATGCTGTTAACTGTCCAAATGTGCAATTAAGCACATTGGAGTTTTAAGTGGTCTGCAAATGGTTCCTGAATAATTTGGTTAATACATGGCAATGGCTCTGCATTAATTGTGACTCTTCAAATGGAGTGGCTCTCCATGCTCTTCTCTGGAGAACACACTGGAGGAAAAAAATTGGCCCTGTGACTCACTCTGCTTGTTCCTAAAACAGCAACAGGAACAGTAGCAAAATGCTGGGTTTAGCTTGTTGGGCTCTTGATGTAAGAGTTACTGAAGGGGGCTGGAATCGCTTAGCTTCATCCTGACAGCAAATAGTGGTTAAACTTTAGCTTGCCTATGCTTTATTTTTGTAGTACTCTTGCCTTTCTTTATGAACATTCATCTTTTTGGAGTGATACAAAGGTATATCAAACAGATCACTCGCTCTCACGAAGTTTATAATCCAACAGGGCAGATGAACTAGAATGATGGTCTCTTTTTAAAAAAGTTGGGGAAGAGAGGCCAGTTGGTGTGTCCTTGAAGCAAAATCTTATTTCATTCACCAAAGAGTCCTAGATAAATAAAAGGAACACAAGATGCCTAGCCAGAGATTGAGAAGAAAAGGAAAAAAAAAAAAAAGGTTTGGGTGCAGAGTGTTTTCTGAGGGTAAAAGAATGCTTCTGGAGCCATTCCATTAAAATCCAGGGTTTCTTATTCCAGTAAGACCTGACTCATAGGCTGGTTCCTTTCCTCGCCAATGTCATGCTGACTCCCTACCCATTTCCCCATTTCTTCAGAAGTAATTCTCTTGGGCTTTGACATAAACTGAGTAGCCCAAGGGAGTTTCCACCACACAATATCACCCTCTCCCAAAACTTCATGACTCACCGGTGCACTCTACTGGTTTGGCTTGCTCATGCACTATACTATTAGGAGATGAGTTTCAAAAGTTGGAGATTTGTGAGCAAGGAAACCCTGAAATTGGCCTTGGAGAAATCTATTTTTATAAGTACTCAACAGTTCTTAAAAAGCTGTTCCAAAAGTGTAGGGGTTACATCTAGGAATTGAATGGACCCTCCCCAAACAAACAAATGGGCACTGGAGGGTGCTCATGAGGGCCCTGCCTGTTTTATGCTTTCTAAGGAGACTGGAGGCTACAATGACCTGCTGTTCTCTTTCAAACTTCTTTCAAATGGGTTGAAATCATGCTGCTTTGAGAACAGTGGTGAGAATTCCTACCTCATTTGTCCAGAGCCTTCTGGAAACAATCCCACTCTATCTTGGGAGCTTTTTCTTTTACTCTAATTATGTGGTTGTAGAAGGAGCTGCCATGCTCTTATTTGACATCGCTTATCTCTCGATGCCAATGTTTGTCAAATCAGTCTCACAGGTGATTGGCTCAAGGGTGCACAAATGATCTAAAGTGGGCAAATCAGAGTAATCTCTGGGATTTTCTTAAATAAAACTAAGAAACTAAGTAGAAGTCTCAGGTTACGGGAGGCTTGGGATTAGGAAACTTAGAAGTTATGTTTCTTAGCACATGATGTCAGATGGTCTGTATAAGATGTGATATACATGATACACAGAGAAAAGCAAAGAGAAGACATACACCAAAAGAATCCTAGTGGTGTTTGAGTCCCTGCTTCCTGTTGTTTGGGAGGCACAGCTTGTTTTAATCTTTCTTTCAGGTGCTAGAAATAACCAGTGTGCTTCCAAATAACAGCCCCTCTTTTGTGTGTGTTATTCTGCTTTGTGTTGAGTTTTTATGCAGCCTTTCAAGAGTTCTGATGAATAAAAGGATCTGCTCTGATGCTGGCCCCTTACCTCCACTTCTTCTATTTCTTCCCTTTTAAAAACCGCCAGCGGTTTTCAGTATTCTGTCTATAATTTTCTCAGTTTATTTCCTCTCCACTTCTCCCTGGTCTTGCAATCTTTCTTTTTGCCCTTCTTTTCATTTTTCTTTTCTTTTCTTCTCCCCACACCTTTTTTTTTTTTTTAACACTGCCCAGATGTCCACTGTTCTTTCTGACTAGTGCTTAATTATAATTCACTTTATGTGAAAAAACAGTTTAGCAGTTTAGAGATGTTTCTGATTTATTCTGACGACCCTTTTGGAAGTGATTTTTTGGCACCTATTATTTGGCATCATGCTGAAGATAAAAATTCAGAAAATAGAAAGATGTATTGTTCCTGTGATTACTTCTAGGTTATATAATTACAGATGATATTTTTTTTTTTGGCTTTCTTGTTTCTGAGAAATTCTTACAATAAACATCTTTTGCTTTTATTAAAATATCATTAAAATATTTTGTCCTTGATTACCTAAATTTGTCAAATAAATACCTACCTGTTTCTCACTTGTCCTTGTTGGTAAACTGCTTAGTATTAAAAGTTCTATCATAGGATAACTCTATCAGAAAATCTCCCCTAAGAGAGTGTCAAGAGACTTACAGCTTAATTTTTTTTGGCAAATAAACAAACAAATGAATGAATAGCTGAATGAATAAGAAAACACAGATATCATTATGGCAAAGCTTGATTCAGTATAAGGCCCACAGATAATTTAGCAGACTCCATCAATTTCTTTCAGCAGGTATGTCTACAATGTTTGACCAAAGATGAATATTCAGATACTTGCTGGGTTAAACCTGGTAATGCTATATTTGACAGCTTTAAATAGAAAAGAAAAGATGCATTCTGGATTCTTCCCAGCTGGTAAAGGAAAAACAGATGCTCAATACAAATATTTTAGCAAGTTACAAAGACAGGAAGAAAAAGGTCAGGCTGAAAATAATGCTTTCTCAAATAAAACATCTGGCCACGGAGAGTCACAGATATGGTATCTTTGGTCTAAAGGGCACTATAACCCATATGACTTTATATCAAGTCGCCACAGGAATGGAAAGTTAGGTGAGAATAAGCCAGCTAAGGAGAAACTGAGGTCGTTTAAAGAGGATAGTTCACAGGTAAACTTCTGCTCCCAGTTCCATTGTGTGTGGGGTTTTCCTATACCACGAAGCTATTCCCCAACGCTAGCTGAGCCCCCTCCAACTTAACTCAGTTCTGACACTATTTACCTTGAGATAGCGTCTGACTGCCCCACGCACCCCCACTTCAGATGCCAGTCACGAGAGTCCAGGTTATTCCCTGTGCTTCTGATCTTCTGGTTATAGATCAGAGGTCCCCCTAGCCCCATCCTTGGGTTTGATTAATTTGCTAGAGCGGCTCACAGAACTCAGAGACACATTTTACTCACTGGATGACTGGTTTATTACAAAAGAATAAACTCAGAAACAATCGGTGGAAGAAATGCATAGGGCAAGGTGTGTGGGAAAGAGCGTGGAGCATCTATTTCTCCTCTCGCAGTACACCGCTCGCCCTAAATCTCAAATCTCCATGGGTTCACCAACTGGAAGCTCTCTAAATCCTGTCCTTTTGGGTTTTTGCGGAGGCTTTATCACATAGGTATGGTTGACTAAATCACAGGCCATTGGTAATTAAACTGTGTTTCTGGCCCCTCTCCCCTCCCAGGTGTGTGAGGAGAGGTAACCAGAAGTTCTCTCTCTAATCACAGGCTTGGCTTCGCTGGCAGCCAGCCCACATGCTCAGGTGCTTTCCAAAAGTCCCTTCATTAACATAACAAAAGACACCTCAGCACTCACATTACAGAAAGTTCTAAGAACTTTAGGAGCCCCAAGCCAGAAACGGGACTAAGGATAGATATAGTACCCATGGAAGTATATATTAGAACTACATTTGTACAATTTCTGTATGCCTCAAGCCTTCCAACCAAGCTAAACTACTTATAAACATTTATACTAAAAGTTTTAGGAGATTGTACAGACATTTGTGTAAGGATGTTGACTGGAGTGCTTTTATTAATAACAAAAAGACATTGAAACAATTTAAAAGTTCAAAAGAGATGCCTGGTTGAATTACAGCAAACCCATAAAGTGAATATTAAACAGCAGTAAAAAAGATGGATTTACAGTATTTTCATGGGTATAGATATATTTAAATGTATTTTCAAGTGAAAAAGCATATTTTAAAGTCGTGTGTATAAAATGATCCCACTTTTGTTAAAAATATGAGAATACATGTGTATTTTAGAAATTCTGAAAGGTTATACCAAAATATTTGCAGTTCTATTTGGGTCGTAGGAATACAAGTGATTAAAAATGTGTTTGCTTATCTTATTTTTATTTTTCTTCTTCAAATAAAGAATACAAATCATTAGTATAATAACATAAATTAAATTTTTACAGGGGAGACAGGAACATTTCTAAGTCAATTACTTCTTCCCTTCTCACATTTCATTCTTAGAGACCACACTCTCTCTGCCACCTCCCCCCACCCTCAGTCCCTGAAAGAGGTAGGTGTATTACATGTCACAGGACGGCAACGGTCTTGGACATCTCTCTCAAACTCGGTAGGATCTGGAGTTGAGACACTGAAAGGCAGAACCAGATTATGTCTGCATAAACTGAAAGGTCATGAGGAGTGGGATCCAGAGATGGCCAAAGCCACATGAGGGCTGAACTCTGGGAGAGCAGGGAAGCCTTGAAGAGGCTCTAATGCCAGGCTACTGAGCAGGAGCAGGGTGGAGGCTGATGCCAGAGGAGAGCAGAGTTGGGAGACCCAGGGCCCTCTGAGGAATGGAAGGCATAGCCTTGCTATTGTACCCTCCAGTTCTTGTTCTGATGTGGCCCAGTTCTCTTTTATTTCTGGCTTTTAGAATATCTATGAGATTATTATGTTTTTTTTTTTTAATTTCTTTTGTCTTTGGCAAACTGGAGTGAGTCTGTATTTATTGTGATAGCCTCAATAAGGACAGAAAGTGTCCTCTGAAATAAGAGCAGGGTAGGGCAGCAGTAAGGGACTGAATAGGCTGCCATCATCAGTTCCCCATCATGTGCAGCCTCTAAAAGTGGCTCCCCAGAATGGTCAATTCTAACTGGGTTTTTACTTTTCCATTCTTGACCACGAAGACTGGAAAACTGGTACTGCAGTTCTCTTTCAAAAACCAGTTGAAGAAAAACGAGAAGTAAAACTTTGACAAAATCTTCTCTTAAGGCTGCTATAATTCCCAAGTTGTATTCGCCTCCAACGTATGGATGTCCTTAAAGAATTTTGAAGGTGAGGAATTTTACAGGGCAGCTCTCCTATTCAATATTCTGAATTCTGTTGTGCAGAACTTAGCCTAATGTGCTTGACAATGTTGGCAAAAACAAGCACTATTTATATGCATCATCAATATAATAATATAAATTGAATTAGAATGTGCATTCTGTTCTGCCATTTCTTTCCTAGGCTGATTATGTCTGAAAGGGCTCTTGTTAGAAGATTTCTTATTATGAAGAACTCACTGTTCTGTTCCAGCCCTCTGTTAAGTACCACCTGTTCGACACTCTCTACAGTAATTATTTTTTTTAAGTCAAGTAGCCCATCATGCGAAGATTTGAAGCTCAGAGTCATTGCATAAGAAGCACGCTGCTTCTCCTGGTTTACTTTTTCTTGTTATTAAGTCAAGGTTGCATTTTGAAGAGTACAGGGTAACAGTTTGGATACTTGATTGTTAAGAAGGTCAAATGGTGGACCAGCAAATGATGATCTTAACATTTTCCTAAATATCTTCTCCTAGCTGCATAATTCATCTTTTATCCTTATAGAGAAGTATGCGCTATTTGCAGTGTCCTAAATCACTTGCCATGAAAGTGGACTGGATGAGAGTCTAAATTATGTATTGCTAGGAGTGAGTTTTTTTTTTTTAAATTATAGATTTTATTTTTTAGAACAGTTTTGGAATTACAGAAAAATTGGTGTTCCCATATGCCTCTCCCACCAAGTTTCTGCTATTAGTGATAAAGTCCATAGATTATTTTGATTTATTTACTTTTTTCCTCTCTCTTTTCCATGATCCCATCCAGGCTACCACAGTACATTTAGTTGTCACATCTCCTTAGGCTACTCTTGGTTGTTTAGAACAAAACCAAAACAAAGAACAAATTGTAGGACAGGGAACACCGAGATTCACCTTCTCCTGTGGCTCTCACGTAGGGCGTGCACCACACTCCCCTCACATTAGCCCTTAGTATTAGTAAGGCAGGCTGTAGTTTTCACCACAGACTCTTAAAAAGTGAGGGGAAAAAATTTCACAATGTTTAGAGAAAACAACACAATAATAATAAGTTCTTTAAATTATAGCTTGAGTATCTACTATCCTAATAAAAGGATTAATATGCTTTATTAAACCCCCAAAGGTCTTTATTCTAATATAAAGTGACTTGTCTTGGTATTGTCTGTGTTTCCAGCTCTCCTAATGTTCTTTATGCCCAGTCAAATACCAAAGCCCTTTCTGTATCAAAACATAAGCCTTTTCTGAGTTCAAAGGTTCTTGATGATTTCCCTACTTCGTTCTAGTTTCTATTTTGAGATACTAGAGGTGATAGACTCAGTTTCAGAATGTCTGCAGTCTGTGGTCCTCTCATAGTGACCTCCTCCTTCCTTATGAAGAAGGACTCCAGGCAATTCTCTAAGTATGTGTTTTCCAGTTGGCACCACTGTGACCTTGTCTCCTTAGCTATGGCTAATCAGACCAGATGTGGACATCAGGCCAAGGACAATTTATAAGCTATGAGGTCATGGAGCAACAGCTTTGTTCAACTAGAATAATGGGGATTCAGTTGGACAAATTAGAATTTCTGTAAGAAAATAAAAATAAAAACAACAATGACCTAGAAAATAAAGGCAATGAAGCCATAAGAAAGGACCATGAAAGATCTTGAATAACAGAAGTTGTGAGCAAAGACAAGTCATGAGTAAACCAAAGTGATGCGTAAAAGGAAACCAGATGACATAGGTATTTATTTGCAGCAATAGGAAAGGTCCAAGGAGAGAGAGTGAAAAGCTGACCCATTATACTAGTGAAACTCTATGAACTCCTGGAGTTAAGGAGATGACAAAGTCATTGAGATCCAGAATTGCCTTGGATCCCAAGTCATCTTCCAGTTCATGAGTTTCATTCCTTCTCTGGGAGGCCTAATTTCTTAGGTATTCCCAGGTTCTACAGATATTCATGTTGTCCTCATTTCCATGTGTATCTTTCCCTTCTACAGGTATTGTTTAAGGTAACACAAGGGAGTTTTAACAGTACACACGTCTTGTCTCCATTCAGGTTGACAGGAGTTGTGAGGAACATAACTGCAAATGATCTCTCTCCAGCTCGGCATCTTTGCTATGCACACCTCAGAGATATTACAAATTTTTTTACAGAGGTTTGACTTTCACCTCAACATAGAAAAGTAGCCTTATGCATGCCAAATTAATGCAATAAAATAATTTACAACATGGGCAAGAAAGGTTGTAGCTCCAAAATTTCCTTTGTCAACTCTCACTCACATGCACTGGGTCCTTTTTTAACTGACCCACCGCATTCAAGTTTGTTATTTATTGTTTTATTTCAGACTGGTTATAGGCCTTCTCTTCACCTACTCACTAATATTTATATATGCAAGGCACTATTCTAAGAAATGTGTAGATATTAATTCATTTAGCCCTTACATTAACCCTCTAAGAAAGTATAATCATCATTCTCTTTTTGTATGTAAGGATATTGAGCCTTAGGGAGATTGAATAATAAAGCAGAGTTTATACAGCCAGGAAGTAGGATTTGAAGTTTAATATGATATTAGAACCTTAGTTCCTAAGCAGGGTCCATGTTCTCTGATGCCCACCAGCCTGGCAAGCAGGCCCTTCTCACCTTCTAATAGTTGGCTATTATCCATCCAGTCGACCTGGGTCTCCCTGAGGTCTAGATTTCCCATTAATATGTTCAGTCTGCCAGTAGTCAAATCCCTGATAAACACCCCTAATGGCTGTATACTGGGGAAATAAATTAGAGTAACACTTCACTCTGAAGCTGCAAAAATCCATTCCTAATTCAATTTTCTTCAAAATAACCAGTCTGAACCAGATTGCCCCACTATTCAGTCATTTCCACAGCAATATTTTCTCTTAGAGATTGATGTATTTCTTCTGTTTTATCAATGGCTGGCGCCGATCTTTTTCTCCGAATGTCAGAGTGTACCAGGTGACAGGTGGTATTAGCCACTCTCTTCATTAGGGACACTCATGGTTGCTGCACGATGCCCATTCCCTGTCTTCCAGGGGCAGTGACTTTCTGCTGAGTCCCTCTACCCTGACAGCTGTGTGGCTGTCCATGAGACAGGTGGCTGCTATGCTGGAAAGGGTTTGCCTGTTCCTGGGAACCTCTGTTATAGAAGTTTCCACTTCCCAGGGTCTGTTCCTCATATTATGCTGATCAATTGCTAGAGAGGAGAGTGATATCTCTTATTCAGGCTCCTGATGCTTTTTTCTAACATAGGCAGAGGGGAAAAGGCTGACTCCAAAGTATAAAGCTCCTTCTGCCAATGTTGAGTTGTCCAATAGCATCTCTTTCCCTCTTAGGAATTCCTTATATTCAGAGAAAGGCCCAGTGGTACAGGACTCATCGCTTTCACCCTTTCTGAGCAGTTCTAGCGGGATAACTAGCCTAATATTATGGTGTCTGATACTATTATTTGCCTTTCCAGTAGCTTCCCTCTCCCTTTCCATATTGGACAAGCCCTTTTCCTACTATGGAAAATGCCAGTTACTCTTTTCACAGCTTCCCTTATAACTAGTACATAGGCAGATAACTCAGTATTGGCCCTTGAAACCTAAGAAGATGTTTGCCAAGGGTTTTGAGAAAAGGCTTCTCTTTCTACAAACAAGGAAGCATCTTCCCCTTTTTTTCTGAATACGATATGTCTGCATGTGACCTTGGAACCACTGCAACCTTTACGATTACAAGAGGAGGCATTAATGTCACATTGTGGATGACATTCACAAAAAAGAGATGCTATTAGACAACTCAACATTGGCAGAAGGAACTTTATACTTTGGAGTCAGCACAAAGAAGAGAAGCACCTGGGTCCCTGAGCTGTTGCACCAAACTTGGAACCTCCTTGACCTGACTTGTTATAATAATAGTAATAATGGTAATAGTCATTATTATTACCAATAATAATAGCAGCTAACACTTCTAGTGAGCCTATTACATACCAAACACATTTAATTATTATGTGAGATTGTAAATATATATATTATTTAAAGCACACTGTATAGTTGGATGTTCTGTTATTTATCGCTGAAAATATCCTAACCGATATGCTTGCAACTTTAATTTTTCTTCTCTCTAAGCCTTAGAAATCCTCAAGAGGCTTCTTCAGAAAGTAGGCTTGAACCTGTGCCCTCAAAAACATGATCTTGACATCATGGGATCAACCTTCTTTTCCCAGAGTCCTTAGATGAACCCCTTATCCTGTGCAAGCATCCTGAAGCCTCCATGTGAAGAGTTCTGGAAAACCAGGTATGAAATTTCCATGCCGTTATTTTCAGCCTGGTGACTTCTGAATTACACAGACAAGAATTAGGACACATACAGTTCCTAGAGGACCACTTTCTCATAAAAATATCTAACAATGAGGGTTTGGAGTGAGGGTGGGGAAATATTTCTTCAATTTATCTATTTCTCGCATTTCTTCACTATAATATTTAAAGAAGTCAGTTGGGTTACTCAGAAAGGGTTTCCTGAGGACCTAAAATGAGACTACTGCAATGACTGTTCATCTGGACATGTCTGCCCATAGCAATCATTTTCCTGGCTCACAGACTCCACTTGATAGTGCCTTGCCTTTATTACACAACTTTGTATAATAAAATAAACACCATCACCAAGGAGCTCCGTAAACTGTAAAATATTATATAGATATAACATGATGATCACAAAGATTTATTCGTTACTTGCTTTCAATATTCCTGGCTTTGGGATCTAGAAATATATTCACATCCTCCTCTGTTTTATTGCCGTATTCAACTGTCAACATAACCTAGTTTTCCACCCAATGTATTGACTGTGTCAGCACTGGTAGTGTTTTCTTTCCTTCCTATTGAATACATCTCACATTTGACTAGTAATTGTGACTAATGGTGGTTAACATTTCACAGTTTGCTTTTCATACGAATTTCATAACAACCCCTGTTGAAAATGAGAATGTAGAGGCTCAGACTCAGGAAAAAGTGATCAAGCCAGGAAAGAAGTGGGTTCTTCCGAAGTTTAGAAAGTTCCTTCTGCTCTGATGTGCTGACTTCCCTTTCGATCATGCATGGCTTCAGGATGGGAGAAGGAGACTGGGGGTGAGATATTGAAGTTCAAAAAAGAAAGCTATGAATACCGAAGACAACCCAGGCAGCAGTGCTGTGGGGGACATATTTGATGAACAGGCCACGTCCCGGATGACCATGGTGGACTTTGGTGGCTCCTGGGCAAGTTATTTAGGGAAGTTATTTGCCTCAATTTTTTCATCTGTAAAACAGAGTTCTCAGCAGCACCCATCTTATAATAATGTTGGTTTATGTGAGTTAGAACCGTACTTACAACGTAAAGAAGTGCTTCATAAAAATGTGGTAGTTTGGTTTCTGTCCTGCGGGAACACAGTGTGGTTGAGGAGAGGGGTAGGGCAACTCGGCTGTTTTTCTCTCCCTTCATATCCTTCCCTTTTCTCTCTTTGGAAAAGATCAGGAAAGCAGATGACAAAGCCCATGTGTAAATGTCCTTATGGGATCATCTAACCTTGATTGTAAGCACCCTGGTAGTAAAGTGAGTCTGAGCTTAAATGAAACTGTAATATTCAGCTCTGTTCCTTGCTTACAGAGTGCCTTTAAAAAGCTAAATAAAGAGGTCAGCAGGGTTCTTGGGTATTAAACACATCTCGCAATGGAATATTTTTCATGAGGCAAGTATAATATAGCAAGTCCTTGGATTACTCTACCTTTAAAGTACCCATGAGCTCAAGATGCAGAGAAAAAATACCATCAGAAAATTGTAGGGACTTTTATTGAACCCGTGTGTTAAATGCAAGAAAATGACAGGTGTTTGATTTCTAACCCCCTTCAGGGCTAGATTTTTCTCCTTAAAATCCCAAGGCAAAAATGACTCCCACACAGGAACTTGACAAACCACCCTTTTGTTTGTCATTCCTTTCCAGATTCTGAAGCAGCAGTCTCTGGCTGGGTTTGTCCTGGGGGCTGGTTGGAGGGCTGGACTAGTCGTGCCCACTGAGGTTCTTCTCAGTGCCGGGGACTGAAAGCTTCTTGGCTGAAGGCCCCACGGTGTGTCCTCAATACAAAGACCGTCTTTCCTCTGAGTGTTCGCAGTTTATTTTTAACAACTGGTACCAAGACCTTGTGTTGTTTGCTTGCATCAGAGTGTGGGCAGCTAAGACGCGCACATGCAGTTTCAGAGCATGGGAGCTGATTGTCTGGTGTTAGTCATTAGAAGGTGGCTGCTGCCTCCTTCGGCAGCTCTTTACAACTGGGCCATCGTAGGTCACCTGTCTTTATGTATGCAGTTTAATTTTGACCTCGTTACTTAATTTTGTCCTTTGAATTCCTTTACAAATTACAGCATCTTCTGATGATTATTTTTATTCTTTCTCAGAAAAGAAAGGTCTAGTATGTAAGTCTCTGAAATGAAGGGGCAGGGGGTAGCAGGTGGGGGGGGGGAGAGAGAGAGAGAGAGAGAGGCTTGAGGATAGAGGAAGAAAGAGCTGTGAGGCGGGAGGGAAGAGAGAGAAGTATCTATTTTCTTCTCTTTCTCCTTTATTTTGGACATTGTGAGAAAGTCACAAATAACATCAGTGAATGTCAAAGGGCAGAAGAGGTGGATAATTTATGTGAGGTTTGGTTTGATAAGTGGGACTTGGATTGTCCATCACCCCAAATATCCTTTCTACCTTTTGTTCTGATTTAAGGCTTTGAGAAGGCTAGCCATTAAGTTTTATACACTTGGTAAGAATGAAATTCTCAGGTTGGTGGTTCCCAAATCCAGCCAGTCATTCCAAGCCCCTGGGATACTTACTTGTGAAGCATACATATTTCATGACCTCACCCCAGATCTGGGGAGGAATTCGAATCTCTAATGAGGAGAACCTGCCTCTGTGTTTCTTTTTAAATCTTAGGTATTTGAGTACTTTGAGAATCTCTTACAGACCCCCAGACATGCTTCCTAGGAAGAAAGGAAGGGGAGAGTAGCAGAACCGTACTGGGTCCTTTGGGAGAATGAAGATTCTAGAAGGAAGGAGTAAACGAGGGTAATTTTTTTTTCAAAAGGTAGTGAAGTGTTTTATAAACAGTTGTCCTATTTCATAGGTTTGCTCTTAGTTAACTGTATCAGTGGGGGATGTGCTTTCATTAAAAGCCATCTTTGTGAATATGGTTTCATAAAACTGCTACAAAAGTTCTTGTTTTCCATCTGGAACTTCAGATATTGATACTAGTCAACAAGTTGATACTGACTCTCTAGTCTTGATATTTTGCTGGTTTGAATAAAGATTTGGTTTATGTCAAAGAAGAGATAGCTTAATTAATTAATTAAAAAGAACACACACATTCATTTAGAAGAGCAGGTGATCTTAATTTACCCATAGTGGTGATAATCACAGATGGCAGTCCTATTGATGAAACATCATCTTTTTGGCTTCTGCTCCTTTCTTATTTTATTTCTTAAATGAAAAGAAGAAATTGGAGCAGATTCTCTTTGGGGTACATAAAGGTAATAATAGGATTGGGATTCTATATGCTATTATCGATATCTGAAAAAGAAATTAGGATTAAACATTATTTATTTACTTTGCAATAAAAGTTCATAAGCTAGCAAAAAATCAAATTTGTTGGTAACAAGTATGTCAGCTTATGCTTTAAACAATGGCTCACTCATATTGAATTAAAGCTGTGATTGAAAATTATATTGTTGATAAATAAAAAAAAAATGTTTGAAAACATCAAGTCTATTTGTTCATTCAGTTGGTCATTTTAGCTAATAGTGGATTTAGATATCACTTTCAGGAACATTTAGATAACTGAATTAAAAATATTTCAAAGCCTTAAAAATATGAGGTAATGGGAGAAATATTTTAGATAGGATATTTTCTGTAGGCCCACACACGTAAAATTCTATTACATTATAAGACATCTGTTTTATGGTGGGGCTTTTCAAAAAATGGATTCTGAGATAGAGAGTTTCAGGCAGGAAGTTTATTGGGGAGTGCTTGTGGGAGCAACTCCTGTGAGGGAGTGAGGAAAGTGCCCTTTGGCAATGCAGGTCCTCAGCCAATTGTTATTGTATTTAATTTGGTCATGAAGGGAAGGGTAAGGCAGTGAATAGAAGCTAATATTTACACGTACCTACCATAGGCCAGGTCCCGTGAAAAACTCTAGAGATGAAATACGAATTAAACACAGTAGGAATTCAGAGACTTGCAAATTAGTAATTGCAACAAAGTATTATGGGTGTGCCGAATAAAGTATAATTAGAGTTCATTGGAGACATATCATAGAGTACAGTTAGTTTACTGTGAGGAGTACTCAGGAAAAGCTTTCCAGGAAATATGCAACTTGGAATGAATCTTGAAAGATGACTAACTATTGGCCAGGGAAAAGTGTAAGGAAAGATGTTACAGACAGAAGAAGCCTGGACTTGCTTGGGAAACTCCAATGGTTATGAAATTGTTGATGCTTCGGTTTGGGGCAATGTCATCCTGGGTGGCAAAGCCCGAGAAGTAGACAAATCATAGAGATTTTGGTATTTGCCAAGTGATTTGATTGTATCTTGAAGGCAAAGGGGAACCTCTGAAAGTGTGTGTGTGTGTGTGTGTATGTGTGTGTGTGTGTGTGTTTTCTCCTTAAAAAAGAGTGACATGATCAGTTGTGCAGTTTTGAGGACTCAGTACTAGGCCAAAGCAAATTGTAAACTCTGGGAGCAGGCTATTTTGGCCTCTATTTTATATAAATGTCATGTTCAGGAAATAAAAACTAAGAATAATGGTGCTTAAAATATGAGGACTTTATATTTACTTTTTTCTATTAAAGAAAACTGAATGTGAAGACTCGTATTTATCATCCCTATCCAACATTATAGTCTTTATTAAAATCAAACAAATCAATTAACCTTTGCCAGGTCACTTTAGAAATTCATATTAGTATATTCTGTTTACCCAGAAACAAAGTAATAAATTTTAGACAAAGAATTTCCTTGGAACAAGTTTGGCAGAAAAAAAAAAAGTATTCTTAGGTATACTGAAAATTCAGAACAAAGATGCTTTTATATATCCATCCGTCTGTCCATCCATCCATCCATCCATCCATCCATCCATCCATCCATCCAATCTATCCTGGTCCACTCTATGCACTCTCCAAGACACCAGAACTGCCAAGATGAATAAATTCAGCCTCTGTTTAAAGAGTTTAGAATCTAAGTTCAGAGACATTTGTCTAAACAAATGATGGCAACACTATATGGCCACGTAATACCTATTATTAAAATATATATTTTCAAATAATATAGATAAATAATTTATCTTGAAAAGATTAAGAACTTGAAATTAGAACAGCAGCGTTTAGCTTCTAGATATAGAAATTATCTAGGTAACCCTGATCATGTTATTTGACCACAATGACATATAAGTAAGTTTTTAAAAATATGTACAAAGGAAATAATGATGTACCTTATTCAAAAAACCAGTCGAAAACCACTCTAATTAAGAGTTTAATAAAGTTATTGCTTATAAGACAATACATAGAAACAAAGAACATTCAGATGTACCTTTCGTGAGAGACAATCTGCCATTATTCTTGAGTGTCCATGCACATGCTTGTGGGATATACCAAGAGTGCAAGGTCCCTGCTGACTCTTTACCATCTCAGGCTTAGGTTTGCAGCAAGCTTCTGTGAGGGGTGAGAAAATATCTCCACCTACACAAAGAGCAGGCTTACTTCTGCTTACTGTTCAAGTGGAGAACACCACAATGTCAGTGTTCTTCTGTAAATGCTACCTGCGGTGTGTGCAGACTTCCACTGAGTCCCTTTCTTCATCCCCACAAGGAGATGGAGAAGCCATGTGAGCATCATGCTGACACTGGCTACTGCTTTTGCTGTGAATAATAAAGTTCTTTTTCTTACCCAGGCATCTCATGTCTGCTACCAGTGTTCATGAAACAGTAACAGGCTGGCATATTAGCTTGCCATTAGTGTAAAATCTCAGGCCCTGCATGGTTCTCGACAATAACTACAGTAGATATTTAATACCACAATAAAACAGACCTTACTATCAGCAACAATAAAAATATAGCATGGGGTAACTTATTGAAAAATAATTTTTGACCTAAGTGAAGAAAATGCAATGTTTTATTAAGGTTAAAAAAGAGGCAAGCAAGTAGAAAACAGTGTTATAGTCTTGCATAGGAAGATTAAATATTTATAAAAAAATAAATTCTCAAGTATTTTGATAGGTTAAATGCAACTTTTATCTAAATTCAGATAGAATGCTTGGAAACATTACTATTTAATTCTAAAGTTACTGTGGAAGAACACTCCAAATATTTTATTAGCAAAATTCTAAAAAGAGAAGAGAGAGAAGCAGCACAGAGGTTAAGAGCATGAAGGTGGCATTATGGCAGAGTAGATGATAATGTGGCTTTGTCATTAGAATGATCTGAGTTAGAGCCTTGGCTTTGTCCCTTGCAACTGTGGGGCCCTGCCAAGGCATGTGACTTCCCTAAGTCTCAGCTTGCTCTTTTGTGTAATGGGGCTTGTAACAGCAACTACGTTGTAAGGTTGTTGTGCGGATTAAAGCACTTAGCAACATGTTTAGAACTTAGCACTCAGTAAATGTTGGCTATTATTAGTTTTAACTGATGTTTCAATGTATCACAGAGCTATTTGGAACTGGCACAAGAATTCAGAGAAGTGAATCAGTATCTACCATCTTTGATCCAGCCATCTATTCATACACAGAATGTATGTACAACAAAGGAAATAGCACAGATAACTGGAGAGAACACACACACACACACACACACACACACACACACACAAATGCATATATTGAATGCAGCACTGACCCCCAACCTGGTGAAACTGACACATTATGTATGAGCATAAACATACTATATATATATATGTATACACACACACACATATACATATATAAACATATTTCTATGTTTCTGTTTCTCCTCTCTATTTATCTGTGACTTTTTCTTTATTATAAATGTTTGAGTGTCTACATGCTATATATACATATACATATATTGCATATAGAGACACAGATTTTTTTATATATATACTGTATACACATATAGTATATAGGCACAAAAATTTATATATGTGCATATAATATAAATACATAGAGAATATGCATACATATAAACATTTATAATAAAGGGAATTTCACAGGTGGATAGAAAAGGGAAACATAGGTTTATATGTAGTGTGTTTATGTATACATACACATATATAATAAAGTGTCAACGTCAAAAGACTTGGAGTCAGTGCTGCATTCAGTGAAAGGATAGCTCCTCGACAGACGAATAATGCAAAAGAAAATCCCTTAGAGCACACTAACCTTATTTGATATGTAATCCTACCCACTAGGAAATACTTTATGCAAAATTTTCATCAAATAAGCTTTTCTTTCCTGTTTCTTTGGGCTGCCAAAATCAAATGCAAGTTCTGGTGCAAAGGTTAATCACATCCCTTTAAGGGGAAAACCCTTTAAAATCTGATTGCCAAGCATTAGGGGAAAGTCGTAAATATGTAGTAAGTTCTGAATTAAATTTAAGGCTATTTTAATTATAAAAGCATTAATGACAGCATGAAATTTAATGAAATAGTGGACCATAAAACCAGTGTTATCATTTTAATGCATAACAGAATATGACAAACTCTATAAGATTTCTGTTCTCTTTCATGTCTATTACAATTTCCTTCTATTAGTTTCTACAAATAGAAAATTACATATAAAATTGAGTTTAACCAAATCTCTGTTAAAATCAGACAATCTGATTTGGTATTATATAACCATAGTGAAATTTCATTTAATTTAGAAAGGGCTTCTCCTGGTGCCTTGAATACTAACTACATTTTTTTAACAACACATATGTAGCTCTGGGTTTGACAGAGGAATAATCCTTGTGCCAAACAAAAGATCAAGATTTTAATGGAAAGAAGAAGACGGATAGAAATGGAGAGCTTGACCCACCTCCTATAGGAGAGATTTCAAAAGCATGTCTCGAAACAGTCTGAAAATATTTACTCTTGCTTATCATCTTACAAAAGAATTCTTTCTGAGAAAAAGTTGAATATTCAGATGTCAGGCTTGCCTGGGTCTCCCTTGTGGTCTCTATGAAGAATAAAAGGCCTCAGAAACTAGGTTTTGTGGGCTTCAACTACATTGACTGGATTGTTATTAGGGTGGTCTATTGTAAATTGGTAATTATTTGAGGTCTTCCTAATCTTTCACACAGATGAAAAGTGCTTCAAAATGAAATACTTTAAAAGGTTAGTTGGTATATTTTAGGGAGAAGGATCAAATCCAGGTCAGGATAGAGGTGACCCTTGGGAAAACAATACTGGCTTAAAGGAAAGAAGACAGGACTCTGGGATGCTGATGATGTTCTTGACGTGCGTGCTGGTTATAGAGCATGTGGCTTGAGAAAACTGAGTCATATAACTATAATAATGTGTTCTTTTCTGTATGTATGTTGACTTTACAATGCTTTTAAAAAAATTATTAGAAAAGAATTGCCTTAATGTTCTCTGTTAAAAAAAATACAGTTGCCTAGAATAATGATGAAATCTAAAGCAGTAAAAATTTCTAGGTTAACATTTAGTGGAAATTTCTAGGCTTGGCTTTATCTTGCACATCATGAAGCTAAGATTGGTTGCTAATAATAGAATACCTAGCTCCCTTGAATCTGGCTACTCTACTGAGACTTGTGCAATATTCTCTCCTAAGATCCACCCAATGAAATTGTCCTTAATTGTGCAATCCTACAGAATCCTAAAATGTTTGTCCTAAAATAAATGCATAAGCCATTGATTTTCAAGTTTGCAGTCCTTTGCCAGTACATAATCTGTTTTGAATCCCAGCACCTAACAGACAGTGAATTACTTACTCATTTAAGCAAATTGTCCTTCTAAGCATCTATAAATATAACTTGTTCTATAAGGGTTTCACATCCAGCCAATTCTCTTCTCCCTTTTGGTTAACTCTATCTTAGTGGTTTGGCAGACAGCTCTATCCCTTGAATCTGAATTTCTTAAAAAGATTACTGTGAAATCAAACTGAGAAACAATGCAGAGTAATAAAAGTAGCACAAAACCAAGAATCCGAATGAGAATCCATTAGTTTTGACCAAACTTTACTTTTGAACATCAACATCTGTATGAACTTGTGCAACCACTTTGTAAAATACTAGTTGATTATCTACCCTCAGGGGCTTGCTATGAGGATTGAAGAAGGTAATGCGTGTGCAAGTATTTGTATGCCATACACAGCAGTGCGGGAATCACTACATATGGTAATGTAGGTTATTATTGTAGGCTATGTGTTTGTGTTCAAGGGCAAAGAATTACTATCACTTTCAAAATATTTTTAGCTCTATTCCTGTAGAGGCATATTCACGGCTACATCCATGGCATAGGAAGGCAGAACTGTTTTTGCTCGACTTCTGGCCACTTCGTTAGGGGTCTTAGAAAGGCAGTGGGACTTAGCTAGGCTTGAAGTGCAGATGCCAAATTACAGTGCCAACCCTGTGGGACAGGACAGTCCTCTCCTTCCAGATGGCTGCCTGAAAACATTCTATTTGTCCTCAATTTGCTGTGTTGGGAGTTTCCCAGATAACCAATCCAAAGTGGATTGTGACAGCAGCATCTAGGTCATTTGAGGCATCTTTGAGCAAGTCTCTGCAGAAAATAAGAAATGAGCTTAAAGTTTTTGGCTTCAATGATAATAAACAATTGGTCAATGGGGCTCCATTTAGAAGCTGGGTTGTGGGGAAAGTGACTTCTTGGGCTTTTCCAGTAGATGGGGACTATTAAATTAGAGGTGGATTGTTTCTTGGATCAAAAAGACATTCCCTTGTGGGAAATTATTGTATAACCTTGGACTAGCGGTCCCCAACCTTGCTGGCATCAGGGACCATGCTCCTCTGAGACTCTAATGCCTGATGGTCTGACATGGAGCTGAGGCAGTGATACTGGCCCAGGGGAGCCGCTGCAAATACAGATGAAGCTTCACTCACTCTCCCACTGCTTGCTGCTCATCTCCTGCTGTGTCCAGTCCCTAACAGGCCACAGATTTGTAAGGGCCCAGGGCCCAGGGATTAGAGACCCCCAGCCTTAGACAGTCTCCTGTGGAATCCTGAAGACCCCACCCCCACTTAATTCAAGCAATGTTTTAAAATATATTCCAGTTGAACCCTGCTGGAATTCTGAGATTTGCCTCCAAGGGTCTGTAAAGTACACAACCCAGAGGGAGTTGGAAACTAAATTGAATTCTTTAGCTTTACAATTTCTTTACCCAGCTGGAGCTTACATGTTTCGTTATTTACTGCACTTCGAAGTGGTAGCCTCTTTCTTGTTCTTAAGTCCCAGATAAGCCATAACTAATACTTAATGAATTACAAATGCAGAGAATAGACAGCTTAAAATAAACATAAGGCTGCTTGCAATTCTCATGGAAAATAACAACTCTCTATTCCAAGGAATACAGGCCATAAATATGCCCATGGACTAGAGTTCTAAATCTTTTCCAGGGGAAGCGGGGTGGCTAAGCAAGTTAATTACATTGTTGTCCTAGGGATGGGATGAAAGGTCATGTAAAGCCTTCAAATGCTTTCTGCAGTTCTCTCTATTAGAAGAATGGGGTTCTCATCAAAGTAGCAATCAAGCCACCCCTTTCAACCAAGGGATCTCACTTTATTACATGCTTTCTGAAGTTACAGGGTTCTAGCCAGAACTTGGTACAATTCAGAGACAGAAAAGGGGGGACAGATGGAAAGCTGTCAGAGGGGGCCTTGCAGTCCACCTCCTCCACCCGAAGAAAGGCTAGGGCATTCTAGGAAGGAGGCTGGGTATGTGTTGCAGGGAGGGCTGTAACTGAAGACACAGGAAGAGTTGTCACCAAAGTAATTGGTGTCAGGTGCAGCTTTCACCTGGGCCTGGGTAGAGATGGCAGAACTCACTGGGCTGGGATTTTCATCAGCCAACCATCTCCCTTGCTGGTCTGATTCTGATGTCTAATGTTTCACTGTCACATCCTTTGTGTTAAATGTGGCTCAGCTGAGCTGACTCTTTATAAGTACAAATCTTCTCAGGAGAGGTAACTCATTAAGCCACTTAACACCTTAGCTGGAACGACTCTGGAGAGGCAAGGCTGTGGGGGAGGGAGTCAAAGAGAAGATGAAGGATGACACAAATCAAACTCAATTTCTGCCGGCTTTGACTATGGTGGGCCCGGTGGGTGTTAGATGAATGGGAAAAAGGGGGACGGTACTTGTGGCTTGCACAGTCCCAGGTGTCCCTTCAAGGGACACACTTATTTGGAGGGGATAGCTGGTGACTGAGCCCCTACTTTGGAAGGCTTCCTGCCTTGCTTCTGTTCTCCAGCCCTCTCAAGTCTCTCATTCTTTCTCTCCTCACCCTCCTTAGAGCTCCCTCCCCAACCCCGCCTGTATTTGGTTCTCAGACCCTTCTGAAGTTCACCCTGGGGCTGTTTCCGTTTTGAGACAGCCCTGCTAAACCCAGTGTGCTTCCTCACTGGCTCACTCTGGAGAAAGCTGCTGGGTGGGTGGATGGGGGCAGGGATCTGAGGGCTTGAGCTGCACCCAGGAAGGGAGATGAGAGGAAATGGGTGATGCTACCTGGGGAGATAGAGCTGAAGGGCAACTGGGTGAACTTTCCAGAGTGTCTGAAGAGCCTTTCACATGGGGTGGGGACCGCCATCCTCCACCCTCTCTGAGGGTCACACAGAAGGGACACAGATGGCAGGCAAGGAGTCATAGCTGGAGTTCAGAAATGATTGTCAGGAATTCTATAGTCCTGATATCTTATTTGGCATATTCTCTAGGAACCATTGTCAGGAGAAGTACCTCCTTGTTCTTTAAAACAAATGTCTTTTCTGCATGTGCTGATATGCGCAAAAATATTCCACAAGAAAAATAGTGGTTTCGTTGCATGACAGAACACGGTCTGTGTGGGAGAGCACGTTCGGCAGAAAGCAGCTGCAGCAGGAGAGAGGCTGTTTTGCAGGCAAGGCCAAGAGCCACCTCCAGGCTCTGGACTGCCTTTCAGCTGCCATGCTCATTGACTAGGGCTCTCCATCCTCAGTGAGCTAGGAACCAGGGCCATTGTCCTAGATCCCAGATCAACAATTTTCTGTGCGAAGTCAGGCACTGTGGACCCTGGAATCATGCTTGGTTTGTCTAGGACATTTTTGGAGCTCTTAAGAGCCTAATCAATTTCTGGGGACCAATTTCTTACCTGGTTGCACCTTCCCAGTTTTACCTTGTCTTTCTGCTTGCCTACTCATCTGACTTCTTACGTTCAAGCTCTGATAGCATCTATTTGAGGCATAGAAGTATTGACATGGTCATAAGCATTTTTTAAGTGAAGAAAAGAATCTTGATACACAGAAAACCATGGTGATCATTCATCTTGACCTCCCTCCCTAGTCCAATTAGCTTGTTAAGGGTATCACTGTCCTGAGATTCCTTTGCATATATTTATCTATAATTTTTTTCTGTCATTTACATGATAGCCGTATGCCAGCCCTTTCATAACCTACCTACAAAATATCCCTTGACTTTGTCCCCATTTTTTTGTTTCTTGGGTCACTGAGCTTGCTCAGGCTTTCTTCCTCTTCTTCATTCCAGATTATTTCTTAAAATCTGAAATACAATATTTATCACTCTTTGGCCTACATATTGTTGCTGGCTCCCCACTATTGGCATAATGTCAACACCCCTAATGACGTGGATATAGGACACTTTCTTCTGTTCCCCCATCATATACCCTCTCATTGACTAGCCTCATACTAACCCTGTTTTTGACCCCTCCCCAGTTCTTGAACATGCCCTATAATCCCAGCCTTTCTGCTTCAGGTCAAACTGTTCCCTTTTCTTGAAATATATTTTCCCATCTCCACTTGTCTGAACCAAACAGAACTTCTAAGGCAGAGCTCAAAGGTGATCTATTCTGAAGAAGCTTCTGTCCACCAGGCAGAATGAAGCACTCCTTTTCTGTTCCCATGGTGCTGGGCGCATACATCTCCTGGTGCAATGTCCCCTGTTATTCTCAGTAGTGCAATTATTATTGATGGATCTGATTCTCTCCTCCTCCCATTGTCCCAATGAGACTGGGAACTGTTCAAGATTGAGGACTAGTTGTTAATTGATTGACTTTATTTATTTAGGTTGTAATATTCCTAGCACAGAATCAAATAGGCAACAAACAAAATGTAATACTGCCTTGTTAATTAGGGCCTGTAGGGTGATGTTTGCTGACCCTGAAATTGTCCAGGTACTCCTATAGTGGCTGACACACACACACAGCGGCCGTGCCCCTGAGGCATAGTCAGGCCCGAGGAGAAACATCTTTCATTAATGTAAGGTGCCTGTAGTAGGGCGTTAAAATGGGACTTCCTGTCTTGGGGTTTTGTGTGAGGCCTCAAAGCTGAGAACGATGAGTTTCAAGGATCACCACATTTTAAGGCAAATGTAAGACCATCTATGAAGCATTTGCAAAAAGAGTAATAAAAATTAGTTCTATCATCAAAATAAAAAATTAAGAATTCATTAACTGAAGTGGCCTCCAAATAGGTCTCTCTAGTTTCATCTTTTTTTCCTTTCTTCTAAGTATGCTCAGTATAGCTGCCAGAGTGATACAGGTCAACTGTGCCTCATGTCTCCTCAGAGACCTCAGTGGCACTTATTTGGAGTAAAAGCTCCGATCCTTGCAAATGCCTTCTGAGGCCCAATGAAAGCAAGACTCCCTTACCACTAAAACCTCATCACTTGTTATACATCTCCTTACTATCTTTGCTCCAGCCACACTAGTAGCTCCCTTGCTGTTCTTCAAACACACAAGCACACTCTAGCCCTGGGCCTTTGCACTGGCCTATCCCGGCTAACCACCTCACCTTTGTCTTTGCTTAAATCACTTTCTTACTGAGGCCTCCCCATTACTCCACTTAAAATTGCAACTGTAAATTCTAGTATTCCTAATTCCTCATATCCTCCTCTACCTTTTTCAACAGCAGTAACATACTATAAAATTGAATTATTCATTACTTTATGGCTTTATTGTTTTTCTCTGAGGGCAGGGGTGTTTATCTTTTCTGTTCACGAAGCACCCATTCTACCCAAGAAGCATAGAATTGGCTCAGTAAATTCACTCTCATAACAACCATAGTTTTCCTTGGATCTAACTCTCACTCACATGTCATCTCTTGAATTCTTCAAAGTGACCCTTTTACTAAAATAATCTTTCACTATTGTTTACCAGGATTTTTTTTTTTAAAAAAAACTATTGAGTAGCTTTATCATAAAGCAATCTCCTTTCAAATGTAGGTAATAAAAAAAGATTTTCTGTCTTTTTTCCTCTTGCTCTGTCTTGTCTTTTCAATGTCTCACTTCACTCCTTTCCCAGGCGGAAGAGTTAATTCATCTGTGTGCTTTACCTTAACAGAAGGATGAAGGATCAAATGAGTCTATTTAGGCAAAAACCAATGGAACTAGAAAGGAGAAAAGTGAAGACACATGAAATTAGTTTGAATAGATTTGTTGACAAAGCCAATCTCTAATGTCAGGCTCATAAAAGCAGAGAATGAAGTAACTATTGACACAGATTTCAGTATGTGCTCAAATCTCAGAATCATAGGACTGGAAGCCAGAAAACTGATCCACATCCTGAGGTATTCACCTAACTCCTGTGTAGACATTGGCCTGTCAGTTAATCTCTAAAATGGGAATAACGAAACACAGGTCATCCTATTTCATAGAGCTGTGGAAAGATAAATGAGAAAATATTTGGGAAGACACTTTGCTAAGTGCTTCATACATATTGGAATAGTTTATTCTAGGATCAAGGGGATTTGTTTATTAGCTTACAAAACAAAGGCACTATGATTCATTTGAATCTTCATGAAAAAATTCTATATCCCTCCATTTTCTCACACTAGGGAAGCAAATCCTTACACTCTTATGTGTCTATATTCATTAACTAGAGAATCTAGCATTCATCTGTCCTCCTTGCCATCAAGATTAAGATACAAAATGGCAGCTGGAGAAACGCAGAAGTATGAGTAGGAGATAAGGATTTCAGACTGATTCAATGTCTTTGCCGGCAATACTTTCCAGATCAGCAGTGTATTTCTTATCATTGGTGTTACCCATAAAGCATCATCAGTGTGACTTCCAAAGGCCCCTTCTACTCTTCAAAAGTCTGCCAGAGTTGCCTAAAAGTCCACCGTTAGAGATTCTATTTTTTTACAGAAGGCACTGATTTCTGCTTAAATCTCTCTGAATTGTCACAAAGAAAATAGGGGGAAATGAGGTCCAGAGTATAAGTGTCCATGGGGAAGAAGAACCACTGGTTATATCAAGGAAAGAATCACTCAAAGTGGAACTGAGAAGATACTGAAGATCTTCCCTTCTCCCCTCTGATTTTTACCTTGAGCTGAACAACAGGGCAACAGTGCCTTCTGCCCTGACCCTGACTCTCTAAGCATGGTGAAAGATGCTGAACACTGGAGACTGAAGCACAAATGTGAGTTCTTACATTTCTCTAAGTGTCTTGCTTGCACACTGAGAGCTAAATAAAATTTTCGAGATAGAGATTGGTTTTATCCTTAGAGTGTCTTAGCTTCTCTGAAATTCTACCCCCAGACAATTGCCGATGCTCATTCCTGTCAACATTTTAGTGCCATTTGTTTCTTTTATATGTGCTATCAAGGAACCACTGGGGGTTTTGGATTGCTTATCACTTGGCTCAGTTATGAAGCATAAAGTTAGTTATGAGGGCTTAGATTTCCACCAGGTGCAACCAGGAGATCTACTTTGGGATGGTACAGACCCTAAATAACCCTGATAATCTTGAGCTTGCATTACTTATTGTAATAGAAGCCTTAGTTACCTGAAATTGATTTTCAGATTCCAATGCAAGTCTCTCTGGTCACTGGTTTGTGTTTTGAGCCCTAGATTTTATATATTGACTTGGTTTATATGAAGCTTGTCACTTAAAGGTGCTGCTTTCATTATGGGGGATGAGGTTATGGAGGGTGGGGAAGGATGGGAAAGTGAAGATTAATTAGCAATGGTTGAAGTAAAAAAATGAGATGAAAATTGTACTATGAGACTAAGCCGTTTTGCAAAGATCCAATTTTTGTGCTTCTTTTGAGGTTAAGTCAATCAAGTAAGCACAAATGTGATCCTCAGCCTTCTACAGCATGTGCCTTTGAAGTGCTATTTAAAGCTGTTGAAGATATGTAGGAAGAAAACAGTTTTAAGTGTCAAAAAAAAAAAAAGAATTAATGAAAATCAAAATTACAAAGAATCAAAGTAATCATTGTCACTATAAGAAAATCAGCCATGTACATTACCAAGATCCTTCATGATCCCTTGTCAATCTCCCTTGGCTCCAAAAATGAGATGAGAGCCTGTTTGAAAATCTAAACAAAACAAAACAAAACAACAACAGCAACAAGGCAGGATACAAGACAAAACAGAATTGCGAGTTTGGAAAAATAACCCACACATTAAAAATAAATATAATCTTCCTGTCCTGTTTATTTGGCCAGCTTTGTGTATACAAGGGGGTTGGCCTTTTCACCACATGAATAATGCACTTGATCACCTGTTTATTTGGAAGTAGGAAATTATAGGAATTAAGAGCAAGGGCCTTCAAGTCAGACTACCTGTGTTCAACTCTGCCATTGACCCTGGATAAGTTGAATGGCCTCTCCAAACTTCAGTCTTCTCACTTTTAAAAAGAGCAGAGTGCCTATTATGTAATAAGTGCTCAATAAATTTTAGGTATTATGACTATAAAAAACACTATGGTGCCTAGCCCATATTTTCTTTAAAAGTACACTCATCCTTCAGCTGTTTTGACTGTTGATGCTAAAAGATCACAGACCTAGACTTCTCCCGAGGTCATATTCTTGCTCAGCTTCTTTGCTTTTCCCACCTTGCTTCTCTCCTTCCTATACAGGATGTTTTTCCTCCTAAAGAGTGCTTCCTCAGTAAACCACTTGAATATCTATTTCAGGCATCTAGTACCCTGACTTAAAAACTATATTTTTGTGATATTTAAGACATTCATATTTTCATATTTTATCAATTATGAAGTTAGGATGAATCTTAAAATTACTGTAGCCTTGACTAAAGTTGTCACTTTCTTCACTTTGAAATCAAAACATGGAGAAAATCCTGGGACATGAATGGAGCATTGTTTTGCTGCTGTGCCAACATTCTCAGTGGCACAGAGGACCACACTCTGAGGAAAAGCAGTTATTAATGACTGAGTTGACAAGTTGAAAAGTTGAAGAATTATATTCTAAATGAGCAGAAGTTTTAGGACTATTTTAATCTATTTTCCATTTGTGTATATTACATGCTAAACAGTGATATATTATAAGTTTTGTCAAATAATTCTAGAAGAGCTCCTTCAATAATGAAGAAATTCTACATGATGATTATAGACAAAGGTGACATGGCACTATAGTGGGAAAGGAACGGTCTTTCAATAAATGCTCTGAATCAATTGAATGTGTGCATTGTGTCACTGGGATGTCAACATTTGTCTTCCTGTCACCATATCTGAAATTAACCCCAATATAAATTGCTCATTGCATTATTTATGATATTATTATTCAGAAAGTATTCAGCTCTTTCTCTCAACTTTCATGGGAAAAGTATACCTTTTCATACAATTGATATTGAACTGGACCTTGTGATTTGCTTTTTCCAATGATATGTGGGTAGAGTGACTTTGTGCCAGTTCAAAGTTTAGACCCTATGAGGCACCGTGTGTTTCTGTTTGCCTTTCTGAGAGCAGTTGATCTCCTTCATGGGAAAAACAGGTTTCAAGAAACTGCTGGCTCTTATCAGCCTGGGCCACAGAATGAATACACATGAAGCAGACCTGAGTCCAGACTTCGGGGTGGTATCAAACCTGGTCAGACCTGCAATCTGAAGCAGAACCATCCTGCTGTGCCCTACTGAGATCAGACAGTCATGAGCCCAAAAGGAATCTAACAGCATCATTCTGGAGTAGTTAACTCATACAGACAGTCCTGGAAACCTCCCTAAAGAATAGCTGATGTGTGTCCTCTCTTGTCTGTTTTGTTGTCTGGAACACCAGATTTGGCCCTCAAGCACTAGCCACTTTTGCGCAGAGTGAGTATGCAGGCCAGATCCTGGGAATGGTGGAATAGTGAGATGGAAGACACATGGATCTTTAATAACTTTGTGGGGCTGCCATATTTCTATTTTGTTTAACCGCTGTTAGGTTAGGTTACCTGCCACATGAAGCTGCATTTGATTCTAAGTCATACAACCAACAAATCTTTATCTATCCATAGACTCTAAAGTTAGCAGACACAGAGGAAACAAGGCAAATGCAGGAATTCAAGTGATCTGTCTCCTGGAAGGTCGTGGGCTATGATCAGAGTATGGGTCTGCTATAATTCTGATATTTTCCCTTGTTATGCATTAAAAACAAACAAACAAACAAACAAACAAACAAACAAACCAAAAAATACTTCAGTTCTTAGGAGAAAAAAAAAGGGCTAAAATTTGTCTTTGGCATAGAAATGTCATACAATTTCTTTAAAAAAATGCTTTTATTTCTTCTTTTTTGTTTGTGTGCCTCCAGGCTTTTTCAAATGGAACCTGAGTGAAAGCCAATAAGTAAAATAAACATAAATCAAAATGCTCTGAAATGAGGATGGCAACAAAGTCCAGTGTTATAAATCTTCCCTCTCCTAGCCCCAGAGGCGTCTGTGCTGGTTTGCTCTGACCTTGTGGAGCAAAGGACTGTGCTGAGAAGTGGTGCTGCACCCTCTTCTCCGGATCCTGCCCTCAGTCCCCAGCCCAGCCCAGGGCTTTGCTGAGAACACTTTATTGAATGTCACATTATTATTCTCTTCACTGCTCTCTCTCTTCCATCTGGGATGGAAGGGAGACAGTGAGGCAGACAATTACATTGCTGATGTGGGATTTTTAGAGGAAAATTGAGGGAAATTATAGGAACTACCCAGCTGTGGTGAAAACTCCTCACTCTCTTCCCACAGGACCCATTATTTTACAAACTGCTACTATTAAAAATGATTTACAGTCACTTGCCAATTTTACCATGCTGTTAGGTTCACTTGAATCTTACCCAGCTCTTAAAAAGAGTACAGACAGTCCAAGTGTGTCCACTCTCAAAATAACGTGGAATTTGATGACTAGTAGAGCTGAAATCTACAACAGCATCAAGGTCAACCTTACCTCTCAAATATTTTGATTTTATTTCCTGCTTCCTATAGCCTGTCTCCTATATTAGCTTCTTTGTACTTTGGACTTTTCTCTTACTAAATATGCCTCTGGACCTTTGCCTGTTTAGTTCTCTCTTTCCAAATATTGATGAACCCCTTTGAAAACTTTATCCTTTTTCTTTATTTAAAGTCATTCACTATGCTATTATATTCACCCTCTTCCTTTTCAGTTTCATCAAGAAAGATAGATACCCGAGATGAGTGATATCCCTCTAAGATTGACCCAAATCCTTCTGGCTTGGTGAACTGTTTAGTCCCAGTTTACTAGCCTAATTGCCTGGTTGTCTTATTACCTTAAAATTTGAAGTGGCTATGCCGTTGCAGCCTTGAACAAATTCGTAGCTGATCTCCAAAGCTCGCTAGGAACTTTGCGGGCCTGACTTTAGAAAGAGGCTACTGTCTGGTTCACTTTGTATTTTCACTTTAGAGGTTGCAGCTCTATACAATTAACACTTGGAAATGGAGAGGAAAGTGTTTTTTCTAGAGAAAATGCTCAGGGACCTCTCAGTAGTTTAGATGTACCAAAGGAAATGTGTTTAGTGTGACAAAAGCACAAACAGAGCAGGGATAAAATGAGTCACTTTCAAGATGTGCATTTAAGAACAGGAGAGTAATGGGTTACTTTGACTGAAGGCAAAATGGATAGTTTTACCATTTGGTTATCACATTAGGTGGCTTTTTTTTTTTTTTAAAATAAGGAAAAGAACTGAAATTCTAGCTGGATATCTTTTTAAAAAACATAAAATATTAGGTTTTGATCTTTGACATTTTAATTATAAAAGTAATTCATACTTGCTCTAAATAGTGTCAAAGAGTAAGGCAGGTTAGGCTATGGGGCATGTGGTTGTTAGCCTCTGAGATGGTTTCAATAATCTACTTTCTGATATTCGCTATTTTGAAATTCTCATTCCCTTGAGCATGAGCTAGATCTGGTGACTCACTCCTAACAAAAAGAATAAGGCAGAAGTGATGAGATGCCATCTTTGAGGTTAGGTTATAAAAAAGACTGTGACTTCCATCTTAGAGTCTCTCTTGTCTTTCTCTCTGGAATCTTCCCCTCTGGGGAAGCAAGCTGCCCTATCTTGAGCAAATCTATGGAGAGGCCACTAATGTATTTGGTCAACAGCCACTGAAGAGCTAAGACTTGACAATAGCCACATAAGTGGGACTAGAAGTAGATTCTCCAGCCCCAGGAAAGCCTTGAGATGTCTAAAGCCTGATGACAGGCTCTTGGGGGGCTTCTTAGTCTGAACCACTCTGACCAGTAACATATATGTTTGTTGCTTCTAGCTGCTGATTTTGAAGAGTAACTTATGTTCTGTAGATAATTAATACACTATCTGAATTATAATGTGGCTTTACATGGTATGTCCCCCCTCAACGCACACACTTACATACTCACACTACATTTTTTGTTCAAGTCACGGAGACCCTAGGAAATTGTCACGTTAGCGTAACTTAGTGATTCAGGCTACTTCCCTTTAGTGGCATGGAGATTGCTTGGAGGACTCACAACTTTAAGTATCCCAGACAGAACAGGATGTATGCCACCCTGCTCATGTTTCAAGGGCAGAAACCAGTCACACAATCCCATCTAACTGCGTGAGAAAATAGAGGAGCATATAGATAGTCAATGAGAGTTAAATATTTCTGCCACATGTAGAACATAAAAAGTGAAAATCTACTTTTCTCCTCTCAGCAAATATCTCATGTTTAATGATTTGGATTGTGCCCTTTGAGATATACACACTTATCATATATATCACACAGATATGAGTACGTATAAAACAGGATCAAATTTTTTTATCTGATTCTTAATAACACCTGCTTGGTATTCCATGGTAGGGATGTATTGTAATTCATTTAAAATTGATCCTCTGTTAGGAATAATTTAATAATTTCTATGGCTAAAATGTCTTAATTGATTTTCACTTGTCACTTCCCTAACTTGTCCATACATCACGTGCATGTATTGAAACCAGTCCACAGAGAGAATAAATCCTGTCTCCACCAGCTCTAGCCTCATTCTTGCTAACTGCTTAAATAATGGCATCATCATGTTTGCCCCATTTTTAGGGGCAATAAGAGGTGTTAGGGAGCTGTTGAAGTATTCAATTTCACTAGCAATCATTTTGATGTAAGACAAAAGAGCAGAAGGGAACTAACATCTATTAAGTGCAGAGTGTTTAGGCACTGTCTACACATTTACATATAAATTTGATTAAGATCTCATAGTACCCTTATGAAATATGTAATTATTATTTAGCTCCTGTGGTGAAATCCTTTTCTTAGGCTTTAAGCATCTGCTTGCCTCCACCCCCACCACATATACTCATCGTGTAATTTGTTTTTCTTTTCTTTCCTTTTTTTTCTATAGAAAGCATTAGAAATAACAAGCTGTGACAATTGTTGCTTTTCTTAGTGAAGATGCTCTAAAGACCCATGTGCCCTTTCCCAGAAGATAGACCATACATAATGAAGAAGAAAAAGAACATGTAATGTTTGTAAATTTTCTGGGAAAAATCTCTCTGGAAGTATGTTAGTTTGCTTCCCACATCTCTATTAAAGGACAGAACAACAAAAAATAAATATGCTCCAAACTGTGGAAGAGAGATGACTGGCTATCTCCATTGGTCCACCATTTCCTCTTGGGAATCTATTAAAGCGTTAGAACAATCTTTGCCTTTTAAAAAGTTGCCAGATTGTGTCTAAAGTATATGAGGGTTGCGTGCAAACTCCTCTGGCCCTTCTCTCTAACTAAGTGAGCTGCACCAGTTCAGAGGCTTGGGGCTTCTAGACAGTAAAGTATTCCAACTTTGGCAGAGAGATGGGAGTAGTAATATCTGAATTTTTAAAGCATTTTCTTGGATGGAAAATAAAGGAAGAGAAAACTTCTTTGACTGGTGTCTTGCTCACAGAGTCCTGCAATTTTCTTCTCTCTGCACTAAGGCTTAGTCCAGCCAGAGAGCCATATTTAAGCCTGGCAGGTACTAACTATTTCGGTTTTCCAGATGAACAGACAGAGGCTCTGAGAGATTAAGAAACTTGACCCCAAACTCTAAATAACTACACCAAACCACACATTATTTATCTATTTGGATCAAAGCACATGATCTTTTAAGGTCTCGTAACCTTTCAAATACGAGGTAGATGGGATGAAGGGGGTCTACCCTTACACATATAAATGCCTTACTGCTAATAAAATAAAATAAAATACAATAAAATGAATAATAAAGTAAAAATAGAGTTGTAGCCAAATTATACACATCTGGAAGAACTCTCCTTCTGGATGACCCAAAATTCAGTTCTTACTCTACATCCCTTCAACCGACAAGAACACCCTGCTAAAGAATTTATCTGTCCAAAGTAAAGGAAAAATTTAACTACAGACTTCCATCAGGTTTTTGGGCAAATGAAGATGGAAGGATACAAAGTTTCTGCTGGACATGTATCATTACTGGACTTGTTTTCTGTGTATCTGCAGGTTCCTGGACATTCCGTGGAAGCAGGAAAGGGGAACTGAAGCTGCTGTGCAGACCAGTGTTAAATGGTGTACCTGTGCCCAGATGGGATGGATGGCTGTACAGATGACACTAGTGACCAGTTTTCTTTCCTTATACAAAATTAGAATGCCCCTTCAGGAATATTTATCGTTGAAAGGGGAGAGTGTGTGCATGTTCTAATATCTAATAGTTAATTTTTCATTCATTTAATAAATATTTCTTGAGTTTCTACTATGAATCAAGCACTAATGTAGTTGCTGGGAATAAAGTATTGAACAAAAAAGACAAAAATTCTTACCATCATGGAGCTTTATTCATTCTAGTGGGGGAAGAGAATCAAAGCAATAATTAAGTAACAAAAGTAGCATGTCAGATGCAAAGGATTGCTATGAAGAAAACCAGAGCTGAGAAGGGGAAAAGCGAGTGCCAGGTGGGGCAAGTTGCAATTGTAAATAGAATAGTAAGGAGGTGACATCTGAGCCCTGATGTGAGGGCGAAGTGGTCCAGACAGGGATGCAGGAGTCCGGTCTCCACTGGCACCAGGGAAGACTAGGGGGGCTATAGAATAGTGAGAGATAAGGCCAATAGGTGAGAAAAGGGTGGGACAGGTGGGATCTTAGAGGATGTTATAAGGACTGAAGCTCTTATTCTGAGTGAAGTGGGGAGCATTGCAGGAATTCCATCAGAGGACTGATAAGATCTGACTTATTTTGTAGTAAGATCAGTCTGGCTGATCTGTTGAAAACCTGCTGTAGGGAGGCCATTGGGAAACTATTGCAATAATCCAGGGGAAAGATGGCGATAGCTTCGATCAAGATTATTATGATGGAGGAGGCAAGAAGTAGTTCAATTCTGGATGTATTTACTGATCTATTGAATCTGGGATGTGAGAAAGGAGGAGTCACGGATGACTTCCACATTTTCGGTCTGAGCGATTTGAAGAATGGACTTACTATTTGAGGGCACCCAGGAGCTCAGTTTAAACATGCTAAATTTGAGATGCCAACTAGATATTTAAATGAATTCTGTGAGTCTTTGTTGCAGGAGAGCATTCTAGACAGGAGAAAACAATTGTAGGCTGGTGCTTAAGTCTTGAGATTGATGAGTTTGCCTATGGAATGGACGTTGACAAGGAAAAAAAGAAATGCCAAGACTGAGCCCCATTTTTTAAAAATTACAACTGGAAAAAATCTTACTCCCTTCCATAAGCAGCATAGTGGGAATACATATTTTTATAACTTAGTTATCTTATTCTAATGAATAGAAACTTATCAGTAAAAAAAATGGGCATACTGTTGTTTTTTTTTTTTTCTGAAATATTAGCACTTAGTTATATAGGAATCACAGAAAACCTTTCTAATCCCTTGTTCCTTTTATCTGTAGTGTTTTAAGTTCCATAATAAATTCACATACATTATTTCACTTAGTTCTTAAAAAATTCTGGGTGATAAATAGTATTAGCAGAAGGCCGTAATGAAGCTTAGGAAATAATGTATGAAGTATTTACATCAACTCTATTAGGTAGATATTATCATCCCAGTTTGGAGGTGAGGAAGGTGAAGCAGAGTGAGATGAACAGATTTGATCAAGCTCAAGGTTTTCATGTATATTAGCAGCGGAGCTGGTTTTAGAATGTGTTTATTACTCTCTGTATAACTTACTGAGTGCTGGTGGCAGAGATGAGTTACATGCAGCTAATCCCCCTTTCCCATCCTCAGTTTTTCTGTTTTGTGGTTTAAGGCAGGGCTTCTCATGCTGGGCACTATGGACATTCAGGCTAGATAATTTTTTGTTGGGTGCGATGCTGTACATTGTAGGATGTTCAGCAGCATTCCTTGCTTCTACTCACTAGATTCCAGTAGCATCCCCGCCCCAGTTGTGGCAACAAAAAATGTTTCCAGATATTGCCAAATATCCCCTGGGTTGGGGGAAGGGGGGTTGACAAAAATGTCCCTGACTGAGAACCACTGGTGTAGGGTCTCCAGTCTGCTTTGACTGGGCTGGAAGCAGTTCCCTGTCACCAGCTTTCCAGCGGAACTGAGCACCGGTTATCTGCAGGTTCTGGGCTGCAAGCACTCTGCTTGGAGGCTTCTGAGATCCCAAAGCTGGTCCGCTATGTGTGGCATCTCCTGCCTGGTGAGACCGCTGCACTGCCCCTGCCACAAGGTCCTCTCCGTTGCTCATTCATCCCTGCCTCTAAGGCCTCATATATGTTTGCCTTTTCACCTCCACTTCCTGTGTTTCCTCCCGTGTCCAGGAAAGAAAGCAAAGGACAGGCCTCTGGTAATTCTCTTCTGATTCCATGTCTCTTAGTTAAATGAACAGCAAATGTATGTGGCTGTTAAGCTGCAGGGGGAAATGTCATATTCCTAGATATGATTGGATTATCTCTGATCAGGATGAGCAAGTCAAGAAGCTGATGGGTATTTGTTAGTAGAAAGAAGTCCTATCACTAGTCAACCAAAAAGCACTTAATGAATAACCTAAATTCTTTTAGCACAGATGAGCCATTTCCCACAACCCCAGATGTGGCATTTCCATACACCAAGGAAGAGGCATTCATTTGGAATTTTATTTTAAGAATCTGGTCTTCTCACCTCCTGGATATGCTTGGATTGCTTCAGATAGCTGGCTTGCTGTTTGAATTTTGTGTGTTTCAGTACATTCTACTGGAATGTTTTCTTTCAGACATTTATATCTGCCAAGTTGGTGACATTTCTCTCATGACGCGTGTCTCTGTAAGTTACCAAATGCTTATTGTTAAGCTGGAGCTTAACTTCTGCATTGACTAATTCAGCTTTGTGCACAGAGCCCTGCTTGGGTTGTGCTCAGAAAACGGACTCAAGAGTGGCTGTTGGGAGGACAGTGAGACGTCTGTAAAGAAACACACGCATTCCTTTACCAATTTGTTTTCTGATTTAAATTCATCAGGACAATTTATTCCTAATTCAGAGCATGTTAGGATTTTGAGAAAGAGTTACTGCTTACTCTTCCACTTTTGATTTATTAGTAAAGGATGTCCTGGAAGATAAAAGGCCTAGGAGATCATTGGGTTGGCAACTTTAAGCACTTCTGAATCTTCTCCCATATTCCATTTTCTGCTTTTCTTTTTGAATTATTTTCTTACAGGAAGGTTTTCCTTATAGTCACCATTTGAATTATTCAGGATACTGCTAGATTTGATATATACTTCTGTGTTATTATAGTCATGAGGCTCTGATAAATTTTTAAATAGAGCAGTTTTAGAGAATTTTTCTGTAAGGGGTCTCATTTGGTAATGCGAGTTTTGCAGGCTCAGAAACTGTCCCAGCTATGCCTAAATATCTCCTCTCCTGTCTGTCTGCCACTGTCTGATAAAATTTCTGCTTTTCCAGCCTCCCTTGAAACCAGACCTGGTTTGGGACAATGATATGGTAAAGGAAGTATATTGGAGGTAGGGGGTTGGGGGGAATAATTTTTCCTCATTGATAAAAAAGAAAGTAGTATACCAGGACAGTGCTTTCTAACTGTCCTGATTACCCACCTGATTCCTGCCTTTGACCAGAGCTAAATATGGCTGCAGCTGTGGCAGCCATCCTGTGACCATGAGGGAAGTTTCTTCCCAAGAGAATTGCAGAGATGCCAGATATAGCACCTTGATGTAACAGGAAACCCAACTAGTAGGGACTTAAAAAACCCTCTTCCTTTATGGTTCTCTGACTCTGTATGTGTAGTATATAAAGTTAAAGAAACAAAATATTTCTACAACTGAGATGCCTGGATATTAGTATAGAAACAGACATAATTTCAAATTGTGTTTAATTTTAAGAATCTTTAAAGTCAACCAAATCCAACAAATAAGACAAAAAAGCAAGGTCCTAAAGATGAAAACTGCTAAATAATATTTAGTCTGGATTAAGACCAAATAAGGCAGAAGCTCTGAAATCCCATACTCTGTGATGTAAATCACTTAATAATAATTTAATTTGTTCCTAGTTCTCTGAAGTCTCCTTTAGATCCTTCTCCACTTTGAAATCAAGCAGTAAGTACATTCTCTTATTAGCCACTAAAGACATAGCACAAAGTGGGGGCCAGTCCTCCAGTGCTCTGAGCAAGGTTCTTCCATTTCCCTTGGGCTTCTATATCAAGTCATGCCACATTGAAAAAGAATCTGGTGATGCCATAAGGGAGGGGAGTGGTGGGGGAGCTCAGAGAAAGGAGTGAAGGGTTAAAGAAGTACAGATTAGTAGTTGACAGATGGTCACAGGGATGGGGAGTATGGCATAGGGAATGCCATCAGCGGTCATGGCTGTGTGCAGAGCCAGAGGGAAGAAAGAGTAACCAAGGGATCATTTCATAAACTGTATGAATGTTGAACCCATGTACTGTATGCTTGAAAAATAAAAAAGGGTAATAATAATAATAATAATAATAATAATAATAATAAAGGGTAAAAAAAAAAAGAAAAGAAAAGGAAGCTTTTCTCTAGCAGTCTGAACATTCTTAAAAGGACGTGGCCTTTTGTTTACCTGGCTCCTACATTAAGGGCAAACATAAAGCTGGTAAAAGACCTACGCACGCTGATGGCATGTGTAATGTAATGCTTTAAGGTATAGAACCTTCTAGGATTTGAAAAGCAAAATTCCATTTGGACTGGCAGCTTGTATGCAGTAAGATTCATCTCAATGTAATTTTAAAGAGCTGAGATCCTAAGCTGCCTGAATGAGCCTTTGAAATAAAAAGATGAGCCTGGTATGCCATAGCTGTGCTACTCCAATGACTACACGATACTCAAATATGCTAACTGAGTGGGGTAATGCACTGTGACATGTTCAGAGGAAGAATTAAATTCTAGGAGACAAGGAAACCACTGATACAGGCTTTTATGCAAATTGATTAATAAACTTCTCAAAGGATTACACCAAAATCAACTGTTTTCTTTAGAATAATGTACAACAGGAGGTGAAAACCGTCTTGACTGACAGCTGGCCGCAGAATTCATCGCAGGAGAGGAGCTGGCTCTGGTAGGCAGACCTCTCTGTGACATCTCTTGAGGAAAAGGAAAGCTCTGGAGGGCTGGGGGATTGACTGGTCCTGCAGAGACCCAGAAGGAAACGGCACACTGCTCAACACAGAGGCATTTTCTGTGCTGTTGGAGGAGGGTATGACAGGAGAGTTTGCAAGGGGAAGAGAGGCATGAGGACGTGGGGTGCGGCCGAGCATTCGGTGGCCTGTGACACATTCCAGGTGGTCAGAGGGGCTGAAGGACTTCCCAGCTCTGGCGTGTTTTGTTCAGCTGGAAGTTGCTTGTAATGTATAGAAGTCTTCTTCGTTCTCCCTCCAAACCTCTCATGTGATCAGAAAAACACAAAAAATGCCTTTTGTGAGCGGACATTTTTTGTGGAATTTGAGGAAAGGCTGAGTCTTACATCTGGGACTATGCAGAGCCTGCCAGAGATAACACCCATGGGATGGCAGGGGATGAGTAGATGGCAGAAGGGCTGGGAGCCAGAGGGGGACATGAGAATTTGAAGGCACCCTTCTCCCCAACCCCCATTTCGTTGGAAATTATGAAGCGGGTTTGCAGATTTGAGTGATACCATCTTGTTACTTGCATTGAGTTGTGAGGTCCCTCCTGGATGGGGGTTGGGCATCTCCCTAGGGGTCCTGTGTGCCTGTGGCTGGGCTGGGAGCTCTGTTTGCTGCATCAGGCGCACCCTCCACCTCTCATTGTTTTGCTCTCTGCCCTGAGGCTGGTCAGTGTGGATCTGGCTGTCGGTTTGCTTTGGCTGGTGGGAAGCCCAACACAGCCTCTGCAGGAGTTCAGAAGGAGGGAGGAGAGTGAGGTCAGGGTTTCCATTTCCCCGTCTTCCGTCTTCCTCCCTGTGAGGTCACTTTGGATGAAA
The DNA here is from genome assembly GCA_030015415.1 of Cynopterus sphinx. Taxonomy (NCBI): domain Eukaryota; kingdom Metazoa; phylum Chordata; class Mammalia; order Chiroptera; family Pteropodidae; genus Cynopterus; species Cynopterus sphinx. The sequence goes on along the minus strand of CM057389.1, from coordinate 22,125,379 downwards.
CATGACCTGTCTGAAGATCAGTGCTTCCTGATAAGGAGACTGCCTTTCTTTTCAGGTTTTAGTAACCACTCTCTTCCTTTCTTTCTCAGCACGAAGCAGGGTGATCAGCCATCCTGGTTTGCTGGTACTGAGGGTATTGCCAGGACATGAGATTTTGAGTTTAAAACCGGGAAGGTCCTGGACAAACAGGAACGAGTTGGTCTCTCTCGCCCTAGTTACCAAACCCTCTGCTGCTTCTAGCTCCAGGTTACAGTATTGTCTCTTGTAGCTCCCCTGCACCTCATCCCGCTTTTGTAAATAGTCCCCTTGTCAAACAGACACACCCTCCTGGAATTATTTTATTCAAACAGGTTGACTCTTTTTTGTTGGTACTTTGAGTGACACACCAGGTCTCCAGGAACACTCTCATTCCTATGCTCTCCTGAGCATTGCTTCATTCTACTGCCAAATAAGAGCGGTGCACCAGAACATTTCCCTGCATCTTTCTAGCTCCAACATCATAAAGTGGTTGAAAGGAACATCATGACATTTACCTCTTAAATGTTTGCAACTGTCTGCTCAATCACCATTGTCATCTTCTAGTAATTCTGCCCAGAGAATTCTTGAGGGCCTCCTAGTTGCCACTGTGTCCTGTGGAAACAGAGATGCAGGATACAGAGTCCTGGCCCCAGAGAGTGACATGTTTGCTCCAGGGAGCAGGACAGAGGGAGAGGCCAGACTGTCAGCAGATTATTTCAGCACGACCCGCTACGTGCTAAGTGAGATTTATCAATGGTGTCCCAGAAGCTCAAAAAGGGGTACCATGACCCAGGGCGGATCATGGAAGGCTTCTGGGAGGGGCACCTGACCCGGGTTTTAAATGATGTGTAGGGGCCACTTGTAGGGGATGTAGGGCATGTAAAGGGCAAGCGAAACATTTTCCTGCAGAGGAACGCCATGAGCCAGGGCCTGGAGGAGGCCAAGGACATGAGCCATGGGACGAATACAGGAGGATTGAAGGGTGGGGTAACATTAGCTGTTCAGTTTTGGTGTCGCCTAAGATGCAATTCAGGAAATGAGTGTGGAGGCCTAGGCAAGGCCGCATTACAGAGCGGTCTGGCAGGCTGCTTAAGGAGGTGGCCCTTTATCTTGTAGATAACAGAAAGCCATGAGATCATGGTTTGTTTTGCCAATGAGCAGGGTGATCTAATATTTAAATAACCAGTTTCTTTCTGAAAACAAAACACAAAGAGCCATTTCTGAACCAGTAACAGAAAATAACGTGTGTTAAGCAAATTTTCTGAAGTATGACTCCCACAATAAAACTTTTATTTGTGTTTTTAGCTATATCAAATGGTAAGTTGCTATCAGGAAAATTTATCAAACTCCACCCAAAAGTCTCCTCTGAAGGAAATAAAAAGCAGATATTGGGCTTGATAGATTCACTATGATTGAACTCATGTATACTTCAGTGTTTAGTTTGGTTCACTCAAATTTTGAGGCTTTGGAGAACAAAAGTGTTTTATTTAAATTTGCCACAATAGCATGTATAGATGTCAAATGATAATGTACCACTGAAGATTATATGATTGTATTAACCAATGTTACCCCAATAAACTTAATTTAAAAAAAGGAAAAAATAAATAAATTTGCATCACCAGCAATTAAGACATCATCTGGCACATAGAGAGGATCAATATGTGTCTATTCCATAGGAAAAATACATTCTTAATTTGGTGCCCACTTAACAATAAGTACCAACTGTAGTAAGGCCAAGAAGTAGAATAACAAAACACAAAGTTTCTGTCTCTAATACATTAAAGGTTGAGAGTGGACCTTGGATTAAACAAACCAGCTATGAAATGACATTTTCATTTTTTAGAGAAGTTTGAATGGGGAATGGGCACTAGATGAAAAGAGGGTTTTATTTTGTTAGGTATAGTAATGGCATTTTAGTCGAGTTTGAAATATCTTTTTTTTTTTTAAGTAAAAATTGGAAGTATTTAGGGTGAAATAATATGTCAGGGATTCACATTAAAATATTGTCATTTACACCTCAAATAGTTTGCTTAAAAACAAACAAACAAAAAATTGCTGTAGAAATGATAAAGAAAAAAAGAAAGAAAGAAGGGGGAAGAAGGGAGAAAGGAGGATGTTTGCTAGTTCTAGTCCAGGAGAAGGTTCTAGACTTGAAAACACAGCATTAACAATGTAACACACACTGGGTGGTGAATTTGCTTGGTGTTGGGGCATGAAGTAAAAGCCTAATCACAACACGCATGGGGTAGAGACCAAGAGGAATGCATCCTAGAAGAGGCAAATTTTGAGTCAAATTTCTTAGGCTCCTACAAGAGCTCATCTCACCTGGAGTCGTCTTTTCTTTCCTGCTCTCTGCGTTAGCAGAACGCTGTTTCTCATTTCCTTTCTACATCTAGCATCATTCAGAAAAAATATCATGGGAGAAGACATTACCTTGTGATAATTCGGTTGCACAAATAATCTGGATAATTATCTATAGATGATGTACATTGGAGGTGAATTGTGTGGCCTTTGGTGACTAATAATAATAACAGTATTCTTTCTTTTACTAATGCATTAAAATCTTAACTGAGTGTCTACTGCGACTTGAGGTATGTATTAGGCATGGAAGCAGAAATTATGACAAAGTTCCTGCCTTCACGATGCTTACATACTAGTGAACTTTTGGGGAAGATAACCACGGTTGCAAGGAGCTTCTTGTATGTGTTCTTGGCTTTGATCTTGGCCACGATATGGCGAAGTTAGCCTCCGTTTCAAATGACCTTCTTAAGACTGAGGTTTGTGTTGTTCCATGACCTGCCCGCAGTGATGGTGGTGATAAATGGCACCGAGAAGGTCTGAGCCTGGGTATTCCTGCTTGGAGCCCAGCGCTCACAGCCGCCCACTTCAGTCTGCTCCTCCTTATGTCACTGCTGTCACCAGAAGGAAATGCAGGTGCGGTGCCATCCATTGCTTGTGCATGAACATCTGGGATGAGGCGAGCAGTGCCCGCTTTTCAGCCACCAGCGGACGTTCTGCTTGGAGCCGACCTGTGGTGCAGATCCGAGCGTGGCTCTGTTAAGTATGAGCACGTTGTGACGCTTCAGGGGAGATTTTCTGTTACCAGATAATTATCGCTTAAATTTGTCAAGAAGGAGAAATATGAAATATGAAATAATTAAACTATGAAAACCTTGGAAAAGTTTGAGGGTGATTTGCTGCTCTTCCAGCTTCCTGGGTGGCCCTGGCCAGGCCTGAAACACGTGGTGGCAGAAGGACTGTCAGGGTGGTGTCCAGAGGGGCTCCATGGAGGTGGCAATCCCAAACTAGGGGTTTTCCACTAAGAGGCCAGTGACATGAGTGAGTGGCTGGGATGAGAAGAGGGAAGATGGAACTGAAAGATGGATCTCAAAGCAATTAGTTAGAAATGATTTGTACCCAGAAGGGCTGCTGATGCTAAGAGAATGAAGCTGACGCAAAAGACTACATATTGTATGATTCCACTTGCGTGAAATATCCGGGAAGGACGAATCCATAGAGATAGAAAACAGATGGGTGGTTGCCAGGGGCCGGGAAGGGGGTGGGAAGATGGGCAGTGACTGCCCTGGCTACAAGTTTTCTTGGAGGGGAAGGAAATGTTCTGGAACTAGATAGTCGTGATGGTAGCACAAAATAGTGAATTTACTAAATGTCACATGGTAATTTTTATATTAGGTGCACTTTATGATAAAAAATACACACACACACAAACTTAGAAAAAAATTATCTTACTGATTGGTTAGTATCAAGTTCAGTTTCTAAGGTATTTCTGCAACATACTGATGAGTGGTCATCCAGATTTTATTAAAGTGTCTTCACTGAGAAGAAAATTGCCATCTCAAAAGTAAGCTCATTTCATTTCTAGGAAGCCATAATTGTCAGAAAACTTACTATTAAAGTGAATTACAATCTATATGAGAGAGAGGGGGAGAGAGAGAGAGAGAGAGAGAGAGAGAGAGAGAGAGAGGAGGGTTGTCAAGTATTCAGGATGAAAGGATATTGGGTATCTCAGAAATTTCCCTCATTTATATTTGTACCTTAGGAGAAAGTGTAGTTCTGGGCGAGGGATGACAGTCTTGCAGGGACACCTATAGAAAGGCATGTTCCCATCTAAAGCAGGGTTGCTATATTTTCCTGAGCATATAAAACTAAAGGGCTTGTGTGTGATACAGAAGTTATATCTGTATTATTCCAGGATTTGGCTATAGCTTGTTAAAAATCTAGCCCTAATGAGCACTGCAGTAGATGAATAGGAATCTGGAAAAATTTTCAGAATTTTCTATTTGAAGAAATACACTACTATGCTCATTTTTAAGATGAGAAAATTATGTTTTATTTGAAAAAATAAAAATAAAAACAGGAGAACAGCCGTATTATCAGAAACCCTGTGTTTTATAAGCAAGTATTCAGTAAAATATTTTTAAATAATAAAGCCCCCAAAAGTTTGATGTGATTTCTAAAGTACAATTTATCCATACTTACAAAAACATGACTAAACATGTGTAAATCCAAGTACACACACGCATTCCCTTCATTTTATATGCTATGACCTAAATAGCGCATATACATACACCGTTTCATATAAGGAGAGCTTAATTCTTCAAAAATCATTTCACATTCTGATTTAATTAATTGTGAAAAAGATCAATAAGAAAAAGGAAGTGCCTCCCTCTGAGCAGGGCTCAGGGAGTTCTGGAGGGAAAAGGCTGCGGCAGCTTATTCGAATTGAGGATCGACTTCTGATTTACCCAGGGAAAGATCCTGGGTATAAAGGCCCTCATCCTTTATACATCAGCTCCTTTTTGCACTTCTCGTGGCTCATCTGGAGTGCTTCTAAGTAATTAGGGCTCCCTTCTGCTGGGGGTGTTGAAGAGCTTCGTGGTGGCACAAAGAAAAGATGTGAATTTTGTCCCTGGGAACTAGCAATGTTTTGTAATTCCAAAGCCCTGCTTTTAGATTGTTCCCAGCATATGAACATTTGAACAATGTCTTATCTTTTATCACCACGATAATGGAAAAATACTAGCCTGAAGATGTTAAAAGCTGTGGGAGACTGCCTACCTTTGAGTATTTAGAGATGACGGTAGAAGCTTTCTGCAACCCCTACTCGGCTCTGACTCAGTGTAGGGGGAAGCCAGAAATACCAGAACAATTCAGGAAAAACAGGAGAGCAGCAAGGGAGACGCCAAGACGAAGGGAAGCTTTGTTTTAGACCTGGGAAGAAAGACATAACCAAGTTAAGACACAACATAAAAAACATGTATCTTTCTCAGAGCTGTGTAAAGAACGATCCACAAAAATCTCCTGTTCCCTGAAGCTCTGAGGCCTGTGATTTTCTCTAACTGTGGGAGATGTGGGAGATGAAAGAGAGGTGAGAACAGTGCGATAGGGAAAACTTTGCCTCCCCCCCTCCTTCCTCCCTCCCTTCCAGTGGATTTATTAGGCAGGCAGGCAGGCAGGCAGGCAAATAGGTGTGCAAAGAAGAGGTTTTCTGGAATAACAGCTGGGTAAATGGCACTTTATGTAATTTTGCAGGCACACACTGATCTGTAGTTGCACAGAAATGAAGTTACATAAGGCAAAGGGCTCTGTGTCTGCAGTGCCAGCTTCAGGGCTGAGTGTCAGCCGCACCCCTTTGCTTGGGGAAGGAAGGGTTTTATTCAGAGTATGTCTTGCAGCCTGCAGTCTTGGGCTGCGGCGTCCCTAGCGTCGGAGGAGAGGGCGTTTTCGCTCTCCATCTTCCCCGCCAGCAAGCAGTATTGATTTTCTGCTGTAAAGACGCAGACTTTTCTTCAAAGTACTTTTGGAGACAGACTTGGCTGTGTACTGGGCTTTGTGAGCAAGACTTGCATTCAGGGAACGCAGAATCTCTTTTTTAGTAACAAACTGTGTTTGTGCAATTTACTAGTGATAACAAGTTCATGTTTTATTGTTAGTTGTTCAAGAAAAATCCAACAGATTGAAGCTGTTTCATCACTTGATTAGTCCAAACAAGTCTGGATAATTATCCCAGCTAATTAATACCTATGTCTATTGTGCAGTTTGAGCTGACATATTTTGAAGATGGTGCCAGTTCAAAAATGTAGAAATAATTACCCTATAAAACTGGGCATGAGCCATATTTCCATGGGATTTCACCTTGAATATGTAAATGCTCTCTCTTTTGAAATGTGATGGGCAAAAGTGAGGAATATTTGAAAATTTTTCAATCTGGGACTATTTTTTGCAGAAGTTTATGGAAACTATGATTCTGCCTTGCAGGCATGAAGGCTTACCAGTAGCATCTCATAAAGGAAAACAAATTAATAGAACTATTTCTTGCTCTAAAAAACCCCGGTGTCTAGTATGTGAAATTTATAGTCTTGATAAAGCAGAGAATTAGTCTTTTATTACTTTGAAATTAAGTGCTCAGGTTCAATGGCTCCCTTTTCCTTACCAAATTAAATACAAGTTTCCTTGCCTGGGTTTCAAAAGGTCTTGAACCTCGTGTACCCAAAATCTACAGTCCAAATGTGAAATTGCAATGTACTTTTATTAAATATGAATACCATAAAATACAGTACTCAGAGAAATTCCCGAGGCCTAGAGTGAGGAAAAGACAGGCTGCATGGACAAAAGGAGGATTGATTTATCTATTTATTGATTTGTTCGGGGTATATTTCCTGAGGGTAAACATGGTAAATGGTACTCAAGACAATTTCATAATGAGAAAATTGCCATTAAGTTTTTGGTAATGCCTTTTAGTTATGTAGATGTGGGCAAAGTAGAGTGGGTACCGATGAGAGTACCTGAAGGAAGGGAACCGACGCCTTTGCATCTGAGGTTCAATGTTCTACGACATGTCTGGAGGATTGGTGGAGCAACCATGATGGAGGACAGCTGTTTATAAATGGGGGCCTCAAGAGGAAATGCAGATTAAGGAGGAGGGCAGTCTAGAGTGGTGGCCAAGGCTAGTGCCATTATTAAAAAATAGACATAAGGCAACCAGACTGTGTGTCCGTGTGTGTGTGTGTGTGTATGTGTGTGTGTGTGTGTGTGTGTGTGTATGTGTGTGTGTGTAACCTTAAAGAGTTGAGCCAACAACAGGTTATGGCTTAGGAAGTTCTGATGTGCTGTGAGCACTGCTGAGCGTTAAGACTTGGGGAGAGATGCTACTCCAGTGCTTCCCTGCACCCTGTGGAAATGCTGTCCTAACAGTAAGTTTCCCGTCACCAGAGCGTGACACGGAGTAGACAGGACAGCTCAGGATGACCAGAGTGAATGGTTGAGAGCACTTTTTTTTTTCTTTTTCTTTCATAGAAACCCTGTAATGAAGAGAATGAGCTTTTCAAAATATAGGTACAACTTACTAGCCTTTTGTAGTCTTCAATTTCTCTGTGGCCAGGGGTTGGGGAGAGAGACTTTCTACTGAGGAAGGATGTGTACACATACATACATACATACATACATACATACATACATACACACACACACACACACACACATACATGTCCACATCAGTAGGAAATTATAGCAATAGGGAAGGAGATAGATAAAGAAAGAAAGAGATTTTAAGGAATTGGCTCACATGCTTATGGGGGTCGACAAGACCAAAATCTGTAAAACAGGCAGGCAGACTAGAAATTTAGGTAGAAGTTGAGTTTGTAGTCTTGAGTCCAAAATCCACAGGGTAAGCCAGCAGCCTGAAAACTCAGGCAGGACTTCTATGTTACAATCCTGAGACAGAATTCTTTTTCCCCTGGGAATCCTCGGTTTTTGTTCTGAAGGACTTCAATTGATGAGATGAGGCCTACCCACATTATGAAAGTTAATCTACTTTATGTAAAATCGGCTGATTGTGAATGTTAATCACACCTACAAAACATCTTTATAATAATATCTAGACTAGTTTTTGACCAAGCAACTTGGCACCTATAGACTAGCTAAACTGACCTATAAAATTAATCATCACACTGGGGATATAGGACAGACTGGTTAACTAACATAGGAACTTCCAATTTGGTAATGAAATAATAAATTCATCATAAAACTAAGGTACAAAGTGGTATGTGGTATGCGTCATAAAGAGGTGCAACAAATCATTTAGAGGTTCTGAGGAGTGGGAGTTCACATATACTCTGGGGTGACCTAGACAAAGACGCTTCAAAAAGGAGAAAGCAGACAGTTTCAGAAGAAAGCATTGATTTGGCAAAGCGCAGCATAAGACATGTAGGAACGCACTGGAGCACGGAAACAGGCTGGACCCTGAGGATTAAGCAGAAGGCGAAGGGGATTATTGAAGTTTCTGAGCATAGGAGTGACATCAATAATACAATGATTGTACCAGAATGGATTGGTGTGCTTTTGAAAGTGATGGTGAAAAACAAAAGCAATTTGGTTGATTGGTAGTCGAATAAGAACTTTTATGGATCTCTCTGGAGTAGGGACTCTCCTTATCACCCCTTTCTTTCCATAATCCTGCAACCCCTTAAAAATAAAACATGAGAAAGACATATGGATAGAGATGTTTATGTGTATGTCTCTGTGCGTAAAGAATTCGGACAGGGTTGGTTTGCGTTACTGAAGAAATGAGGAGGACTTCACTAGGTAGAAGAGCATGTACATACAAAGCCATTTGGCAAGAGCATATAGTTTGGGAGGTATCTCGGAGGTAAATGGTGGGTGAGGGATTTTGTATGAATTTTGACATGGAATTGCAGGGGGTGAGGGCTGTCAGAGAAGGTTTGATTTTTAAATAGGGTAGCAAAGTGATTAGAATTATACTCAAGGAAGACTACTCTATTAGAGGTTTTTCTAGATAGATCTGAGAGTGGTACAGTATGAACAGTTGGAAGGCTAACAGCTATTATGCAGTGAAGGATATAAACGAGAATGAAGTTGTAGCAATTGAATTAAGGAGTCATGTTTAAAGGTATTAAAGAAGTCAAATCTATAGGATATGACAATTAATTAGGGATTCAGTGGTTAGGAGTGGAAAGAGTAAAAGCAGACATTAACTTTTCTAGATAGTGTGAATGAAAATGTGGGGATAATATTAACAGGAGCAGAGAATTCAGGAAGAGAATCTGGTGTGGAAGACGAGGTAATGATTTCATCATCAGACATTTTGAGTTTAATGTGCTAGTGGGACAATTTGGTGAAATTCTGTAGAACCCAGTTATAGACATGATTTAGAGCTTACAAAGAAGGTCAGAATTAAAGATATATATTTGTTTCTAATGGCTCTTGGTAAGGTATGTCTGGGATATTCCTATGCCTGAAGGCTTTGCCCTTCCAGGCAAATGTCAGTTCATATTTTCCAGGCCAATATGTTCTAGGGGTTAAAAGCTTTTGCTCTGGCTCCAGCTTGGTGCAACCCAGCTATGTGCAGACTCCATAACCTTTGGGCTATTACTGAGCCTTTCAATGCCTCAGTCTCTTTATCTGTGAGTTGGGAATAATATATCAGGATAGTGGTGACACACATGAAATACCTGGCTAGTCTGCCATTGTAACTTACAAAAACTGTTAATGAAAGTGCCTTTTTACCTCTGCCAGATCTATGATTGTGGATACCAGGGCAACCTTTTCTCCAGCCACCCCAAATCTCATATAAAATCTCTATTTCCTTTGAATTCATCCAGAGTGGTGAGAAAGCACAATCCTAACTTGTCTCTTTGTCTGTGGACCTTCTTTCCTCTCTGTATTTTGGAGAAAGTTCGTGATCTCAAGGCTGGAATAGACCTTTAGCCTAAGGATGTGTGTCTCTGTTTAGTTCCATTCATGTAGTTGAAAAAGAAGTTATCTTTTTCTTTCTCCTCTAAAAGAAGAAAAATCAGTCTTTTATCAGACAAATTCACCTGTGTACAGATGATGGCTAAAGGTGCAGGAGAGGATGGCTTTGCCACTGGAGTGTGTATGTAGAGAGAAGACCATCTAGAATAGGACCTTGGGAGATATTGTCATTTATGAATTATAGAGACAAAAACTTGCCACTGTAATCACTAATAAGAATCAATGTTAATAATAACAAAAACTTATTTTTTTTGTTCACCACTGTATCTCTAGAACTGATTTATTCATTCATTCAACAAATATTTATTGACCTTTGCTAAAAATAAACCTCAACAATAAGCATTGGAAATATAGTAGTAAGTAAATTAGGGCAAAACATTTGGCTATCATGGAGCTGAGACTATAGTAGGCACTTGAAAAAATGCTTGTCGAATGAATGTATGTTTGAATAAGAAGCACATCTCTTCAGTAAATGGTGTTGGGGAAACTGAACAGCCACATGCAAAAGAATGAAACTGGACAACTACCTTACATCATATACAAAAATTAACTCAAAATGGATTAAAGACTTAAACATGAGACCTGAAATCATAAAACTCTTAGAAGAAACATAGGCTGTAAGCTACTTGACATACATTTTGGTAATATCTGACAGCAAAAGCAACACAAGTAAAAATAAACAAGTGGGACTACATCAAACTAAAAAGCTTCTGTACAGCAAAGGAAACCCTCACCAAAATGAAAAGAAAACCTACTAAATGAGAAAATTTGAAAATCATATATATATAAAAAGGTGCTAATATCCAAAATATACAAAGAATTCATACATCCCAATGACAAACAACAACAACAACAACAATAATAAAACAATTCAATTAAAAAATGTGCAGAAGATCTGAACAGACATTTTTCCAAAGATGTACAGATGCCCAACAGGTACATGAAAATATATATTCAACATCATTAAATTATCAGGGAAATGAAAATCAAAACCACAATGAGATATCATCTAGAATAGCTATTATCAAAAAGAAAAGAAATAACAACAGTTGATGAGGATGTGAAGAAAATGAAACACTTGCGTGTTGTTGGTGGAATTGTGCATTGGTGCAACTACTATGGAAAACCATATGAAAGTTCCTCCAAAGATAAAAAATAGAACTACCATATGATTTAGCAATTACACTTCTGGGTATTGATCTGAAGAAAATAAAAAGACTAATTTGAAAAGATATATATCCTTATGTTCGCTGTAGCATTTTTCACAATAGGCAAGATATGGAAACAACTTAACTGTCCATCAATGGATAAATGAATGAATAAAGAAATAGTGGTAAATATACAATGGAATGTTATTCAGCTATAAAAAAGAAAGAATTAAATGAAATCTTAGCATTTGGAAAACATGGATGGACTTTGAGGACATTATGCTAAATGAAATGGGTCAGGTAGAGAAAGACAAATGGTGTATGATCTTATATGTGGAACCTAAAAAAACAAAAGAAAAAAAATAAAACGAGCTCACAGACACAGGAAGAGGTTAGTGGTTGCCAGTGTCAGGGAGAAATAAGGTAGTGACTTTAAAAATTAAAAAAAAAAATTAAATAAACGGAATTAAAATATTTTAAAAAGAAGCACGTCTGAATATATAGAGCTTCAATTAGGATTAAGCTCTATATTTGATAGGCAGTGGTAAGTCTTTGTAAAGTAATAAAGACAGAAGGTGATACTTGGAGCATAGACAGGACTTAGAAGAATGGAAAGAAGAGCCAATAATCGAGGCAGGAAGGTGCAGAGAGATGGGTATTTGCACAATGTCTTTAAGGAATAAAAAGACAGTGGGTGAAGAGGTTTTGGGGAGCACTCACCTGGCTATAGGAGATGTAGGGAGCAGAGAGAATGAGGTCAAAGAACTTGAATCATGTTGCAAAGTAAAGAAAACTTTTATTCCGTAGCATGAGGCTTTTCTCTTGGGAGGAATTGCCTTCTTTCATCCTCAAGATTAACAAACGAACATTACAGAATATTTGGTCAGTGACGGGGGGAAGTAGCATCTGTTATGTTTCTACTGCATGCCAGACATGAGATCAGGAGCTGTGTACATGCAGGACCTATATGAATTAGCTGCACAACAGTCACGTTTGACACCTACCATATTTCCTTTTTTATTAAATCAGATTATATTCAGGCTGGGCCCAGACCCGCAGGATTAGTAAGAAATTTAATTTCAATTCTTGCTGGAGAGGAATAGGCTTCTTCCCCTCCTTTGGGGCGAGGGTACCCTAACTTCAGGATTTGCAGAAGCCAGAAGGTTAGGAAAGGTCCTCTGGTCTTTGGCCTACTGTTATTAAGACATTTATTTTGTGTGTCTTCTTTCTTTGTCATCTTAGTCCCTGGGCCATTGTCCAGGCTTCCCAACCTTGAGGAGCTTGGTGTCAAATCCTCATTCATCCAATAGTCACCTCTGTTAGGGCTTCCGACATCTTTGGGAGCAGGTCTGGCTCTCATCTGTACCCCAGTCTACATAGTATGAGGGGTGGGAACACTTTCTTCTCCCTCAAAGCACCTGCCTCCTCCCCATCTACTCTCCATAACTTCCCTCCATGTCTCCTCTTCCCAGAAGGGCCAGAGTGTGGATCATCTTCGGGGCAGCTCATGCAACCAAAGTTCTCCCTCTGTGGCCAGGAAGTCCACGACAGAGCCCTATTCTGCTAGGAGATGGAAGAAGGAGAAAGGGGAAAAAAATAAAAAAGAAAAAGAAAAGGTCAGCCTTTATATTTTTGGAATTTCCTAGCAAGCAAAATAAGAGAAAAATTAATTTGCCAGTGTATTATCTCCCCGTATGCATTTTCTCTTCTAATCCTCCAAATCACAGCATGAGATAGGTATTATTACCATTTTACAGAAGAATTCATTTATTCAATAAATATTTATCCTTTCTGCCTTACAGTGTCCAGGCTCTGGAGAAAAAGAAAGAAAGAAAGGAAAAAAACAGTGAATAAGACAAAAATCCAGATAAAGACACTAAGTTGCAGAAAGTAAATACTGTGCTTGAGAGTACATAATCCATACGTGAAAAAACTTGATTTGAGCATGTCTGTTTTCCCCCAAAGTCCACACCATTTTGCTATGCTGCACTGCTATGGGGAATACAGGCCAGAAAAACTACTGGGGCTTCCAACAGACTTGAGAGAATGAAATGTGACATCACAGGCATTCATAATAATAGCACCTGTCATTTATTGATTTCTTGCCACATGTCAGGCGTTGCAAGAGGTCGCATGCAGTATCTCATTTAGTCCTCACAGCAAACCCACGTTCGCATTTTTCTTGGTTTAAGGAATCTGAAAACTTTGTTACATTCCTTTCCCTAATTATTTACTTAGCAAGCAAGTGAGCAGCATTTCATTCTAAACTTGCTTATTCCAATCTGGGGCTCTAAGGAGCAGATGCCTCATCCTAATTCTCCATTGGAGTCTTGTCTTTGTAAAAAGTAAGTGAAAACTCCTCCTTCCTCTGCACTTTGTCCCATCTCAGGCCAGAGAACCTGTGGTGGGCCAGGAGAGGATAGTCAGTTTTTCTTCTTTGTTCCAACTGTTCCCCACCCGTTATCAGCATCTACTGTTTTGGGCTTCTCCGGGTTTGATTTTAGGGGCAAGGAAAACAGGCAAAAGACATGGCTTGGGGTCTTTTGTGGACAGTGAATGTCCAGCATAAGTGAGGTCCTGGTCCCTACACCTTTCAAACTCTAAAGAGTATGTATTTTACTCCCTAAATGTTTCTTTTGAAGGCCCTTACTTGGCTTAATATGGCGATGGGCAGGATTATCTCCTTGCCCTCTGCCAAGGAGGGGGGACTCAAAGAAAAGAAGAATGACCCTATCTAGAGCAATCGTCACTCCCTGCCTCTGCAGACCTTCAATGAATGTCACAAAGTCTTTTATGCAGCCTGGAGCTGGAGGGTGAGCCGAGGAGGCAGAGCACTGTATCTTAGGGGGTACTAGATATAGAACACTGTTTACGCAGAGAATGTGAGAATATTGAAACCCCTCTCTGCTAAAAACAAAACAAAAGTGTCATTTAACATCCAGTTTGCATTGGCCCCAGAAAGTTCTTAAGAAGGCACAAGATCACAGGCCCTGGCGTCAAATTTCCCAGGTTTAGATCTCTGCTCTTTTACTTCCCAGCTTAAGGCGAGTTATTAACCTTTCTGTATATCCATCGTCTCTGCATATCCATCTGTACAACAGGGATTCTACAGGATTAAATTCAAGGCTGTGAGAATACATGAAGCAAAACCTGTAAACGGAAGTGGAACACCTGTCACGTGGTTAATGTCCCCAAACTGTGAGATGGTGTTATCATCACCACTTTCTCTTGTACATCTGCTTATGAGACGGACTGAAGACGAACACGTCTGATTGCTTCCGAGTTTAGAGCACAGGCTTTCATAAAGCCTAAGCTCAAGAGGCAGATAGATATGAGAGGAAAAACACATGCAACAGCTTTTGGAACTATGGTTTACTTTGTTTTAGGGCTGCCATGGTTTCTTTTACCTTTCAAGAAAGGGTGCTGCCCTGTTTGGGCTGCTATATCTCTTCCAATGTGTTTTTTTTTTTACCTTTTTCCAGCTGATTCGAAGCAATGTAGCAGAGTGATTAAGGGGCAGACGCTGAGTCAGACCTGACCTCTAATTTCTGCTCTGATATTTAATAGGTACTATATCTTATTGAAAGTTACTTAATTTTTCTGAGCCTTCATTTTTTTCACCTGAAAAACAAAGACAATAATAGTACTGACTTTACAGAGTTCTTGTGAGGCTAAATAGCACAATGTAGGCAAAGAACCTCGCATAAAAATGGGCTCAAAAAATGACAGCAATGACATGGTAAATGGTGCTAAGGCTTGGTTTTTGATCATGGATTAGAGGCAAAGTCTTTTCTGACTTTTGTTGTCAATGGACCCAGAGAGTGAGAACGAATATCCCAAAAGTATGTTGGGTGTTGCTACAAGAAAAACCAAATTCATTCGATTATGAACACACAATCTACAAAGCAGGTATAATAACTGGTACTGGGGTGGGGAGTAACTGGTTGATTTTTCAAGAAAGACTCAGGTTTCATCTAATTCCCTAACTAGTGTTAGAAAGAGTGAGGAGTCATGGAGGTTTAAGATGTCTCACTGGGAGCAGGCGAGCTTTCTGCTTTCCTTTCTGATTTTGCCAAATGTCCTTTTCACTTTCTTTTCAAAGTGTGATTCTGTTGATCTCAAAGTCATCCTAGGATGCCTTTCCTCCATTGAAAATCTTTGGAATTTATCTGACCAATGGCTTATTCCAGTTCAGATTTGGTTGTACATTTTGTGTCTATTCTTAGTTGTGCTCAGTGATTCTTACATCTTCTTTAGAACATAATGAAAGTGCTTTTGGGATACTTGATAAGATATAATGATGCAGGCACTGACTCTCACTGCTCTGGGGAAGAAACGAGAGCATGGAGGTGGGGCTGAAGCTTCCATTAGGTCCTAGACAAGTGCAGTCAAGCTGAACGTACAGGTAAACTGAAAGGACAGGCGCGTGTGATCAGGGTGTGATGTCTTTCTGAATTAGGATTTTGGAGGGTAAATTGCAAAAATGGGACAGTAACTCAGGTGTGCAATAATCAATATAAATGAGTCTCAGATAATCTAGAATGATCTGTCATTTACCCCAGGCTTTAACGCAATTCTTAGTTTTCTTTCTGGTTGCATTATCATCTTCAGTTAACCTCCGATTCCCTTATTTTTGTCTCCAGTTTATAGCTGTTCTCACGCCCCTTGAACTAGTGATAGAACTTGGCCTCTCTGGCCTTGAACCGTGATGACAGAAGATTTCTATCCATCTAATGGTATTCCTATTGCTGTCTGCTCTAGGGAACCACTCAAGTGAATCCCTGGCTCTTACGCCACACAGCAGCACTGATTCTCTTGGACAAAACCCTACCTGGGTCTACACAGAGGGATTGGAGACCACTTTCTTGCCTCCTAGTCCAGTGCCTTTCCTCGCACATGCGGCCACGTTCCTACATGCACAGGAGCCTGACTTTCTGTCTGTGACCAAAGGATTCTATTTCAACCTTTGCTCTTGAACTGTTTAGAGTTCCAGCTTCGGGTTCTACAGACCCTCAGACAGTTGTCCTGAGTAGTGATACGATGGCACTTTGTGGGTGATCTGTCCGTTGCTGCTCTTTCTCAGCATTTCTCTAGCTAGGTAACCTGATTTGAGCTCAGCCCTTGATGTATTTCTTAGGATCTCCTCTTGTTTGTACTGTTTGGGTTCAGTCGCTCTAACTGACTTTCTCGACCCTAAGACTGATCTGATCAATAAATGACTCAGGAAGCCACAGAAGGAACATTCTGTGTAGAGGCAGAGGATGCAGGTCAAGTCTGATGCTAATGCTAATTGGGGTAATTTTGCATTGGTCAGAATGAGAGAATGCTGTGCTTTAGGACATTAACGGGGCCCCAGGAAACAAGGCTGGCTGTTTTCAGTAGTCACTCAGTCTACATTCGAAATCCATGACTTTCAGCAAAAACCGTATTTCTTACCAGGCTCTATGCATCTTACATTTATCTCATCCTATCAGTAAAAAGACAAAGTAAAGACCTGAGTAAAAAGACAAAGATTTCTACCACAATCACATCTTCCCTAGAGTAGCGGTAACATGACTGTAACAAGCAGGAATAGACTCTGTTTTATTTCTCTTGTTTCATTGTTTAATTTCCTTTAGACCTGTGTGAGCTATCTCTAACTAAAACATTTAAAAATAACTAGAATGGTAGAAAGAATACAATTTTGAAATAAGGCAGATTTGATTTTGAATTAGAGTTTGCTCCAACCTGATATGTCCTATGGGACAAGGTTTTACTCTCTTGGAGCCTCTGTCACCTTGTTGGTAAAGTGGGGACAGCAGTACATATCTTATCCAGTTGGTGAGGTGCCCACCACATGGAGATGCTCGTGGGTGCTGTGTGTTGCCCTTTCAGCATCCACCTGAACTCCCTGTGGAGTACCAGCCTCGTTGTAGAAGCTGGAAAGCTGAAAAGGACATTTCTCAGATTCTCTTGAAGCTAGAGTTCTGGTTGTGATTCCAATTCCATCAATTACGTGCACACAAACAAGACTTGAATACGAAATGGAGCTAAAGAGACATATTGGCAGGGGGTAAGCACCCATTTTGCTGACACAGACTGTGATGGAGGCAAGGTGACTCAGCTGTCAGCAGTTTCCCGAGGGTGTGGCTCCCTGCAGCAACAGCATCCACTTTTCTTATTACATGTGATTCTGAGAGCTGGGAGTTGATCCTGGCCACTCAGTCTAGAACTTGCTCCTTTATCCCTTCCAAGAATTTTGTAAGCTCCTTAGTACCTGCTTTAAATCTTTTTATTCTTGACCTAGTCACAGTGATTTCGGGTACCAAAAACTGTAACTAAAAGAAAACTGAGTGAGTGGAAGCTAAATGCTAGCTAGTTCCCCCCCACCCCCACCTCACCATTAGGGCTACACGAATGCTGACATCTATGTAGATTCTACATAGATTGTAGGAAACACAATAAGGAACAGGACACAGTCTCTGTCCTTGTGGAGCCTTTTGTTTTGTGAGAGAGACACACTTGTCAGTGGATATACTTTAAAATGCTCTAAGCCTATATATTATCACTAATGTGCTCTGAGAATCAAAGGATGGAGTAAGTAACAATGGTGTGATGAGCTGCATCAGAGAGATCACATCTTACAAACTTGGGAAAAATAAGTAGGCCATCAATCGGTGGAAAAGGGGGAAGGCGTGGAATGGGAGAAGAAGGGTGTTTCTGGATGAGGACCCAGCAGTTGCAAAGGGGCAGAAACATGCAAGTGCCCTGGGTGTGGCTGGGCTGCAGTGTGGTGGGCATACAACTGGGCAGCGTGAATAAGTTTGAAGAGTTAGGTTCTGACCGAATTGTGTAGAAATAAACGTGTCTGCTTAGAGAATATGAATTTTATCATCTAGTGATAGTGAGCCGGCAGGGATTTTGAAGGAAAAATGAAAATAAACAATTTTTATTTTTGTTTCTGAAGAAAACTATGGCATCAGTGTGGAAGATAAATTGGAAGATAAAGAGTCTTCAAAGGCAATTAGGAGGCTATTGAAAAAAGGTGGTGGGAAAATGTGGCAGTAGTGATGGAGACGAGGCGCAGACTTTAGTCTATATTTCTGAAATAAAAATTTACAGAGTTGGAGAGTAATTGGTATGGAAGGAGAAGGAGAAGTAAGTGAAGTTTCTGGCCAGAATACAGGTTTTGCTGGAGTTTAGACCTCATTTGCAGATATGTCCTCGATATGTAGGACAGTGTCTAGCACATAGCAAATGGTCAATAAATATTTCGTAAGTGAACGGGGTAAATAGCGATGTCATGAACTGGATGATGAGGTTATTTTTGGGTGCCTGTGGAGCATTTAAGTGGAAATGTTTACTGTGCTAATCTAGTGCTGAAGGAAAAGAATAAGACTGAGATTATAAGCAGAAGCCATAGAGAGAGAAGTTGAAGCATAGTTAAGGTGTTCCAGGGAGAGCATGCCAAGTGAGGAGAGAACTAACAGTGGACTCTGGAACCCACCAGACCTTACAAAGCTGGCAGAGAAGGCTTCCTGAGATGAAGCTTGAGATGCAAGGGCCAGCAAGGACTAGATCTCGGAGAGAGTGACATGCTGGAAAGGTTAGAAGAAACTGGTCGGTTTATAGTGTCAACTCTGTGGCGAGATCAGATTGGATGAGACCTAAAACAGGTCATTGGATTTCTTAATTGGGGGGGTCTTTGTTTGCTAGAGTACAGTTATAGAGACAGGAGTCATGCTGTAATGGGTTTGGCACTGAACAGAAAGTGAAAAATTAGAGACAGTAAGTGTAGACTTCTATGTCCAAAAGTTTAGGAAAAAAGCAAAGGAGATGGAAAGAATAGTGATCAGTGTAGAAGCAGAACTCTCTGGTTTAGAAATGACAGAAACCCACCCAACCTAGTTTAAGGGTGTAAAAAGTTTGGATCAATATACTGGCTTATATAACCAAAATGTGGGTAGGGCCAGGGATGCAGCTGGCCTAAGAACTGACCGGACTGGAACTCCGGCAGAGTAACCTTTCGGTCTCTTAGCCCAGCTCCTCTCTGTCTGTCAGTTTAATTCTCTTAGCAAGCTTCTCTATGAAGACTAGGCTACCGGCAACTTCAGCCTCCCAGTCCTATAGTTTTACTATTAAAGAGGAAAAAAACCCTTACCCTTGCAACTCCAGTTTGGAAATTTCAGAGAAGAGTTTTGATTGGTCTCATCTGGGTCATATGCCTGCCCATTGGATTAGTCACTGTAGTCAGAGCCTTTCTTGATTGTCAGCTAGGCTTGCTCATGTGTAAGAGGGTGGCAGCTCCCAGCTGATGTGAAGAAGGGTCGGGAGGTGGAGAAACTCCTTTAGAAAAAGTAGGACATGTCAAACAGGGTCACTGAGGAAATAGCTGTGACCAGGGCACTTACTCTAAATATTCTCTATTATAAAAAATTAAAACAAAAACAAAAACAAAAACAAAAATATAAACAAACAAACAAAAAAAACCAGGTTGAGTGGTGAGTAGGAGAGGGGAATCACATTTCTCCTTAAAAAAACTGAGGTTTATTTACATGGAGTGTGGTCTCAGGAGGAGATTATGAGTCTGAATATGCTCACAAACCATCGCAAATAAATCTACAAAACCAGTGTTAAATTACGATTCCATGCGAATTCAGCCTGAAGATTAGTCTCCTAGCTTCAGCATGTGCTGATGAAGGGGAGAAACCTAGTGGAGAGGATAAGATTTAAAATACAGGAGAGGGGAGAAGGGACACACTAATAATGAAAGAGGTTCTGAAAAATGGCGTAATGGAATGCATTTGTTTTTGAAGAGGAGTCGTCTTGCTTCCAAGGAAGAATCAAATGACGTGAAGTATAATTATATAGATATTGATTGCTAAGGGGTGGCAGATGTGTCTAGAATGGGCGGAGCGGAGGAGAAAATACTTCACATGGTCTTTATCTGCCTTGTGAAACACGTGGCACGGACTGGTTTAAACAAAAGGGGTGGTGTGGGGTGGGGGCAGAACTTTGAGGAGAGTAGTCAAAGTATGACATTTCCATGATGGAGGGTGTGAATAAAAGCAGCGTATGGGTAAAGGATTATTGAATAGTAGACCTTTGAAGATAAACCTGAATCCCTTAGGAGAAAAGGAAGAGTAACCAAATCATGAGAGCGAAAGGTTTTTTTGCATGTTTCTCTTATGCCGGGCACCATGCCTTGTACTTTACTTGTACTGCCTCATTTAATCACCTATGAGGGGCACAGTATCATCCTCATTCCACTTTTACAAGTGAAGAGACTAAGACAGAGAAAGAGAGAGTCTTGCTCAAGCTTATGCACGTAGAAAGTGGCAGAGGTGGGATTCGTTTTAGACCTGTCTGACTTCAGAGTCAGATCTCTTACCTTTACAGAATACTCTTCTCTCGGCTGTTTTCTCACTACATGGCCGGGCGGGCTGTCCACGGGTCAGGCAAGGCTCAGAGCCCAAGTTACATTCTGACGGCTTCTCCTGGGCTGAGTTGTACAAAAAGCATTTGCATTCCAGCGCTGACCTGGCTAGCACTGTGGCCTCGGGCAAGACACTTGGCTTTTAGAAACCTTAGTGAGTACATCAGGTGATAAGCAGCAGAGATGAACCAATTGATTAGAGCCAGAAGGTGTAGTCGAAGGTGCGTGGAACTTAGAGGAAGAGAAACCAAATTGCGAATGGATCTTCTACTTTTCAGCTAGTTTAGGGCAAGTGACTTAAACTCTGTGCAGTACCACCCCCATACCCCTGGCTTCTATTTTGCTTCCTGAGGTTTAAATTATTTGTGGTCCAAAGATATTATATGGAAAATCCCGGAAATAAACAATTCATAAGTTTTAAACTGCACACCATTCTGAACAGGGTGATAAAATTTCTGCGAATCACTCTCTGTCTAGAGTCTCCACGATGCATACGCCCCCCACCTGTGAGTCACTTGGTAGCCCTCTCAGTTAGCAGGTTGACTCTAACCATACTGCAATGCTTATTCAAGCCACCCTTATTTTACTTAATAGTGACCCCAAAGCGCAAGAGTAGTGATGCTGGCAATTAGGATATGTCAGAGACGCCATAAAGTACTACCTGTAAGTGTAAAGGGGAAAGTTCTTGACTTGATAAGGAAAGAAAAAAACAAACAACAAAAAAAAAAACGTGTGCTGAGGTTGTGAAGATCTATGGTAAAAACCAATCTTCTACCCATGAAATTGCCTAATTTATAAATTAAACTTTATCACGGGTATGTATACACATCACGTTCCATTTAATGAGAAGTGCATCATTAAGCAGTTTTGTCATTGTGCCAACACCATAGAATGCACGTTACTACGCACCTAGGCTACATGGTATGCCAGCGTCGTACATAAGGTCTGTCGTTGACTGTGTTATGCGTTGTGTAACTGTATAGAAAAAAACGTAATAAATATAGGGTTTGGTACTATCTGTGGTTTCAGGCATCCACTGGAGATCTTGGAATATACCTCCTGCAGATAAGGGGGGACAACTGTATACACCTTTTTGTCTTCTCACTTTTGAATTTGGAGCTGGAAATTTGCTCCCGTTAGAAATGTGATGAACATGAGGGATACTTTAAGTAAAGCATTAGGAGAGTGCCTGGCTTACAGTGGGTGCTCACGTCTTAGTTCTTACATTATTGCCTTATCGTTACTAGGGAGGGAGAGAGCCAGCCTGCCATTTGTCTCTCCTAAGACAAGCTAGTGTATTTGTGCATTCCTACGTTCTCTCCTAGTCAAGTGTAGACCAGTATCCCCAACTGGGGTATTTTTTACCCCCACCCTTGGGACATTTGGTTATGGCTAAAGCATTTTTGTTTATCACAGCTGGTGGGGTACCACTGGAATCTAGTGCGTAGAGGTCGGGGATGCTACTAGACAAACTACAGTGCATGGGGTGGTTCCTAACAACAAAGAATTGTCTGGTCAAAGTGCCAATGTTGAGAAACCCTGCTAAAGAAGAAAACACTGCTGAATTGAGGCCGGTAGGTAGAAACCACGAGGGGAAAGGGGATGTAGAGGATGTTTTCTCTTTTTAGATGTGTGACCTAGGTGCATCTAGTAGAGCTTGAAAAAGGCTCTGTCAGCGATGCATAAACAGACTAGGTCGACTGACTGGCAGAGCAAATGGCCTCCGGAATGTTGCTGTCTTCCCCTTTCACATCTGAGGATAGTGGCTTGTGTCTGAAATCTTGCTGCCACTTATCCTTGTTGTTAGGGAACATTGCCTGAGGACTTTTTGTGCTCGACATTGCCAGGCATGTTATCAAGACTGTGACCACCTTTTCTAAACTAAAAATTAGGTTACCTGATGAGTCAAGTCTGAGCGTTAAGTCCAGTCAACTAACATTGTTACTTAGGATGTATTAATCAACAATAATAGTAACATATATAAGGTATGAATATAAAATAACAAGACTATTTTCTATATGAAACATACAGTTACACATGACCATAATTTATGTATCCAGCCAGATACAGCTTGTTGGGGGCAGAGTCCTTGGCTGTTTTTTTCACTTCTTGGCAAATGTATTAAAGAACCCCTTGCTTCCCCACCCACACATGTTGAAGTTTGAGTGAAGATTTTCATTCTTTTTTTTTTTTTTTGCAAGTGTAAAACGTATACAAAGAGCCGAGTTTTCAGATTAACTGGCTCTCAGAAGAAAGAGGGAAAGTGATATATGTAGTTGACATTATTACATCGTCACTAACATCGATGATAGGTCTTGGAAACTGCATCTTTAAGCAAAACAACAAATAATGAAGCCAATTTTATAACAGGCTAATTGATATAAAGAGGAATTGAGCTCTCGTGGCATATTTTTGGTCACAAAAACATCACCAGCTTCTAAATAAAGACCCACAATACTTACAACATTAAACATTGAAATAAATGTTGCTATACCATACATTTAAGAAAGATGAATGAAAACAAATAAGGTTTTTCTTTTCCAATCCGCTTGTTCCAGTTCATGTTTGCGAGTGGCCAGAACCTCTCCCAGCAGCTCAGAGTGCAGGTGGGACCCACCTGGACAGGACGTCCTTCCGTGGCAAAGCCACTTACACCCTCACCCGCACTCACCATGACAATTTAGACACACACGCCAGGTCACCTTACAGGGAACATCTTTGAGATGTGGGAGGAAGCCGGAGTCCCTGGAGAAAAGCCACGTACACATGCGGAGAACGTGCAAAGTCCACATGTGCCGTGGCCCCTGCTGGGAATTGATTATTTTTTTCATCAATGTTCTAGCAAAAGGTCGTTATTTGAGGACCTGCTGTACATGATAGTTGGCAATTCTGATTAGGTACATTTTGGGCCAGTTGTGATAAACAGAAATTTCCGCCTTTGATGAAAATGAAATCTGAAAAACAACTCCTTCCTAACGGACTGTTCCTGGTCTGAGAGATAAGCCATGAATAAATCAGAGGGCTTCCCCAAAAGTGTGTGTGTGTGTGTCTTGTGTTTTGTCTCTATCTTGAGATGAGACACAAACACTTTGGGAAGGCCCTCTGATTCATTCGTGGTTTATCTATCTGAGTGAAAGTCTTCAGAAATGTAAATCTCTTGGGTCAATGAATGACTGTGCTCCCTGGCAGTTAGGCTAAGTTCTACTACTTTTACATCGTAGGCATTCAATATATAATTGTTGAAGCAATAGAAGGGGAAGACATGAAATAATGCATATAAGGTGGTTATCAGAGTGCCTGGCTCATGATAATTGCTAAATAAAAGAGAGCTGCTTGGATTTGTAAATGGTGAGATGCTATGGATTCTGAAGACACTACAGAGAAGTATCCTAGGGGTTCCTGCAAATGTCTTTGTCCTCTTGGTAAAAGGGACAAACATCGATGAAAGTGCCTTTATTATCACACTAAACACTAATAGGATGCCAAAATTGTGGCATTAAATTACAGGAATGAGGACAAAGGCTTATGTCAAGGCTGGCTGAATAGAAAGATCATGTTTCTAGCAGAATAACGGAGCCAACATACCAACCCTGTACTGTTTACTTTCTGGCTTGTGGTTATGAGAAGGAAAAGAAACCCACCCTATTTAGATAAGCCACTGCATGTTGGATATGTCATGATGAGCAGCCGGAGCCAATTCTTGTGATATAGTCCACATTAGACTCAGTAGGAACATCTGCACCCCTAGAACTCACCACCAATGGGGTGACATCTTGGATGGAAGAGCAGACTTTCCCCTATGTGTCCTTTACACTTGCCTTCAATTTTATTTTTTGGCAAGTTTCAAGTTACATTTTTATTGACATTATACACAAGATTATCATTTTTGTGTTTCCTTCTATTTATCATCTCATATTCCTCATGCCTGTTCATGAATATAACACTGATGAAGAGAAAGGCGACGTCACACCCAAGTCTCAGGGCCCACTCATCTCAGGTGTTTTAGCCCCTGAATTCACTGCTGGACCTACCCTGTAGGCACTGAGGGTGCCAGCAGGAAACGTCAGCTCTACCTATAATCACAGAAGTGACGTAGCCCAAGGGTTCCCTGGGGGATCATCAAAGGCTTGTTGAGGGAGGTGGGTTTGTGAGATGCTGGAAGATCAGGATCCATTCTCTTTCTTCTCTTTCTTCCACCGGGACTTCTCCATTTCTATCTGTATGTTATAATGTACAGGAGAAAAAGGGTTCTATGGCTAGATACCCCTGACTTACAGACCAGTAATATGAAGATTGTAGAGGTTATCCTAACACGTACTTGTCAAGCGTACACTATACACATAACGTCACCGAAGGCAGGTCTGCACAATGCACACATCTAGAGGAGGCACTTCCCATACACTGCAGTGTGACTGTCACCCTGGAGTTGCGCAGTGAGGCAGCCTCGCTACAGGTGCCACACAGATTTTGAGTGAGACAGTGTTCTTATCTTAGGCACTTATATAGTGTGTAAGGAAAGAACGGGGAAGATTTCAAAGGCACACGATCGTTGTATGAGGCAGGTGAGATAAATATAAGAGGCATCAACCCGGTATTATGAAAATTTAAAGAGATAAAAGATGTGAAAAGAAGTGAGGTATCAGAAATAACGTTGTACAGAGAACAGCATTTAATACGGGCGGGCCTTGAACAAAAGCTAGACCCATGCGTGGCTCAGTGTAGACTGGTAAAGCCAAAATAAACCTTCACTGAGTATAGGCGATAGGTGAGTCCATAGCTCCTGCTTCATTTAAGCCTCATGAGAAGCAAGGCATTTCCCCTGCTTTACAGACAAGAACACTTTAAGAAAGAGACTGAAGAATTTGCCCATGGCCCTGTGGACAGTAGCTGGGGTACACAGGATTCAAAGTCAGAACCATTTGCTGTCAGAGCCATGGGAATGTGAGACTCAGGTCAGGAGCCCACTCCAGAATGGAAGCAGGATTCAGCAAACACAGACGGGACGTCATTTCTTGTAGGATTCACTTACGATCTCTAAATAGGAGATTCATAAGAAACAGAGCCGGTGTAAACGCCAGGGAGCAAGGAATCCTAGAAAACAACTTAAAAAAAAAAAAGTTGTGGTGAAATGTACATAACACAATTTACCATCCTAATTTTAAAATGTGCAATTCACTGGCATCAAGTATAGTCACAATGTTGTGTAACCATCACCTCTTTCTAGTTCCAGAGCTTCCACCATCACCTGAAAGGAAACACTGAACTTTTTCAGCTGCCACTTGCCATCACCCAGGCCCCTTTCCTCAGTCCCTGACACCCCGAATCTGCTGTCTCTTTGGATTTGCCTACTCTGGATCTTCCGTATAAATGCAATCAGACGATATGTGGCCCCTGTGTCTGCTTTCCTTCACTTAGCATAGTGTTTTCAAGGTTGGAAAACGTCTCTAAGGGAATCTTCTTGCGGCTTCCACCAGCAATTTCATCCTGTGTGGCGGTGGCGGTGGGTCCTCCCTGGATGTCACTGCTTGCAGAACAGCGGCCTCTGGTGGGCTCCAGCAGAAGGCCGCCTGCCTAACTGCAGACGAGCATTTGGCAGTCACCTCTATGCGTGAGGAAGTGAAGGTAAGAGTCTTACTAAAATAAAAAAAAGTCAGGGAATTTTTAAAATCAAACTCAGAAGCTTCACTAAAACAGGACTGCAGGGGGAAAATATCTGTCAAACTGCTGTTAGTCGTCGTTGGTCATCCTGCTCTGTATGATAAGGGATCTGTAGGGTCTAGATAAGTAGACAGGTCTCTTTTCATTGCTTGTGATTATTCCAGCAGGATTTGATGTCCTTGCAGGTTAGCTCCAAGAAATAGCAAGTGCATTTGGAGAAATCCGTACTCAGAGTTACGTTCAATGCCATAAACTAAACCTAAACACAGTTGTGCTACTATTTTGGTTATTAGTAGCAATCAAGTGTTTTAGCCCTAAAAATTGCCCCAGTCAAAATTCAAGCCTATGGCAAACAAGATCATAAAAAAGATGCAGATTCTTATGTTAACGTGGCTATATTGGACCTTGAACTCTCCCAGAGAGACAGGCTGGGTTGTTAAATAGACCTTTGGTCAGATATTTGTTCCCATTACTTGGCTCCTCTGCTACTTCAGCTCTAGCACTTTCTTTGGCACGTTTTCTTCTCCTGACATAAAATGGTCCCAAGGCAACAGGAAAGAAGCATCTAAAAGATTTTATAGACAGAAGATGGGAAACTAATACTCACTAATCCAAATAAGAGCCTCCTTGTATGTGATACCATGGCTCCATGAACTTCTTTTTCTTCTTCTTCTTCTTTTCTTTTCTTTTTTTTTAACAATTAGTGCATTAGTGATTACTTAGTTATTTTTTATGTCTGTTCTTGCATGAAGAGAGTTTTATCTATATTTATCTATCTCTATTTGTCTATGTATATTTGTATGTATGCATGAATGTATGTATGTATGTATGTATGTATGTATCTATCATCTATCTATCTATCTATCTATCTATCTATCTATCTATCTATCTATCTATCTATGTTTCCCAAAACCTAGAAGAGGGCTGAGCACATAATAGGTAAATACTTTTAGATTAATTGTGTAAATGAAAAGTGTTCTGAGGACGTAGTTCCTAGTTCTGACCTGGTGGCTATGTTTTGACCTCTCTCACTGAGTTGTTGTGTGAATCAGAAGAGATGGTGTGCTCTAAAATAGTACTTTTAAATAGTAAATTTTCATAACGGGACTTATTAATGCTGGGGGGTAATTATTACCCTTTTGTAGTCTTTGGTTTAGTTTAATTTTAATTGAGTGCCTATTATGTACAAGATTGTGAACATTGTCCAGGAGTCCCAAAAAAGTTAGGAACAGTCTCTGTTCTAAAAGAGATTTATAAGATTTGGTAAAAGGAGAAGAGAATAAAACTAGTAGGAATATAAGCACATCAGGTGAGCTATTCAAACGACTTAACTATTGGTGTGACATAGGCAACTAACACTGAGAACAGAAGTCGGCCGATAGGGCTGAATATCCATCCTAAGTAGAGCTAAAATGAACTTGGTAGTTGTCCTCACCAGTGAAAAGAGAATAAGGAGCACAGTGACAGTGCTATTCAAACTTTTCCACCAATGTACCCATAAGAGCAAATAAGAGTTAAAAGAATGTCCATTGATTTGGGCCTGTGTGGCCCCAAACGGTCTGCTGTTGTTTTGAAATTACTTTGAAGTCCTGGTTTTTGTCCTAAACATCGTGTGTATTTTGCATTCTGGCCCATAATGTACCCCATTACCTGTCTTATAATATAAAATTACTCAAAAGCTGAACATAACTGACGTTCGGGCAGCCTCGCTGAACATCCTCGGGTGTCCTTTCACGTGCTTCCTTGCACTGCAGAGGATGTACCCCAGTGGAGACGCTGGACGCCCATGTGAGGAGCCTGGAGCAAACTCTTGAGTCAGAAGTAGACTTTCTTTCCGAAGGATTAATTTCTCTTTTGGGTCCGCATGCTCTGTGTGTGAAGGGCAGCACATCTTCTTCAGTTTATTTGATTTATTCCAAACCTAGAAGACTTAGAATTAATTCTATCATTCACTAGGGAGTTTGGGGATAAAACTGTCAGTTTTCCTGTTTCTAGACTAAATTTTCTATGGCAAATACGTATTAAATACCTTATACATACACACTGGGCTGTAGTAAAATCAAAACAACTTCATTGTGCATTAACGCTTCAATAACCTTGTTCCCCCCCATGGATGAAGAAATTGAGGCCCAAAGCTGCTGCCCTTTGTTAAGTCCTCCCAGCTGGTGGGTGGCAGACCCAGAACATTGGCTGATCCAAAGGACTGGAATTTAAATCCAGTGCTTTCCCCACCAAACACTTACTTCTCTTCAAACCCAAATCGAGAATATAAACCTTGATTTAAAAGTTGTTCTGAAACAAAAAGATAGGGCTGTGAACATTGCCCAGGAGTCCCAGAAAAGTTATTAACCTTATTAAACCTATTAAGAGCCCTATTAACCACGACTTGTCAATAACAATGTCTGCATAAGCCTCCTAAATGACCAGGGAAGAATCTTAAGAGCAAGTAGGGTGAGAGGTTTGATTGGCACTCCACCTTCCCCACCCCGCCCATTCCCTGAGGTCTCACAGTCACCTGGGGTCATCTTTCCTTCCTCCTCCTTATTAGCGCCTTATGTCCACCCCGTTGCCAGTACTGAACCATTAACAGCCGTTGAATACTGAAAGAATTAATATCAAGGTTTTAGTTAGTATTAATTTTAGTGTTTTTCTTCCTTGCCTACACTTCCTGACCGACTGCCTCCTCTGTCTAAGGCAGACTACAGGTGGCGGGCGGTGGAGTGGGGGGATTAGGATTTCATTGCAAAAATTGTAAAAGTAAGAGAAGAGTTTCTTTTCAGTGCTTTTGACTTCTAAACTGAGTTCTTGAGAATTAAAAAAGAAAGCCCCAAGGGCAGGTAGGATTTACAGTATATATGCAGTAATAAAAATGAGAAGAGAGCTAAAGGAGAGAGTTTATGGAAATAGATCACAGGGATTAGTGCGGGTCACCTGGGAGGCTCTGTTTGGGAAGTGTGTGGAAAGCTTGGGAGGTGGCAAACGCCAAGGAGCCCCTGGGACCTGACCCCTAACCTGCCATGCACCCAGCCAGCGATATTCCTCACAGCGCCTGGAGGAGGGTGGTCTGTGCAGGCACTTCGCCTCCTCAGGGTTTATCCCATGGGATTCCTTTCCTAATTACCCTGGGTGTTAACCCCCAACAGTACACAAGCAGATGGGGTGGGAGAGTCTTAACCAGCAGGGCAGCAGTGGTGTGGAAGAGAGAGCCCCAATGTGTGGCCTAGGCTGAGACTCTCACTACACACACCTCAGGGACTGGTATCTGCAGAGCACCTCTTCACAACACCATCATGTAAAGTGGATGAGAAAGTGAACTTGACTCCTTTCTCCCAGCATGGTTTGCATAGCTTGGAGATTTTAGAGGTATTAGCCTTCCTCTGAACAGCCCTGAGGTCCAGCTGCCTAAAATGTGGTGAGAAAGAACAGGGGGACAACTAGGAGGGTGGGAAGGACCATGAAGGAGAGGATTTTGTTTAGGCGATCACGGTAGGGAAAATGTTCATTAGTATGGACCACCTTGAAGAAAAGGGAGAAAATCTGGAGTTTTAAAGAGTCAAGTAAACAGGAGACCTGAGGACAGGTGGACAGCAAGCGAGTCTTGTCCAGCCATGAGGAGTCTGTGCGAGGGCAGGCTGGTCCTTTGTGCTTTGCCCTTAGAACACAGTGGTGTGGAGGGGGATTTCGTGACTGTAGCTGCTTTCTGGGAACACAGAGCTCAGATAAAGTTCAACGCTGTCAAGGGAAAACTAAAGCAAAGATATACATGCTGCTATTTCCCACATCTACAGTTAAAGGCTTCTTCTCACATGGCTGGCATCTTATCTTGTTCCCAGCTAGTTGTCAACTTATTCTTAATAAAGTGTGAAACATTAAGGTTTTGATCTGCATAAAAATGCCATTTGTGAGGTTATGTTTGGATTATGTTGTGACTTTAAGTCTATAAAACTAAGCTTCTGACAGATGACAGGTCTCCTGGACTATGACATGGAAATCTCTGCCACGAGGGGAAGAAACTTGCATTTCTTCTCACACTCAGGTCTCCTTTGATAGGATTCCTGTGATCGTAGTCCCCTCCCCCAGCTTCTTCTGAGTCAGAGTTTCTTAACCTCTTACTAATAAGGGCTGGTTAATTCCTCATTGTGGGTGCCCACCTGTGCACTGTAGTATGTTTAGCAGCATCTTTTGCCTCTAGCCTCTATCTGCCACAGGCATCTATCTCCAACCCATCTTCCCCTTTGCAGTTGTGACAGTCCACAGTGTCTGCAGACATTGCTGAATGTCCACCGGGGAGCAGATTGTCCCCAACTGAGAACCACTGATTTAAGAGTTTATGTTTTAGATACAGGAAATGTCAGGATTTGAATAGAAATGGAGAACATAGGCCCTACTTAGAAAAAAAAATTTAATAAAAGAATTCGGTAGCTAAGGTAGCAACGTGAAACAGCACTGGAGGCCAGGGAAGTGAACAGAAAAGCACAGCATCACTCGTACCATGTATTAAAGCTCCCAGAGCAAGAGTGAGGGAGGGACCGGTGCCTGTGAGCGAAAACCAGAGGGTTCCAAGTGGACAAAATAAGAAAAAGAGTGTTTGAGAGACTAAAAATCCACCCACAAGCATGGGGTAGAGTTGCCGAATTCTTATTCTGTTATTGTTATATTTAATTATTTCATATGAAGAAGTGTTTTGTGACTTCATTAAACTTATATTAATTAACAATACTTTACGATTTAAGGGACACATTTTCCACTATGCTGTTTACTTTTTTTTTTTTTTGAAGATCTAGTTGGCTTTATTACAAGCTATTCATGAATTGGATGTCATCCCATCTAGTAAGTACAAGGACCTCTGTTTATTTTTTAATATTCTAAACTAAGAGAACTTAATTACTTGGCATGAGACTCAGTTGCGTCATCTTGTGTTTCAAACTTCAAACCAAAGACAAAAGGATCGTGAGAAAGTTCTTTGGGAGCCTAACGGGCAGTTTTATTCCTTTTACAGACAAGAAACCAAAAAAGCAAAGAACAAACAAACAAAAACATGGCAAGATGGTATCGATAACAGCTTAACATGTGACTCTTCTCAATTGCATTTCTGCCTTATCAGTATTTTCACTAGTTTTAATTCTCTTAAAGACAGGGGCCATATCTCAGTTGCCTTTGTATCCTTAACTCTCCTTAGGATGCAGTAGATGCTTAATAAATACCCACTGAATAAATGGATGAATATATATCACTTGCAGCTCAAAGAAATGGGTCCTGCATGTAGAATTTCATGCACAGACAGGCATGTTGTGGTGGGTAATGAGGACAAGAAAAAAACATCAGAGCATTTAAGTAGTTTCTATGCCCACTGGGAAGTGATCCTTAGAGAACAGACCTATGCGGTAAGGCGGGCCCAACGTTTCCACGTGGTCATTACCTCTACAGGGAGCATTAACGAGGACCGCGCCTGTTTTCCTAGGCACCCTCACCTCCCAGCCACAGCGCCGGTGCATGCAGAGGACTTCCTCCCGGCTCTGCAGCCCAAACCTCAGAATCCTGCACTTGTGCATAAATGTAGCCAAATTCACTGGTAGGAACTAGAGAGTTTAAGTTTTCTTAGATGTTGCTCGGTCCTGACTTTTCATGTCAAAATGAAGATGTAGAAGTATCCATTCTAGACATTCTCCTGTATTTCACAACGTGTGGAGTGCCAAGAGATTCACAGCTTGAGAATGCAATGCACAGATTTTAAAAATCTTGTGGAGATGTGCCAGAATGGAATAAAAAGAGTCAGTGACATTCCTCTGCTTTGAAGTATTTATATTGTGGATTTGTGAAATAATAGTTTTCATTCTGTTTTCTCCATTCATTTCTTCTACGAATATGTACTAAGTGAGTATTCTGAGTAGAGAATTGTGCTCAGAGTCTTCTTAAAGATCTAAAAGTGAGAAGAGCAGAGTCGCTTTCCCCCAAGTGTTTAACCCAGTTGGGATGACTTGGAGGAGACAAGGCACACTCCTTTTCTATTTATTAAAAAAAGTAATAAAAGAAAAGAGTATAAGACTTATGTAAATATGCAACCGGTGCAACTTTATAAGTCCCTGACTACATTCTACATTGAATATGCTTATTCAGTGTGATGAAGTGAGACTTGAGTAGAGTAAATCTTTGTTGTTCACCCTGTTCTTCATCCTTTTGTTAATTTGTTGTTGGAAAAAAAGAGTCCTGGTGGGTGTGCCTTTAAATGTACTAGATAAGTGCTCTATGCTCTTAACAATTATCATTTTATTGAGGTAGGAAGGCGGAAGAAATGCTTTGTCTCTTTTTAAAGGAGAGATTTTTGACTATGGTTTCACATAACCAACAAGTAACTATTGGAAACATCCAGAGGTATTTGGTTGAGGGGAGAAAGGGGTTGGAGAAAGAGAGAGGGAGAGAGGGAGCGAGAGAGGAAGAGAGATATTCTGAGTGAAAACTGATAGAGCTTTGTGGGGAAGAAACACTCCCTCGTATATAATTAAATTACAGGTATACCTTGCTTTATTGAATCTCACTTTATTGCACTTCACAGATGTTGTGTATTTTACAAATTGAGTTCAAGAGCATCTACAAAAAAAAAAAAAGATAATGTACTTACTTGATTGCAGTGGTCTGGAACTGAACCTGCAATACCTCTAAGGTCTGCTTGTACGTGGTAGTATAGGCTGGATCAACACGTGATGTAACAGTATTTTGAAGGAGGGGGGCAGGTGTGGCTATTCTTTTATAGGGAGGAAACTAAAGTTTGGAGATCATATTTGACTTGTCCAAGGTGCCCATAGGATAAGTAGAGTAGTCAAGATTTGGAAATTTGATGTTTTTCCACATTCTACCAGGGTCTATCTTATAGTCAGAAGTAAACAGACAATGCAGAAGAGGGAGAAATGCTCTTCTTTGTCATTCCTTATACATTTGCCCATTCTTCCAGCAGGTACTTATTGTGTGTCTAATACACAACACACATACACTCCACTTTGAGGATAGAGGTGAGACAAAGGGAATGAAAATTGTCCTTGCTCTAAAGGAAGCCTGGAAGTTTCTCCTAGAACCAGCCTCTTGCCCTCTGTATTGTCATTCCAATCACCTCATTCTTCATTCCATTAAGTGTCCATCCTTCTGAAGCTCTTGGTCTAAACCTAGATGTTTCCCTGATTTTCTTTCTGCATCAAAGTGATATTTCTCTATGTTTCTCTAGTTTTCTAACACAGGGAGTGCAGCTCTCCATGACTACATGCTTCAATTTCTTAAGAGTCTTCTGAGTAATGGCTCCTAACCCAGAGTACTTGGTGTGGAGCTCTAGAGCCATATTTTACGAACGTATTTAATAATCTTCCATTGCACTAAGAACATA
The DNA here is from genome assembly GCA_030015415.1 of Cynopterus sphinx. Lineage (NCBI taxonomy): Eukaryota > Metazoa > Chordata > Mammalia > Chiroptera > Pteropodidae > Cynopterus > Cynopterus sphinx. The sequence continues at coordinate 22,091,976 of CM057389.1, read as the reverse complement.
TGTCCTTTTTTACATATTCCATCTGTATTAAGATTCTCTAGAGAAATAGAACCTATGGGACATATATGTGCACATGTTATAAGAGATTTATTATGGGAATTGACTTACATGGTCATGGGGGATGAGAAGTCCCATGATCTGCCATCTGCAAGTTGAAGACCCAAAAGCTGGAGGTATAATTCAGTCCAAGTGCGAAGGCCTGAGAAACAGGACATCCCAGCTCAATACGAGAGAGCATTCACCCTTCTTCTGTTGCATTGGGTCCTCAATGGATTGGGTGATGTTCACCCACACTGGTGAGGGTGGATCTTTGTTACTGGGTGTACTGAGTAATGCTAATCCTTTTCAGAAACATGCTCACAGACACACCTGGAAATGATGTCTTACTAGCTTTCTGGGCATCTCTTAGACCAGTCAAGTTGGCACATTAAATGGTCTTATTCTAGGTCTAGCCAAGCCATGAAAGACTCTGTCCAGTGGCCTCTCTTTCTTTCTAAGGTCCTACTGCAGTGTAATGCCTCTAGACTAGACTCTGCCGTTCACCACACACACACACACACACACACACACACACACACACACACTATTCTTCTCTTGGAATCCTTCTTCAAAAATGAAAAAAAAAATGATATTACTAATACCATTTGCAAAGGACCATTTTGAAGATTAAATAATGGAACATGTAAAATGCTCTGTCGTGTGCAGAATAAGCTTTAATAAGTAAATAAATTGTCAATTCATTTTCATTCATACCCTAAAACTGCTCTGGGCAAAGTCCTCAGAATTCATATTTTTCTTTCATATAATATTATCTTTGTTACATTCCTTAGGTCTGTGTGTTTGTTTACTATTGCTGTAGTTTTTCTTCACAACAGATCATAAATTGTTTTAGATCAAGGACCATGTTTCTCTGTGTGTATATATACTTTTGGCACCTATTATAGTTTTATGGATACTACAGAATTAAATGAATGAATATCTGTTATGGCTGTGCATGCAGAAGAAACACTAATTTGGAATAAATGAATAAAGTAGAGCATGGAGACCAGTTACCTGTAGATTATTCTTTAGAGTGCAAAGCTACCTCTGAGGGCCTCTTTATAATCCATTGCTCCTTTCTCATCTACTATTCTTAAGTCCTTCTCCTTCAATCCCCATATCCAGTCAATCATTACATTTTATCAGTTCCACTTTCCTTTTCAATCTTGAATGTATAATTCCACAAGTTTAGGTCACCATCATTTCTAAATCTGATACACACTCTGCAGAGCAGCCTAGGTGGATCTTTCTAAAATACAGTGATGATTATATCACTCTCTTGCTTAAAGTCCTTATTGTCTCCTGGGAGAAAGTCCCAGTTGTTCAACATGGCTGCCTTAGTCTGGGTTCTCCAGAGAACAGAGCCTTAGCCATGGAGGTGGGTGAAGATGGTTTATTTAGAAAATGTCCCCGAGGGGAGAGTGAGGAAACCAGCAGAGTGAGGTTGAGAAAAAAAAAAGCCAAAACTGGGTTTATTATTTAGCTGCTTCCTGTGGTGGGCAACTGGGGCTTGATCTCCTGGGGACCACCTGAGGGTCCATGTAGTCTTTTTCTCAGAAATGTCCCACATGAGTGGCATTTAGTATGTATCTACCAACTCTGTTTCCAATGACTGGAAGGCTGTGCCTGGAGGTGGCTGCCTGCTCCACCCACAATGTCCAGCTGCTCCTCAGCTCAGAGAAAGCCTCGAGGTAGAAGACTTACTCAGCAGGGCAGACAGCTCAGGCTCTAGCCATGCCGATTTTCCTGGACTCCCCTGGGCATAGCATGGGTTCTCTTGCTTTTGCTCGTTGTATATCTGGTCCCTCTGCCTGGAATGCTTTATTTCTTGACGACTTCTGCTTTCTTTTAATTTTTAGGTCAGATATTGCCTCCTCTAGAAACTCTTCTCAGACTTGTCCCCACTTCCTGCCATGTACCCATAAGGAGTTAGTTGCTCCTCCTGTGTGTTCCCATGACACATCCTTGTTCATTACACGTATCACTCTACATTGTCCTCAGGGTCTCCTTGAAGACAAACAGTTACTTGAGGGCAGGGGCTGTGTCTTTTCTACCCTTACATTCACATATCCTAGCAAAGTGGCTGGAGCACAGTAGATGCTTAATAAATATTTATAGATTGAAGAATAAATGAATCAGGATATAGTCCTATCTTCTAATACATTAGTACTTTTTAGTAGAAGCAACTCAAAACTCAACCCAAAGTGGCTTACACAAAAAAGATAATTCAGTAGCTTATTTAACTGAAAAATCCAGGGGCAGGGCTAGCTTAGTCAGGACTCAGACATTGTCCTGGGTGGAGCATGGCTGTTTATCAGGGGGTGGGTAAATGGGAGACGGGTGGGATCAAGGAGCCATATCTTAGGCTGGGTTCCCAAAAAGCAAAAGCTGAGACAGGGATTCTTGTGTAAATAATTTATGGAAGAAGGGGACTGATGAAAGCAGGATAGCTCCTACAGAGAGCTCCTGAGCGTGAATGTACCACAAAATTGGTTCCACCTTAGGGCAAGGTGGGTGGCCTTTGTATCTCAGTGTCAATTAATTAGCCGTTAGCTGTGGGCTGCCTCTGATAGGGGGTTGGGGGCTGGAGGGTGCTAAACTTCTATCAGGGTGACTCATGTTTGGTTACTCTCCTAAGAAACTCTCCTGAGAAAGGATGCTGAGCACTGTTAGCAGCTAGCAGATGGGGACATTGGCTTGGTTAAAGAGGTCTGGGCAATAGAGCCCAGTAAAAGTGAGATGATGACTCAGCTCTTCTGGGATTGTATGCATGAAGACTCATGGAAGGTGAATCTACAAAGGAAAATCTGGGGCTTGTTACCCAAATAAGGGGAGGCACGTTCTGGATGGTCAAAGGGCAACCTGGGCACTATGTCTTAGGAGTGACAGCCTTCCCTGTTGGTTAGAGATGGCATGGAACCTGGCCTTTCCAGCCTCCCACTATCAGCGTGGCCCTGAAAGGACATGCTGATAGCTTTTTAAAAAGGCTTGGAATGTATCTGGACACATTGGATAATTTTGTTCTGATAGTTCCCTGTATAGCCATTTTATTTGTTTAACCGCTTGAGTAGCTGAATATTCAATGTCAGTGGGCAGGGTAGGAAAAAAGTTTCCTACTGTGAAGGGGCAGCAAGGAGAAGAACACAAAAGCACAGTCTCTGACAGAAAATTCCCCACTTTCAGCCTTTTCTATTTTGGGGTAAGGAGAGATAAAGAAACATTTACTCCTAAAGCCTATATCAGTCTTAGGCCTTGTTGTGCTTCACTGCATCAGTTGGAGGATCTGGGAAGAAATCTTTAAAAACCAACCAGAATGCCTTTAGTTGAGAGAACTGTTAAGTTTCTATTTCACCCAGGAGCCTTAAAAAGTTTATAACATCCAACCTACCTGAAATTTGAAGAAGGCATGACACCTGGACTTTTTCTTTTCCATCCTTTAGTTTCCTTTACTTGGCTCTAGGTGGTGGACTTTAACATATCTAACAGATGGAACATTCACACCTCGAGTCATTTTCTTTCATTGTCCTTTAACTGCCTTCCAGCATCGTGGTACGTGTAAACAATCATGAATTTTAGTGGTTGCTTTGTTCAGATTTCAACTTGAACATGTCTGCTATAGTTTCTGAACTTGAGTTACTGTATTAAAGAGACAACTAAGAGAAGATCCACTTAACTGGGGTTCTGCTTGAATTTAATTATAAAAGATAATAAGCATAACTGTTTATTAGTGTAAGTAAATCCCTCTGCCATGGAAACATCTGTCGTGTGAAAGTACTAAGACTGTGGACTTTCCTGGCAAGTGTGGCGTACGATTCTACCTCAGTGATGAAATTTAATAAAACAGCCTGCAATTACATACAATAAAAAGTCCACTCGAAGCGTGAACTGGACTTTAAATAAATGCTGCTAGAAGTTGTTCCTTATTCACAAACATCAGTCCAAATTTAAATTGTAAACTGATGTGGTCTATTAAATTGTTCTTATCCAGTTATCATTATTTTTTGGTATGTTCTATCTCCCGTTTTCCATCACTCTTCAAATAGTTATTTAAAGGCCCCTTTCATACTGTAAGCATGATTATTGAGAGACTTTGGACTGTAGCCTGGTGAGTGGTATCATGAATGTCCACAAACATGGGACAGGCTAGAGTCATTCCTGGCTGCAGAGACTGTTGCCGGCACATCTCCCTCATGCCCCGGGCATGATAAAATGCTGGGTTTCTCAAAGTTCAGTTACCAACTGTCTCCACAATTTTTGCCACATTGGTGTTTTGCCTGTGCAATTTTTAATTTTAAAATTCTCCTTACATTAATGCATATATTTTAAATTTCCAAACTATTCTAGCCTCATATTCAGTAATAATGTTTGTATATCAGAGACTTGATGTGCCTTTTGTATGCCTTATTTCATTAGATCTGTGATACACATTTTTTCACATTGTAAATATATCGGAAGTCACAGAGTGTTGTGTAATGGATGCCAATGACCATCCTTGCACTTGTAGTTTTGCCTAGGCCGCCGTCAGGGCCTAGCTGTCTTGCCCGACACCTTCTGGTGAGAAGAAGGTAGCACCAGATAAAATGTTACAGGATGCCAAGCAGCGCTGATGAAAATTCCTGAAGTTAGTGGGGGAGCACCCTTGAGAAACACAGCTTCACCAGTGCCACCCCACAGCATAAATAATGATGTCGTGTGGCCAATCATGGACACTGCTGACTGTGAGTTTATAAGTGATTCAGAATTGAAAACTTGATTGCAAAGAAATTTAAGAAATATTTTAGCCAATCAAATTTGCTTATATGTTCTTTTTTCACACCTAAGTGTAATTTATCTTAAGATGTTTATGTCCAAAGAAGCCTAAAAGAGTTCTTTCAGTAAGAATAAAATAAAAATGTCAAGTGATAAGAAAACACTGGGTCATAGCCATGTTCTCTTTTTTCTTAGCTGCTGTATATTACAACTGAAAGTTTCTTAAATTTGATAGAATGTTGAATTACCTTTAATACACATTAAAATAAAAACAAAGCAATTTATTCATGTACAATCCAAAACCCTCTCAAGTACCTGCAGTAAGCAGTCCATGGGCTATGTTTGGGGCAGTGTTAGGATAGTGATTAAGTGGGGTCAGCTGTGGGTTGGAATCTGGCCTTACTTATTTGTAGTGTGATCTGGACAAGTTACTCACTCATTAAGTCTCACTTGCTTTATCTTTTAAGTGGGTACCTTGAGTGGATATCCTCAGAAGCAGATCCGGAGGTAAAAATGTGAGTGTAGATCATATTTGGGAGCCTACAAAGCAATGGTAGTGGGAAAGAGAGACAAGGAGGAAAAGGAAAGCAAGAGGTGTGTCTGTGAGTAGGACACCACTGTGGGTGGCTGAGACCGGATCCCACAGAGATCCTCTGACCCCGGCATGTATAAACATGGCTCGGAGCTAACCCATCCATAGGGGGAGAAAGCTATTTATCAAGTACTTATTTATCAAGTATTTAATACTTGATAAGTGTTTATCACGTACTGTTTTGTATTATTAAGGGTTACTCCCTGGGCTGTGAACTCTGTAGCAGTTCAGGCCTTCCCCATGCACCTGCAGCCTTCTCCCGAGGCAGAGAAGAGCTAGCGCTTATAGGATGAAGATGTTGACACAGTGATGATGATGAGAACTAAGGGGATGCAGGCCAGAGGGCATTAACACCGATTTCCTCTAGTGGGAAGACTACATTACCTCAGAGCACTGCTGTGATTATTAGATGTGATCAGACGTGGAAACACTTGCACGTAGTAAATTTTAACAAAAATTGGCTAATTATTATTACACATCATCCTTGCCTCGGATGGTTATCTGTCTCATGAATATGTGGGGCTGCAGTTCAATATTCTGTATCAACTCACATGATGTGAGGTTTGGCTTTTGTATGCCCTTAAACTACCTCTTGGTTAGTGTGTCTTCATTCCAACTGGCCGGTTGACAAAACTGTGAGGAATAAATTCTTCTCTTTGTATTTGAAGGTGATACTGCTGTCTCTCTATTATATGGCATTTTAGAGAATTGCCCTCTTTTTGGTATTTTTTTTTACTTGGTTCCTCTCTTGACAAATACTTTGCATGTAAATTGTTTTAAAAGTAACATTTCTCACCAATTATATAAGAATGACATGCTTATACAAAGAGCAAACAATTATTTCTAATCCTACCATTGAGATAATCACTGCTACCCTTTTCTATTTCTTTTTCTTCAGATCTTTATATATTTATTTATATGTTCATCCATCTCCTACCTAATACTGATACCTTCCCTTTCCTCTCCTGTACCCAAATTTTTGTGGGTATGAACACTCCCTACCATCACAACTACATACAGTAACCACATATTTTGGTAGAACAGACGCAGTCTACCTCCAAAAATGGGTCTTATTGGCCTAAGTCTTTCATAAAATGCCACTTCTTTGATAGAATTTTTGGTTCAAGGATGGGCATTAACCCAGGCCTAAGCAAATCAGTGTACAATATTCCTCTTGTTAGGAAGCAGTCATCATATATACCCATAAGGGCCCAATCAATTTAAGGGAAGGGCCTTTGTTTGATAATTGAGGGGAGACACCATCTTCCTTCTGCCAAACCGGAATGAGAAAGCCTTGATTATTGCTGACAGCTCTCCATGCTATAAAAATGAGAGTCCTGAGTCTTGCCTGTCATTGTGAATGAGAAAGTAGAGAGAATAAAAGAAGGAAAGGGTTGGGTCTATATTAACTAACAGCTAACCCTAGAAACTCCTGAAGGGTGGGTGTTGATAAATCATGTCTCTCCTGCATGTTTTCTTTCTTTGGGGAGATGCAAAAGATATTCCCTTGAAGTTCCTCATGAATAATAGGAGTTCATGGTGATAGATAATACAAATAATTATTTTTTCATAGACGTGGAGATGGTCTGTGGTAAGTGTCGACCATTTCAGGAAGCCATGTGGTCCTAACAAATACTTTTGGAAGATGCTTTCCATCTTTTCTCTGCTATAGTGAAGATGTATCAGCATGTCTTCTTTTCTCAGGGGTTGAGGAAGTGAAAGAGAGTCCTGACATCCTTTTTTTAAAAATAATTTTTGCTTTTCAATTACAGTTGACATGCAATATTACATTAGTTTCAGGTGTACAGCATCATGATGAGACATTTATATAACTTACGGAGTGATCTCTCTGATAAGTCTAGCATCCATCTGATATCATACATTTTTATTACAATTTTGCCGACTATATTCCTTATGCTGTACTTTACTTCCCCATGACTATTTTGTAACCGCCAATCTGTACTTCTTTGCCTTTTTCTAGCCTCTCAAACCCCATCCCATCTAGCAACCATCAAAATGTTCTCTGTATCTATATGTTTGTTTCTTTTTTGTTTGTTTGTTTTTTTCTCCCAAGATTGCACATATAACTGAAATCATATGGTATTTGTCTTTCTCAGCATAATAACTTCTAGGTTCCATTCATGTTGTTGCAGATGGCAAGATTTCATCCTTTTTATGGCTGAGTAATATTTCATTACATATATTGACCACTTTTTCTTTATCCATTCATCTATAATGGATACTTAGGTTGCTTCCATATCTTGGTTGTTGTAAGTAATACTGGAATGAACATATGAACACATATGTTTTTTCAAATTAGTGTTTTGGATTTCTTTGGATAAATACACAGAAGTAGAATTACTGTGTCCTTCTTTGTCTCTTGTTGTAGCCTTTGTTTTAAAATCTATTTTGTCTGGCATGCGTATTGCTACCCCAGCTTTTTAAAAATTTCCATTTTCATGAAATATATTTTTCTACGCCTTAACTTTCAGCCTGTGTGTATTTTTCAATCTGAAATGAGTCTTTTGTAGGCAGCACATATATGGGTCTTGTTTTCTTATCCATTCAGCCACCATATATCTTTTGATTGAATCATTTAATAAATTAACATTTAAACTAATTGTTCACTGATATGTAGTTACTGCCATTTTATTATCCATATTTTTGATCTCTCCTTCTCCTCCTCCTCCTCCTCCTCCTCCTCACTCCTCCTCCTCCTCCTCTTCCTCCTCCTCCTCCTCCTTCTCCTTCTTCTTCTGGAAGTTCCTTTGATATTTCTTGTAATATTGTTTTTGTGTCAATGAACTCCTTTAGTTTTTCTTCTTGGCTTAGAAGTTCTTCATTTGTCCTACGGTTCTAAATAATAGATTTGCTAGAGTAATCTTGATTGTAGGTTCTTACTTTTCATCACTGAATATTTCATACTAATTCCTTCTGGCCTGCAAATTTCTGTTGAGAAATTAGCTGACGGTCTCATGGAAGCTCTCTTGTAGGTAACTATTTTTCTCTTGCTGCTTTTCAGATTTTTCTCTTCGTGTTTAACCTTTGGCATTTTAATTATGATGTGTCTTGATATGGGCCTCGGTGGGTTCATCTTGTTTGGGACTCTCTGTGCTTCCTGGTCTTATATGTCTATTTATTTCACCAGGTTAAGAAAGTTTTTCATCATTAATTCTTCAAATAAGTTTTAAATTTCTTACTCTCTTCCCCTTTTGGTACCCTATGACATGAACGTTAGTACACTTGATGTTGTCCCAGAAGCCCCTTAAACTTATTATTTTGGATTTTTTTTGCTGTTCTAATTTGATATTTTCTGCTACCTTATCTTCCAAATTGCTGATTTAATCTTCTGCTTCATGTAATCTAGTGTTGATTCTTTCTAGAATATTCTTCATTTTGGTTATTGTGTTCTTCACTTGTGACTTTTTTTTTTTTTTATGTTCTAGATCCATTTTTATGTTTCCTGTCTCTTTGTTGAAGTTCTCACTGAGATCATTGAGCATCCTTACAACCAATGTTTTGAATTCCACATCTGGCAGATTGCTTATCTACATTTAGTTAAGTTTTTCTTTTTTTTATTCCCATGAAACTTTGTTCTGATCTTTCATTTGGGTTATGTTTGTCTCTTCATTTTGGCTGCCTCCCAGTATTTGTTTCTATAGATTAAGTAGAGGTGCTCTGCCTCCCAGACTTTGTTGGGGAGCTAGAGTGGTCCTATGTAGTAGGTGTCCTGTGGAGGCCAGTGGCACAGTGTCTATGGCTACTTGAGCTGGGAGTTTCAGGTGTGTCCCTTGAGTGCTTGTGTGTGCCCTCCTATTGTAGATGAGCCTTGATTGTTGCTTGCATGTCAGTAGTAGCAATTGACTCTCAGGCTGATGGGTTGTGAGGACTGGTATGTTCGTTCTGTAGTTTAGTTGTAATTTTGGTATTGGTCATGGAGGATGTGAACACAGTGTTTATCTACTGGAACCCCTGACATTCTTTTCTTATTACTGCTGCAGCTATTGTTAGTATTATTTGCCTATCGGACTTATACTAGAAATAGGACTCATCCTTAGATCCAGACCTTAAACTTGTGTTTGATCTCTTATCTCTCCTGAAGGAAGGGTAAACTGTATGAGTCTCTGATTCCAGAGCTTTTGTTCAGGAGCAGAGCTGGTCATTTCATCCTTTGGTCTTCCTGTGGTTGGTGGGGGCATCTCCAGAGAGGGAGGCTTAGTCAGTAAAGACTTTGATGCTTCACTAGCCACACAGAAGAGATAATCTCGAAATAACCAAACAAGTGACCATTTCACACAGAGTGAGGCAGGGCTTTGGCCTCTTTGCTGGGCTTGAATAAAACCCTGCTCCCTAGCACTGCTCTTGATGGCATCCTTGACTGTGATCCTCTTTGGAGTCTTCCTGAGTGGTGGGCAGGAAGGAGAAGGAAAGAGTTGTGAGGAAAAGAGGCTTGAGCTGTTCCTAGAATAGATGATACTATAAAACCTTTGTAATGCCAATTTGGACATTACTTCCATTTTACACAGTGTTTTGATCAATATTTCTTACAAATCTTACTGAATATTAAAAAGCATAACAGAATTCCTTGTAGAAGATATGAAACACATGTGACGAGCCAGCATACAAATTTATGTGTACAATTCATACATATTCATGAATGCATTTCTAGTAAGCCAAGGAATATTACCAGTAGATTAATTTGGGTAGGAATAGGGCACATTATGAGTTAGTCTGAGGCCTGGTGCTAAAAATAGGAAAGACAGAAGGCAGGAGGGGTGAAGGGAACATCTTTTAAGGCCTGCTTTATGTATGTTTTTCCACATGCACAGAAGTATTGATTTACAAAAGAGGTATTGTTATTCCCATTGGGCTGATGCCTAATATCACAGACAATAAGCAGCAGAATCCAGCTTCACATCTAGGATGGTCTGATTTAAAAGCCTACATTCTGTTAGCGCCATCCTCTAGTTCCCTTTAAATAGTAGAACACTGTTTTGTGAAAAATTAAATGAAACTTTTCCTCAATAGTTGCACTGAGATAACCTAGAATATCCACTATCGCCTTGCTTACTTAACAGGGCTTTGCAAGTTCTGGCACCATCTTACCCATGAAAACTTATTCCACAAGACCACAAAGGAGACCTCTGTTCTAGCAAGGCCAAACTCTGGGCTCCAGCACTTTCCCACCTCTTGCCTGTGCTGTTTCTCACATCTGGGATGCCCTCTTCCCACCAATAAAAGCACAAGTTCTCCCTTCCCTATTTCTTGTTGTCCCTTTCTACCCAATTTTGTCACTGAGACCTGCAATTTTCATCCCTAGGTTAGATGGCAGAAGTCAATACTTGCAATTTGTTTCAAAAGCCTCACTCTGGAAAAAAAACAAGATATTTAGACAACTGTATGATAAGTAAGTTGCAAAACTGAAAATAAGTAAATCTCCCAGGGCTGAGTGGGGAGGAAGGAAGAAAAGAATCAGAGGGGGTAGGTTTTATGTTGATAGGTCCAAGTCCTGGGGACACGTGCTCATGGAATCCCAATTAATTTGGTGAATTTGAGCTAGAGATGATCTGTGCCTCCAATGGGTGCCCCTGTGCTTCCACTAGGTGTGAGGTAGTATAAAGATGTCCTGTACTAAGAGGAACCAGAAGCAGCCCCTGCATCTAGGGGTGTGTGGGGTGAGTGTGTATTTCTTCCAGAGCAGCCTAGACAGGACATCCAGACAGCCATGGTGTTCAAGGGTCCTTGCATCTGGGAGCAAGGAGAACACAGCTTTGTGCTGTATGGACTGATAATCCAGCTCCTGAAGGGTGGCATCTCGACCCATGCCAGTGTAGGTGGAGGAGGAGAGACCCAGTGTACCCTCTATCTCCAGCCTTGATCAGTGTGGAAGAACCTCCTCACCCAACTCAATTTAGATCAAGTTTCTACCTCTCAAATGGGGCTCAAAACCAAAATTAAGTTCAGGGTAAACAAAAATATCACAATTTGTGAAGTAATATTGGGAGATAATGGCAACAGGTGGATGAGGGTGAAGGACGGCCAGCTCAGGCTCCATAACAGCCCAGGCATCACATCTCTAATAGGAAGACCTTCTGCTCTTCAGCCTTGCGAAGCTTGAGGCAATGTCATGCGCAGGAAAGACGGTTCCTTCTGGCATTGTCATGGTGCCAAATGCAGTCTATTTTTGAGACAACTTTACTAGCTTTACAATCAAGTGAGAATCTGCCTGGAGACGTTCCATCCAGCATCAGAGAAAGTCCTGGGGAGAATGATTGGAAATGCATTGTACTAGCATGAGTCAGGGAAAAAAGTTGGTGAAAAACATTTGCAAGGAATTAAATATAAATTATATACCATTTGATGGTGATCAGATTGGCAAAGACAAGACAAGAATGATAACACCTAGTGCTGTTGAGGAAAGCTGGTGTGAGTAAAAGTTATTGAGTTTTTTCTGGAGGGCAGTTAAGTTCTGTGGATCAAAATGTGAACTGTTTTCTACTGGATGAGAGGAGGAGTTGGGGGAAATGGTGAAAAAGGGCAAAGGAATTAAGAAGTACAAAAGGGTAGATACAAAATAGTCATGGAGATATAAAGTGTGCATAAGAAAAATAGCCAACAATGTTGTAAAAAATATGTAAGAAGAAGAAGGGTACTTGATTTAGTGGGGTGACCACTTCATGGGTTACATAAATCTCTAATCACTATGCTGTACAACTGAAGCTAATATATTATTAAATGCCAACTATAAATGAAAAGAAACTCATTGAACTGTATTATGTAAGAAAAAGATGTAAACTGGTTTTTTTTGAGTCAGCAATTTTTTTAGGATTTTATCCAAAAAGAAGGATCAGGCAGGTATGAATATGTGTGTGTGTGTGTGAGGAAGTTGATCCCAACTTTGTTTTTAGTAATGACACTTTGGGAATCACAAATATACTAATAAAAAATACAGTAAATAAATTATGGACTATCCACAATATACGGAATATAACAATCAGCAATCTTTACGCAAACAAAGCCCAGAGACGTTTTGTAGATGTTGCAATAACTATGCAGATTTATGTTTATTAGCATAGTATGGGGTTGAAAATATATTGTCAAGTAATAAAAGCAGTTTAGAGTCAGCATATTTGGTGTACATGAATTAAGAACATGCATAGAGATGAGCAGCTGATGTACAGCATGGTGACTATTGTTAAGAATATATACCTGAAAGTAGCTGAGAGTAGATCTTAAGCATTCTACACACACACACACACACACACACACACACACACACACACACACACAGAGACACACGGAGTTACCTATGCAATCTATGAGCTGTTGAATGTGTTAGTTATCTTGATTTTGGTAATCATTCAACAGATATAGAAAATATATGTTATGTATATTTACATCTACTGTGTATTTATTAATATGTGTGTTATGTATTTATTTGTGTATATATATATAAAATCATCACATGGTATACTTTAATTATATACAGTTATGTTTGTCAATTATTCTTCAATAAAGTTAAAATAATCCGGGGTCATTACACCAAAATAGTAAAGGCAGGTGTTTGGGACCATGGAAACATTACTGATTAAAATGATTGTTACTTTCTCCTTTTCACTCTTACAAATTCTCTGAAAACTTTCGTAGGAGAGTGGATTAAGTTTATGTCTGTTTCAGTGCTGTGGGGTGTTGGACCACGTGAGCCCCAAGGTCCTCTCCTCTCTGCCATGCTGAGCTTTCCCCTCCCCCACAGCATTTTCCCTCTTCTCTGAAATCCTGGGGTGGTTAAAATCCAGTTTCTGCCCCAATGTAGGAATTTAATAAAGCTTTTTTCTTCAAAGATAATGTCGGTGACCAATTCGTCTTGTGCAGTTTCTCTAGCAGCTTTGTGAATTCAACTAGATTTTATATTATTTAAGGGCAGGAACTAGCATTATGAATTATTTTGTGCTGGGCCATTACTTTTATACACTTCTGAGAACCCAGAGTCAGTAAATAATCATTTGTGGATTGATTTGGGTATAGATAGGTTGTGGAGGGAGAGGACAGTGTGGATTTAAATGGAATTTCTCAAATAGGGATCGAAGACTTGCAGTGGTTATGGGGTCGATGCCGAGGACCTCGTGATGATCAGAACCGCAGAGCAACGACAGTGAGATAAAGCACCATTGCCATTCTGCCCTGGGATCCTTCCCAGTGGAAACCATGGAAGTTGCTTTTGCGCTGCCCTGGGAAACCAGTCCTATGGAATGCTGAACGCCTATCTGGTTCTGCTGGGCACAAAGCTTTCATTATTTTTGTTTGTGGGGCGAGCGAGGGCGAAAGGTAGAAGAAGGAGGAGGGATGGCATCACCCCTGAGCATGATTCAGGGGTAAAATCTGAAAATCAATGGTCTGAATTTCAAGCCGCTCCCTAACTCTCAATAAGCAAACGGAGATGAAAATTTTGGTTGCAAATAAGTATACCATGGAGAAAGAAAAAAATAAATAAAGAAAAAGAAAAAGGAAGGAAGAAAAAAAGGGTAAAAAGAAAGACCAAAGGAAGGAAGGAAGGCAAGAAGAAAAAAAGTAAGAAAACTGATGGGGGAACTTCTGCATCTACTGTCTCTGAAAGACTTTTGAAGGCCTTGGGCTGTGTTCTCCTTGCAGTGGTTTAGGGATCTGTTGGCGTCCTGGAAACATGAAGGCCTGAAGTCAGAAAGACCTGCTGGAAATCCAGCTCTGTTAGTAACCAAGCACATGACTGACCGACTGCAACTTCTCTAGCCTCCTCTTGAAAAAGGAGATGGCAGTTTCCTCCCAGATCTAACATTCCATGCCTTCCGAATTAGAAAAGCACACATGCTGAAAAGAGACAGGAGGGATTTGTTGGTGACAGCCATGTTACAATCCTACCCACCTGTTCAATTTTCTTCTAGCCTTTGTTTCTACCCTTTGCCCCCACAGAAAAGGGCCTTGCCCCCATGAGAATGGCAATGAGTACTATTCCCTTGGTCCGCTTAAAGTCCAGGCTAAGGGGGTGACTGTAAAGTTTTCTGTCAAATTACAGAAATGACAAGCTCCCAAATCCTTTACTTAATGATGTCTAGTTTTGATGGATATTCAACTTCTTAACTAGGTTTCTGGGTACGCATAAAAAACCTATGTGGCACTTGGCTTTTACTAGGTTATAAAAGTGTTACCTGTGAACGTTACCTCTCAGGACCAGGGTGAAACAGCAGTTACAGAGCCATTTAAAAAACTTATTACTGAGATACACCGTGCATACAAGAAAGGTATAATGTGAATTAAGTACTCTGATCATAAAGATGCAATTGAGTATTTCACATATGTACACACCTATGGAATCACCATCCAGATTAGCATATAGAACATTTGGGCACTTCAGTACATTCTCTGATGTCCCTTTTTAATAAATGACCCCTTCTCCCCACTTGCAGAGGACAGGTATTTTGATTTCTATTACTATCAATGGTTTTGTCTATTCTTAAACTTCATATAATGGTGGGAAAAGCCCTTACGTTCACTTCACTGTCACCACTTCTTTGACTGTCTGGTCAAAGCCCCTCTTCTTAGCCGCTATAGACAGGGTCGCCAGCTCGATTCCTGACACTACATGCTGTCTGACTGCTGTATGCAACTTCACAATTTTACTTCAGTGAATTAAACACACATCAAGAGTGTCCAACCTCTTTGATCTGGGGCCAAAAGAGTTAGGAAATAAATAAATGGTGAATCCAGGGAAACAGAGCTCATCGAAAACAGATGAACCAGATTCAGAGGAGAAGCACCATAATTATGTAAAGGGACTAAGTTGTTCCCAAAGATTTTTTTTTTAAGGGTGTAACAGGAAGCTACTCACTTCTGAACCATAAACCAAGTAAATGCCCAATTCGCTTGGTTCACAGGACTCTCCGGAAATGCCACCGACACCTGCTACCCAGCACGAAGTCACTAGATGGGGCTCTCGGGTCGGTTTTCCCCGGCTCGCATCCTTTCATCTGGGGTTTTCTTTCTTTGAATCATTTTACCGCGGTCTGAATGCACCAATAATGCAAGTGTACCGTGCCGGCATTTCACGTTTTTGGCTGAACTTTTTGGGGATGGTGATTTGCAGCAGCACGGGTTTGGCTTTCAACCTGTTCGCTTACTTCACTGTTCGTGCGTCTGGAGTTCGTGTTTCTGGCAGAAGCTCCAGTGTCTGTTATTCACGTCCCCCCACAGGGTGTGGCTGGGTGTGGAGACTGTCATTACACCTTACAGCTGGTCAAAAGAGGCGATCCCCACTGGACGATGCGCTGCGGTGGCCCGCACGTGAACCCAACCGCTGTATTTCCATAGAATGAGCAGTTTCAGTGTCTTTATTTAGAAAACCGCAGCCGTGAAAGCCACTGCATTTTGTCCTTTATTCAGAATGACATTCCAGAGTGAGTTTTGTATTGATAGACGATTGGACCTTATAGAGAAATCGAGAAATGGGAAATAAAGACCTTTTTTTTTTCTTTATTTTTTCCAAGTCATTCAATGCCATTGAGGAGTAAATCCTCAGTTTGCTGAAAACAGTGACCAAAGCAGCTTGTCTTCGTGTGTAAGTTTTCAAGCCACCTCGGGAGCTGGGCAGTTTTGCCTGTGACGTGTTGTCTTTCTATTTAGGGACAGTGTGACCATTTTGGCTGCTGCCTGAAATGAGCTTGAGTGCCTCAGCTCATTTCATGAGAAATACGCACAAAAAGTCCACACACTAAAACATGCAGTTTGGGATTTTTGCCAGTCTCTGCTCAGAAGGTGCCCAGAAATACATTTCTGAAAACTAAATTCCGGTTCCACGTAGAGACACTCATCCTTGCAGATGGGTTCAGTTGGAGGGGAAGGAAGGAAGGGAGAGGAAAACTGTAAACTGTGAGACGTCGTGATGGAGATGATGCTGGGACCAGGGCTGAATGGAGGTCCTGCATGGGAACTTTACCTCTTACCGCCTTTACCTGTCCCTGTCTCAGCTCCTACCCCCAGAGCAGCCAGGGAGGCGAATGCCCTGGGCGTGTGGCAGTGCACTGACTCTGAGCAGTTTGCCCGTCTCTGTCATTCTCACTAGAGAAATAGGCTCCAGGGCTTGTGGCTAAAAAAAGGGCTTTGTCATTTGGGTCTAACTCTGAACCAATTTTCATAAGTGTCTCAAATTTCAGACTCGAAACAGCCGTTTCATCATGGAAGAATTTGGTTTGCTTGTGTGTTTTTCCTAACTTTTTCTTAAACAGAAGTAAATCAATTTAGTTAGAAAAATTCTAGTAAATATGGGTACTTCAAGAGAAAAAAATTAAAAACCATTTGTAATTCTACTACCTAGGTATAAACTCTCTTAAACACCTTTCTGTGTATCCTTCAATCAAAGGCCTGTGGGTACATACATACCTAATTTTTTTTTAACAAAAATAAGAGTCATTTTGTACATACTGTTTTATGACTTCTGTTTTCACAAATTTCTATATCATATATTGCCACGTTACTAAGCATTTATATATGTAACTCACATTTAATGATTGCCATGTAGTCTATTAAAAGCAGTCCCTTACTGTTGAAAGGTAGCTTTCCCCTCCCAATTTTAATGATAGTACAAACGAAACTATAATTAACATCAAGGGTGATTTTTACTGTATATTCTAATCTTCAAATATATCCAATTTGGAAGTACTTGAGTACTGAGGATTCCTTCCAGTATGAGAAACAATGCCTTTTACAGGAACATGAGCAACATAAATCAGCATTTATAAGAATAAAAATTTTTCTCCTTCTTGTGTTAAAACAGTTTCCATATATATTTACCTGAATTATGTGTTATATATGTATATAAAATATATTTACGTGTGTGTATGTATATACACCTAAGTGATACACCACTTTAAACGTAATGGAAAATAGTTACTTTAATCCTTGAGTCGATTCTTATGTGGGCAAATGAAAATAAAATATCCTGGGAATAAAAGATGCATGAAAAATGTTTTAAAGTCTTTATTGGGCTTGAAATGATGAGAGTTTACATATTTAATCATAAGGAGATGTTTTTAGTCACAGAAATGATCATTAGTACTGCACTAGAGTTAAGTAATCTTTATAGCAGTATAAAAATGCCATTTCACCCTTAGATCTTACTGAGATTTTGTGTTTCTTTTATGCTCTTTGGCATTACAACACTCAGTAATTGAATGCTACTTAATAATGAGGATGGGTAATGAAACCATCTAAGCTAATGTGTCCATGAAAATTTCTGAAGCACAAACCCCAAATATCACCACAGTATACTGAGTTTGCCCAAAGCTAGGGAAAAGAGAAATTAAGTGCTATCATTGTGGTGTTTAAAAATTACCCCTACTTTTAAAATTAATAGCTTTTGTTCTTTTTCATCTTCTTCTTTTATTTTTTAAATGATGTTTTAAGAGGTAAATTCTGTATTACAGCCTTGGCTCACGTTTTCATTAGTTGCTTTAGTAGGGGTGGCCATAAGTTTTAACTATCCTTCCTGAATTATAAGAATGTCTGTGGTAAGTTTTTTGATAAACAGATGGCTCATATTTGATCTATTTTGCCAAAGAGGCAATAATAAAGACAATTAATGATTTCTATTTGCTCACATGAGAATAGCAGCATAGCCTGTGGAATCAGGGACTTTGTTTCTGGGGGCTGCAGTTTACTGGCTGTATAATCTTGGGGCGATTAGTTCCCCCTTAGAGGGAGTTTCACTTGAAAAATGAAGATAAAAATGTTGTGAGGATTAAATGAGGAAATGCAAGGTGTGTACCACTGTGCCCATCACAGAAAACAATTTCAATAAAGTGTTGACTATTGTTTTAAAAATTGACTAACCACAGTTGTGTGTTTAGTGGGGGGTAAAATGATACTTTATTTTGCCTCCCAAACAAAATGCCTATGGGTTAAGTGTAGTGCAGATATTTCAGACTATTTCATCAGAATTAATTGTGTCATCATCTAACTAAAAATCCTGTAAGAACTTAGTTCAGAGACATTTACATTTCTAGAAACAAAAGCATACAATTTTGTTCTAGATGTTTTGACTTTTCTCTGATCAGTACAGTAAAATGACCCTTCAATTGAGATACATGTCTTCTTATCACAAAAGTCTTCTCATAATGGCTTTTAGCAAATGTAACTTATTGAACATAGAAAAAGCTGCCTAAAGTATCATTTAATGAAGCACCTTTAAATTTAAAAAAGCAAGACTATCTCTTGTGCCTTCAAAATGGAACTTAATTGGTTCCAAACATGAACTGTTGGATTTTGATCTCCTTCCACACATACAAAAACATCTTTGATTTTGACCAGAAGACTCGGTTTGAAATTTAACTGAAGGTAATTGATTTGTAAAATTTCAAAAGCAACTCTTTAATCTTTTACTAAACTATTAATAAGTTAATAACCTTATTTCATTGAATTTGCTCTTTTATTATAAAAGTCCAGTTCCTTGAGTAGGCCCTTGTTCATTCAAAAATATGCTCTTATTTTTTGAAATGTCGATCTTGCCATGTAAGAAAAATGAATTTTTAGCATCTTTTCTTAGTCACGGTTTTCCACTAAAATTTACCTCTAAGTAAAAGTGAAGTGGGGGAGGGCAAGAAAGGGTGAGTATAAGAAGATTTCTTAACTTTATACTCATATGGGCTCAGAATTTTAACTAATCTTGTTTTAAAGTAAGTAGATTCCAATTTTTTAAGTGTTTCCTAACAAGAGATACAGTTGAATAGATCATTCGATTTCTTTACATACACATTTAAAAAACAGCATTCTTTTTATGACTATCACATAGAAAAGAATATAAATCATACCAGCCCTATAATAAATAGACTTCTCTATTCGGTTTTGTACAGGAGAGAGTTTAAACAAACTTTTTCTGTGTCTACACTTTACTTATCAAAATTTCCTCAGAGTTGGTCATATATCACTTACCAAAAAATTGACACCATCTGTTTTAAGCTTGAGATGATTGTCTCTTTACTTTAAGAAATGAATATTTCAGAAATTTAGCTATGTCTGTTCAGTACCTCTCAATTGTTAGAAAACTGGTATATTTAAATGCTCTGATGATGGAAAAATTGTAAATTAATTGTCTTCCATTTGAGATCGATATGCTGATTTAAAAGGAAAATCAAAAACAGATGAGGCCTTAATAATGTGTTTGATTCTCTCAAAGAAGGTGACTGTCTGAGTCTGCTGCATAAATGAGAACAGCTATGTTTTGTAATTCACAAGAAATGGCTCTTTTGTCGGCTTTTAAAGACAGATCTGTGTAGTGGCTATAGGTAGCTCTAGCCTCACAGGCCTGTTATAGGATGGTCAGCAAAGATTCCTTAGCACAAATAGTATAATTTGAATCTAGATTTTTTTAAAAAGTGTATTTTTTTTTTATAAAGCTCAAATCTTTGGATATCAAACCTTCCAAGCATTCATATTTTTTGATAGTTATTTGTGACCCAAAGACATTTGAGAGGATGAGGTGCATAGTGTCTTGTTTGCGTCTGATCTAACTTCAGAGAATGTAAGGTATGTGACAGCAAGTCTTTATTTTATTCACTACTGTATCCTTATTATCTAGGGGATTTAGCACATAGTAGGACCTCAAGAGATATTTGTGGAATGATGATATCAATTGAAAAAAGAAAAAAAGAATGTGATCAGAGAGGAAAAATGTACAGCAATGGAGAAGTAATGCCAATTTTGAACCACAGCAGGCAAGGGGATCCCAGTTTTTCCAGCCCCGAAAGCTTAGAGGTGGGAGTGAATGATGGCTCCATGTAGAGATCGTGCAGGCAGTGTCAGCTGTCTAGTTCTCTCTCAAGTCGCCTCAAGGCCTGAAGTGTCTGCTTACTTCCCAGCTTCTCTGTTTCTCAGTTTCTTGTGGGCTTCTTTTGTCTCCCAGTTGCCCTCTGCTTGTGTTGACAGGAAGCCTGGGCTTTATGAGTAATGAGCAGAACAGTGAAGTGGTTGAAAAGTTGGGCGTGGGCTTCAGACATCTCTGGGCAACAGTCTGGGATTCACCACCTCCATATATCCGAGACTGAGCAAGCTACTTCACCCCACTGGCTTTCTTTTCCTCATCTGTGACTTAGGACTGATAATAATTATGCCTATCTGGTTGGGTTGCTGAGGATTAATAAGAAGATGCCTGATATGAGAACCCCATGATAAAGACATTGTGTGGGTGGCTCACTGCTTTCAAGAAGTGTAACGGCATGCAGAGGGATCACGCATGTAAGCACACGGCATAGGACTGGCTTGTGAGAGGCCTTTGACAGTATGTAAGCTTCGATTTCCATGCGAGTTTTTTAAATTGTTATCAGTGTTGAGAAACAAATCATGAGAAGGGAACACAGGACACGAAAGTGGAACGACTCTTACCCTAACAAAGGTAAGGGTAGTTTTGTTTATAAGCCTGCAATTTCCCAGGGCTGAGATGAGTCAGGCATGTGTCACTACTAACATCAAAGTGACCTTCATGCAAGGAATCCTTTCCAGTCTGGGCAATACAACTCTTTCGATATATTATCATAGTCATTTTAGTTTTGCTGACGCAGAAGACATATCTTTCCAGAGTTTGTTTCTCCTCCAAAGTTGATTTAAAATGCCCAAATGATGTTTGGCATCATGTAATAGTTTTTGGGTTTTTAGGCAACTGCTTAGTAGGCTATTTATGTTTTCTATGCTATGAAATATGCTTCTTTAAGAGGCTGTGGTGTCTCATGTGTGGTCTTGTGATTCAAGTGGCCAGCTTCACCATGGGCACAGTTAAGCAGTTAATCTTTCAAGAGAAAGAAAGGGAAACAATTTGACAGGCTTTTCCTACTTAACTATCAATAATCCATTTGAAGAAAAATAGAACTCTTTATTAAAATAACTAAGCATAAACATAGGCCAAGGCTACTAATTTTCCTGTATAAAATATGCAATTAGACCAAGATAATAAAGAAAATAAGCACCTAATTACAATTTGATGCCTTTATCATTAACCTTCAACTGTTATGAATGTTAATTCTTTCCCTTGCTTCCTTTTATAACTTTAAACAAAGATAGAAACATTTAGGCAATTCCTTTTCACACATCTTCCTTGACAACCCCTGGGTCTCCCCAGGGAGTTAAAATATTCATATCTTCCTAGGAAGCTAATGCTCTCTCCTGCCTCTTTGCCCTCCCATCTTTGCATGTACTGTTCCTTCAGTACGGAAAGCTCTTCCTTATTAAGATTCGCTTAGAACAATATCTCTCCTGTGCTTGGAACAATATCTCTCCTGTGAGGTATTCTTCCAGGCAGAGAGCTCTTTAATAAAAAGTTTTTTTTTTTAATTATGTTGTCATTCTAATTATGTGTTTACCCATCTGTCTCCCCACCCAGCAAGACTCATTTTTTTTCAGGGGCCTTGGGGTTAACTTCTTTTTTTTAAATAACATAATAGTTTTGAGATATAATTCACATACTACACGATTCACTTATGAAATTGTACAAATCAATGTTTTAATAATATTCACAGAGTTGTGCACCCATCACTACAATTTTAGAAATTTTCATCACCCCAAGAAGAAACCCTGTATTTGTTAGCAGGCACTTTCTTTCTTTACCCCACCTCAGCCCTGGAGAACCACTAATCTACTTTCAGTCTCTATAGATCTGCCTATTCTGGACATTTTATGTAAACATTATTTGTTTTTAAAGTACACTCCACATAATTAAAAGCAAAGAAAATTTATCAAATGCCAGATGCAAAAATACATCTCTAAATATTTTGTCTTAACACAAAAACCTACCGGAGTCACATTAACTATAGTAAAATGAAAATAATAAAACATCATAGATTAAGCTTAACAAAGAATACTTTACCTGCTGTTTTAGAGAATCACTACCAGGTACAATATAACAGGAGGCAAAGTTACTTGGCTCCTTTCATATATTTTAGGACACAGTTCTGTTCAATTTGAATAAAATTCTGGGGGGAAAAGAAAGCCGCCTCAGTATTATGTGCAAGCCACTTGCCTTTTCTTGTCATAAATGAATGCTGAAATAAATCTTTTTTAATACAATGAACTATTAAAATTATTTCTTTCCTGAATGATGGCTGAAACAGATGTATTTTAATCTACAGGGCATAGAAAATGAAATTTACATGTCACTGAGGTCTTTCTGGTTAATAAATGTTTTAAATAGAAAGAAAGCACTAAGCTAAATAAATAGGAAACTACACTGCTTTGCATAGGATTAAAAAAGTAAAATTAGAGGACTCATTCTTTACCAAACAATTCATTTATTAGGTGAAGTTATTTTACACTATCAAATATCAATCTTTTAGAATATCATAAAAATGTTGCCTTGCTGTTCTTAAAAAACAAAAAAACTGCAAAATGTAGTTCAAAATATTGCTTCTGCATCTAACTTGCTTGGTGTGCCTGATATATAGGTACCAACCTCACTGTAGTCACTAATATTGACACATTTTTTTTCTTCTTTTGTGTGCTAGTGAGCTAAAATAAATGAGTGTCATTCATAGCTTGGCTCTAATCTTTTACAAAACATTTTTTTTTATTCTAAATATCACAAGGTCTACCTAAATTTTGTTTATTATGGACAAAAGATGTCCATGGTCAAAAAAGAATGAAGAAATTAGAACTGTTCTTTAAAAGATTCGACAATTTTTCCCCTTAACAAACAAAAGAAAACAAAAAACACTACCTAGGTGCTTTGAAATGTTGTCACACCATGTATAGGTAAAAAATGGTTGAGTTTTCCTAAATTTCTTGCTGTAAAACCTTCAGATGATTTTCATGGACAGACAGTTCGAGGCGCAGAGCCTCGAACCCACCTCCCCACCCTGTTCATTTCCCCGCCTTCGATGAGAGGTCTCTTTGGTGGAATCAACCCTGGGAAAATAAAATTGCCACTCAAATAACCTGAACTGTACCCCGAACACCACGATGCCTTGAAAGCTACTCTTTTCATTGTAGCAAATAGGCTGAAAATACAGAAATTCTATTCCAAACTCACCTCTCCACAGTTAAAAATTGTGGTAAAAATATTTTATTTTATTTTATTTTTTATGTGCTTATAGGAAAGGCTCAGGTGCTATCCTAGCCTGATTAAAATGGGTCGCAAGTCCCCCTCCTCCTTTTGAATTGCAGCAAGACAGACTCTGATATGATGCACAGATTTTTTTTTTTTAACAACAAACTGAGTTTTAGAATTATAATTTAGAGTGTATTGGTTGTATCACCAAAAGACAGGGTGGTTGTGCAATTGTAAGGGAGTATTGTATTGTTGCTGGTCTGAGTAAATCTAAATCTTTTCAAGCTTTGGTTGAGTGGGTTAATTCCAGGACCTGAATTACAAGTGCAATTTGAATTACATTGCAAATGCTGAACTTCCTTCACTTTCGTGAAGTGCTTTCTTTCTCCTTCTCAGACCTATGAATTCTGGTTATTTTGATGTTTTTTAAATGTTGAAATATTTCAGTTAGCTGTTGAAAAAAATAGCAGTTCTAACTAGAAATGAAGAAAAGGATTTTTCTTCTTTGCCTCTTTGTTTATAATTTTTCTTTCTTTCTTTTTTCCTTTCTTTCTTTCTTTCTTTCTTTCTTTCTTTCTTTCTTTCTTTCTTTCTTTCTTTCTTTCTTTCTTTCTTTCTTTTCTTTCTTTTTTTTGTGGTTTGCCTCTATTTTATGAAATCCCCACTTTTAACATCAATTTAAGCCTTTAAAAGTGTAGTAACTCCTGAACCGTTCTGGGTGGTATAGCATTAACCTTTCAATAATACAATATTTTGTAAAAAGACTGCCACAAATATTCAAAACAGCCAGTGGCTTCAGGTTGAGTGTGTGTGTGTGTGTGAATGTGTGTGTGTGTGTGTGTGTGTGTGTGTGTGTATTACGCACGTGCTGTGGAACGAATGGTTAGAAATTAATATATGATACAAATTGGGGTTTCTGATTTGGGGGTTTCCCAAGTATAAACAAATATTGATAAATATAGTCTCTCAGAAACCCTGCGAGGTAAATTCAGAGGATGACCCTGATTTTATGGTCAGAAGACAAAGATGTTAGGTAGATTGCTCAGAGCTTGAATTCCTGACTCCTGGCCTGATTCTAACCACAGGTTCCCTGTGTTGAGGATGGGAATGTTGTGCAATGAGAAAACAACAGGCATGGGGTAGGGTTCCAGGGGCTCTGCTGTGACGCTAGAAGAAAATGCTAGACATTTCAATAGTTGTGAGTGGTGGGACACAAAATGCCTGGTAATTATAGAAGAACATACCAATTTATCTGTAGCATAAAGTCTAAGATCAAGCCACTCAGGCATGACACTATAGTTTTCAGACTATGGAGGTATTTATCTCACAATCTTCATAAAAGAAGTCTGATTGAATAATTGTTGTCAAACAAGAAGAAACACAAGTTCATATTGAGAGTTCCAAAGCTCGACAGGGAACCTGCTAAATGGGAATACTAACACTGTAGAAAACTGAAGTAATCAAGAGTTTTCAGCAAAGAAGTAGAAATGAGTAATCAATCTAGAATGTTGTACGCTGTGGTGGACAGTGTTTTGGGGGGACTTTGTTCAATTGTGTTTGCACTTTCCCTCTGGTTTCAAAGTCTCCATTTATTAGAGCATCTTCCCTGCATGAGACCTGGGTAATGTGGTGTCTCATTCATGGAGGCCCAAAAAGGACACCAGGAAGTCTTGGATCTTGCACAAGGCAGAAGACCTCTACCTGTCCTCACTCAAGAGATTATCTACTCCTACAGAATGTTCTGCCTTGCACATTTATTACTCTTCTTTAATTTTTTTTTTTTTGTTTTTACCACACCGCAAATTAACTAAGGCAGATTTATCCAATCAAAACTTACACAACTAATGAAATGTTTTCTTGCACCACTGAACATTTATAGGAGATGCTAGCTAAATTTGAAAGTAAAGAATGAAATATATTATTTTTAGCTTTCAAAAAAATTTAAACAAAACACTATGCTTTCTTCCAAAAGTGGAAGAGAAAATGGCTCTGGGAAAAACTATACTAAAAATGTGGTTTCAAATTAGGAAAAAGCATAATCATGGAATTTCTATTTTTAAAAATCATTAGATGTTTCCTTCCTAAGTCTGTATTTCATAAAAATTCTATTTTTGTGGATGAAATTTTTAATCTATGAATAATTGACTTATTTTACATAAGTAATACAACTTCACATATATTTGTTATACATTTCTATGTATCTATAACCAAGAATATCTCAATGTACTGCCCAGCTAATCCAAGCAAAGTGATTTTTTTTCAATTGAAAAAAACTTCAGGAAGTCTCCAAACATGTCTTTGTCTCATCTATTAAGGAAAATATATTCTAAATTTAGACTCCGATATTGATTGATGGACAATACAATGACTTTTGTTCCTCATCTGTTTTCTTTCTATTTTGAGAAAATAGCATTATGAGGATAAGAATGATGCAATATTCAAGCAGTAACTTTTAAAACAAAGTCTGGGGTTGTAAAATTTAGCATTCTCATAACAGCATTAACTTACTTGGGTTGTACATATAGTACATTAAGGGATCACATTTTTCTGTCTTCAGTATAATTGGAAATATTCTATATGTACAATTTGAGTGAGTTAATGTTTCTAGGAGAACCTTAACTTTTGCATTTCTTGACTTTTTTATGTTTGAATTTGTAGCTTTAACATTTGCATTAACATAGTTATTTGCATTTCATTACAGCTGAAGTTAGTTTATTCCAGGACAGAAGACTTAAGTGAATGTTTACTTGAAGATCTGTTTAAATAAAAATATTCAACCTTTTCTCGGTTCACATATATATATGGCTAGAAGATACACTAGTTTAAGATTGTAATTTTTTGTTTTTTGCTGCAAACTTAATTCTAACAATTTTTGTGCATGGTGAGTGCCCAAGAACTGGGCAACAATTAAATAGGCGAGTAAATGAACAACTGCAACAAAAGTTTATCAGCAATACAGAAAAAAGAAAAACTGGTGTAAGATCAGTGGACTGTTTGGATTAAAAACAACTCCCAGGAAACTTGTCTCCAAAAGAGAAGAATGTCTCAGCCTTTTATAATATCCTGCTGTTGGATTTTGCTGTTCTAAAGGTTCCTATTGTGTTGTTTTAAATATTTCTGAGACGAAAGAAAAAATAATTTTTCAATTTTGCATATATAGAAACCAAGTTCCTAAAAGATTGTATGATTATCTCGAAAAAAAGAGGAGAGGGCATGCTATATTGAAAAAAATTGATTTTTGGAAACATATAAAGATATGGATGTAAAATGATAGGAGAAGGAAGAAAAAAATCACTGTTTTATGTATGAAGAAAATTTAGCATAGAAATCTTTTTATCAGACTATAGACTCCATATGGGCAGGAACTGCCTCATTTTTATGTCTTAGTGTCTAACCCATACTAGGGACATGTTAAATCTTTTTCCAAATAACATATTTAATAGAGAAAATATCTATTTACATTACTCTATGTACTTCAGATTATATTACCCCAAAGTTATTATTTTCAGTGGCATGACTACTACTTAGAGTGAGGTGAGACCAAATACTTTGTCCTGTCTTAGATTATGTTTCTTTATTTAAAAATGTTTTTAGGCATTTGTGAAAATTACACATCAAAAATGTTTTTAAAATGTTTAAATATCTGTAATAAGGATTTTTTTTAAACAAAAAGTCAGTTTGTTAAAAACTCAGAAGTGCGAAACTTTTAACAAAAGATTAAGTTTAATAAATCTGTATTAGAGATAAATATGGACACTAGGAAGATTAAAGTTTGGTGGGGAAAAGGAAAGTGTAGAAGGAAAAAAGGAAGTGTGGAAAGAATCCAAGAGAATAAAAAGCAGTAGAGCACATTTATGTATTCATTCAACAAATAGCTTTAGGCACCTATTATGTGCCAGATGCCTGAATGCTGGGTATTCAGGAATAAAAGAGACTAAAAAAAAAAAAAAAAGTCCTTGCTTTCATGAAATTAATTTGTCATTCTAGTGGGGAAGACAGTTCAAAAAAACAAAAAAAAAGAAAAGAAATACATAATTAAGATGATTTCACATGGTTAAATACTACAAGTAAAATAAAACAGAGCAGAAGAGAGTTATTTTAAATTAGGTGCTCAAGGGAAGGGTGGATAGTTTTGATTTGCTGATCAGGGAACCCTTCTCCAAGGAGGTGACCCTTGAAGTATGACACCTGAGTCAAATTACAAACTAAAACAATTTAGTAACAAGTTTGAACACAACCTATGGATGGGGGTAGCAGGACAGTGCCTCCCAAATAGTGGGGCACTTTTCGCTGAGAGATTTTGGACATGAGTGAGTTTACAGAGCATTAGAAGAGGCAACTTGGAAACAGGGCAGCGTTGGCCAGGAGCTGGGGCATTTTCTTATAAGGCCAGCAGGTCCTATTTTCCAGGTTAAGGTAAGTTAGCTAAAGCTGAGTTGTCATAGTTGTTTGGATTCCTTGACAGTAAGGAGTTTCCTGTAAGTGCCAGCCAATTTAGACTTAGATTGCAGTGTGGGCTGGGCCACTAGGGCAACCTCCACTTTCTAGGTCCCCATATACAAATTATCAGGTGGAAGAAGGCAGCCATATGACATTTGGAGGAAGGGTTTTCTAAGAGCAAGTCAAGCCAGAATTTGTATGCTGGAGGACCATAAATGCGGTCAGGGTGCCTGGACTTTAGTGAGAAGGAGAAAAACGTGAGAGGGAGCACGATGATGCTCCCTCAGTGGTAGGAAGGAATTCAGATTTTATCTTAAGTGCCATAGGGACCATTGGAATGAAAGACCTGGATCAGGTCTATTCATCTATCCATCCATTCATTCATGTATTCATTTTCATTTTTTAAATAGACTCTATCTTTTTAGAGCCCTTTAGGTTCACAGCAATAATGAGTGGAAAGTCCTGAGAATTCCTACATACGTCTGTCTCCCACTCTCTCGCAGGGCCTCCTCCATCATTATCATCTCCCACCAGAGTGCTACATTTATTACAGTTGATGAACTTACATTGATGCATCATTATCACCAAAGTCCACAATTTACTTTAGAGTTCACTCTTGGTGTGGTACGTTCTGAGTTCTGACATACGGATGATGACCTGTGTCTACCGTCATAGTATTACACCGAGTAATTTCACTGCCTACAATCCTATGTACTTTGCCTACTTATCCCTCTCCCTCCACTAACCTCGGGAAACAACTGAAATATTACTATCTTCATAATTTTGTCTTTTTCTAGAATGTCCTATAGTTGAAATCATATAGTATATAGCCTTAGATTGACTTTTTTTTTCTGTTAGTAATATGCGTTTAAGTTTCCTCTATGTCTTTTCATGGCTTGATAGCTCACTTCTTTTTAGCACTCCATGATTGTCTGGGTGTCCTACAGTTACCCTGTGATAATTTGTTTTTTCATTCAACCAATACATGCCAACTAGTGTGTTTGTCACTGAGAATATTGGGATTAGTTAAAAAAATTTAGCTTGTAGAACTCAAGGTTTAGTAAGGTACATGTTAAATAAGTAATAAAAGGAATGAATGTAAAATTACAAGCAGATGGGGACAACTTTTGATATGTATGTGTAAGGTCCAGGAAAGGACTTTTTTTTTTTTTACAAAATGATGCTGACTTGGAGTGAGATCTGAAGGGTAAAGTGAAAAGAAAGGCAGTGAGGAAGAGGAGTATTCCAGACAGAGGAAGCCTGGCCCACTGACAGCACAGAAAGACGGTCAGGTTGAGGAATGGGCAGGGGCCCAACTGAATGGGGCCCTGGGGGCCAGAGGAAGGTCACAGTTTTATCCTAGAAGTTTTGGGAAGGCCCTGATAGTTTCAGAGCAGAATCGGATCATGAGTGATGGGCACGAGGGCAGAAGGCATTGGGCAGAGGAAGAGATCAGTGAGGAAATTTCTCAGTGGTCCTCACAGCAGCCACCAGTGACTTGAACAAGAGTGTCAGGAGTGGAGATGGAGAAAGAAGTAAACAGATTGGAGAGATTGACTGGGACAAGAGGTTGAGGGAGCAGGAAGAGTGAAAGAGGTCTCCTGGGTTTCTGGCTAGAACAACAAGATGGATCGAGACAGGGATCCCTAGGTGAGGACCAGAGTTGGCTGTAAAATAATTTATCTTTTCCCATATTAAAAAAAAAATTATATCATGGGGCTGCCACTGGCTTACACTGATTCTAGAACTGCAGAGGAGAAATTGTGCTCAAATTGTAAAGAGGAAAACTGTCTACTGGGGATAGTGCTTAACAAGAACTGTAAATGACAGAAGTAGATGCAGAATTCTTTTTCTTGTTTGGAAACTCAGTAACTGAGCAAAAGTTAGGCTCATGTAAATACTGATAGAGTTTTACTTGTTTTTAGAATCAGCAAAATTTGTGAGTGTAGTTTATCAAATTTTCCTATAACTTTTAAAATAGGCAATAGTTTATAATCAAATAAAAATTATACGTGTGGAACAGTGTAACATAATTTATTATTTGCATAAATTATCTTCTATAATACTAAAAATATCCTCATTTAAAAAATACTCTGTTATCTCCAGTGTGATGCTGTAAATGTCTAATGTCTGGCTCTCGGGGGAAAGTAGGAAGCTGTGTTTGTGGCTTTTGCCAGTTTTCTTTTCTGTGGTGTAAATTTTCCCATCACAACCAATTCAGGTTACCAGGGTGATGTTACTAAACATGAAGTTAGAAAGAGACATGCACAGTCCTCTCCTGCATCCATTTGAGCCAGCTCTGGCACACCACTGACTCTCCCCTTCATGAATGAGAAACGTAGGCCCTGCAAAGTAAGTAACTCACTCAGATTTACAGAGAGTAAGTGGCAGAGTGAACATTTACACTCTGGCAGAGGCCTTGAAGCCTGGGTGTTTAAATACTATGCTATATACCTCAAGAGTTGAATCGTAAGGTTGAAAGGTTCATGTGAATCCAGAGCTCATGTAAGTCCAACTTTCTTCTACAGGAGAAAACTGAGTCCAAAAAGTTTTTATTGACTTAAAATATGGTTAAAAGGCTGTTGATTGACAAAGCTGGAGCTATCATCCAATTCTCTGGTTACTGCCCTATATTATGCTGTGGCTACTTGGATTTTGCAAACCACCTCTACAGAATGTTTAAATAATTTAACTTTTATAGAGAAAAACTAGAGTGGAGGTTCTCTTCCCTTACACATATTTGGAGTCAAAAGTCTCATCATCTGGCAATGTAATTCAACAATTCTCGCTGCTTGGAAGCAGTTAATTAACCGTGAACAGAATTTCTAAAGAATAGTCATAGCTGCTGTCATTTGTTTAGTACACACTACTAGTTTATTTCACACAAAGGCAATAGACTATAAAGACTTAAGTGTGCTTCCAGTATATGTACCCTAATGTGTGTGTGTGTGTGTGGGGGGGCTAAGTGTAAAGGAACAAAAGACTCATTGTGTAACTCATTGCGTAACTAGCTCCATAACTAGGCTCAATTCCTAGTTAGGGAGCTAGTTACGCAATGAGTTACACAATGAGTGCTTGGCAACTACAAAAGCCCACACTCGATGAAGCTGGCCCTCTGCAATTCCAGCTCATTTTAAGATTAAGCAAGTGACACAATTTACTTTCAATCTCTAATTTAGCAGTTAAAAAGAGAAGGAGATGATGAAAATGAATTATGGATTGAACATAAGCATGACAATAAAAACTGCAGAACTAGTAGTGTAATTGCAAAACACAATTTAGCCAAGTTACCAGCCCTCTCCAGATAAATAAATAAAAATGTTACTCATCTCACAGAAGCATTCTTAAGGAAAGTTAGTGGTGCTATGTACAACTGTTAATTCTAGAGACATTCTGAATTTCAAGGAGATTCCAATTCTTAAAGCAATTGAAGATGAAGAATTTTATTTTAAGAAGATATGTACTATGAAAGAAATTATTAACTAATTCTTTGACCAAAAAATTAGCAAAACTATGCTGCTTGTGGAGAAAATATGCCCTATGTGGCAAAACATTTATTTTCTTGACAAATAATGAGAAAAGACTTCTATTTATTGCTTGTTAAAATATTTTATTTCTTCATATTGTTCTTTAAATGAAATCATAAGCTATTAAGGATGGAAAAAATAAGAAATCATTCTAAGAGTTATATGTGAAAATTGCTTAAAAAATGACTTTCATTAAGGTGAGTGGTTCATTATATATCTTGGGTTTAGATCTGGCCTATCGATGTTTCTATAGCACAGCAGGTAGACCTGTGGTCTTAGAAATGAAATAAGAACTGCGTTATTATTCTCTGTTTTTAGAATGTGCTCCGATTGGGCCTATGGAAATATGGTATCCAAATTAACATGAGATTGAAGATAAAAACGAAGATCTTAAGTATGGGCTTGAATGTTGTGAATGTTACTAGGGAGAATCCTTGACCTTTTTTGGAGCTGGCACTTTAAGCCTGGGGAAAAAAATTGTTGCATTTTTGACAGTCATGTGAAGATTGCATTGGGGACCATAGATGTGAGACCCTTTCTCTGTCAGAACTTAGAATTAAACCCACATCAAAAGCTTTGCAAGAAGTGGAAGATCAGTGGGACACACTCAGTAAAAAACTCTTAATGAGCAGATAGACTGCTGCATAGCCTCTGTGATGTGTGTCAACTTAGTCTTGACACAGCCAATTCCCAATTCTCTGTGCAAGATAGAGTGAGGGTAACAACGATAATTGAAACCCACAGATAATCCGCGGGTTCCGTTTTAACCCTCAGTTGTAACTGACTGCCTTGCAAGCCTTTTTGCTGACCAGGAAGGAGTTGCACCTCCTCTTCGTGCTGCAAAAGTGTTGAAAGTGTTGGGGAACCATGAAATAGACAGAAGAGAATGTATCATTCAAGGCCTCAGCAGGAGATAGCAGGTACCCTCAGAAGGCAATTAAAGAGTTTAATGAAGGAACCATTTTCGAAGGTGTGGACAGGGTCAAAGGAAGACAAATGGCTGAGGAAACATCCTGGGGTTAGCAATGACCAGGGGCTGCTCCCACCCCTAAGGAAGAGAGGAGTAAGAGGACAGAGCTGTGTGTAGAACCAGGAAGACCTGAGTTTGGGACAGGGCTGCTTGGCAGGGGCTATGGTCCTCCGCTCGGGAAGAGGCCACTGGCAACCAGAGTTCTCTTTACCTTCCTGGCAAAGATGGTTTTTTAGGAGATTCCTAGAATTTGTATAAATATACAGGAGAACACGAGTGTCTATCTTTTCCCATTCCTGTTCACTGTCCACGACAGGTTTTACCCTGTCCTGTCCTCAAACCTGACCTTACCAACACTAGGAAAACGTTGACACTTTGGGCCCAGGTCTAGCCTTGTTAAGTTTCATGTACACTATCTGAATCTAAAATGCTTCCGTGAGCCCTGAGTGTCCACAGCTTTCTTGACCCCAGAGGTAGGGTCTCTCTGCAGGTGACAAATCAGGTTGAGAACAGGTAGGTGTTCATGGCCCTACCCTGTCATTTTCCCTAGGCCTTGTCAGTCTCTGTCTTCTGAACCAAGTCTGGACCATGACCCCACAATATTTCCTGCTGCTTTTCTGGGCTTTTGCCATTGTGCTCTGCCCACCATATTGGGCCTCATATAAGCAACTTCTCCATTTTCTCCAGCTCCCTGCTCCCAATCTGCCATGTTCTTCCAGCCTATGGGACTTCTGGACTTCTGTCTCTAAGTGGAGACCTTGGCTTCCTGCTGAGATGGATGTGCATGGAGAGACCGAGCAGAAACATACTCACCTCTCAGTTGTAAGGGTTTCTGCCATTTAGCCTCTTACATTCGTTCCTTAGTTGCTGGGTTAGATGTTTTATCCTGCCACCTGCCTCCACGATGTCTGAGTTTGCTGAAACCTTGCTAACTCTGCAGAGGTGAGTCCCATATCAGGGTCAGTGACGGTAGCTTCCTAGCCTATCTGATCCCAGTCTCCTTCCCACTGTCCCATGTTGCTAAAATCCCCACTCACGTAATGTATGTCAGATTGCCTCAGATAAATGATTTCCCTGTATTCCAATAATTGATTATATTCCAGAGAGATGTGATGTTGAAATTTTAATCAAATAAGAGACACATTGGAGGGCTAGGCCTTTATTATTTGCTCTGAAAATGTCATATAAGTTTAAGAAACTTTAAAGTCCTCTTTGGTTATTTCATTAGGAAAAAGTAATCTCATTTAACTGGCACTTTTACATCTACATTCATGCTTTTAAAACACTGAAGTGAGTGTTCTACAGCTATGTAAAGAAACACATTATCAAAGCATTAGGAAATGATTAAACTGACATTTTCTTAAGAAAACGAAAGGAGCAGGAAAAAGCTATTCTAAAAGGACTGAGTGCTACACACTCCAGATATTATCTTCAGTGCTTACTCAGGGATCTTTAAAGAAGCTTATTACCAAGTACCCTAAGAAGACAAGTGTGGATGTGTACAGATCAGAGGAATGCAAGTTAATGCACCTGCCAGATTTTACTATCGTACAAAGTGTGTCAATCAGTACTCAGACCTTGCATTTAAAAATGTGTTCTTTCAGGTTTCCTCTGTGCTGTATCATTCCCAACTCAATCCTCCGAGTCAGTAACCATTCCATGTTGCCAAATGTCATAAGTGGCACATGTACCTCCTTCCCCTTCCCCCAACACACACACACACACACACACACACACACACACACACACACACACGGCTCTCGAGGTTAGACATAGAAAATTTTTTGAAACAAGAAAAAGTTAGAATCTTAACTCTTCCAACTGTTGAAAGACACTTATACAGCTAGCATTTATTAAGCATTTGCTGTATGCTGGACACCCCTTTTGTGATTTCATGTGTGCTATCTCAGGCAATCAATATGTAATTCCAAATTGATGGGGATTCATAGTCTTCTATGGGAAAAAAATATATATGCTAGACTATCTTATTAGGAGAACATTTCCAGCAGTTAGGCTAGCCTCCAAAGTAAGGAACAAAATTAGGAGGTCGGGGATGGCAAATGGTGGTCTTGCTTCTTTTGTAAGGCCTTTGCCAAGGGTTCTGGAAAAAATAATGCCAGATACTTGCTTTTTCAAAATACGTGGGAAGAAGAGTGGTCAAGATTGGCAGGTATTCATTATATGTTGTTATGAACACTTTCCTAATTTGTCTACTGACTTCTCAACAGCAGTTGATACAGGTGACCACACTCTTTTCCAAATGCTGTGTTTCCTTGGCTTCCTGACATCTTACAGATTTTCTCCTCCCTTGTTGGCTATTCCTTCTCAAGGTCACTTGCAGTCTCCTATTCCTCTTCCCTTTCTTTGAATGTTGTTCCTGAGGGTTCTGCCCATGGAACTCTTCTCATTTTTTATACTCTCTCTGGAAGATCTTCTCTGTCGCTTGGCCTGTAAGACACCAAATCTTTTTCTGAGCTTCAGACTCATACAGTGCACATATGTACTACCTTCTTTGACTAAACATTCCATAGACCTTTCAGACTCAACAGATTCAGAACCCAGCTCATCCCTCTCACCCCCTAATAGACAATCTATTTTGGTATTTGCTGTTTCAGGAAAAACCATCCCTATCTATTTATAGGCCCTAGCCATGCTGGACCTCATTTTTACTTCTTTTCCATCCTTACTCTTCACATTCTCTAATCCAGTGTCAACCACCAAATCCAGTTATAGGTTAACCTATAATACTTTTTATATTCATCTTCTTCTTGTTTTTTTTCTCCACAGCCATTATCTACACTTTGATAAATAAACAGTAGTTTAGATAATAAGAAACTAGAAAACTTAAGCAAGCACTAGACTGAGAATTTGGGTCCTAGATTCTCATTTCCACACAGTTAATATCTAGCCAGAAGGACCAGAGCTGTGTTGTGCTTTATTCATCTCTTTTTTTTTTTGTAGAGCCAGCATTAGTAGATGTTTCATAAATGCTTGTTGAATGAAGGACCTATATCACAGATAATTAATTAATGCAAATTTTTATGATGTTAAAAAGATTTTGTCTCTGGAAATAAAGACATAGTAGGTAGAATAAAATTATATAAGTCAATAATGCGGTGTACTGTAGTATATGGAATCTGCAGCCTCTTCTAAGATCTCTAAGGGGAGAAGTGTAATGTGATAATTAAGGAAAATCCAGGGGCTAAATCCAGGCTCTTTTTCTTTACAGCTATGGACTGTGTGCATCATTAATATAATCATGCTGTAATTCTGTGTGAAGGGATCAGAGCCCATTTGTTTTCATTTTGACTTCCTACACTGATGCTAGGTTTGTGCCTTAGGTCTGGTTTCCCAAAAGCACACTCTGAGATGAGGATTAATGTATAAGTGATTGATTAGGAAAATGCTCCTAGGAAAACTGCAGGCTAATGGAGGAAGCAGGACAGGGAAGGGGGTGGGGCCACATGAAGGTGTGATTTTTAGCTAAGTTCAGTAGAGGGTAGGTTTTACCTCATGCCACAAAGACATTCTGGAGTAGAGATTTTGCTTTTCAATTATCCCAATCTGATGAAAGGGATCTGGGCTTTCTTACTTTTGCACAAGTTAGTCAAGGGTGCTTCTCTGAAGAAACATGGCAGGTGTAGGCACTTGTAAGCAGGAGTACTAAAGACAGGGCAGAGCCCGTAGGAATGGATAAAATATGGGAAGGAATCTGAATCTAATAAGAGTGCAGACAGGATTTCCTTCAGTCCGCCATCTTCAGATACTGCCTGCCCTTCTAATATTGATTGTTTCGGCTTAAATCAGAATTGTTACCGACTCTGAGTTAAGAAAACATGATTGTGATGGCTGGCAATTGCTGTTTTGAGAGTCCACACTTGTTTGTTTTATCTTGGGGTGATGTGTGATTAGGGATGGTTCTTCCTTTTGGTTGGCATAGCCCCCATCCTCACAATAAGTAACCTGTGCTTCTGGAAGAAGGCCAGAGGAGACTGCTGAAGCCTCATTCATTTTTGAGGCAAAATGTGTGTGCTTCAACAGTAATCTGCTGCAGATATTGTTTCACTTGAATTGCTTAACCCCAAATGGAATGTCCTTTTGGGATAGAGGAGAGGGGATATTGTGCTTGGGTATTACATCATGTGTCCAAGGTCGCACAGGGAGGTTCTTCTGATTCTTGCTGTGAGTAGGGACTTAAGACAGTGTTTGTGGCCTCAGTCATAAAAGTCTTGTCCAATATTCCATTCTACGGGAAGCAATAATGAATGTTAATGCAAAAAGCCATGAGCTAAGAGTCTGGAGACTTGGATCTGCTCTGGTTCTTCTCCCTCCTACCTGTGTGATCTCGTCTTGGATGCAGCCTCAGGTTTCTCTTCTGTACATGAAGATAATAATGCTTACTTGCCAACCTCACAGGGTTGATGTCAGGAACAAAGGAAATTATACACATCAAATTCAACCAAAATTAGGGGCAAATTAAATTAAGTGTGAAAGGTGCATCAGGTATGTTTTTCTGGCCCCACTACTTTCTACCTATTTCATCATGACCAAGCTATGTGACCACTCTCTGCTTTGGTTTCCTCGTCTGTATAAAGAGCATATAAAAATATACATGACTCACCAGGTTATTATTATTTTAATTTATTTTTCAATTAAAATTGAGGTTCAGAATTATTTTATATTAGTTTCAGGTATACAGCATAGTGGTTAGACATTTATATAATTCATGAAATGATCTCCCCAATTAATAGAGTAGCCACCTGGCACTATACATGGTTATTACATTATTGACTATATTCCCTATGCTGTACTTTACATCCTGTGGCTGTTTTGTAACTACCAATTTGTGCTTCTTAATCCCATCACCTTTTTCATCCTTCCCTCCAACCCCCTCTCATCTGGCAATCACCAGTTTGTTCTCTGTACCTATGAGTCTGTTTTAATTTTGTTTGTTCATTTATTTTGTTCTTTAGATTCCACGTGTGAGATCACATATTATTTCTCTTTCTCTGACCGACTTATTTCAGTTAGCATAATACCTCTAGGTTTATGCAAATGTTAAGATTTTATTTTTCTTATGGCTGAGTAATGTTCCAGCGTGTATATGTACCACTTCGTTATCCAGTTATTTATGGATGGGCACTCAAACTGGTTCCATATCCTGGCTATTGTAAATAGCACTGCAGTGAACATTGGGGTACATATATCTATTCCAATTAGTGTTTTGAGGGTGTTTTTTTATTTTTTTATTTTATTTATTTATTTTTTGGATAAATACCCAGAAGTACAATTGGTGGATCATATGGTAGTTCTCCTTTTAATCTTTTGAGGGAACTCCAAACTGTTTTTCATAGTGGCCGTACCAATTTGCAATCCCACCAACAGTGCACAAGGGT
Source organism: Cynopterus sphinx (assembly GCA_030015415.1). Classification (NCBI taxonomy): domain Eukaryota; kingdom Metazoa; phylum Chordata; class Mammalia; order Chiroptera; family Pteropodidae; genus Cynopterus; species Cynopterus sphinx. The sequence goes on along the minus strand of CM057389.1, from coordinate 22,054,208 downwards.
TCCTTTTTCTCCACATATTCACCAATACTTGTTTGTTGATTTATTAATGATAGCTATTCTAACAAGTGTGAGGTGATAGCTCTTCGTGGTTTTCACTTGCATTTCTCTGATTATTAGCAATCTTTTCTTATGTCTATCAGTAATCTGTATGTCCTTTTTGGAGAAATGTCTATTCAGGTCCTGACTCAATTTTTTAATTGAAATTTTTTCTTTTTGGTGTTGAGTTGTATGAGTTATTTATAAATTTTAGATATTAAATCCTTATCAGATGTATCATAGGTAAATATCTTCTTTCATTCAGTAGGTTTTTGCTTTGTTGATGGTTTCCTTTGCTGTGCAAAAGCTTTTTAGTTTAATGTAGTCTCATTTGTTTATTTTTTCTTTTGTGTCCCTTGCCTGAGAAGATATATCAGAAAAAATATTAGTAAGAGCAATGTGAGACAGTTCACTGCCTATGTTTTCTTCTAGGAGTTTTATGGTTTGGGTCTTACATTTAATTCTTTAATTCATTTTGAGTTTACTCTTATATATTGTATAAGAAGGTGGCCCAGTTTCATTTTTGTGCAAGTATCTGTCCAGTTTTCCCAACACCATTTATTGAATAGGCTATTTTACCCCATTGTATATTCTTGCCTCCTTTGCCATATTAAATGACCATATAGGCTTGAATTTATTTCTGGGTTCTCTATTCTGTTCAACTGATCTGTGAGTACTATGCTGTTTTGATTACTATAGCCTTGTAGTATAGTTTGTTATCACGTAGTGTGACATCTCAAACTTTGTTTTTCTTTTTCAAGATTGGCAGGGCTATTTGGGGTTTTTATGGTCCATATAAATTTTTGGATTAATTTAGTTCTGTGAAAAATGCTGTCAGTATTGTGATAGGGATTGCATTGAATCTGTAGATTGTTTTGGGTAATATGGACATTTTGATGATGTTAATTTTTCTTATTGATGAGAACAAATATATGCTTTCATTTATTTGTATCTTCAGTTTTTTTCTTCTATGACTTATGATTTTCTGAGTAGATGTCTTTTACATCCTTGGTTAAATTTTTCCCAGGTATTTTATTGTTTTTGATGCAATTGAAAAAGAAATTGTTCCCTTCTCTATCTGATAGTTCATTATTGGTGTATAAAAATGCATATAATTTCTGAATATTAATTTTTTATTCTGCTCCTTTACTGAATTCTTTGATCAGTTTTAACAGTTTTTTTGGTAGAATCTTTAGGATTCTCTATATACAGTATCATGTTGTCTGCAAATAATGACAGTTTGATTTCTTCCTTTCCAATTTAGATGCCTTTTACTTCTTTTTCTTGTCTGACTCCTGTGGCTAGGACTTTCAACATTATGTTAATAAAAGTGATGAAAGTGGACATTCTTGTTTCATTCCTGATCTTAAGCAAAATGCTTTTAGCTTTTCCTCATTGAGTAGGTTAGCTGTGGGTTTATTATGTTGAGGTATTTTCCCTCTATTCCTACTTTATGTTTCCTCTATTCCCACTTTGCTGAGAGGTTTTATCATAAGTTGGATGTTGAATTTTGTCAAATTGTTTTTCTATGTCTGTTAACATAATCACATGATTTTTAAAAAATGAATCTATCCGAGTTACATTGGTTGGTAAAATTACATAGGTTTCAAGTGTGCAAATCAATGTGTTAATGTGGTATATCACATTATTATTTATGGATATGGATCCAAACTTGAATTCCCAAAATAAATTCTACTTGATCACGGTGTATGATCTTTTTAATGTATTTCTGAATTCAGTTTGCTAATATTTTTGTTGAGGATTTTTGCATCTTTGTTCATCAGAAATATTAGCCTATCTCCTCCTCCTCCTCCTCCTCGTCCTCCTCCTTTCTTTTTCTTTCTTTTTTTTTTGTAATGTCTTTGTCTGGTTTGGGAATCAGGGTAATTGTGGTGTCGTAAAATAAGCTTGGGAGCCTTCTCTCCACTTAAATTTTTTGGAATAGTTTGAAAATAGGTATTAATTTCTCTTTGAATGTTTGGTAAAATTCACCTGTGAGGCCATCCGGTCCAGAACTTGTTTATTGGAAGTGTTTTATTACTGATTTGATTTCATTAATAGAACTTGGTTGGTTCAGATTTTATGTTTCTTCTTGACTCAGTCTTGGGAGAGTGGATGTTTCTAGAAATGTATCCATTTCTTTCAGATTGTCCAATTTGGCATACAATTGCTCATAGTATTTTCTTCTAATCCTTTGTATTTCTATGGTGTCAGTTGTCACTTCACTTTCATTTCTGATTTTATTTATTTTGATCCTCTATTTTTTTTTCTTGATGAGTCTGAAAGGTTTATCGAATTTGTTTATCTTTTCAAATAATCAATTTTTGGTTTCATTGATCTTTTGTAATCTTTTTTAAAACTCTATTTTGTTGATTTTCACTTCAATCTATTATTTCCTTTCTTCTCCTCACTTTAGGCTTTTTTTGCTGTTTTTTTTTTCTAGTTCCTTTAAGTGTTGGGTTAGATTGTTTATTTGATATTTTTCTTGTTACCTGAGGTTAGGGAAGTTTTCCGTCATTATTTCTTGAAATAATTTTTGATCCTTTGCTCTCTATCTTTTCCTTCTGGTATCCCTATTATGCAAATATTGTTTTACTTGTTGCTGTTCCAGGTCCCTTAAACTTTTCTCTCTCTCCCCCTTTTTTTTTTTAAATTCTTTTTTCTTGCTGCTATTCTGATTGGGTGTTTTCTGCTACCTTCTCTTCTAAACTGCTGATGCGATCCTCTGCTTCTTCTATATATGTATGTATGTATGTATGTATGTATGTATGTATGTATGTATGTATATGTATTCATTCAAGAACTTGGCATGTTGCTGCCACATAGTAGATTCTGGGTGTGATTGAGCAACAGTAGATCCTCAAAGATGTTAGTTTTTTTCTTCTATTCTATTTCTTTGACATCTAACTTCCTAGTGTGTGGGATGTAGATTTTTATTCTTGTCTTGCATCTCTATGGAATTCTTTTGAAGCAGAGTTGAGATGCAGCTTATGAAGGCACTCAGGTAATTGTATAGGTATAAAATATTATTCACAACAATGGTGGTTAGTGATTTACTAATTTATGCAGAAACATTACTGAGTGTCTGTTATATTACAGGTACTATGCTAAGTGTTGAGAATATAGTGCTGACTATCACAGACATAGTCTTTACTTTTCAGAAAGTTTTAGAAGAAAAACACACGCATACATAATCTTTCCTGGTACCCATTAAAAAAATAGAGTATTGAATAGAGTATTGATAATCAAACCATAGTTGTTGATCACAGTACAACCTCTCTTGCCATTGTTATTTTTTGCACTTCATACAAATCTACTAAGATGTCATGAAACTTAATTTGGGAAACACCGCTGAAGCAAGCCATATTTTCTCTTCCATGAGGCCTAGTATCTATTTCCTTATTGTGCTGTATTTGCATAAATCATATTATGTAGGTGGCTGCCTGCTTTGCCCATGGTCATGGCCAGCCCTAGACTGGGTACAACCCTGGTGTGAACAAAACAGGAGTCACTCCTAGACAGAGAACACAAACTTTGTCAGAAAATAAATTACTGGAAACATTTTTATTAAAGAAGAAGAGTAGTTTTTAGGGTGTGATAGCTTCTGTTAAGCTTATGTAGTTAATCATTCCTTGTTTGAGGTTTGGACTTTTTTCCCTTTGATGTAATTAGCCATTAGGCTTTCTGAAGTACATTTTTCATGTCAAGGAGACAATAGTTTCAAAGAAGAGATAGGGTGGGACTTAATGCACGGAGCAACAAAAGACACTGGAAAATATCAACACTTCTTGTACAAGCCATTTGCTAATGGTGCATTGGAACACAATGGTATTTTCACTTTAATATACAGCAATTTTTTGCACACTGCTTTGCTGCATTATAAAGGTTTCCTGGAGTTTTTTTCAGAATCATAGCAGCGATAGTGTGTGTGTTTGGGAGTGGTATAGAATCTCTTCTCCTGATTCATAAATAGAAGCTCTCTTATGCTTTATTTGTCTGTGCTTCAAAGAAAGATGCCATTTGAAAAAATAACAACTGCTAAACATTTAAAAATCTCTGAAATATAAGATTTGACTGGATGAGATAGGATTGATTAGCCACCTGTTACTCGTTCCTATCAAAATTGGCTTTGCTATAGCACAACGAATTACTGAGTCACGTTATTCAAAGAAAGAGTTTATCCAAACCCTATTCATTTTATAAATGTTTATTGAAAGTACACTATGTGCAAGGTACGATTTGATTTTGTGTAAATGTATGAGGACATATGCATGTGTGGAAATGGGTGTTTGTATGTGTATGCATGTATATGCATGTATATATACACATGTGTATATGTGTATATGTGTGTACATTTGTTTATTAATGCATGTGTGCATGTTTGTGAATTAGAAAACTTCAAAACTGAAATTGATATGAATTCTATCTTTAAAGAGCTTGGTCTAATACAAGAATAAGGCACATATACAAACAATTATAATCAAAAGCAGAAAGTAATATGTAAGATTAGTTTATAGTCAAATTTAAATAAAATTGACACCATCCAAATGAAAGTCTTCATCTTTATATTTTTGTCTTAGAGAAATATTTTAAAAACATAGAGTATACATGTTAATATTAAAAAAACAAATTTCTGCCACTATGAATTGATTATTTTTAAACTATCATTTTGGTCATATATATGAAGTTTTCTTTGATCCTTCAGGTTTGTTCGCCTGATCCTGTGTCCAGCCACTTCACAACACTCTCATGAATTTGATATGAGTCATTCCAACTTTTGCTTAATATTTTTCCAACATATTTGTATCCATGAGTACTGATCTTTCTGTTTTTCCAAATGTACATGTGTCGTATTAAACTTTTTAACTTTTTGCATTGTTTTATTCAATAGTGTATCCTTGAGATATATAGATGTTGAAATAAAAAGATATAGCACTAGTTCATTATTTTTATTATTGTTTTAGTATTACATGTTGGAACAATTCATTCTTTACACTAGTGATAAGTACTTAAGTTCTTTCCAATTTTTTATAATTACAAACAATGCTGCAATGAATACCTTTGAATATGTATCCTTACAAAAGGTTCTCTTGGGTAAGATCTCCTCTCAAGATTAAGAGAAACGAGGGGTTGCAGAGCATACATTTGTACCAGATCTTGCCAAATTGCTCTCCAAATAGCTCTATCCATTTGCGCTTCCAACATCAATGCTGTGTTTCTCCACATCCAGGTCAATGCATAGTGTGGTTGAACTTTTAGATTTTTGCCAATTTGATAGATTTTTCATTTGCCATTCCTTGATAACTAGTTAGTTTGAACACCATTTTAAAGATTTAGTGAACATTTGGTTTCTTCTGTGAATTCTTTGTATCATTTTCTTACTTTCCTATTAGGTTGTACTTAGCATTTCTCTGTAACATATTTTACAAATGTATTCCTTTGGTAGGTTATTACTTTGACATAATGTTCAAAGTTTTCACATAAAGAAAATTTAATTTTTATGGATGTGTAAATAGGAATCTAATTCAAATTTTTTTCTACAGGATTATTAATATATTTTTTAAATTTACATTTGACTTTTTATTTTTCAATTAGAGTTGACACTTAATATTATTTTATATTAGTTTCAGGTGTACAGCATAGTGGTTAGATATTTATGTAATTTAATGAAGTGATCCCCCTGGTTAGTCTAGTACCTACCTGGCACTATACATAGTTATTACGATATTATTGACTATATTCCCCATGCTGTACTTTACATCCCTATGCCTATTTCTTAAGAATCATTGATATCTTTTAGGTGTCATTCAACTTGACACTTTGGCAAGGGCAACAGAGTAAGATAATTAACATAGTTTCTGCAGAGAGGGTGCCTAAATTCAACTCCCATATCTGCCTCTTACAAACTGTGTTGCCTTAGGCAGTTGTTTTCTGAACATCAGTTCTCTTATCTGTAAAATGGGAGTAATAATAATATTTTTAAAGTACTTTTCTCAGGGCTAGAGTTGACAATATGTGTAAAGTATTTAGAATAGTCCTAAGATGTAGTGGTATTATATGTGTCCGCTATTATTATTAATTCTTCATGAGAATGAATACTATAACCTGGGTTTTAAAATACCTATATCTAAGCAAATTTTATGTTAGATATGATAAATATATTTGTATATGGCAATAGCATACATATTCAGAGCACTAAAATGACATATAGCTAACTCTTAATTACATTTATTTATGAGTCCCTGCAGGACAAAAACTATTAATATCTTTTCTCTTTTTATCCTAAGCATCTATCACAGTGCCTGGCATAAGTAAACTCTCATTTAGGATTTAACGAGTAAATGAATGAATGAATGAATGATTTCTTTACATTTATAGCTAGCTATGCACCCTACTATTTCCTGTTAGTATTCTCTCAGAATGAAAACTGCTTTAATATCAGCACAAACAAACCAGAAGGATCAATCAGCTGCAAAATTATTATGCAAAGCATTCCTGAGCCAAATATAAATGACTTTTGGATTATCTGATGGTATGTATTTTCTGCATCGCTACCCCCTCCACCAGTGTGAATATTCAACAAATAGGTGTGCTAAGCAATCAAGTGCCTGTTTCACCATCAGGGAGTCCAAGAAAGTGAAAACATTCCAAACTGTTTTAGAATGGCCTCCCCTTTGTTAATGTTACTCATTCCACTTGTGCTCTTGAGTCGATCACAGTGTAGGGCACTCAGAGGTTTTTAAATTGAAATTATTGTGATGAAATTTACTGGTCTCTGAATTTGAAGAGCGGTCATTGTGCCATGGTTCATATATCATTACCGCTCATCCATCCACCCGCCAGTGTATCCATCTATTCTACAGATATTTTAGGAGATTCTGCTGTATGCCTGTGTGCTCTGGATGGTGCTGTGGAGAATGCAGAAGATAATGTGATTTATCTGCCTGTTCCAAGAGCCTTTAGAAAACCATGATGCCCAGCCCTTGAAAAATGCACAGACTCGGTATAAGATTCTTGGTCTCTCTTCAGGTTAAACCTTTCATATTTACTGTGATACTTAGAGCAAATATTTAAACTTCCTTATCAGTAAGGAAATGCATGTAAATTGCATAGAAAATAGTAAATACTTTCTAAAGTTAAGTTTTTATTTCTACAGTATTGGATATCAAAAGGATAAATGAGAGTATTCACCTTAGATGCAAGCCAAAACTCTGACAACATGGCAAATCTGACAAAGACATTGGTGAGTATTAGAAATTGAAGATGAGACTAACCTGACTGTGATTTAGCTTCATCCTTGGTAAAACCATGCACACACAGTCATTGATTGAGAGCTAATATTTTTTAAGTGCTTACCATCGGATAGGTTCTCGTGTAAGTGCTTTTACATCTATTGTTTTAACACTTCTAGAAAAAATATGCATAAGGGGAACTATTATTTCAAATTTACAGATAAAGAAATTGAACCAGAGAGAACTGCTCACATGATAGTAATTAATAAAGTCAGATTCAAACTCCGAAGTCTGGTCCACAGCCTATGTGCCAGCTGCCTGTCCTTGAAGACTTTTGCTTCTACTGGCAGCTCATGGGCCTAGGTTTTATCTCTTTGTTTCAGGTCTGTTTCTGGAAGCATAGGGGCATAGACTTATAGAAGTTATGAAAGCTGGTTTTATGCTTCCCTCAAACCAAAGAAGTACACCTTGGTTAACCAGAAAAATTTAAGTCTAAAATACAGGTTTCTTGTATTTATACAATAAATATTTACTGAGCACATACATTTACCAGATGAGGTATTGTCAGGTAATGGTGGATAGTGAAATAGACATAGTCTTGGCCTTAAATGAGAATATTGCGTTTTACATTGTCACTGTACTCCAATTTATTAGAATTTTCGAGCAACAAAGGAATGATTGAAAATATTTAAAATCTAATATGTATCATCAAATTTGTTACTATTATTTGTCACTAATTTACATGTACTAGATCATGCAATGTAAAAAGAAATTTGTTCCAAATTGATTGGCTGTAGCAAGGACTGTGTAGTGAGTCCTTCAAGTCTTCTAAGCGTATCACTGGACTCCACTTACCAGCCTCTTTTGCACTTTAGGTGTGACTATGTGTACCAGCTAGTGGGATGTGGGCAAAAGAAAGGTACGCCATTTATAGGCCTGTCTCAAAACACCTCTCATGTGACCCTTCCCACTCTCTCTTCTCTTGTTTGCTGGCTGGATGCTGACACCCAGGGAGACTTTGGAAACTGTATATGAAAATGACTGTGTCAGCTTGGGACCACGAGGTTAACATGGAGCCCACCACTATACCAAACGGGGCTTCATGAGAATAAGACATAAAGTTCTATTGTATTAAACCACTGTGGTTTCAGAATTGATTCATAACTATTGCTTTCTTATATAGGCTAGCTTTTGAACATATTTTTTGTGTGTATGCATTCTAATGACTTCTATCTTTTTCTTCTTGATGCCCAATTGATTCTCTACTTCCTATTGCTTTTTTGGTTGCAGCTTCTACTTATAGGCTTGTCTAAGTCAAGGTCTTACTAAAAAGAAGATGAGCAGTCGTTGAAGAAGGGCCTATGAAATAAGCCAGCTGTTCACCAAATACATACAGAAGAATCTAAAGCAGGGGTTCCCAACCAGTACCAGTCTGTGGCCTGTTAGGAACAGGGCTGCACAGCAGGAGGTGAGCAGTGAGCAAGTAAAGCTTCGTCTGTATTTGCAGCCGCTCCCCAGAGCTAGCATCGCCACCTCAGCTCCACCTCAGATCATCAGGCCATTAGATTCTCATAGGAGACCAGTCTCTGGTGCCAAAAATGTTGGGGACTGCTGATCTAAAGAATATTTTAAGTAGGAGAGATTTGGAGAGAAATGTGGACTGTTGTCTGAAGCAGTTTTTAGCAGAAACAAATACCCTCAAATTCCTATATTCATTTAGCAAGCACAGAGTCTTATACGGCATCAGAGAGCCATAGAATCTAGAACCTGCTCCCTGAGACTGAAGAAGGTATCTTCCAATCAAAGCAAATGCCTATGAGACACGTGTTAATTCTTCCCAGGGGTGTAGTAGTTTTATTATAATTGAAATGCCACCATTTTTCAGTTTGCTGGGGTCCTGTGATCCAGCCATCTTCATTGTATTCCTTTTCTCGTGTCAGTTTCTGTTCTACAATGATAAAATATTTGAAATTCTGGTATTGAATTTCATCCCCTCATGAGACCTTCTCATTTAGAGACATGGCTCTTTAGCAGTGCCAAAGTTTTAGCTTCTAAATTTCAGATGCAGAGATTTAAAACCAGTGGCAATGTGGGCAGATGTCAGCGAGTGAGAGGTTTCCACAGCCAGCCCTCATAAAGCACATGTCCATACTGCACTGTGACTTCTAATCCACTAAAAAGCACAGATCCTACCGTGATCATCGGCGAGACTCATGTCCAAAGGCAGATATTTTATTCAAATAATCTCACACTGCTCTGTGGGAAATACTATTTTCATTATGTTTGCACTCATGTTAGCATTCATTAAAATGTGCACTGCCTGCAAGAAAGATTCATGGTGAGCTTTTCCTGTTAAAGGACATATCTGTGAACAGCTCTCACGAGCTAGAAGTTTATAACATTGGTGATTTGAAATGTGTACATTTTACGTTGCTACCTCATTTGAAACTTTTTAGAGTGCGGGGTCTGGAGTACTTTCCATCTTTCCAGCCATCTGACTGGGCCAGGCCTTTCATGATCTTTGAAGTCTGTTTGTATATATTTCTGTAGGTTTCTATATGAGCCACACTTGTTAACTTGTCAAAAAAGAATGGGATATGAACGTGGGCTCCATGTTAAATTCTGGATTTGGATGGATCCAGAAAAAAGGTTTGATCCTTCTCCGCAAGAGCCTGGGAATCAGCAGCACTTCTGTGCTTTCTCCATGGAATCTGTGCCAGGGTTTAAAGATAATTCATGAAGTAAATGTTTTAGAACTATATAGACTTTTGGTTTTATACTATTTCTTTTTTCAAATTTCATTCATAGTGTTCTTATATGTCGAACACTTTTGAAGGCTTTCCTTTGGTTTATTTATTATTGCTCTTGTGTCATTTTCTCTGATCTGTTTAGGTTTTCTTCTTAACAACGTTGTGTCTTATTTTGTCTGCTGAGAACATGCTTTGTCCATTTCCTCCATTGTATATTTTTATTGCCTATCTAGACATTTTTCTGCTTGACAATGGTGTGATACAAAAACCTCAAAAGAAAACATGTTTGTAAGTTAAATGTAATTTGTATGTAGACTTACATTACATTTTCAAACATGCTTAATGTTAGTCTGATGAAATACCAGCTACTTCCAGAGGTGCAGTGAGAGTAGATTCTTCCCTAAGTAAATGGGCGGTTTATACAGAGGCAGAGATTCACACAGCATGAATAAAAATTTAGTAAACTTTAATTTCTAAAATGAATAGAGTCCCATAGTTTGGCTTGCAATTGCATACACACAACACACACGTACATACTCATGCATGCACATGTACAAATACCTGTACATCTTGGTAAAAGCCAGATAGATGAGTGATCGACATCTAATCATGTCAAAAATGACTGGTGTCTTAGAAATGTGTTTGACCACTGAAGCCCTTAAAAATTTGAGTCCAGATATATAAGGGTGAGCCATTACCCCCACACACATAAAAAATAAGTATTCTTAAAATTTATGCTGTGACAATATCTTTCATTTTAAATAAATCTTTGAAAACGAAAATCAAACTGCTATGTTGTGAAATTATATTAACCATATTTGTACCTAAGGTTTATAGGCTGTAACTACTTTAAGAGACAGTTAGTGACCAACAGGAAAATCTTGTTCTTGAGAGGTTCTTGCTTGGAAGAGGCAAGGCCCCTGGGAGGAAGAGGTGTCCAAGGATTCTCTACCAAGACTTGTTGTTTTTATTTTCATTCTAATGGCTCTTAAATTGACTGAAAATTATTTGCTTTTTTTTTTCAATGATTAGTAAAATTGGTGCTCTTGAATAGGACAAGTTACTTAACTATGACTTCTTCAGCTACAAAGCGATCACAATTACAATTTAATTGAGTTATTGGGAAGATTATGGGATGTGATCCGTGTAAAGGTCAGAACAAAATCTGATACATAATAGGGACTCTATTTTGGTGGCTCTTTCTGGCACTACCTTTTGGCATCTATTTCTGGCTGATATCCTGTTGTCTCCAGCTTGTTCTTTTTATCATTTCTTTGCATTTACTTCCAGGAAATCTAGGGCCAGAAGTCATGCTGGAGCACTTTGAAAGGATCTGCTTTCCTCTTTACAACTTTAAGCTACTTTCTCGTCAGCTAGGGTCTGCTTATCACAATCATGGCCCTGACAGCCTCCACAGTTCTTACCTGTTTTGTCAAACTTTGTCTATCCAACCTTGGGACAGGATACCCTGGATCCATGTAGGTTCAGTTCAATCATATATTTTACCCTACTATTTGAAGACTACTGTATCTTTTTCCAGAATGACAGGTAAAGGATCTGATAATCTAACTAAAACAATCATTCTAACCCAATTAATGATTAGTGACTTCTGGTGATGAGAGTCCTATTATTTTGACTTAATTTAGAAGAGGGTTCTATTAGTAGAAAATTTGGGGATAGAAAAGTGAAAACAGATTGTAATATATGCAATAGAATTATAGTTGGAAAACATCTGAGAAATCCTCTGGCTTAATTTCTTATTATATAGAAAGAATTAAAGCCCTGAGAGGTTAAGAAAAATTTCCAAGGTGACTCAATGAATTATACTGGGTGCTAAGACTAGAATTTGAGTATTCTGGATTCTAGTGTTTTAGAATCTTTTTTTTCTTTTTTCTTTTTTTCTTTTTTTTTTTTTGTGCCACCTGTATTCTAATGTCTCTTGAAAACAGAAGGTTTCTTGCTGGTTGGATACCCTGGACTCCTCAACTCACAGACTCTGGGAAATTCTAGGCTTCTATCCTCAATTTCTATACCCTGACTTCTATCCCTCATGTTTTCTGCTTTTTTTCTGATAGTCAAAGACCTAAAAGCCCTATGTCAGCAGCACTTTACTCATTGAGAAATACTGTATGAATGTTACACTTAATTAACAATAAAATTGTAGTAATGCTGGGTTCATCAGATATATACTGAGCAAGTGTCATACATTGTGCTAGTTGCTATGGATACAACAATGGACCATATACAGTTTCTGTCATAAGGAAGCTCACAATCTAGTGGGAAAATAAATTATAAGCAAATAATTTTCATTCAAATAAATATTACACCTTACAATGTAAACGAGACCCATTTTTAGTAGTTTGAATGAAATAGAGAAGGATGTGTAGGCACAGATTTTTGGGTATTACTTCCTTATATTGAGATAAATGTATCAGGTTATTTATTAACCAATTCGTTTTTTCCCTTCTCCCATCTCTCTCCCATTGAACATTTTTGTACCATTTTTTTATGTTAAGAGAGTTCATTTGTTTTCAGTTGTATGAAGGGTAGCTGCATCATGTAAGGTTGAAGCACAATTTTGATATTTAATTATTTAGAAGTTATATAGGTTAAAAGAGGTTTGTTTAACTTCTAAATAAGTAAGAACTTATTAATAGAGAAGATTTAGACTGTGATGACTTTGTGCAGTGGCAAATAAGCTACATCAAAACTATAATTTACAGAATTTCCTTAATTATGTGGTTCCTGCTTAGGAAAATTGTGCGATACATGGAAAGCAGAGTGAAGCGGCTCTGAAGTTCATGAAAGTGTTGGGTGCCACAGTGGCTCATGTACAGTGGGGGCTGAGCTTGAGGCCCTTGTGGAACCCACTACTCTTCCAGCCCTGTGGATCAGTCTCCCTCAGCTTCACATGGTCTGGGCCAGGTGGAAGTGCAGCTCCATGGAGAAGGGCATTGACTTCCTTTGGCAGATCGCTTACATCATTGAGTTGCAAGTGGTAAAGAAGAGGTACAAATTCCCATTTGTCCTATGGAGTTCCAGTTTGTCCTCTTATCACTCATAGTGATTCTGATTCTTTGAAGAAACTCTTTAATACAAATGAAGTCCTTAATATTTATAATTTTTAATTTTTATGTTTTTTTTATTGTTGTTGTTTTTTTGTTTTGTTTGTTTCAGTCCTTCACTGTAACCTATGTGGTTCTCTTTAGCTGTTGAGTATGTTTCGTGTTCTTTTGAGGTTCATGTCCTCTGAAAATTTGATGATTAGGTCATTTATATTTTCAACCACATAATGTATAAAATTATTGGTTTGTTTTACTTATTCACATACTTTTGGTAAGTTATATAACCATAATTATCACTTTATTTAATAAATATTTTTATCTTTTCCACAAAGATTGATGAAATAATTTGTCAAAAACTTTGGTCATACTCCGATATTTTCTATTTACTATACTTTTATGATTCCACAAATTGCTAAATATATCTGTGATTTGAAAAAGAAGTCACTTTTAACACAATTAGAAAATGGACAAAGACTTGAATAGATATTTCTTCAAAGAAGTCATACACATGGCCAAGAGGTACATGAAAAGATGCTCAACATCACTAATCAGGGAAATGCAAATGAAAACCACACTCAAATATTACCTCATATTACCTCATACTTGTTTAAAGGGCTATTACAAAACTACACAAAACAAAACAAAACAGAACAGAACAGAACTCAAACCGAAAGATAGCAAACGTTCGTGAGAATATGGAAGGAACTAGGAATATAAAATTGTGTAGCTGCTATGAAAAACAATAGGGAGGTGTCTCAGAAAATTAAAAATAGAACTACCTTACAAGTAAGCAATCCCACTTTTGTTTATTTACATCTAGAAGAATTGAAATCAGAATCTCAAAGAGATACCTTTATTCCCATGTTCATTGCAGCATTTTTTATAATAGCCGAGATAAAGAAACAAATGTCTATAGATGGGTAAACAGGTAAAGAAAATGCGATATATATTTCTTACATTGTGTGTGTATGTGTGTACATATTCAACCTTAAAAAAAAGAAGGAAATCTTGCCATATGCAGAAACACAGATGATCCTGGAGGACATTATGCTAAATAAGCAAGTCACAGAAGGGAAAATACTGCATGATTTCACTTATATAAAATATCTGAAGAATTCAAACTCATCACAGTAGAATGGTAGTTACTAAGGACTTGGGCGAGGGAGAAATGGAGAGTTGTTCCAGAGGCATAATGTTTGATTATGCAAGCTGAAAAAGTGCAAGAGTACAACATTGAGACTATAGTTAACAATAGTAAGTGTATTACATACACTTAAAAATCTAAGAGGGTAGATTTCATGTTAGATGTTCACAATAAAAACAGCTTCTTTTACTTAGAAATAGTTCTTAGGAAACCAATTCTGGACCTTAGTAACCCATTTAATGATCTTTTTAAAAATCTATCCCTTTATGATTTGTAGTTGAAGCCTTTCTCAGAAACAGAGATCACCACAAGGACGTGTTTTCCTTTCCCTCTCTGGGATATATTTTGTTTAAAACAAGTGACTTTAACTTATTTAGAATATCAAGACATCTCTTTATGATATTTTTTCACACTTCTTGGGCTTATTGATATTAATTGTATCTTTTCAGTCTGAATATGATCCTTTTAAAGAGAGAAAAGAAGTAAATTCAGAATTGAGAAAATTACTTTTTTTTATAGGCCAAGAGCTTCTTTGATCAGTTTAATCTTCCAACTTTAGCTGGAAGTTTAGTATAATATTTGCTCAATGTTTATTTGAAAATTCCATGAGCTTCAGGAAAGATATTATATACATTGATTTTTTTTCTTAATAGCAAATATGTTCTTTTAAAATTTAAATTCATCTACAGGATTTATGGTCTGTGCTATTCTGGTATCATAACATTTACATTTCCAAAGCAACATGGATAAAAAATAAAAATAGTAGTTTAAAGAAAATTGGGAAAGTTGTTATTTTGAATACAGAAATGCCTAGCATTACCCAAGTGATCTTGATCTTTAATAGATCAAGAAATAAATGTAAATATGTTTTATTAATTATCTTCTTAAGCTTAATACCTCAAGAATGAGATAAAATGTGGACATTCCTGCATCTCTCCCCCATGTCCGCACTCATCTACCCTGGCATTCCAGAGAGGGAGTGTTGCAGTGTTTCCAAAATTTGCCAGTGCTGAGTCACTCGAGTTGCTTGTTAAACATCACAGATTTCCAGCACCCTTCCTTGGAAATTCTGGTTCTTTAGATTTAGGGTCAGCTTAGAATTCTCTATGTTTAACAAGCACTCTAAGTGATTGTATTATCAGATAAGCTTGGGAAAAGATGAAAAGAGCCCATGACTTTAAAATCAGCCTGACCTGGGTATGAATTCAGGATCTAAGGCTTAACAGCTTTCTGAGCTCAGTCACGTTATTTAACCTCTTTGAAAATCAGTTTCCTCGCAGTTTCCTCGTCAGTAAAGAGAAAATGTTAACTTCCAAAAAGGAATTTTGTGTGGATTCAATTATATAAGATGCAAAATGTGTTGCTATACCTAGTGTTATTAGTATTGAAAATTGAAAATTATGCTGTAATCTCTTTTTTCCTAATCTAATTTTTACACTTGCTGGAAGAGAAAATATGAAAATTCGGAAGCAAAACAAAATCAAACAGTCAAGTCTTCTTTCTCAGTATAAAAAATAGTAGAATCATTTACCTTAAAATATACTTGAGGCGTAAATATACATTTAGAAGGCTGGTAAGCCAATTAGTGGTATTATTTTGCAGAGATTCAAAGGCAACACTACAATTATTATATGTATGTTTTATTAAAAGCAGGATAAAATAACACTTGGTATTTACTTTTCCCCGATGCACACTTTAAAAAAGTCTATACGAAATTCTAATGCTAATCAATTCTTTGTGACAGTGATTCTTAAAGTGTGGCTCCTGGCACAGTAGCACCACCATCACCTGAGAACTTTCTAGAAAAGAACATTCTCAGTCCCTGCTCCTGACGACCAAATCAGAAACTTCTGAGGTGAGACACTGCCATCTGTGTTTTAACAAGGCCTCTTGGTGATTCCGATTCAAGCTCAGATTTAGAAGCTGCTGCTGTAACTCTGGTTTAGGATTGCCTCCCTCCTTCCAACCTCTTCATTTGGTGTCTTCCTGATCCCAGTTTGTGGAAATACTATGCTTCCAGATCCTCAGGTCAAAATGGTGTCATCCTTAATTTCTCATTTTCTGTCTAGTTCATATTACATCAGAAAACCCAGTTATCATACCTTCAGTTATCACAATATCACCATTTAACTGTCCCTCTCCTGTTAATATCCTAGTCCAAATCTCTGTTTTCTCCTGTGTGGATTATTACAACATTCTTCTAACTAATCTCTCTGCTTCCACTGAATGCTAAAGCCAGATTGATGCTTTTAAAATAAGAGTTTGATAACCTTATGGTACTGAATTGTCTATTGGTACATTAGCATCATTCTCTCTTTTTATACCCTTTCCTGTATCCTGGAAGCTGGGAGCCTAGAAACTACATTCCCCACAATTCCTGCCCTAGCGTTCTAGATAAATGCCCAACAGAAAATTACAAGAGCTTTGGAAGGCGGAATAGAAGCAGAAACCATAGCATTATTTCTCCAGCATGGCGGAGATACACATGAGATTCTGTAGGGTCCTCAGGATTTTTCTTTGAATTATCTGCTTCTATCCTGGTATTTTTCCAACTGTTTCTTCAATTCCTATAACTTCCTGACTCTGAAAATTAGTAATGAACTTAAAAACTAGTTGGACTTCTCTAATCTCTATTACTTCAGCCCTGCCAATGATTTTGTTAACATGAATTTTTCTGTATTAATCTCTTTTTTTCCCCAAAAAATATAAAGTGGTTTCTATTTTTCTGACACAATGCTGTCCTCATGGAAATGCTTCATTATGTTCCCACCTGATTCAGATTAGAATTCCTTACATACCTACCAGGCCCTACACAATGCGGCCCCATTTCCTTCTCTGATCTCACTCCCTTGTATGCTCTCTTGCACTTACTTTGCTCTTTCCCAACTGCTTTTCTTTCTGTTCCTCAACTAGTCAAGTCTTCTTCTACCTCAGTGCCTTTGCTCTTTCTGTTCTTGCTGCTTACATTGCCTCTCTTCCATATAGCTTCCCAGCTTAGTCTCTTGTCTCCTTCAGTTCTTTGCTTAAATGCCATCTTTTCAAAGTGGGCTCTGCCCTGACCACTGTTAAATAAAATTTAACTGAGTAAATTTTAAGATCTAATCGGCTTTATCAAGTAATCCATGAATCAGGCAATATCTCATATAGCAAGCAGAGAGATGTTCCAAAGGATCACTCAAGATTGAAAGCTCTTATAAAGGAGTGTGGGAAAAAGAAGTCATCAGCAAGAGAAAAATAAAAGTTCATTGGAGGAAAGTAAGAGTTCAGATGATGACGGCTTCTGATTGGCTGAGCTGCATGAATTTCTATCCGTGGGGCTTATTGCTGGTCAAGAGGAAAATCTTTATTTCTCCTGCTGGGGTAGTAAAGTAATAAAGTAAAAAAGTAGATGCACTTCCTGCTTGGGAATGCCAGGTATCTCTCTTCCTGTTGTTGTCTGCAACTGAATTAACTGCTGCTGTATTTGACAAGTCTTCCTGTTTGGTGTAATTGATATCTTCCTATTTGAGGTAATTGACCACTGGTGGTGGAGTGAGTGGCAGAGCATGAAAGCTCTCTCTACAGGCCTTTCTGACTTCGATTTTAGTTGAGGTTTCCTTTATTAATTTTCACACCACCCAATCTAAAAGTCACTTCTACCCCAAACATAGGTTATGTAGACAGATGAAAGAATTATCTCCATTTAAAATGTGAAAAAATATACAATCAAGAAAAGAAACTCACCAAAGTCTCATGGCTTTTAAATGTTAAACCTAATATTTATTCCATTCGAAGGGCTAAGAAAAGAAACTTAGAAAGAGTGGGTGGTTAATAAACATTAATGTTGATGTTGCAGTGTTAGAGTGAGGAGTGATTTCAACTTTTGTCAAGGAAGGACAATTAGATATGACCCATAATATGGAAGACCACTGAGATGGAGCAACTTCTAGTGATAGATTTCACAGTTTATTATGTTCTCTGGAAGGTTACACTAGATCAGATATATATGTGTGTGTGTGTGTGTGTGTGTGTGTGTGTGTGTGTGTGTGTGTGTATTCCCACATAGGCAGGTCAGAATAAAAGAAACAAATGAAACTTCTAGTCTAAATACTGCCCTAAAGGACAATTCAGGACAAAATATATGTATTTTCTAATATCATCATTTTACAATGATTTTACTTTAGGTAAATTCCCTTAACTACTTTAATTTTAGTTCCTAGTATGAAGTATTAAGGAATTTATTTATTCTTAGAAAATTATGGGTAAAAGAAATGATAGAATTTGTTAAAAACAAGTAATGAAATGAAATACTGTGAAAGGAAAGCTCTTCTTAACCTTTTTTTTTTTTTTTTAGGGAGTATTGATTGTTTTCCTGAATGTTTGCTTGGAGAGGAATGGTAAGAAGAACAATTTTATGTAGAAAAACTTTCAGGTTCTTACCATCAAGAGAATAAAAATAAATCAGCTGTAGCCAAAGTAATATTGCAAAGATTTGGGAGGGATGACTAGAAAAAATAAAATGGATCTAGTCATCTCTGTGACCTGGACTATTTAGCCACAAGACTATGCTCTGCCTTTAAAGAAAGTGATGAACTCTTAAAGAACCAAAATAAGATAACTCTCTTAAAGAAAAATGGGTAGAACATTTCACAAATAAATGCAGTTGGAAATGGCAAAAGAGAACACAGAGGATAAAAATGCCCTTTATCCAATTTAAGAAATGAAAAACAACCAGAAGTTTGCTGGGATTCTTTGCTAGAAAAAATTTGAAGAGACAAAATTGAAGGTTGAAGTTCTAGATTGTTCTCCTGGAAATGGGCTTTATATAATATCTGGGCATAGACAGACAAAAAGCGTTCATAGCTAGCTTTTTTGTTGTTCCCTGTAAACCCCAAATGACAGGTTTGTTATATTTCCTCTCTAAGTTTTCACAATGGCAACTCCAGACTTGTTTATTTCTAAGTTATGGGTTATGAAAACAACTGCTAACTTCATCTTTCTGCCTCATTTTGCCCCCACTAACTTGTTTTCACAAAGGTCAGTGTAATCTTTGTAAATGCAAATCTGATGATGTTTCTTCCCTAGTAAAAAACATTTAATAACTCCCTATCAACCACAGCAGCAATTCCCCAAAACTTTTTCAATAACTTACAAGCTAGTAGTAGATATTAAAGAAAAGTTGTGAAAAACTCTAAATTGATATTAAGCATTTTTTTTTTTTTTTACAGTAGGTCTAAATGCTGATGTTCACTGTGAATCTCCCAAAAGCGGGGGATATAACATGCACGGTTCCCAAACTTAACTGATGATGGAACTCATTTCTTTCCCATGGAGTATCTCGAAGGATTAGTTTGGTGTGGAATGCATCTTTGGAAATATTGGCTTATAGTATGGTCCAAATTTATGAGCAGAGCAAGGAATGATTGGAAGGAGCCCACCTCCCTTAGTTTGCATTTCCCTGATTCAGTATGCTTTCTTTCTTCTCCATGCTGCACATGCTGGAAAACCCTTAAAATTCCCCTTAACCTCAAGCCTTTCCAGTACATTTGAATAATGACTACTAATCATTTCGGATTTACCATAATTTCTATAGCCTTGACTTTGTGTTTATTCTCCTCAGCTTGCAGGATTGTTTAACTTATTTAGGTAAGTATGTGGAAATAACTGTATTCATAGCTAATTTATATAACTTGTCCCTCTGACTTAAGATCTAAGAAGAAAATGAAGGGAGCTGAAAACAGTCTATCAACTTAGTTTATAGAAAAATAACTGATCCAATTGCTGTCTTCTTAATTTTGGAGAATTAAAGAAAAGGAAAGGGGACCCAGGAGAACATTCTATAAAATAAAAGATAGTAATTCTCAAGGAAGAACATACCTTTAAAAACAATTTATTAAAACAAACAAGTAAATTTTATATTATATATAGTCATTTATGAATAAGATAAAAATTTAATCATGAAAAGAGGATGCTATACAGAATAAAGCAAATTTTTAAGAAAACTAAAATGCAATAATAGAACTAGGATATTAACTAAAAATTAGAAATAGAATCTATTGTGCATAAAGTCAAAATTATTTTGGAGAAAAATATGAAGAAATTTCGTATAAGATAGAAGACACTCAAATAAGTAGTAATAACGAAAGGGATTTTAGCTCTGGAAGAAACAAAATTTATGTTTCTAAAGATGAGTCCAGAATAAATGAAACAAGCAAAACCCATAAATGGAATACAAGAAGCAAAAGAAATATCTCAGAGTATATGTAGAATTAAAACACTGTGTATACAACAAAATTAAGGAGACTGCTATCTAACCACATTCTTTAGAAGATTTAAAATCACAAAGATTCCAGAGGAAAAAAAGTTACTTACAGAACGGAGAATTCAGGCTCACCATAGTCTTCTCCATTGCATTAAATACTTGGACATAATGGCACAGTGTTTGTCTAATTTTGAGGGGAAAGTTTGTGGCTCAAGAAATTTATATTTAGCTACATTGTTCTTCAGATGTGAAGGTAATAGATAGACATCAAATTTACATTACAAGTCTTTTCGGAAAGGGTTATTCAAAATACGTCCTTCTAAATGAGTAATGAATCAAAATAAGAAACTCAAATATTAGAAGATTATATATATCTGAAATAACTTTCAGTCATTATTGAAACCACATCAATATAGACTTAAGTATCATATTTATAAAAATGGTTAAGATACATAGCTCAAATATTAAAGCTATCAAAAATAAGGAGTAATTGTTAAAAACAGTATTAAAAGACTTAAATACATCTTTATTGCATAGGTCAAATAGGGAGAATAATTTTATATTAAAGAATTTAATTAGTATGTATAAAATTGATTTAATGTATACATATGTTTAATTTTGTGCACTAGGTATGGAGAATAGTCCACCTTGTTTTCAAGGCAGCTCATGGAACATTTATAAAATTGATCACATTTTAGGACACATAAAAGTCTCATTACATTCCCCAAAACAATTGAAGTAGATCAGTTTCTTTAAAACACATTGAAATAAAATTAATATTTTTCTAAATTTGCAAACACTTATAATTTAAGTAGTTATTGACTAAATTAGAAATTAAAACTGTAGTTAATGGAAGATTTAGAAAATGCTAGTAATAGAATGTAGTATTTAATCTGAGATTTTTCCAGAGTCAGACTCTGAGAAAAAGATCAGATTTTAAATTTTTTCATTACTAAACAGAAAAAAAATAAAATGATTAAAAATTATGGAGATTATAGCTTTTGTTTTATATTTCCAAATTCTGGCTTCCCACTCCCTCATACAAAAAATTTTACTAATGTACATTATCAACAGTAAGTACAAGAATATCTGTTTTATAGCATCCACTCAAATTTAACTATTATTTTAAATAGTTACCAATTGATATACTTTAAAAAATATAGTGTTTGAATACCCATGAGGTTATACTGCTAATAGATATTTATATTTCTACTTTTGTGACTTGATTTTTATGAGAAAGGATTGTAAAGTTGATCAGAACAGGCAAGATAATTTTGAGAAGTATAATGAAGAGGATCGATGGTACTAGATTAACCAGAGCAGAACTTGCAAAAGTGTATGGATCAATGGAAAAGATAGACTGTAATAGATTGTGACATGCACTGTGGTGGCTTTTAAATGTACATTTCCTCTTCTTCCTAGGCATATAGAGATACTATATTTTCCATCCTTTCCAGATGTGACCACATTTTTTAGTTCTAGTCAATGGAATTTACTACTTCTCCATGAAAACTCCCTACAGTGGCAGGGGATTTTCCATGCTTATTTTTCTTCCATTATCTTTATATAAACCAGCACAGATAGATACCTTGTGAGTGTGTGTCAAAGTGGAGTCCAGGCGTAAGAAAACCCTGGGTCTCTGAATCTCTGCTTGGAGGAGAATCTCTTGGAATCGCTTGGAGGAGATCTACTGGCAATTTGTAAAATTTTGACATGAACAAGAAGTAAGCTTCTATTGTATTCACACCAATGTTTTGGCATATTTTGTCACAGCAAGTAGCCTTACTCAAATTAATAAACAGACTTTCACATATATGTATATAGATAAATTTATTCCATTAAAATATGGGGATATAATGGTTATTAGTATATGGTTGCTGTGAAGCTGTGCTTTGTGAAGTACTTATCAAAATTGCATGGTTAATCTGATGCCGATGATGATGATGATGATGATGATGATGATGATGATGGACCTAGCATTTCAGATATTTCAGATCAATTATGAAAAGTTTAATGATTCAAAAGGTGGTGCTAAATTATGTGGTTAAAAATGTGAAAGAAATGAAGTTAGATCTCTAACTCAATCACTTCATATTATGCTATAGAACAAAGAAAATGTGTACTATATTGGTTAAAAACAGACACCTGATGTCAGCCTGCCTGAGTTCACACATTCCAGCTCTGCCTTTCTTTGTGTGTGTTAGTCAAGATACAAAAAAGAATTAAAAAAATAATAATCATGAAAATAATGATGTTGTATAAATTGGTTGCATTCACTTCTAATTAAACTTTAAATTGGTAAAGCTGGAAAGTTGGCATATGTATCAAACACCTTAAAATTTTCACAATTTTATTGTACCAATATAGCTTTTAGGAGTATACCTTAAAGAAATAATCACAAAAGTGTAAAATATAACAATGCTTACATACAACAATGCTCATAGTAGCATTATTTTTGGCAGAGATAATCTGAAAACAAACCAAATGTTTGACGAGGTGTTGGTTAAATAAATGTTGACACATTTGTCAGATATATTGCATGGTAATTAAGGGCGTGATTTTTAGGGTTTAATTTCTTTCTACTTCAGACAGTTATTAGCTGAACTGATTTTGAATAAGCTACTTAACCTCTAATTCTGTCTTCCTATTTATAAAATAGACCTAATAATAGCAGATGTATATTTTATAGTTTTATAAATGAATATTATTTAATTGAGATAATTTATATAGAGCATCTGATAGTAAATGATACCTATTATTATCAATATTTAAGGTATTGGGACATTCAGAAAGGTTACAATAGGGTATATGTGAGAAGGATATCAAGACAGATGTAGGCCACCTATCAATAGGAGTTACCTGTGGATTGATTCTTCCTTTTCCCTTTCTTCACCAGATCTGATCTTGCAGCAATTTCTACCATTTTACTAATACATCCGGCTTGTATCTGCTCAGTATCTTCACCTTAGTTTGAGCCATCATCATTTCTTGCCTGGAAAACTGTGACAGCTCCTGAACAACCTCTGCTTTCTCTCTTGTCCTCAGACAGCTCATCATCTTTACAGGGCCAGGGTAAACTTTTAAAAGTGCAAAACAGACTACATCATTCTCTGCTTAAAACCCTCTAAGGGCTTCCAGTCACAATCAAAATGTAACCTAAACTCCCATAAGGAACTCTTTGATCAGGCCCATCCCTAATTTTCAGCTTTTTCTTTCTCCCTTATCTCTCTAATTCACAGCATTTCAGAAACACTGGTCTTTTTTCTGCCTTTAAACTATGAATGTTTCTTCCACTTGGAATGTTCTTTCCTGCAAACTGGGTCTAAACTCATGTCATCTCCTCCCACTTAGGGTAATACCTTCCAGAAGCACTTTCTACTTTTTATCTTCTTCAAAACACATATCTTCTTAATTTGCTTGCTTACTTTTTTCTAGGCAGTAGAACATGAGTTTATTTAGGAGACTGGTTCTATCTCATGTGCAACACCGTGTCCCAAGCACCTGGAGTAGTTCCAGGTGCACAGGGCCTCACTTGGGCGGTGTTGGTTGAATGACTCGTTTTTGACTGTGTGGGTATGTTTTAGAAGAGTAGAAGAAAGGGACTTCAACATTTATGGAATGAATGACATTATTGTAATTGTTTATAGTATAGAATAAAGTGGTAATGAGGGTTATTTGTGAATCTAAAATTAAGGGTACTTTAAATCTTTTTATTTATAATTCCCACATTTTATATATTTTCTCCAATGAACCTATTCTTTTTAGAATCAGAATAATACGATAAAGAATATTGTAAAACCTTGATTAGTCAAAAATTTTTATTATACATCTTCATTTATATCTAGATGGCAATTATATTAATTTATATTTAGCCAGGTTTAAGCAATGAATAATGATAATTATAAGAAAAGTTTTTAATTTTCTTTTAAAAATTTTCTTGTCCTTTGCCTGTCTCTCATGAAAATAAATGCAGTGTTTTCTATCTACAGGCGACAGTATCTTTACTCCGAAATTTCTAGTGTGGCCCTTAAATGTACCTGGAAATAGATACAGTGCTCTGGGGTAAAACCAGCCTGTAATCTGGAGATGAAAGAAGAGAATGACACTTAATTAAAAAAAAAAAAAGTATTTTAAAAGTGAAATTGAAAAAAAGACAGTTATTTCACAAAAAGAGCCTAGGAGTTAATTTTGCTTGTGAAAGGTTCTGCAGGATCCCAAAAAGCCTCCTAATGTTTAATAGATTTTTTTTTTAAAATTCTACTTTTAGCATTTCTATTTATCTATCTTTTCACTCATGAAACATTTTTTTTGTCTTATACTGTGCTAAAATCTTGCAAAGGAATGATGACAAAATAGACACAATTATATTTCAGAGCAAATGTAGAAGTTGGAGCTTATAAAATAAGTTCCCAAGTCACTGAGAGGAAGCAGAGTAGCCTCATGAAGTAGAAGGTTAATTTAAATTTATATTTGACGCTGGTAAAATTTCTATTTTTGAAGAGGCCTCTGTTGTGATAATTCGCCTATTTTCTCACTTTTTTAGTTCTTGGCCTATTTTTAATGTTCGACCCCTTTATTTCTTATATTCAGAAGATCAAGTTTGTGTGGGTGTAGAGTTTAAGATGATTTTCCTGGGAGCAATTGCCCTAGGCTGGTAAATAGTGTAGCAATTCATAACAGTGCAGTCTATGTCTTTCCCCGCTTTAAAAATTTAGCTTTGCTGTTATTTCTTTGACCTGCCTCCACTCTGTTTCAGATTTGTATACTCGTGTTTCATGTATCAGTGATGATTCCAATTACACGCTAGGTAACAAGAGTTTAATAAAATGTGGCAATAAATTGTGGAAAGACATCATGCATGTGAAAAAAATGTATTAAGAAATGTGTTCCAGGTAGAGCTTCCAGTATTAAATGACTAATCACTTCCACACACATATACAAAGTGAAGGTTTTATTTAGTGGAACTTGGCCTTTCAAAACTAGAATGCCAAGCAGTGCCTTCCAACTGGTTTCCTAGCCTGTCTGAAGCATGTGGCTATTGTTTCATTTTACAGAGAACTTTTTTAGATGGTCTTCGGTAGCCCTTCCGCAGAAAAGAGGTAGGGGATCTTGTTCAAAGCTCACATTATTTTGATTTAAATGACAGATGATAATAAAAAGAATGTGCAATAATTTGTACTTAGTACAGTCAAGGAGGCAGAGAACTGGAATTGAATCCAAGCTCTTCCTTTTAGTAGATGTGTGACAAAATACAAGTTTCTTACACGCTACAGTTCTTTATTGGTGAATCTGGAATAATAATATCTTACTGAGATGTTATGAGAGATTTATGACTTAAAAAATAAATGTAAAATAGAGAGTGTCAAATTGAAAGATTTGAACAGGTGCAACAGTTCTAGAACAAAACCAAGCAGGTTACGTGGGGTCCGAGGTGTTGTTTTGGCTTTTTATTTCATTGTCTGTCTCATAAGCTTTAAGAAATGGTCTCCATCCGGTGTAGCATCATTTGGGTTTATTTCTGTTCATCTTATCTTCCTTAAGAACTGCCATAAGGAGTCAGTATCTAATTCCTGAGATAGGAATCATAAGTGTACCTAATTTCCACCTATTTCATTTTAAAAGCAAACATTCAGAAGACATAGGAGTTAAGGAACCTGTTTGCTGCTTGTAAGATTAATCTTATTGTCCCTGTCTCAGGAACATTCCGTGAACGCGTGAAGGAACCAGCGATGGTGTCTGTGCCCTGTCTGTGGAGAGTGTGTTAGAGTGGAGGCCTTTTGAGCCATAGGCTCAGAGATCCCATTGCTTTTTCACTGTGTGAGGCTGAGAAAGTTGTTTAACTTCTCTGGGCCTCTTTGTTCTTCTATATAAAGTGGAAATAATACCTTATGATGCAGTAGTAAGGATTAGAGAGCATGTGCTTCAAAATGCTCACAACAGAGGTTGGCACATAATAGTCACTCAATAAAGGCTGGTTGTTGGTGCATTACTGATGAATTGCAAGAAATGAATAAATGTCAAGTAGATGGGAATATTAGAACTGAAGTACTGTAAATTTGGTAAACAAGTTAACCTTTATTCTTAGGGAAAATGCATAAGAAAGTTACCCATGACTGTAGTTTTGAATGCAGGAAAATTATGACGAAGAACAGAGATATCAGAGGCTGGGTTTTCTTTATAAATGTATGAATCAGAAATAGAAGATGTAGTGAAATCATAACTAAATGTGTAGTAGTAACTATTGGATCTTATTTCACTGGCAATTTTACTCTGAAAACAATGTTATGTTTCAAAAAGTTCTATTCAGGTATTTGAGGACCACGCTCTTTATATCTGTTAATGAATAATAGTTATAAAAATAATAAACATTTATTGAATGATTACCATGCACTTGGGGTGTTTCTGAGTGTGTTCCATGTGCATGAATTAACTTATTTAATTCTTACATCAGTCCTATAAGGTGGATACTGCTGCTCTTACAATATTACAGGAAAATAATTATTTTTCACTATATGTTCATAAGAAGGATGTGGTTTCATTTTTTTTTATGGTGCAAGAGATTTGAGAAACCAAAGCTTGTTTTATGTGAAAGGAGAAAGAATACTACAAAATCTATAAGAGAGAAGAAAGTCACATGTTAGATATTCTTTTACGGTTCCAGTACTACTCATTATGATGATGATGATGTTGATGATGATGATGATAATGATGATGGTGATAATGATAATAACCACATTACTGTCATTACTATGAATAACATTTATTTCATGCATTTCTGCCTTACATAATGACATTGTGAAGAATGAATGGTATTGGAATATACATTTTTAAATTAATACTTATTATAGTTTACTAAAGTATTCATAGAAGAAGGCAGCACATATATTGTCTATCAGTTTGGATATATAATATTTTTCTGGCTTTATTCAAACATAATAGAAAATTAATTGCTTGTATTTATATTGTACAATTCAATGAGGATTTCTTTTATAGTTGGCATACAGTAATATGCCAGTTTCAGTTGTATAGCATAATAATCAGAAATCCACATCACTTGCAAAGCGATCACTGCAATAAATCCTCCCCCTTACATATTTATTACAACATTATTAACCATCTTCCCCATGCTACACTCTACATCTCCATGTCTATTCTGCAACTATCCATTTGTACTTTTTTTCTTTGCCTTTTTTTATCCCCCTCAACCCACCTTCCATCTAGTAGCCCTGAAAATATTCTCTGTGTCTATGAGTTTATGTGTCTATGAGTCGCTTTTGTTGTTGTTGTTTATTTTGTTCTTTAGATTCCACATGTATGTAAAATAATGTGATATTTGTCTTTCTCTCTGACCCATTTCATTCAGCACAATACCCTCTAGGTTCATCAAGGCAATATCTTTTTCTATCCCCTTACTTTTAGTCTGTGTGTCTTTTAATCCAAAGTGAATCCCTTGTAGGCAGCCTATGTAGGGGTCCTGTTTTCTTATTCTTTCAGCCACTCCATCTTTTGGTTGGAGCACTTAATTCTTTTCCATTTGAGGTACCTGCTGATAGGAATATAGTTATTACCATTCTTTATTCCTGTTTTTGATACATGCTTTTTCTTCTTAAAGAAGTCCCTCCAACATTTTCTATAATACTGGCTTGGTGGTGATAAATTCTTTTAGCTTAGATGTATGTGGGAAGCTCTTTATCTGTCCTTCGACTCTACATGATAGCTTTGCTGGATAAAGTATTCCTGATTGTAGATCCTAGGTTTTCAACACTTTGAATATTTTGTGCCAAGTCCTTCTGTCCTGCATAGTTTCTTTTGAGAAATCAGCTTTCAGTCTTATGGGTGAACCCTTGTAGGTAATTAACTGCTTTTCTCTTATTGCTTTTAAGATTCTCTCTTTGAATTTAACCTTTGGTATTTTAAATATGATGTGTCTTGGTGTGGGCCTTTTTGGGTTCCTCTTTCTTGGGATTCTCCTTGGGATTTTCACTGTGGTGGCACTGTGTCTGTACATTGGGAGTGGGGAGGACTCAATAGAGGAACAATGGGTACCCCTGGCCCTTCTGTACACAGTGAGTCTCACCTCCAACCCTCACTCTGACAACTCAATGTCCCCAGACAAATCCCTGGTGCCCCCTGCTCAGCCTACCTGGTGCTGGTGCTCAGAGTGAGCAGGTCTGCCACTGCAAAAGTCTGCTCGTAGACATGGCCCCCTTAAGAGGCGTCTGCAGCTGCCACTGTTATGGCTTCTATTCCACTCAGGTGCTCCAACTGGGCAGTCTTGCATCCTCACCTTGTCCCACATCTTCTTGTTGCAGGGTGATTTCTTATTTCTCTCCCTAGTTGTAGGGCTTGTTCATCTAGATCCCAGACAATTTTCCTTTCTGTTTTCTCCTTGTTTGTCACAACTTTGGTTTGGTCACCAGTGGGATGAACAGAGCTTCTATCATCTACGTCATTTTTTTCTCTCTCTGGATATGTGACATTTTGCATTATAATAGCTATTAAGTTATAGCAAATGTGAAAAACCTACATGGGGCAAAGAATAATCAGGAAGAATGATTTCCGATTGTTTTGGCTCAGAGTCAGCTAATGCCCTGGGAGTGCTAATGCTCTCTTGTCGTGGGTAGTTCTAATGGTAACATCAACATTAAAGAATTTCAGCTTCTTATTTTTAGGAAGAGATGGCAGCTCAGTATTTTTGGGTTAGTGTCAATGCTATTTGGACTTAACCTATAATGCATATTTAAATCAAATATTTTATATTAAATATTTTTACAAAAA
The DNA here is from genome assembly GCA_030015415.1 of Cynopterus sphinx. NCBI lineage: Eukaryota > Metazoa > Chordata > Mammalia > Chiroptera > Pteropodidae > Cynopterus > Cynopterus sphinx. The sequence continues at coordinate 22,024,962 of CM057389.1, read as the reverse complement.
TATGAAAATAATACCTTAGTCATCTAAAATAATTGTACTTCATTTTTTAAAGTAAAATATTATATTATAAATATTTAATTCAGGTAGATATTGTTTAAGTAAGTTGAGTTTTTGGAAAATCTTTTAAAAATAAATTATGAGAATTTGCTTTGTCAAAATGATTTTTTACTTATAAAAAGATTTATGATAGAAGTCTTTTGAAAAGCAGATTTTTAAGCATATCTAAAATATGTGTTGTAAATGTAACAAAATTTGACTTATACATGTATTGCTTACAATAGGAGACCGTATTTTATACTGAAAGTCACACAGATTTGCCCCTGGTTTTCACCTGACTTCTACATTATTTTCTTGTATGATTTGAGTGTTGGACTGAACATTTTTTAGTTCTGTTTTTTGATAAAATTCTAAGATTCTGAAAAGTCCTCTTGTCTAACAAGTCCTCACTTTATTGGGAGATGGTTAAGTCGACAGACTGTATAATCAGAACAGCTGAATTTCAATCCTGGTTCCAAAATCTATTAGCTGTGTGACTTTGGGCCAGTTATTTAACCTCTGAACTTTAGTTATTCATCAATGAAATGGATTATGTACTTATCTGATAGAAATTTGGGGAGGATTTGTAAAACACTTAAAAGAGTGGCTGGCACATTAAACAATATATCAAATGTAATTAATTTATTAATTATTCCTTGGAAAATTTCAAACTCACCTTACCCAGACATAAAAATTACTGAAACACCTCTGATTAGTTAATCTTTAATTAAAAAATTTAAGATTTGGTGTGAAAAAAAAATAGGATTTGGAAACCAACCTATGTAGAGTGTTATTTTTAAAAAGCAGAAAAAAAAAGAATACATTTATATTCAGTGAAATAAGGCAATAATAATGGGAACACTGAAAAGATGGAATGGTATGTTAAATTAACTCCCAACCATATTTTCCACATTTTAAAATTAGCAATAATGGTTTCTCTGAAGTTAATTTTCATATATCTACCCACCATCTTCTAACTAGAAATACTTCAAATTCTTTTTCTCTGAGTTTTACAACACAAACTTTGTGATTTCATTTCATTTCATTTATTTTATTTTAATTAATTAATTTATTTAATTTTAAAATTTTTGGTTAATACAATTATATAATTTTCAGGTGTATATTATACTTTGATATCTGTATATTCTATTGTGTGTTACCACCCAAAGTCCAGGTTCCTTCAGCTACCATATATTTGATCCCCTTTATCCATTTCACTTTCTCCCTACCCTTCTATATTTGACCCCCCTTCACCCCGTCTACCTCCTCCCTCTTCCTCTGTTCCTTACTCTCTGGTAACCACTAGTCTATAATCCATGTCTATGAGTCTCTGTTTGTCATGTTCATTTGTTGCTTTTAGGTTTATATCCCACATAGAAGAGATATCATATGATTTTCAACTTTTTCTGTCTGGCTTCTCTCAGTATGGTTATCTTGAAGTCCATCAATGTTGTCGCAAATGGCAGTATTTCATCTCTTCTTATGGCTGAGTAATATTCCAATGTATATATGTACCACAGCTTGTGATTTTGTTTTTTGCCATGTTACTAAGGACCACTTTTTTTTTCCATGGTTAGTCCTGGGAACACCACGAAGAGGGCTAGAACTAGTGCTTCTAGCTACTTGTGGGAAAGCACAAGGATATTTGTTTAAATGGGAGTGGATCAAATTGTTTCTTTTACAGATTAGTCGACTGAGATTACTTAAATGACTTGTTTAAGATTATGAAATCAGTGACAGAACTAGTATTAAAATATTGACAGGCTGCTGCCAAAGCCTATGTTTTTTCCACATGAAGAGGGATGAGAAACTATCAGGACCTGTATGAAACTGCAGTGAGCACATGCAGTTAGTGTCTCTGAAGGGAAAAAGAGAGTTGGGAGGGGAAGGTTGTTATCTAGCATGTATTATGTGCTAGGCATTGTTTATAAGTTTAAATAACTTATTTCTTTGATTATAGAAACAGTACATGATCAGCAGAAAAAACTCGGGAAATGCAGAAAAAATTCAAGGGAGATGACAGTACAACAACTCAGAACTCAGAGATAACCACGGCTGACATTTTTCTCCTCATTCTTTTCTTTTTTACTATTAACAGATTGATATTTGGAATGACACAGCGGGGGTCATACAGTACAAGCAGTTTTGAATACTGCTTTTTCCATATAACATTACATCTTAAGCATTGCTCAAGCTAGAACTTGAATAACTACTTGAAACTTTCAGAAATTATAATTTGGCCTGTATTATTCTTTTACTGAGAAAGGGCTTGACTTAACTAAAGGTACACGAAAATGCCAAATTACAGATTTTTATAGAAAAACATATTACAGAAAGGGACCAAAAATACCATTCAAATACAGCATGCCCACTGTTTGCGGCACTTTTCTTGTAGGAGGATTTCTAGGGACACAACAAAGAGCATGATATAGGGGAAAGATTCAAACTGTGTAGACTTCTGGTATCTGACCAAGTTTTCTGGAAGGGAGTCCCACGTGGACCGTGGAAGACCCCTCATCAGAGGTCAGTTTAGGGTTTGGATTTGTCCTAGAATGACCTGGGGCTTTTTCCTTGTCCTCTGGCATCATCTGCTCAACACAGTGCTCACTTAGCTTCTTCTCTGGGCCAAGCACTCTGCTAGGCACAGTGATGAGGCCAGCATTGCTCTGCTTTCATCCAATTTATAATCACATATGGGAGAAAAGCTGTAAACTTCTATTTGCCAGCTTAACTGTTTAACAAAGTACAATGGTGGGAAGTGCTTTCTATGGAAGAAAAGCAGAAGGTGCCATGAGTCTTGGTGCAGGAGCTGGTGGAGTGTGGGTGGTGAGGGAAGCTTTCCTGAGGAAGAAGGATGAGTCAGATCTGTCTAGCTGTAGTGCAGCTACAGAGAGAATTTGAGGTAGAGGGAGGAGGACATATGATTTTCACCTTGGCATTTGGGAAAACAGAAAGGCCAGGGTTACTCCAAAACCGGGAATACAATAATTAAGTGATTGGAGGTGAGTCTAGTCAAATACAATAGCCTATGTTAGTTTGTACCATTTTATTCATACCACAATAGCATGTAAAAAATATTCACCAAACATTAAAACAGCTAAGTCACACTGGCAATTGAAATTTAAGTGGGCCTAGAAAAGGAACAATTTTAATTGTGAGGGAAGGCAATACAAATAGATAAAAATGTCTGAAAATATGAATTCAAAAAAAAAGATTGAAAAAGAAACGTATGTAAACACAAAGTAAATTCAAAGGGCAGTTTCCTTTATTTTAATTTCCAGTGTTTATTCAGAGGATCGTAGGAAAACACTTATAAGTGTAATGCTCCCTCCTTAAAAAGAAAAACATTTTAAACACCAATTTTTTATTTCAAGAACAGAAAAAGCTAATGCTCACATTTTTATTCTGAATGAATTGCCAACATTTTGTTCATCGGTTTCACAATAGAGCTGGAAACTCACTGAGGTTTCTGAATTAAATTAGCTTTCAGAACCATTTAAAATTCTTCCATTCTATTAATTCAGCAGACAATCAAGTTGTTCACTTGTTGACTTTTATCCACATGCACTCAATCAAATCAACTATCAAAGAGAGATACCTATTAGTTGTTAATTTCATATGTTAGATAGGAATCCTAGAACTCCTGTTTATATCTATTTGATAACCTTCTAATCTTTGCCAAAGCCTCACTAACAGCAGCTTTAACTAGTCTGCCATCTATCTTGATTAACAACACTGGGACTCAGAAAGATGCACAACAGCTGATAAGCTGAGCAGTCGAAACTTGTAACAATGCCCGTAGTGTGGAAAATGGGCTTCTACCACCATTTTTATAAATCCTTAAAGTTGTCTTTAGATAACAGTGTGCAAATTATTGTTTTAAGCAAAAGAGAAGAGTTTTTCTTGTAGGAGATCTTATGAATAATTGTAAGACAATATTGTGCAATGTTTTTCCCTTCCATTTTATTTCTTCCAGGTTTAGGTTTTCAGCAATTGGTTTTGCCTTACATTGAATTACAAGCATGGTGTTATCTTTGAATCAGATAAATTCAACAAATATTTATTGATCTTTGTGTCACTAGCACTTCCTACATACATAAAGGATATAGAAATCACAGCTCCACATACTGTAAAGTTTTATATTTGGTATTCAGCAGCTGGATTCTCTAATAAGTGAAATATTGGCTTTTATGAGAGAGGGAGAGAGAGAAACGTAAATAATTTTTGTTCCACATGGTAATTTTCAGCTTATCCTTTGCATACTTCTTTCAAGGAGTGTTTATACCATTCTTTATGTAGTCTCATCGCTGAAATGTTAAGGACACTTCACACAACATCCATGTTGATTTTAGTAACTGGCCCACAGCCCTTGTCTCCACACTATTCTCAGGAAGTCAACAAGAGGTTGCATCAGAAGAATATAAGACTATAATGACTTATTCCTACTGTGAGATAGCCCTAGATACATCTGGAATAAAGTTTGCGAAGTTGAGAGAGAATATTTGAATTTTTATATTATCTCATGGAAATTTTGTACTAGCACGTTTTAGATAATAATAATAAAATTTGATATAGATGAAATCAAATTAATATGATGAGTCATAAAGACATCTATAATTATTTTTAAATGTCCATATCTGTGCAAATTACCCCCTATTTATTTCTGGAGCCAGTCATTCCTCTGGGGTTCCAACCCAGAGTTTCCAAAGTCTTGTCGGGCATCTCCAAATGCATCTCCCAAAGGACCATCAAGCTCGGCGTATCCGTGTTTGTATTTATCATCAGTCCTCTTATACCAGCACCATCTGGGAATTTCATTATCTATTAATGATATCACCACTTTCCAGGTTTCCAATTTTGCTTCTCCACTTCCAATCCATGATCAGCTCTTAACTCCTGACAGTTCTTTTCCTTGAAATTTCTCCTAAGTAAATCTTTTTTTTTCTATTCTCAAATCCACTTCTCCAATTTAACTCCTCATTATATCTCATTCTGAGAACTACAATACACTTTTATCTGGTTTCCCCAGACTCTCACTCTAATACATCCTACCCACAATCATAGATTACTTTCATAAAGCTGCTGTGTATGGTTATTCCTGCTCAACATTTTTCAATGGTTCCCCTTTGCAGTGAGGTTCAGATAGTTTAATCTGGTATTCTGGTCATTTACAATCTGCCTAAACTTTCCTTTAAATTTTATTTTCCTTGCATACATGTTCTCCCATGTAGCTTTCTCTACCCATTCCCTTGAGTTTTACATTTTTGTCTTTGCTCATCAAGTTTTTCTGCCACTAATTTCTTTCTTCTGTAGATCTGTTGGTTGCCAAAATGATTTGCAAAAATCTATTCATATCTTTTCTTCCTTCCTTCCTTCCTTCCTTCCTTCCTTCCTTCCTTCCTTCCTTCCTTCCTTCCTTCCTTCCCTCCCTCATATGAATAGGTACATTTAAAGGTATCTGTTATACTCTAAAAGGTCATGCAATCTGCCATGAAGTATTTCACAGTCCAAGGAGATGACCAGTACATCGGTAGGTACAAGCAGATATTGGAGCAAAGAGGAGAATATAATCTAGTTTTATTGGTGGAGTGGTGGGGGGCAGGGAGGGGTTGGAGAGTGAATCACAGGAAAATTTTTGCAGAAAGTGGCAAGTATGCTAAATCTTAAAGTATGACAGAAAATTATTCAGAAGAGTAAGTGTAGTCAAAAGGAAGGCCATTCCGAATTTCAGAGTTGGTATGAGTACAGGTTAGCTTGAAAAGGTGTTTGGTGAAACCTGGAGGTTGGTGTTACTTGAGCTTGAAGGATGGGGTAAGAGAGCAGCAGAAGCTGAGAACAGAGAGGTACACAGGGTTTGGGGAGGAACTGCTGTACCATGTTTAAAACTTCAGAATTTGTCTTATAGGTGATGGGAACCATGAATGGCTTTAAACAGGGAAATAAGATGGTTAGGTTTTTATTTTAGACCAAGTAGGAAGCTGTGTTAAGAAAGAATTTGAGAAAGAAAAGTCCATAGCCAATGATAGTAGATGGAAGATATTAACACACTCTATGGGCAAGAAAGAATTAAAGAATTAAAAGGAAAGGAATAAAAATACTTAGTAGTCAATATTGGTATTATTTTATTAATTGATGAAGAGAGAGCCAGCAAAACTTCCAAATTTCTAGTTTGCATAATTGGCTGGTTAGTGATGCTACAAAATGAAATTTAAAAAATAATAATGCATGAGGAACAAGCTAGGTGAAAGAAGTGAGAGAGAAAAATTAAAGATAAATTTGAATGGCCTCATTATCTCAGCAGGTCAAGATGAATAAAGTTAGATAACATATAGTGGTCGCCAATCTTTTTGGCATCAGGGACAGGTGCTCCTATGAGAATCTAATGGTCTGAGGTGGAGCTGAGATGGTGATGCTAGCGCTGGGGAACGGTTGCAAATAAAGATGAAGCTTCACTCCCTTGGCCACTGCTCACCTCCTGCTATGTGGCCCTGCTCCCTAACAGGCCACAGACAGGTACTGGTTCCCAGCCTGGGGGTTGGGGACCCCTGATATACAAAATACATGGCATATTACTTGAAGCTCAGGAGGCAGGTGTGAATAGAGCTTTAGAGTTGAGAGTAGCATCCAGGTGGTATTTTATATTTGGATTGCCTCTGTAGCAATGCAATGTACATTGGAAGTAAACCTTAAGTAGTCGATTGGGGAATAGAAGCTGAAGAAGTAGACAGGGAAGAAATAATTGAAGAAGAAAAAAAATCAGAAACATATGTTTCTCTTGATTTCAATGTTTCTCTTTTCTTTGAGTTACCAGCACATTTGATGCTTTTTTTGGCAGGGGAGTTAGGCAGTTACTTCTATCTCCCTTATTCTTCAAAATATCCCAGTCTGGTCAGATTAAAGAAAATTTATTGGACCATGTTTACTAGTAGATGGATTTACTATTGCAAACTGATGTACTCTTGTGCCAAGATCACTTTCTTCTTCTTCCCACTGACTTCAAGACGTGTAATTGGTAAGCTTTACCAAGGCTCTCTTGAAAGTCTTGCTTGCTCTTTTCTTAGAAACTCCTAAACTCTCATCACTTTTAGTGACTAGTTGGGGAATTAAGAATGGGACATGGTAGTCTTGTATGGGCTTTAGACATCAGATACGTTCTCTAAACCATCTTTACTAGAGAACTCTGCATTGGAGTACTGGGCCCTAGTCCAGCTAATTCTAAAGTGATAATGTACCCGTTCATCTATGTCCCTTGTATATATTGCTTCCTCAGTCTTAAGAGACAGAAGAAATTGTCAGGTAAAGGTGGAACTCAGGCATTTATATCTTTCTCCTCCTCAACACTCCTCTGTGGCACTGTTACTTTATATCATATATTTTTATATATTTATATTTTAAATGTAACTATATTGTAAGGTTATATTTTATATCTTGGTTATTTCTGTCTATTTGCTATTTCCCCTGTTGTATCCTGGGCTTTTTGAAATTTAATTCTGACAGTGACTAAAGGAATTTTTATTTTTAACAAAATACTAGAGCCTTGAATAGTTTAAAAGATTATTTCAGCTTGCATCACTTTAAATTTAAAGTGACAAAAATGACATATTGGTAACACGGATTGACAGCATTTTGTACAAGGACCACAATTATGACTTGAAGTAAGGATTATAGACAAAACCAAGATTTGATAATATTACATATACTTTATCCTAATAATTCAGTCTCATTCAATGTTTTATAATCATATTATTATAATATATTTTCCTCCCCAACAATGTATGTAGACTTTTCTATGGTCATTTCAGTAAATGCTAAAAATATTATAGTATTCAGGGAACCCATATTTCAATGTGAAGAGGAAGAGATATCATGCTTTTGATATTGATTTGATGAATAATGATGAGAAAGCTAAAGTGCATGTGGGAAATATGTAACGTACTTCTTTTCAAATGTGTACTTAGCACCTGCACTGAAGAAATGCTTCTGTACTTCAATCCTTTTTAATGTCATCTTGTTAACACCTAAGATTCCTGTTAGTTTTCTCTGAGCATCCGAGTTCCTTGGCTTGCTGGTGCATGGGTGATATTTTAATATTTGCTCAGAGGGCCTTTCCTAATGGTAAGGGCGTCACCTAGATCTCTGTGTGTGTATGCATGTTTTATGCAATCAATTACATTTTGAACACATACACGACCTGTGTATGTGTGTGTCATGCAATCAACTAACATTTTGAACATGAACAGGTACAAATGCTTTAAATTTGCTTCAAAGTGAATTTGAATTTCTGGTGCTATGAGCCTAAAACAATATTAATTCTCTTAACTCCAGAATGAACATAGCTGACTACCTGATTTCAATTCTTTTGGTTATGTACCTAGAAGTAATATTGCTGGGTCATATGGTAGTTCTATTTTTATTTAATTTTTTTTGAGGAGCATCCATACTATTTTCCATGGAGGCTGAACCCTTTTGTATTTCTACCAACAGTAGAAAAGGGTTCCAATTTCTCTATATTCTGACCAACACTTGCCGTTGCTGTTTTATAGTAGACATCCTACAGCACTATTCACAATAGTCAAGATATGGAAACAGCCTAAGATCAATGGATAAAAAATTGTGGCATATACATACAATAAGATAATATTCAGCCTCAAAAAGGAAAGAAATTGTGCAATATGTGACATTGGTGAACCTTAAGGGTATTACGCTAAATGAGATAAACCAGTCTCAGAAAGACAAATACTGTTTGACTCCACTTATACGAGGTCTCCGAAATATAGAATTTATAGAATCAAAGAATAAAATGGTGGTTGTTGGAGGTGGGGGGAGGAAGAAACTGAGTTACTTATCAGCCTGCATAAAGTTCCAGTTAAATAAAATAAGTTTTAAAGATCTGTGTTACAGCATTGTATCTATAGTCAATAATAATGTTTTGCACACTTAAAACTTAAGATGATAGGTCTCATGTTAAGTGTTCTTAACACAGAAAAGGGCAGCAATTCAAACTATATGATGAAGTTTAAATTTAGTCTTAATAAAATAGTCTCTTGACCTCTTACAATTCTCCAAATGTCCCCTGTTAAATGCCTGGGAAGTGGAACCATTGCAAGCACTCAGTCCATTTTGTAAGGCGTGGATAATAACTTTAGAAAATTTAAGAGCAAAGAAGAGCTTTATCAATGAAGTTGGGCGAAATATATTATATCATATCACGACCATCAGAGTTCTATTTTTCCAGACTCGCTCAGGTGTGGCCACAGAGCCAAGGCTTGGATATTGCTGTCTTGTTTTCAGCTCAAATGCTAGAAAATGTGGAAGGCAAAAAAAATAATTATTATTTTTCTGATGTTTACCTGATCTGAAAACTGAATCTAGAAATGACCTGGAAGTTTCCACCCCTTTAATGACCACCTTTTATCAAATCTCATTTTTCCAGATTTCTTGGCAAAACATTTTTTCCTTTGTTGAATCCTAACATTTTCGTCTCTCTATATCCTCTATATTGAACTGTTGTTTACTTCCCTTCTTCACTCAGTGAGAATGGCAATATAATAACTGCAGTCTTCAGCTTTTGTGAAGGGCAGATGGGCTACTTTCTTTCTACCAGGTCCCTTTCAGAAAATATTAAGTGGATCTTTCTTTTTTTTTCTTTGCTTTAGTTATTTAATTTGGCAAGTAATTTTTAATCTATCCTCCTCCTGTGTTCAGAAGACAGGAAAATTGAATGCAATTACAGAAACTTTGTTTTATACCTTTAATAGTTTCCCCTCCACTCATGTGAGTCTTCTAATTTATAGTAAATATTCAGCTGAGTCACATAAGTCTGGACATTTGATTTCTAGTAAAAAGACTGGGTGTATGAGGTGTTTCCTCATAAACTAGATTAATATTTTTTATATCTATGTTATCTCCACTAGGACCCCTGCCATTCTTTTTTGTTTTAAAATATATTTGCTCTTTTATTTGTTGTATTTTGCAGTGCTCAAAAAAGAAAATAAAATCAGATTTTAATCTGCCTCTACTTATGGTATTTTGATAAATTAAAATCATGATAACTTTACTATTAGAAGTCTCATTTTTTACATCTATCCCATCCAATAATAATGAGCACATCTTAGTTACAATAATTGCTTTAAATGTTTAACATTACAAAGCACTGAGAGAGCATTAAAGCTGATTCTCTTGATCTGACAGCTACAGAAGGATCCTCTCGAACAGGGCTTACTCTAAGGAGGAAATATTTTCATTGCTAAGAGAAGATTTGAAAAATAGAAGATAAACATTTGTTGATAATGTAATATGTAACAGGCACTGTGATTAGTATTTTTTTCTGTTATTTTTATAATAACTTCATGAAATAGAAATTAGTATACCCATCTTATAAATGTAGCTCAGAGGTAAAGTATCTCAGCCAAAGACACCTGACTAGAAGGTGGGCATGCTAGGGTTCCATCCCAAGTCTACTTGGCTATGTATTTTTCTTAATGTATTTTGATGCCATTTAACATCATAACAGTATGAAAAATACTGGATTAGGGAGAAATTACCTAAACCCATATTACAGCTGTGGATGCACAGAAAACTTTGGCTTCTGGGCCACTGTCTTTCAATTTTTCCAGTGAGAATATAACACCTCCCAAGTTGTTTTTCATATATAAGTGGAAATAATTGAAAATAATTGTGGCCAATTTGTATTCACTTGTATGATAGATATTCTATGAAATACTTTTAAATATTTATTAATTTAATCATTATAAAAAGTCTATCTGCTTATTTTTGTACTTTTTCTATATTTACATGAGGAAACTGAGGCAGAAATAGGTTAAGTAATTTGCACAAGTTTACACAGTTAGCTAAGAGGTAGAACCAGGATTTGAACCCATGAAACTGTTTTTCAGAATGCAAACTATTAAACACCACTGTATACTGGACTATAAAATGTAGGAATTAGTATGTTAATTTCAGACTTCAAAGTAACATAAGATTTTTGGCAAGATCGGTGTCATCTGACAGTTTTGGAGAAGTGAGTTCAACATCCTAGCATCAAAATGTGCCATAGGATTTGTTTTAGAAAAGGTTAATCTAACCTGTACCACATCAGAATGAAACTGTGGTTCTACTTTGACTCACTAACAATGTTTAGACTACCTGCTGTCATCCACTCTTCCCATGGAGACTCAGGTGTCTCAGCGACAGGACCACTGAAGGAGGACTTGAAGGATACTAACAGGAGGACAGCTTTGTCTGAGAGATATGAGCATTATATAATGCTCATAACTTAAGCATACAGAGGTAATTCTTCGTGGACATCTGTGTTAACAAGGCTCAGAATTTAGGGTATACTTTTATGGCTTGTATGCCTTCTCTCCCAATCCTGACCTCATAACCATGACAAACATTAGTACTCTACAAACACTCTTTTCTTCTGGGACTTGATGTGGCTTTAGAATACTTCTAAAAACTATTCTGGAACATTACTAATAATTCTTGTTCTAGTCTTTGTTAATTTCTTTCTTTTGCTTGCTTTAGATTTTGTTTGCTCATCTTTCAAAATGCCTTAAGGTGAAGAATGACATTATTAATTTGAGATCTTTCTTCCTTTTTAATATAGGCATATATAGGTATAAGTTTCCCTGTAAACACTGTTTTAGCTGTATCCCATGAGGTTTGGTATGTCATGTTTTCAATTTTATTCACCTCAAAGTATTTTCTAATTTCCATTTTATTTCTTCATTAATTCACTAGTTTAAGGTATGTTGTTTAATTTTCACATATTTGTGTTTTGCAAATTTCTTTCTGTTAATTTCTAATTTCATTAAACTATAATCAGAATGCATTTGTGTTATTTCTATCTTTTTAAATTGATCAGGGTTTGTAGGTCTAGCATTGAAAAGAATCTGTATTCTGCTGTTCTTAGGTGAAGTATTCTATAAATATATCTTAGGTTGGCTTAAGTGCTGCTCAAGTCTTCTATTCTTTGCTGATCTTCTGCTTAGTCATTCTATCCATTTCTGAGGGCAGGGTATAAAAATGTTCAACTATTGTTGTCGAATTTTCTGTTTCTTTCAACATTTCTGTCAGTTTTGGATTTGCATTTTGTTTCTCTGTTGCCCAGCAATTATTTATTGATTGCTTATTATATTTCAGTCATTGTGTAAGGCAGTGAAAACACAGTGGCAATCAAAATGGGTAGAATATCATCTTTAAGGCTTACTATGGGATAAATAGGCAATGAATAAGTTAACTTACAAGTGGAAATATAATTTATAAATTTCAACAAATACTACTTCCCCAACTATTTTTTAACTCATTTATGACACTCATCAAAACTTGAAATTATTGTATTAACTTTTTTGTGTATGTTTCTGTCTCTTCTGATAGCTTGCAAGCTATATATATTGACCATAAAACCTTGCTTTCAGTCCTTTGCCTGGTATTTGGCATGTGCTCAATAATTTTTATTGGAAAAAAAGAATGAAATAAAGAGAGAAAGAATAAAAGAGAGATAAGAGAAGGATACCTAGGGAAAGAAAACAAGAGGCCCTTAATTTAGTCTTCCAGGAACAAGGAAGACCTTTTTGCTGAGCTCTTTGAAGCTTCAATCTAAAATATGAATAGTAGTCAGAGGAAAGAGGGCTGGGTAAGTAGGTAGGGAGTGGGAATTAAAAGCTAAGGGAATTTGAGTATGTGAAGGCCATAGAGCAGAAAAAAGCTTGTTCAAAACCAGCAAAACAAGTGGACAGTGCCACATGAAGTTGATAGGAAGCAGACATGAGAAGCTTTAAACTGGGATAACTGTGTGCATCAGAGGGAATCTCTACCGAAGAGATTCCAAAACTCAGTGGCTAAAACAAGATGCAAGTCTTTTTCTCTTGCACAATCTGGGAGAGCTAGAGCATTTCCCCTTGGAAAATTTATCCGGAGGCCTAGGTTGAAAGACATATTCTGCCATTCTCAACATTTCTTTTTCAAGATTGTTCCAATAGTTGCTACTTTTTGGTTGATGGGAAGGTAAGAGAACATAAGTTGTGTTCCATGTTCTAAGGCCTGCGTGTGGAAAAGGCACACATCGCTCACATTTATATTGGATTTATCACTGGAACCTAATCACATCTTCATACATGAATCATACGAAACTGCAAATATCAGTTGTCCAGACATCCATGAGCCCAGATACAACCAGAGAAAGGGAAATGGATTTTAGTGGACAATTAGCAGTTTCTGTGTTAGTAAGGATTTGAGCTTAATGTTGAGAGCAAAGAGTAGTTATTGCATGGTTTTAAGCACAAAGAGATATGATCAGATTAATATTTTATAATGGCTCCTATGAGAAAAATTGATTATAATGGTTTAAGTGTGGAGGCAGGAAGATTGCATTGACAATTACCGCAATACTTCAGGCAAAAAATGGTTGTAGTGAAGCCTCAGTGGTATAAAAAGAATGGAAAGAAGTAGATAGTAGAGGTCTAATTTAGGAGTGTATCTGCCTAAACTGGAGAATCTTTTGCAGATGTGGATGAGGGTAATGAAAAGGAGAAAGATATATAAAGAATGACTTCTATGTTTTTCACTTGAAGAATTGAGTGCATGGTGGTGTCATTGACTAAGATGGAATGCTTGGGAATAAGTAAGTCTTGTGAGATCAAAAATTCCATTTTTTATATTTCACGATTGAGATGTTTGTTTCTTGATGATCTTGACTGGCTATAGAAAAATAGTGAGTAGAACTACCATAACAGTTGTACCTGAACCAGTTGAGATAATGCCTCAGACATGGTCCAGTGGACTGTGAATGGAACATTAGACTTTTTAGGGTACCCAGAAGCATCCTCTGCTTCCACTTATTGAAATACATGAACTTTTTCATACGTAGTCTACTGCTTCATGTTTCCTCAAACATTGATCCTCCAAATGCTCATTTATTCTGCTTTATCGTTCAGCTCCTTCCTTGTGTTAGTCTGCTCAGGCAGTCATAACACAACAGGTCACTTAAATAACAGAAATTTATAATCACAGTTCTGGGTACTGAGAAGCCTAAGATAAAGGTGCCAAAAAGGTAGATTTCATTTTTTAGGTTGGAGGTGACCACCATTTTGCTCTGTGCCCACATGACCTCTTCTTTGTGCACATGTAGAGAGGGAGAGAAAAAGGGAAAGATCTTTTCCTTTTTTCTAAGGACACTAATCTCACCATGAGGACCCTATCTTATGATCTCATTTAACCTTAATTATTTCGCAAAGGACCCACCTCCAAATATTATCACGCTGGGGGTTAGATGTTCAACAAATGAATTTTGAGGAAACACAATTCAGTCCATTCAGCTCATCACACTCCTTCTGGTCCTTCCAAACTCCAACCACCTCAGAGTGCCTTATTTGACCTCTCAGTTTTAGATACTTCCTTTGTTCCCACACTACATTGTGCATGCTTTCATCACAGAACTAATCACTCTGTACTGTAAACAGACATGTTGCCTTCTCTCAGCTTAATAGACTTAGCTTCCTGAAGGTGGTACCTGACCTTATTCATCTCTATATCCCAAGAGCCTAACATAATGTCTGACCTAGAATGGACATTCAGCAAATATTTGTTAAGTAGATAAATCATTCTTGAGCAACCTGTTCTCTATTATTAGAAATGCTTCCTTTATTTGAAAATAACAACCATATATTTGAAAAAGAACAATCTAGAATGTTTAAAAATATTCAGATGTTCTGCCTTAACATATTCAGAGAGAAGAATATATTTTAACCCGATTTAAGCTTCCTGATGACCGGGTTGATTTGGGGAAAACAAGGTTCTACAATGCAGATTCTGCCTTATATTAACTAGCACAGAGCTGCTTGTGGCTATGGAGAGTCTTCTGTGTATGCAAATGCTGACATGTATGACTAATGTAGGTGCCCTTTCTTCTGAGTTAAAAAAATGATCTCACTTGAATTTTTTCAATGCAAATAGAAGCATAAATAAAGATTTATGTAGAAATTGCAGATGGTTGAAACAGAATAAATGTATAAAAGAGGTAAGATGGTAACAAAAAAAATTTATGCTGAAAGTTTGTCTCTGTAAAACCCTTAGTATTTCTGTGGTTATTTGTTTTTGTTGTTGTTGTTTTTGTTTTTATGTAATATTATTGTTTACTATACTCAGGGCACTTAAGCATCTCACATATTTTATTTCATTTAATCCACATTACATCTATAGGAGGTAAACAGGTTGATTTTAGTTTATGCTCTGAGTTTGTTATTAGCTTTCATACACTCTAATCAGGATTTTTTTTTGGGGGGGGTACATTCTTAGATATATTTGCTAACATGCCAAGCCATAGTAGGTTTGGCTTCCTAATTATAAATATGACTGTTATCCCACTTTTAATTTTCCTACAAGCAAATGAACATTTTGTACATTTACTAGGGGGACTGATAGAATCTTCCATTAAGGTTAAATGTTGTTCATGGATTCTTAATCATTTGATTCTAGTCATTCTTTTTATTTCCTCTTGTGTTTATGGTTCATTGAGGAGTTGCAACAAATCCTGAGTAAGCAATTATGACTGGCCAAGGCTTAAAACTCTTAGAGGAAATACCAAGTGCCATGAACCACAATCAAAATAAATGATTGGAGCCCAGCCCCAACTTCGAAGATCCAGGGAGGGATTGCTCTGTGTTGTGACTGCACTAGGCTAATGGAACTCTGAATTCCTTGGCTTTACCTTATGAAGATTCAGAGGAAGCCAATTGTACCATGATTGAAATAAATAATGCTCACAGGAACCCCTATATTAGTCTCCCAGGACTCTGTATGGTAACAAGAAGTAGCTGAAAGTCTTTTGCACCTTTCTCCCGAATCCTCTGAAGATTTTATCAAGAATTGTCCTTTTCCTGTGGTGAAAACCTCTCTCTATAAGACTTGCAGAAAAACTCCATAAATGTTATTTTACTAGAATATTCTAAAACACAAACTTTTAACACCTGAAGTCACTCAACTTTGTAAGAGATCATTTGATTTAGAAGAATAAAAATAGTCCTATGCATCTGCAATCAGTGGTTTCTACAATAGGACATAGTGTAGGTTATACAGGGTCAAATTTAGATACATGTGTTTTACATATAAAGAATGGATCTACACTGGGGACTTTCTTTCACTCATTGTAACGATTTATAAATCACTTAATTTAAAGATTATACTTGGAGATACTATAATAAATTGGGATGCTATATTTTACTCAGTATACATTTAGTTTTCGGATGCTTGGATTCTATATAAAATGTATTTCAAGGATCCCTAAAAAGACAAAATAGGCATTCTTTAAGCCGTTTACAAGATAGAGATCTTTATCTCATACAAAAGAAAGAAAACAAGAAAGCTGTAAATAATAAGTTCTGAATAGGAATGCCATAAACTGCCTAATCAATGTCTTCCAGAACTGGCAAGTGACACCTCTTTGTTTTTTGCAAATAGAAACCTTCTTACCATCACAATATAAACCATTATCTCGGCAGGCAAGGTATATTTAGAAATGTACAAAATGTACATTTCCTGCCAGCCTCTAGATCAGTAGGTGGAGATCTAAAGTCATGCAAATATTACAGTAAATGCAGGCAACCAATTTCTAATTATTCCATATCAGCAGATTTGTGAGGAATATAATTTATTAAAAAAGAACAGTTTATGATCAGCGGACCTTGGTTATGACTGTTTAGGAATTCAGTGCATTTTGATCTAATCACAAAATCAAAATATTCATGAAACACAATGATATCTCCCCAAAGCAGCCGGGCAGCCATTAATTTTGAAATTCGGGTAATTTATTAACACTTATCTGAAGCTGTAAAAGCTTACCTCTGTGTTTGTAATACGGGGAAAAGTGAAAGCAGTTTTAAAACTGATTCCTAATGATTTATAATGGTTTGCTGTAATTTGAGCCAGAAATTCAATTAAAATGTATGTCTAGTTTTGTTTCAAGATCTTTAGTTAAAAATTCTATTAAAATTCTATTTCCTTCTTGCATTAAATGTATCTGTTATCTGCATATACAAGAAATATAAGAAAATTCTATCATTTATTCCCCAGTCTCCATAAATGCTTTTAAAAAGCATTCATTTTTATTTCATAATTCTGCTAAGGTAGCATTTGGAATTTATATATAGTAGAAGAATTACTATACATGCCATTTTCTCAGCAAGAAAAGAAATCTAGCACTGAATACATTAGGGACAAGTCAAGTGATATTTGCCACTTTATCAAACTAGATGAAAACAAATAAAATGAAACAGACATTTTCGGCTCCAAATTATTCACCTAATAGTTTGTCTCTGAGGCATTTAAAAAATATAACTTTGCAGAGAAAGGGGTGGAAATAAGGTATGGGATAGACTACTCAACTTCTCTGAAATAGTTGTAAACAAGTGAAAACTTTGAAAGAATTTTCCTTAGGTATGAGACTCTAGATTTAAAACACACACACACACACACACACACACACACACACACACACACGCACACACACACGCACACACACACACACACACTAAGCTTGGTGGGTTAGTTGAAAGAGAACCCATTTGGTTTTTGCTTTTTGTTTTCTATTTTCTTGAATTATATTAAATCTTATAATAATTACCAGATACAAAAATTAAAAGAGCTGGTTTGTGTCTCAAGTTTCTGGTAGCAAGAGTCTCTCTGAGCAGAAATGATAACAAAGCTATAATTTATTGAGCATTTTTACATAGAAATGTATGAATGGCATGGATTTTTAAGAACTTTAATCTCCTCAATAGTATATATGTTATATAAAAAACACCTATGTAGATTATGCATATATATTATATACAAATACTATTATTTGTATTTTACTAAAGTGGTGACCAGAAGCATAAAGTTTCATAGAGCTAAAAAGTGGAAAGGCTAGAATTTGACTCTAGAAGGGTTATGTATGACTGGTCTTTTCGATTTGGTCGTGTGGAGGGGTGACCTTCACTTCATACTGAGGGTCAGGCTGAAATGAGCTAACTTCTGGTTTTTGGACTGTTTCTGAGAAAGGAGATAATTTAGTTAACAGAAACTGATAGGCACTGGGAAGAAACAGTGGCATCTTTCTTAGTGTAGAACTTGTACCTTGAAAATTAAAAGGTTGGGGCCTTACTTACCTTCCCTCTCATGGTGAACTGGGACCCACCTGAGTAGGGCTCAGTTCCTGAAGGATGTAGAGCTGAGTTTTAAAATGCCGGAACACAAACAAGGTCAGCAATAGAAAACTTGGTTATCAAGTGAACTGAATACAGAGAAAAAGAGAAACGAAAAAAGAACAAAAAAGAGAGAAGCAAGCAAGCTTAGTTATGATGTCATATGAGCCTGAGATAGAGGGAAGCCTAAGAATGAGGTTGTAGAAAAGCCAAAGGAAGGGAGATGGGCCTCGAGTAATTCCCAAGTGAAGGAGGCTTTTAATGCTTCTCTGAAGGTCCCTTGTGGAGATGAACTGAGATCACATAAAGGGACAGACCCCAGGAGACTGTGCACTTTTATTTGATCACTCAAAATTGCAGTGAAATTTCTCATTTTAATTTACTCGTTTTAATTTACTAATGGCCACAGAGTTTCTGTTTTGTATTCCCAGGCGGGCCAGGGTCTGACAGCAAGAGACCAGCTCTCCTTACACATACTGGGGTTCCTGACATGGGGTCATTAGAGTCAGAGTAGGTTTTATTGGTCTAGGTTTGTTGAAAAATAGTGGAAGCCAGAGTGGATGCCAGACTGCTCTGAATGTGTATTTATAGAAGCAGATTTGGAAATGAGATAGATGGGACGATTACACTGCAGATGGGTAGTATTGATGGAAGAATTTTCCTGGCATTAATATGCTCATACATCCATCTGCAACAATGGCTAGTTGGACATTTATGCGAATATGTGGACAGAAATCTTAAACAGCGTAATCTAAAATAGGGTCTGTGGGCAGAAGAAGTAGGTGTTCAAGGTAAGGAAAATGGGAGCTGGAAGATCAAGAGTCAAAATGCACCACAACTACCAGGATGCTCTCACAGTTGAGGGAAGAGGCAGTCAGGGGTGCAACATAATGTGGCGGTATTTGGGGATGTTCTGAGAGCAGCGTTCCCTTGGGTTGACTAGGCCTGTACCTGACACCTGACTCATTTTCTGTTATGGGTGTGCCCATCAACAGTCTCCATACACCTTGTTACAGGTTTGCATGAGCCAGGTTGGGTAGTCAGAATGGCATGGTGGCATAACCACAGTGTCTAAATTCAGGTCTTGGTATGTTTAGAGTTGACTGTTTTTTCTAGAATAGATCTTTTGGCACTCTGTACCTCCCAGGACCAGGCCTGGGAAGCTCTGACTTTTGGGGAGCATGAGTCCTGTTAGATAGTTGCCTAGTTGTATTCCTAATGAAGAGGAAGATTTGGATACCTCCTGTTAGGCAACGTACTCAACCTCTGCTGGGCATGAAAACAGCTGGTGTGGAGGCTCTGCAAGGCATCGTTATTTCTCATGGAATTTGATGTCAAGTAGGTGGTGTGTGTTTCTTAGGAGGTGGCCCAGTCATGAGGCTCTGCCGTGTTCAAAATGGGTACAGTTACCGCTGAGCCAAAGTAGAGCTACTGCTCCCTCTATGGGTCTCCAAGAATGGATAAGTTGAAAAGGAGTACATGGTGATTAGGGAGCAAGACAACAGTGTGGAAGAATTATAAACAAAAGCAAGGTTTAGGAATGGATTTAGGCAGCAAAGAGGACTGCGAGACAACCCTGGTTCCCCATGTTTTTCTCTCCTCCATTGCTTGGGAATTTAACAAAACTCCTTACATGAAGCATAGGGATTTTCTGAGCACTTAGCCTTTTTGTTTGTAATAAATTGTCACTGTTAACTAAATTTCTTCCCATAACCTTATAATAAGAGTTCTTTTTCTGCAAGGCAGATGGCATATGAAAGGAATATTTCTAGAGGCTATTTATAGAAGAGTGTGGCTGACAAAAGAGTTCCATGGCAAGGGTTATATTCCTAAGGGTCACATAGGTAAGATAAAAATCAAAATGCCATGGAATAAAGTTACTGATGCTTAGTGAATATTAAATAATTCAGCATTGAAGAACTGAGATAGGACAGGAGATGATTTGATTCCATTTATAAAAGTATAATAGATATTAGGATCCTGGGGTTATTAAAAATGACATAAAACACTAACAAACATTGGTTTCCTGAGTCCAAAATCTATTAAATGCTCAGAGAGAATGTACAGTCCTTTTTGAGGGTAATTGCAGAACACATATGAACCTACTTTGCTATTCACAGAACCACTCGTTTTGCTGAAGCCAAAGATTAGACATGGCTTTATCTGTGTCATCTTGGCCAAATATGTATGCATGTATGTACCCCAAAATATTGCTGTTTTCTTATAGTTTGTTGATTTTGTTTTGTTCTATTTTGTCTGAATTTTAGAATAATAAATGGTGCTAATGTTTTACTGATCCATTCAACTGTTCTTCCTTTTATTTATTTATTGATTTGTTTTTTTCCTCAACAATTTTGTTAGCATTAGATTACTTTGTTTTGAAAAGCGAGACTAGAGGTTGAGCCCCAAGAGTTTTGTATATAAGAAAATTGAAACAACATGAGAACATTATATGAAACTCATGGCTATTTCTTGGTATCTTCATCTGAGAAAAATTTCCCAATAATTACTTCTTATTCTTCATTCTGTGGCCTGGGACCTATTTCTTGCTCATGAGTAAATACGTCTTGGTGGCCTTTGACATGAAGTATTTCCCCATGAGCACTTTGAATTTATGTTCATACATCGTCTACTAATGTTTCCTCAGTAGGTTTGTGATATTTTGTTAATTGCTTTATGAATTTTTAATAGAAAAGTTTTATTTGTTAAAAATATTTTCTTTGTTATTTGCTTTTTAATTTTGGTAAACTTTTGAAATGTCCAGTTTTAACATTTTATAACCATATATGTCACTTTCTTTGTGAGTCTTTCCATTACTTATAAGCTATAAAAATCTTCCAACTTCCAAAGACTTAATAAATATTTGCTAACAATTTTTTTGGATTTCTTTGTCATTCTATTGTTCTACATTTAATTCCTTAATCCATCTAGAATTTTAATATATAGTGTAGAGAAAAAGATTTAATTTTTCCATTAAATTCTCAATTGTTCCAGAACCTTTAAAAAATAGCTTTAAATCACCCTCTGATCTGTGTATCCATTTTATACTCTACTAAATTTTGACATGTTCTTAGCTCTGTTTTGGGGCTACCTATTCTTTTCTGTTAATTTATATATTTTTATCACATGTTCAATCATAGCAGCTTTATAATATATTGAGCTCTGGAAGGTTAGTGTCTCCCTTCTTCTATTAAGCTTCTTTTTCAAAATGTCTTTATCCATGTATTACTGTTTATTCTTACTTTGCCAATATTGTTGTAATTTGTGGTAATCTATATGTTTCTCATGTTTCAAGTTACCCCAAAGAGAAAATTTTTTAGAGGCTATAAGAAAAGCTTCAACAATACATAAAGATCTTGTGAAAAAAAAAAACCTGGATAAAATGATACAGATTCTAACTGTAAACTTGAATGAGTTATAATTTCTTTTAATACCACTTTCTCATTTATAAAATGAGAGATTTGTTTTACACCAATTTCGTTCTACACAAATTTTCTTCAATTAAAGCTTTTTACATACAGAGTTTTGATGATAGAAATTTATACCATTCATTTACATATTCATTTATTCTCTCATCACGTTTCTGGATGCTTTTGGAAACAATGCTGGGAGTGGAGGTAGGGGTGGGATGGAAGGAGGTAATGGAGACAAATGTATGTCTAAAGCATAATTCTAATCTGCAGGTAATTTACAAGAGTGTATTTGTTTCTCTCTGCTACTAAACTGGAAGGGTAGAGTTTTCACTTTGTCTTTGTGGTTAACAAATAGTAAATGCCTATAAAGATGATTTGTTGAAAGAATATACATAGAACATTTGGGGGGGCCTTCCAAAGTGGCTAAGGCAAGAACTCCACAGCCTTCTTTCTGTAACTGTCCTTGGCCATGAAAATCTACTTCTTTCTATTTTAATCAGCCACCTCAGTTTTGTCTTCCACGTTCTTGGGCGAGCTCCAGCAACCCAAGATGAGAAGCTGGGTGGACTGTGAAATAAGTACCAGACTCTTGCCAGTACCTTAGTAAATCCTAACACTTGATGTAATGGAAGTGGGAAGAGCTTAACCCAATCAATACCCAGGATTTTTAGAAGTTTCCCAAAATGCCTCTCCTTTCTGTTTCCAGACTTCTTTTTCTTTAATCATATCTCTGATCACTTCTGACCTTATTTTTTCTTGCAGTTCTTTGAAGTGGTTTTTATACTTGGTGTGTATTGCTTAAACCACAGCTTTTCCTGACTGACTCTGAAGATCTGCCAATCCCAAGACTGTCTTATGTAGAAAACCCTGTTCAGCAAAATCTCACTCTGAATCTTAATCTTGCCCTCTCTGCTGGTACCTACCTGGACCACCTACTTTACTCTGTGAAGAACCGACTATTCAGAATCACTGGGTAGCCGCAGAAAACTTCCAAATTGCAGAGAAAGTATGCTACTGAGAGAGTATTTGGGACCCATTTTTTTCTTTTTCTTCTTTTTTTCAATCTTTAAATTGTCGTTAAATATACATAATATAAATTTTACCATGTTAATCATTTTTAACTGTACAGTTTAGTGATATTAAGTACATTTGTATTTTTATGCAACCATCACCACCACCCATCTCCAGAACTCTTTTCATCTTGTAAAACTGGAGCTCTATACCTATTAAAAAACTCCCTATTCCCCTCTCTTCCTAGCCCCTGGCAGCTACCATTTTACTTTCTGTCCTTATGAATTTGACTATTCTAAGTATTCATGTAAAAGGTATAATATAGTATTTGTTTTCTGTGACTGGAGAATTCACTTAGCATAATATCTTCAAGTGTATTTCTACTGCAGCATATGTCAGAATTTCCTTTCTTTTTAAGACTGAATAATATTTCATTGTATGTGTATACCACATTTTGCTTATCCATACACTCATTGCATTGTTTCCGTGTTTTAGTTATTGTGAAGAATGCTGCTTTGAAACTGGTTGTACAAATATCTCTTCAAGACCCTACTTTCAATTTTTTTGGAAGTATACCAAATTTCTGGATCTTATGGTAATTCTATTTTTAATATTTTGAGGAATTGTCATACTGTTTTTTCACAGTGGCCACACCATTTTACATTTCCACCAACAGTGTACAAGGGTTTCAACTATTCCATATCCTTGCCATCACTTGTTATTTTATTTTATTTTTTTGATAGCAGATATTCTAATGGGTACTCAGTGGTGGGTGAATTTGATTTGTATTTCTCTAATGATTAGTGATGTTAAGAATTTTTTTCATGGGCTTATTTGCCATTTATATATCTTTTTTAAAGAAATGTTTGCTCAAATCCTTTGCCCATAGAAACCGATGCTTTAAAATTTTGTCTCAAATCTTTTTTCATTTTTCTCAGGTTTGCCAGGATCTAATTTTCCTTTAATGAACAGTTAATTTTTACCTCTTTTATAAAGCTCTCTCTAATACCCCCAGGTAAAATTAGTTGCTTCCTTTTCTGTTTTTTTTAAATCTACATCTTATGTAATCTCTTAAAATATTTATTTCAGTACCTTGTTATCATCCTATCAACAAATGTGTTTCCTCCCATCTACACATGAAGTCAGTAATGTTTAATTAATCTTTGCACACATTTATTATTACTATATCTGGCATATAGTAGATGCTTAGTGAATTTCTGTTGAATAAATAATTCAATAAATTTATTATTTACTTTTAAAATGAAATGTTTACTTTTAAAGAAAACTAAATATTTTAATCATGGCTTCTTAGGAGATTAATAAATGATGTCTATTAAAGTCACCTGCAATGTAGTTCCTCACTACAAAAATGAGTGGTGATGCTCAATTCTAAATGTTAAAATAATCTCAATTCTTGGCTTTAACCTTAGAGATGACAAGTGAGGCCTTGGCAGTGTGTATTTTAACAGTTCCTCAGGTAATTCTAATGTGTGACCAGGACTGAGAACCATGAAGAACTGCTGAAAACTGTCCACACAGAGTTTATTGCTCTCTTCTAGCTTTATGAGGCTGAGTATACTAGTGTCACAGTGTAGCGAACAGTTTTTAGATGTGTTTGCTTCCTAAAATTTCTTGCCTGTATTGAAATAATTCAACAGTTCCTTTCTATACCTTACATCTCTTATAATCAATCATAATACAATCTAGTTAGTAGTCCAACAGACATGAGGGTGTTTCTATTTTGTTTTAGTTTGAGAGATATAAGTGCAAGTATTATCAATCCAGGCATTTTGAATCCATGGGATCCAGGTAAGAAGCATGACGTATCTCTAAGTCGGAGCTATTTCCATGTGAAATGTTATCAGAGTTGGTGGAGAAATGTTGGTAACCTCTTTTCTCTCATAGATGTGGATTTTATAATTACTTATGACTTTGCTTCTTTTATTGTCTCTGGCTCTAGCCTTGACATTCTTTTAATGTGCATTTCTGCACAAATTGGAAAAGAGTTAAGATGTAGAACTTATGTGTCTGGCCACAGATGTTCAGAGCAATTCAGCATGTCAAGCTCAGGTCAAATGAATAGGGAATGTCAATGCTAAATGGTAACATTTTCTGAGAGCTCTAAAGAAATTCAAGTCCTTTTAAAATATATATTTATTTTATATATTTTTTTCAGGGTGAAAGTTTGTACTTCTAGTTCTTGTCTGAGATTTGTACATTAAAATGATTTTAAATTTAACTATTTAGAAATCAACTTTCCAAATACTATTTCAGACAACCTCAGTAGAAGACACAATTTTATTTGAGATATAGACTTCATTTTAAACTTAATGAGATATACTGGTTTATTAGTAAAGTAGATGTGATATGTGCTTTTATATCCTTTTGATATATTAACAAAGGCACTGGGGATTGGGTCATGTTTTCAAATTTCAAGGCATGAATTATAGGTATCAATTCAATTTTCTCACAGTTCATTAAATTTAAAATGCTATAATGTTCAGAGGTTTAGGACATACTTATACTGGTTTGGAGGCTAACAAAATGAACTACGTTTGTGCTTTGTGTTATGATAATACATGTTGGATAAATAGAGAGATTTGTCTATAAAATATATTATGTATATTTCTAACCAATGATGCAGCATTTTAGTACAAAGTTTGCAATAAATGGATTAGTGGCAAAGTTGGGTTATTGAAGCACCGTATTGAGGTTTTGACTATCACCCCCATAATACCCGCAAGGAACTAAATCACACAGTGAACAAAAGAAAAGCAGGTGCCTTCATTTTACTTAGAGTCTTGACAATACTCTCATTCTAAGATTCTATTATTTTAAGATCTGAATTACAGTTTTTTCTTCCTCATCCTAACATTATTTATGCAATTTACTGCTGAATGTAAATGCTGGTAAATACTACTCTCTTTCAGGGTCCTCTTAGCCAATACCAGCAGACCTTCTAAAAAGTCTTTCAAAAAGTTCTCCTAGTCATTAGCTCAGACTCTGGATACCATTTCTTCAACTACTTTCCCCTCCTCTAAGGCTGATAGTCACAGCCTTGGCTATACAGCATTAGAATTCAGGCCCTGCTTCTCTGCAAAACCCCTTACTTCTCCTTCCTTTCTAAGTTTGTTCTGTCTTGATGCAATTGGAATCTGCCTCTCTGTGGGCTCCCTCAGTCATTCCCTACATGAAGTATAAGTACTTACTCCTTGATCTGATTTCATTTGTACAGTTTAATAAAAAGGAATTTTATACCATACTCAATAGATATATGCAATATGACAGGCTGAGTCCACAGATGAAGATGGTATTTTTTCAGGGGGTTGGAATAATTATGAGAACTGCCAGCATAGCTTGCCTTCAGGAAGATGGAAGTAAGGACAAAAAAAGATGTAAAAGAACAGGGGAAAGTATGCATTTTAAGTATTTATTTTTTTTAAAAATGCAAACACAGTTGTTATTTTCCATGCCTTGGCCTGTCTGGAGAGGGCTGTCTTGTGTTTCTGAACACCTGTGGCTCTGCAGTCTGTCCTCCTGGCAGAGAGAAATGAATTTAGATTCTGGATATTTGTGTGTGTGTGTTTTTTTTTTTTTTGCTTGTAGCTATTCTTAGATTTGAAATAGACATGAGAATAGATAGAGTACTAAAGAAGAGAGTCTTATGGGGTCAATATGGCATCACTGTTGCTCATAAGGGGCTTTCTGCAAAAGGGCTGTCACTTGTCACGTTTTTCAGGTGGTTTATCTCAGTTTATCGGGGCTTTGACACTCAGAGCCTCAGGATTACAGTAATTCTAATAGGCATCTTGCCATTCAAATGAATGAGAACAGATGCACAAATGTATGTGGACTTGATTAGACCCATGACTAGGCTCTAAAGCTCCGAAATAGGACCCTGGAACACAGAAACTCATGGAGAAGCCAGATTTCCAACAATCAAATAAACAGGGGCTCCCATCCTCCACCCAGGAGTGAATTGAGATGACAGTGATGTTCAAATTCAACCGAACTTCCAGTGTGTGTGTGGGCTGGCCTTACTCATATCTGCTGGTGTCTGTGATGATTTTGGGGTTTTCCAAGTTGCTTTATTTGCATTGGTTCAGAGTAGGCTAAACTTGGTTGTACTGTTATCTTGAACTACTGAGATTTCCCAGGTTAGCAGGTCATTTTTAAGTTCCCAACTTTTCCAAGTCTGATCAAGGGTATATTGGGGTGGGTAAAGGAGGAGAGTTCAGAACACACACAATGAAGTAGACTTTTTCTTGCCTAGATTCGAGCATAGCCTCAGGGGAGGGAGGGTGTCTAAATCCAGTCTCTCTGCTGATAGTTCTTTACAAATAATTGTGGCTTGGTTTTAACTGCTCGAGAGTAACTTCAGAAATTTTAAGTCATGTGTCTTATGTTATTATAGTGTTTTTCCTTCCCCAGATTTGAAGCCCCTTGCTGGCAGTCTTTCCATTTTTCTTTTTTCTTATTGTTGATATCTTTATACAACCTTAGTGTTTCAGGGACAAAAATTCTCATCAAATGTGCTTCCCATGTTCTCTGGCTCCAGAAGGTTAGGTGGGCCATCTGGATAGTTCTGGCCAATGAAATAACTGTCAGTGCTAAGCTGAGGCAGTGAAAAACCCATGAATAATCCTGCAGTGTCTCTCTTGTATGTTTTGGAGGATAACAATGTTCCAGATGGTGGTTGGTGCCTCTGTCAGTCTGTGTTCATGAGTAACTGTGTAAAGGACAGTCCTATTTTGACTTGTACTGAGTGTGTGGTGTGTATGAGAAATATGCTTTTGTTATATTAAGTCACTGAGACTTTAGAATTATTTATTATCCTAGTACAAGCAGTCTATCATGACTAACATTAAAATTAATACCTGAAATAAGGTATTGCAGACCAAAAATACAAAAATATGTCATTTTGGTTTAGTGATCAGTTCACAGTTAGTGAATAAACTGATATTGGAGGTTGGCAAGGTGAAGATTCTTGAATACTGGCTCCCCAAATAACCACTTGATAAGACAAAGCTGAGTTTATTTCTTACAACAGTAATGAAGAACAGCACCTTGACTGAGTCTGTCAGGAAGGGTCATGATATAACAATGTAGGACTGGTGGACAAGTAGAATGGAAACAAACATGATGGTAGATTGTTCCTTTGTTGCAGCAAGTACATGAATAAGCCTTCACTGATTTGGTTTCTAACAATTTGGTTTCTGACACAGTAAAATTTGTATTTATGGTGTTTTTTAAAAGCCCTGCTCA
This sequence comes from Cynopterus sphinx, assembly GCA_030015415.1. Classification (NCBI taxonomy): domain Eukaryota; kingdom Metazoa; phylum Chordata; class Mammalia; order Chiroptera; family Pteropodidae; genus Cynopterus; species Cynopterus sphinx. The sequence goes on along the minus strand of CM057389.1, from coordinate 21,997,055 downwards.
CTGAAAAGCAATTCTAAAATATAGATTTTAGAATCTAGTGGTTCCAGAACACCTTTACAGATATCCTTCCATGAATTGCCTATATAATGTATCTTCTTTCTCAAGCAGACTTCCAGTGAGATCATTTAGCAGCTAGAAAATTATCTCTTGATTTTATCAGTTGCCCAAACCATAGGAGACTACTGTAGCTGCTTATTTAATTATTATTTTAGCCCTGTTACCCAACAGAAATGCAGGGTGGGCCTTAATTCACATTGTTTCCTTTCTCTTACTTCTTACCTCCACCCAGAGAAGTTTTGTGGGCGTAAATTAATGATTTTACAATCTATTCTCCTTGAGTCCTGCACAGATCCCTCAATCATAGCTAATCCAACTTCACACTGCTCTCAGAGCAGTTTACTTATCTTTCTATTTAATGGGGGCTGACTTTGTATTAATAGTTATTTGTGTTTGTGTCCCCTTTATGTCTTCTTTAGTCTTCATGCATGGACTAAAGCTCCCTGAAATTCAGATGATGTTAGACATAAATTGAAAAAAATGAACTGAGTTAAATCAATTATTTCCAAAAAATTTGGGTGAACAAATTTCTCTCGTGCACTTGCTCAATACATATTAGTCAGGGTAGGCTAGGTTATAATGCTGTAATAGCAATCTCCCCAGATTTCCATGGTTTGACACACACAAGTTTATATCTCACTCACACTATATGTGCGAAGTGGATCGATGTGGATTTCTGCACCATCAGTGACTCAGAGGAACAGAATGACAGAGAACTTGACATCTGGAACATTCTTGATAACTGTAACAGAGGAAGAAAGACTCTAGAGAATTATATATAAGCTTTTCACTCTCAGCCCAAATAGCTCATGAAAGAATAGCTGGTAAAGTATTAAAAAAATCACTAGATTCTAAAAATATATTTTAAAATTATTATTTATTGTGCAAGAATTTTTAGTAATGCTTCATATTCTCATTTTATTGTGCTAAAACCAAAACTAAGCTAGACACCAAATTAGCAAAGGGCAATTCATATACTTGCCAGAGAAACACCTCCCATCACCTGTGCTCTTGCAGGAGTTCAAAGAGGATTTGAAAGAAAAGTGAAATTTATAGAGGAAAGAGAGGACAGCCTATTAGGATAAAATTTTTGGTAAGGGAACGAGAAGTTTTGTGACTGGCCTTTAAATGTATTTGGTTGTCCTGTTAGGTTGTAAGTGAAGAGAAGAACAGTTATGGGAGATTTCTGGAAAGGAAAAGCCTGTTCAGTTTGTGGTGGGCCATTTCTTAGAAATAGTAATGGGGTGAGAAAATGTTCTTTAGAGTTAAACTAAAAGAATATTAAAGTCATGATCCTCAGGTTGGGTGATGGTGATGGTTTCTCAATCAAATATTCGTCTTGGTGAATTTTGAAAACAGCTTGCATCCTCATTTACTGTGATGAATTATGAGGGCTTGGACCAGCCAGCAAATCTCTCTTGACTGTGTTTTCTTCATTCAATAAAGATAGTGAATTCAATGATGTCTAAATTACCTTCGTATACTTTCAAGTCTAGGATTCCATGATGGACATTGACCATAGACTAATTTAATTACCTCATTTTTATCAATTTTTATGAATAGCAATTTGTCTCTTAGGATGGTTACAGGGAGAAACCATGTTACATCAGGAGCCTTACAAATGAATACACCCACTGAGTTATACAACTCTCTGTAATAACCAATCATTCACTCTTTTTCACAGGTGACAGTTTTTAGGGGTCCTCCTTTCTGAGCAGCACATGTGTCTGTGGCTCAAGAAACTGGCGGGGGTTCTCTCTCCTCTAGTTATATCCCTGGAGTAAAGTCTCTTTTCAAACAGTGGATACAGCCTTGTCTTCCAGAACTTAAGGCCATTCATGACCCTGCCACTTAGATGTGCAGTCAGCTGGAAACCTTTATTCAAAGGAGCTGCTCCAGGCTTAGCGGCTGCCAGGCAGATGCAACTTGACCAGCTGCCCATATCCGTACCACAAAATTGGAATCTGTGCCCTGAAACAACCTGGATCCTTCCCCCCATATGGTTTCTCCACTTCAGCTCACCCAAGTCTGTGGCAGAGTTCACCTCAGGGCAGAAAGGACTGTCATAATTTTAGAAATTGTACAGTGGTCTTCTTTTCATGTAAATTATAAATAATGAATGCTCAATAATAATTTGAGGTGGTATTTGTCAATGGCCAGTATTTCGCTAATGCCTGTCTCTAAGTCACAAAGTAGGGATCTCTTTACACGCCACTGTGAAGAGTAGTCATTTCTACTTGGTGCGGTGCGAGAATTCCTGTTATTAACTCAGTTCTCACTGTGTCACGTGCTATGCCAAGGTTGTTACATGCATGAGGAAATTTAACCATCCAAATTATTTGAGTTGAGAGTTTGGTACTGTTTATACCTGCATTTTGCAGATGAGAAAAATGAGAAAGATCAAAGTAACTTGCCTGAAGTCATACATAGAATAATGCTAAACTCTAGTTATTTGAGAGTTTTGCTGAGTAGGCGGGCTTTCTATTTTTATTTATTTATTTTGTTAAGGATATAAATTTTTATTTTGAGAAAAAATAATGAGTTTTAAGCATCTTAATTTTTTTCACTTTAAAAATTATCACAAATATGCCATAAAATACAATAAGGCCTTGGTTCTCATGAGTGGGTTACCTCGAGTTGTTGTTGGTACAGTGGCCTATGAGTACCTGCCATTATAAGTTTTGAGCTGCATTACCCCCCCAAAAAGAAAAAATACATGTTTTACATTTTATATTTGGTGGAAGTCATGGTAGATGCTACGTTTCCTAGTGAAAAATACTTTGAACTCTGCCCCTGTGTTTTGGCAAAAGTTGTTGCTTTAAAAAAAAAAAAGTTTCAATGAATAACAAGAACTTACTTATTTCTGTGGTCCCTGAGAAGAGCATAGAGAAAGGCACCATATCACCTTTCTTTCTCACTTTGATTGTCCATCTGTAAAATGGGGATTATGAGTGACCTTAAAGAGAATGCTTGCTGATCATTCTAGAATGCACTGTGCAGATGGCAAATTTGACTCCCTTTTGCGTATGGCCCTTCTCCAGAGGATGGGGGTGGGAAACAATTACTCTGAATCTTTACAAGCATGGGCTTAGATGAACATTTATGAAGTGCTTATAATTGTGTAGTATATCAGTTGGTAGGCTCATATATTTGTTTTGAATCTTAATGAAGTAGTTTTTTTTTTTTTTTGATTTCTCTCTCTGTTTTCCTGGCATAATATTTTGAACAGCAGCAATGCAATCTGTTGTTTGTTTAGAAAAGATGGCAGAAGGGTGCATGTTGTATGTGTTCGTGTGTGTGTGTATTATGTGGAGTGGGCACTTGTATAAGATACCTTCACAGCAAAAGAAAAATTCTGCAGCACAGAGTTACCTGAGTTAGTTATCCTAATTCAGAAAGAAGGTAAGGTCTGGAATGAATTAGCCAAAGCTATACTCCTATGGTGGCCACACAGCAGAGAAAACCCGTTCTTCATCCTTCCTTCCCCAAAGTGGACACATACACACAGACATACACACACATATATGCACACACAGAGCAGAAGAGGATTTTCATCTCATGGTCTTCCAATAGGAGTTATCTGTTCTTGGCTTCAGCAGCCTTATCTTTTTGTCCCCATCATTTTTCCCCCTCCCATCTTGGAGGGTGGGCTCTGCGAGAGGGCAGAGGAAGCCTCTGAGCTGGTGGAAGAATTACCATAGCAACATGGCACTGAGCTGCCCCCAAAGGTCTCAGCTGTGCTTGGCTTTGGACTTAGCCCAAATGAAGCACATGAGTGTCTTCCTCATGGCCCATCAGTTGTGACTTTGCATTCCCTCCACCTCGACCTCCCCAGGTAGGTCCATACTTCTGGCTTTTACACTTTAGTGGAATGATTTTTTTTTTCTCTCCACCAGGTTGGAGGTACTCAATGCCAATTTATTTACATGTTTCAGACAATAAGCCAGCCTTCCCCAAAGTACTGTTGATGGCCACCTACTTTTTTATTCAGGGCTCCTGGGAAGAGCTCCCTCTGAATAAATATGTTGCTCAGAAGATGCTTAAAGAAAAAGAGCCACACTTCTAGAGTGGCGAGGCAAATGCTGGTCTTTCAGTTAGGAGACTGGGGTTCAGATCTCTTTCCTATAAACAGCATAGAGCTGGGTTGTGAAGTTTATATTTAGCCAATGATTGAACTACAGTATGCTCAGCAGTGTGGATGAATCCTGGTAATGTGAGACTGGATGTGAAAAATAAGCTCCACAAGACTACTCCTTATATGATAAAGTTCAAAAACTACTACAACTCCATATTGTTTAAGCACATCTATATTATGATAGAAAGTGTATTTGCATGTAAAAGAACAATAACATTCTTTCTACTTCAAGTCATAAGGAAAAGGGTAGGATGGGGTGGTAGACATAAGTTATTGTCAATGTCAAGTCTTTGGTTTGGAAGGTTAGTTTATGGATATTCACTATCTTAATTTGAATTACTTCATTAACTAAAGAAAGGAGGGCTATGCCTGGAGCAGTAGTGATGGTATGTTCTGAAGCATTATTATGGTTGGTCCGATTTAAGAGCCACAAAACCAAAACCAAACCAAACACTCCTTAACTATAGCTGCTGATGCAAATTGCTCCTGCTTTTAGAACTTTAGTCATTCTACTTGCAAAATGATGGGTTTGAGCTAAATTGTCTTATAGTTCTGTTTTAGGCAGAATCGCAATGTGGTTGAGAGAGATGACTCTGGAGCTAAACACCCTGGGGTTTGAATCTTAGTTGTTCCTGTCACCTGAGTCAAGGCAACAGACCACTGCACAACAGTAGTACCTGTGTCTTTGTTACCATTATAATGGATGTTTTCAGATCATTTGACAAATTTTCAAGTACTTCAAAATATCATTTCCAGTAGAGATTTCTTCAAAATTATAGTAGTTAGCATTTCTGTTTCTAGATCTTGGTTTTAGTCCATTCAGGATGCTATAAAAGAGTACCATTGAATGAATGGTTGCTAAACAATGAAGATTTATTTTTTAGTTACGGAGGCTAGAAGTCTGAGACCAGGGTGGCCGCACAGGTGGGTTCTGGTCATGGCCTGCTTCTGGCTTGCAGGCTGCTGACTTCTTATATCTTCATGTTGCAGAGAGAGGCGAGAGGAAGCAAACACTCTTGTGATACTTACAAGGGCACTAATCCCATTCATGAGGGCCCTTCTCTCTTGACCTCATCTAATCTTAATTGCCCCTCAAAGACCCCACCCCCCAATACCATCACATTGAGGGGTAGGGTTTCAATATGTAAATTTGGGGGGGATGGAAACATTCAGTCCATGACAACCATATTATTAAATACATTCATAAAGAAGCACATATATCTCATTTATTAGATAGCTGTATTTTAATATACTTGATTTTCTTATTAATTTTTTTTTCTGAGAAAAGTTTCATAGGTTTTACCAGAGAGTGAAAGGAATCTGTAACTCGAAAAGGTTACAGACTTTTATGGAAAACTCAGAATTCCCTAAACATACAAACATATATACTCACATGTGGGCATATAATTCTGTTATGTGGATAGCTTGGATGGTCTGAGAAAATTTAAAAGTGTGTGGGTCTGTGCATGTGTGCGCACATTTGTGTGTGTGTGTGTGTGTGTGTGTGTGTGTAATTTTTTTGCCCTCAATTTCCCATAAGCTATATTTTTTTGTGTATTTTCTTTTGATAGATGATCTGCATTTCGGGATGAATAGGAAGATGGTATTTTTAAACACATTAAATATGTAAAAAAAAAAAAAGTGTGCTCCCAACTTTTTTAGTTAAACTCCACAAAGAAAAAACAATTTTTTAACAATGATTTAAACGTGTTAAAATATTTCATTTGAGTTCTAAGTCATTTTTGAAAACTCTTGAGAAAATTTCCAAACCCCAAGGTCTTTGGGTTATTTCTTTCAATCTAAAAAATGAGGGTCAGGCAAAGTGCAATATGATATTACAGCATTTCCTACATCATAACCCTAAAAAAATGAATGCATGTGGCCTTGTGTGTTGAAATCCATCCAGGGGAGGAATCCATATACTTTTTTACTCATTCATTGACTTTTCTCCAGAGACTTTGAATTCCAACTAGTTTTTATATAAAATAACTTGTTTTCATATAAGATTTTAATATAAATGTACAAAAGAAGTGCTAGATGCCAATTTAAATCACATACCAAACAGTCTGGGAGGGATTAATCAAGATCTTATTTGTGTAAGGAACCAAAGTGTTTTATGAAAAGAACTCATCTCAAGTGAGAAAGAAACAAACAGTACTATTTCCAAGCTTGGCCCCAGGATAACGAGCTTTTGTCAGAGGAATGCTAAATTTTAGCAGAGAAAGAAATATGCCCTTAAGGTTGTTCTATTGTAATGTGGGACTTGAGTAGATCTCAGAGCTGCATCACAAAAGAAACTCTGTAAGTCCCCTGACTCTACTTTCCAGTCCCTGAGGTAGAATCTAACAAGTGATGAAACCTGTGGCTTTCCCAACATCCATCATTTCCTCACTGTGTAGAGCCTTTGCTGATGGTAGCAGGTATTCTGCCTCCGCCTCCTGAGTTGATAGCATTGTTTCACTTCCCTGCCATAAGGACTGGTTTGCAGAATGACGCAGAACAAATTGTCCCCCAGTCCAAGTGAAGCTCAGGCCTTATATCTGATGGGGAGAGGAAGAGAAGTCTTATTTCTTGGCAAAGTTAAATGTGGATGTAACACCTGGGTTTAATAATGCCCTTTTGCCCCCAGCGAGAAGCTAGACTGAGGATGAGGCTGACTGAGAAGGAAGGTAGAAAGACAATATATTTGTGCAGAAACAGAGGTAGGGCCCTGATCAAAACAGACCTAACTGCTGCTCTACTTCTGGATTTTTCTAGTACATATACAATATAGTGCTTTTATTTTTGAACCATTTTTGATTTTTTGATTTGGGTTTTTGTTGTTGTTGTTATTGGGAGCCAAAAGTCTTGCTTTTTTTTAGCCAAACTCAACTGTGGTGACTACCAAAGCATGCTGAGTTATAGAAAAAAAAGTAAAGGAATAGAGGCAAGAGAAGAGAATCACTGTTATCTGGACTTCTAGTCTCACAGCTTTCTGGAAATTTGTTCACAAGGTAATATGGCCACATTTTACAGATTGAAACACATCTGCACCAAGAAGTCTACTGGTGACTCATGGTCTCATATGAGTTGCTATGAAAATTAAAATAGAAAACTTATTTTTGACTCAACTCATGGACAGCACAGATTATTGTGGACTTTTAAGTACTTTTTAAAAAAAGTTTTAAACCTGGAGGCATTTTTCTAAATTCTTTCAGATTTGGGATATTTGTATGACTTATTTATCATTGAAATTCACCCACAAAGACTAACTAAACGATCTCGGATTAACTCTCGTCTATTGATGTTTGATGAAGAAGACCATATAAATTATTGAGAGCCTCTCAACCTCAAACAAAAAATTGTACTCATGTTTCAGATAATGAAATTTCTTTAGCTGTCAGGAAATTTCAGTCATAATAATAATTGTTAATTGAGCATTAGCTTTATGTTAGGTATTATGTTAAGTGTTTTACATTCATTATCTCATTTAATGTTTCCCAAAACTTTGGAGGTTGTACCCATTATGCCATTTTTCATCCAATCAACATTATAAGTGCAGCAGAAATGTGATTTGGGAATGTTGTTGAGAGATTGATGATGGTTACTAAACTCAGACCACTTTGAGGCATTAGTATATTACAATTCAATATAATAGAAACCAACATGATCGCACTCAGGAGGTAAACAGGTCCCCTTGAAATGGTTTTGTGTCATTCATCAACTTGAAAATTGTTATTTTAGATGCTGCCACTAATCATTTTCTAAAATCTTTAGTATGGGTCCTTCTGCATTTGAATAACACATCAAAATTTTTGAAAATTTGCTTTCAGTACAGGAAATAAAATTAGTTTTTCAAATAATTGTTATTTTATATTTGAAAGTAATTTGATTGAATGCTTCATGTTTCATTGGTTGACAACTACACATTAAGAAATTTTAAAGAAGAGAGAGGCATTGCATTTCTGAATAAAATGTGTGTGATGAAGTATCAGTTTTGTAACTGCATATCATTAATTTTTGTTTTAAAACTGAAATAGTAATTTTGTAGTTTTTCTGAGACATTTTATAGAAGGTTGATTATTTAGTTCTTTTCATAAGAATAAACATGTATCTTCTATACATGTTTTATGTTTATAAAACAAGTATATATCTTAAATGTTTTTTATAAAACATATTTCTCAAAGGTGGATATTATTTCTAATTAGAGTTTGTTATACAATTAAAAATAAATTCCTCCAGAGGTAAATTCACCAATGGAGAGATTTGAAGTTTTTTGAGAGTAAAATTAGTTAAAATGTTGCCAATTCTAGGCCTCATAGTACATCATTAGATTATAAAATATTTGCTTAAGAAAGTTTTTAATTAAAATTTACTCTTTTCTTTAAGGTATTTTCTTTTTCTTTTTGTTATTTTTTTTCTTAAGGCATTTTCTTAACTTGAGGATATCTTTTCTTCTGAAAGCTATATACCCCCTCTCTCTTATTTGGTATTAGGTCAGGTGGATCTATAAATATTTTTTCTTTCCGTTAGTTCCTTGACTTTATACTCAAACCCTAAAATTTTTTGTTGCATCCTTTCTTGGTTTATAAACTAAAACTAAGCGTATGTCACTATTCTCCAAAAGCTGCAGCATTGCACTTTGCCAGCCAGTAGGTCTCACCATTTCACACGTGAGTCATAAAATCCCCAAGGTCAAGGTTCCAAGAAGATATTAGCTTTCTACTGACTTGATAAAGTTTTATATAGTTGAAAGCCTACCTTCCAATTAAGTTAGAACAAGGCACACTTGTTCATATCATCAACATTTCTCATTTACAATAGCTACACTGCTGAACAGTTAAAAGTTGGCATTTTTTCTAACAAAAGGTATCAAATGCAAACACATAATTAACTTATCTTAGCACACTCCTCTCGAAGTAGGCAGCTCCTGCCAATCCACAGAGCTTCCAAGACAGATAAAGGAGATGACGAGCAGCGTTGGCTTCGCTGCCTGTGGTATCTCTTTCTCTATCCACATAGAGATCGGGTTTCTTCTCATCACCTTCAAATCCCCTTAAAGCTCCACTCTTATTCATCTCTAAGATTGGTCTTCTGAAGACTGATCCAGACATAGCTCTGGAAGGGGCCACCTGTCTTTACTGAATGTTGGACTTGACTAGTCCTAGTTCTTGCCTAATGTGCTGCTCCCTCTACAACCCACCTGCAGGAAAAGATAAAATGTTAGCACCATAATTTTTGAAACTCTGCTGTTACAGTGACTTTTTCATGCAAAGACATGAAAATTATGTAGGCTGAAAATAATTCTTGAAATAATCATGCATGCACCCTTCACCTAATCAACACAGTGTTGAATAAAGACGGTAATCAGTCAGAATTAGGGAAAGAGTTAGCCGAATTGACCGCAAAGCCCTCCACCTAGACCCAATTCATAGCAAAATCCTATCTTCCATCTTAATCTTTTTACTTCTCTCAATCTCTACGTTAGTTCAAATGATCATCTTTTGCTTTACAACAGTCTTCTAACCTACATTTCTGCTTTTCCCTGGCTGCCAGCTAATCTGTTCTATGCTGTATGGCCAGAGCAAAATGGAGAAAATGAACTTCTAATTATGCTATTCCCTACAATGGCTTCCTATTGATTTTAGGATTAAATCGCACATTCTAAGCTGGATAACAAGCCCTAAGTGGTCTGTGCCTGCTTTGTTGTTCCCATCACCACCCCTCTTCCTAAGACTGGGAACAGCGATTTCTAGATTCCCCTTCCCTTCACGGTCCTGGGTTAGAAATGGCCGGTGACAGAACCTGATGTCATAGTTGAAAGGCACAAGTGAAGGGGAGACCATTATTCTCAGGCAGCTGTGGGATTCAGAAATGGGGCTTTGTCACGCACCCAGCAGCTTCACAGACCTTTCTGGAAACTCACTCTCTGTTGAGGTGGGCTTTACAAGCTTCCACTTGCATTCTAGTATTCCTGGCTGAAGCCATGGGTGACTCTTTCTCAGATTTTCCAGTTCTATCTTCCAGGCTTTCACGTCTCTGGCTCCTCTCTTTTTCCCCATAAGCTCTGGTTTCTATATTAACTCACATCTGCCTACCTCTCCTGCTGATTCTCTGCATTCACTTTAAAAGTTAAAAAAAAAGATGTCATTCTCTGTTATTACAGATTCTTTCTTTGAACCTTTTCTCAAACACTTCGCTTATTCCCATAGTCACCCTTTCACCAAGTAAGCTGTCACTTACCCATCCAGGTCTGTACCTGTATCTCACTTTCTCAGAGAATTCTTCCCTAAATACCCTAGATTAGTTCCAGTCCCTCAGTTATGCATTCTTCTACATTTATTTAGATGATGATTCTCTGAAAGACTTTTGCATAGGACTGCAAGCTCTACATGAGCAGAGACTGGATATGTTTCTCTCAGAATCTAGTTTAGTGCTTGACACATAGTAGGCACTCGGTAAATGTTTGTTGAGTGAATGAATGAATGAAGAAGTGAAATGGGTTTATAAATCCATTAATTGGACCTGTCTGACTAGATGCGGAGGCGGTTCGGGTTAAACCGATGTGGACCTTGTCTTTTTTGATCAGATTTGTTTATCAAGGGTCACCTTTTCTCAGATACATTTTCCCTTTAGCTCATTTCAGTTTGGGAGATTTATGTGATAACTTCAATACCCCATTTTAAAATATATTCATGGTAATGAACAACTTTTAATGCATGATGGTTTAAAGTTTAATTTTTTAAAAATTGTGCCCTTTACTTGAAAAGCCTGGAGGCACAAGCTCAATAAAATACAGTAATAATGAAAAGATCCGAAGTTCTCAGCAGTGGAAATTAATAAAATATCAAGCGGCACCCAGCTGGTGGCCTCATCTTGTCCTACGTGGGACACATCCTTGTCCTCTGCTCAGAAACATTCTGTCCTTAAACAGTGCTTTGGTATGTGTACTCACTCCATTCCAATGATTGTGATGAATAACACTTCACACTTGAACATTATACAGCACACATTATAACACTTGATCTTTCCATAAAAAATATTTTTTTTTCTCTATGGTCTTTAAATACAATTCTAATGGTTAATATATCTCAGGATAATTTAGGCTGGATAGTTTTGCCCAATTACCTGAGCTATTGTTGTTGCTTCCCACGTTCCCTTGGCGCAAAAGCCAGGCCCTTAGTGAACACTGAGCTATGGCAGGAACAGGATGATGGTTCCCAGGGTATGATGCTGATGCATAAAGGAATAAAGCCAATTGCAGAGCATGGATCGAAGCCAGAAAATGTCATCTCCTCTTCAAAGTAGGGGGCCCTAAGTAGATGAAACACATCAAGGTTAATGACGGCCTTGAGCAGCTGTAAAGCATCCTTTTCCTTTTCTTATAGGCTTTCTTTTCTCCAGTTTTCTAGTCTCCTTTGGTCTAAGGTAGATAAAACACAACACTGAACAAGCATAGGCTCTCTCTCTCGTCCATTGGAACATATAGAATATTACCCCATAACCATACATTTCAAACTGATCATACTTTCTGCCCATATTATAGTATTATATCTGGCTAAAGGGCAAAAGCTTTACAATCAATTCATTGAATCAGTTTTAATATTCTGTACATCATGAATTTTTTTACACTAATTTTGATTTTTAAAATATTACATTAAAATGTTTATCTTGAATACTGAGGTTTTGGCACATTTTTGCATTTTATCCCTGAAGTGACCACCTCATTCTAGTTGCAGCTCTGCTAGCACAGCAGGCAAGGCTGTCCTTCAGTGTGGACAGCCATGAAGCTCATTTATGGCTACGTCATTACATATGATAATTTTCCTTCCAATTTAGAAACCCAGCTATTTTATGATAAGCCACATCATTGGAAATTGTGATGCTGTTTGTTTTGTCCAGCGTGACAAAATCATTTAAACAGTAATTTTTAGAAAGAGAGTACTGTTTATATTTCTCAAGTGAATTTTATTCTTTTGGAAAAAATGGTGTGGCCAAAGGAATTAAATCCATCTTTATGCTCATTGGTACTAGGGCAATCTGTGAATCTCACCACGCATACTTGGCAGATACATATGGGCTGCTTAGACTACATCAAGGGGAGCCCTTTATTTTCTGGGAGTCATTTCTGTTTCAGAAAGTGGCCTCTTGGTGTCCCTAAGACTACTGTGTCCTCCAGCCTGTGGTGCTGGCACACAGAAGTCAACGGCTCTAGATTTCAAAGAAAATCAGCTACAGGAATGCACAGACATGAAATGCACCAAAGATTTTAAAAAGGCACCAAGCACATTGTGAGTGGGGAGGGAATATGTTAGGGCATATTTAAAGGCCAGAGGCTTTTACCGGAGAGACAAATGGCCAGAGAAAATAAGTGAAATCATAGTTAAAATAATTTTGTACTCCTGGGAAACATTTAAATCAGTTGATCAAGAATGGCTGATGTTGAAATGACTTTCCATCTTAGTGTGAAGTGGAGAAAATCCTGCTAAATTCCACATTGCAGTGACACCAAAGCCAAGGACAGTTTTTGAGATTTTTATTGAAATGGCAAACAGTAACTTTAGCTAAAGAATAAGGGAAATGCCAACAGAAATAAAAGACCCAGAATTCAGAGGACAACATACAGAACTCTATATACTCAGCCACACAAATTGAAACAACTCAAATAAATGCCACATGCACAAGAAAATAAATGTAACTTATCAGAGGTTAATGCTTTTTATGTTTCTCTCATATGGCAACTTGCTCTGTGGTTAGATAAAAAGGATTGGGGACCAGACAGGGCATGAGGTTTTGCTAATCCATATTGAGCCACTGACTCTGTGACCTCAAGCAACTCTCTGGAGTTTGTTGGCCTCACTCAATCACACACACACACACACACACACACACACACACACACAACCTTTACAATATAAAAAAGGCTGGTAAAAGGGGAAAAATTATTAAGCTTTCTGCAAAATCTGGCATCATTTTTGGAGATCAATTATTACCTCTGATAATTGCAGAGAAGGGGGACTAAGAGAGGTGCTCAGATCTGCAGGGCAGTCAGCTCTCTCTTGGTTTCTGACTGGACAACTCTCAAAGAGCAGAGTGTTTACTGTGTGCATAGCCTTGGCAAGGGTTTGGAGGATTAACCAGCCTGCTGACAGGAGAACAAACAGTTTAATCCCACAGGAGCACCTGCCATGGGATGGGCTGCTCTCAGCACAGCACAAAACCTGACTCTTGGTCCTTTCCTGTTTTATGCAACACATTCTGTACTCTTTTGGCTTTTTAGATGTTTTGAAGAGTTATTTTGAGGGTAGAGGACCTTTCCCAGTATCCACCAAATCACAACAGAAGAGCATGCCTACTTTGCTCAGGTCTAAACCCTGACAAAACATGTGTTATAGCCCCACAGACACCATGCCTTCAGCCCATCAGATCCAGCTTTGTCAAAGGGCCTGCAATGCCATAGTCTTGCCTGTGCCACTCTCTCTTCCTGGTCGGTCTCCCTGGTATCCCCCAAAGACTAGAATAGCAGCCCATCTGCCCCTCGGTTGCTCCAAGAGCACCCTGTGCTTGTTTGCATCACGGCACTTTTGTACCTGACATGACTTAAAACAAGGCTTTCATGAAGCCCATGCCTACCTTCCTTCATCCTCATTTATCACTCCCTTCCCTCCCTCCACTGTGCTCTAAAACTGAACTAAACTGAATTCTGGTTTATCATCTCATATACACTTTGTTCATGCAAGTTATCTCTGGAGGTTCATGCAGATGCTTCTGTGGTAGGTGGATTATCGAGCCCATCATTCAGTATTTCCCCATCCTGGCTACTGTATCAATGACCTTTGCTATATAACTTTTTGCTGTACCTCACTCCAAAGGCAAAGTTCAGCTTCCTGCCTCTTGGCCCCTAGACTTTGGCCTTGATCATAGGACTTGCTTTGGCCAATGGCACGTAAGAGGAATGACAGTGTGCTTAATTTCAATTTGATTCCAAGCCTTGCATGTTTCCATTGGCCTTTTTATGCTTATGCTGTTACCGTAAGAAGAGCTTTTCTCGGGTAAAGGCTGCCCTTCAACCCAGACTCTAGAACAAGCACAGTGGAGCAGGGCTGCCCCTGTAGGTCCGACCTTCGGCAAGAAGACAGTAGCCGCCAGAGCCTGAAGCACAGCTACTGCTGTTGTCCTGAGATGCATGAGAAGCGCTTCTGATACTTCACACTGTTTACTTGGTGAATGCTTCTTCGTCTTTCAGGACTCAACTAATGGAATATTTTTTTTCAGGAAGTGTCCACTGACACTAAGACTTTGGCCTGAGACTTAGAACCTCCAGCACAGTGCCTCTGCTCCTGTTAAATCTGAGATGCCAGAATTTCTTTCACCCTGTCTTCAGACTCTCCTCGCAGCCCGCACCCAGTCAATAGTTAAGCCCTTCTCTGTTTTTCCAAGGCCATGGAATCACTGCAATGGTCTCTTGTCTGGTTTCTCTGCTTCCACCGCTCTCCACAGTGTTCTTATATAACCAGTTAGTCTTCTAAAACAAACCTCGATATGTTATGCTTTCACTTCTCTCTCACCCTCATCTCGAACTCTTCTCATCTTGCTCTCTGCTTCAACGTGCTCTCTCATTCATTCGACAAAAATTTTATTGGGTCTTGACTTAGTAGTAAAGCCAGAATTATAATTTCTATCATGAAGACTCTGCAACTTCTTACCTTTATGCCTAACTTACCTTCAATACAATTCCCATTCTAATTCTTTCCTACTTATTCTTCATCTCAGTTTAGTTGTTTGCTCTGAGAACCTGTCTCTGAGTTAGGTATCCCTATTATGTTCTATTTGAGTATCCTGCTCATTCTCCATTTTTGTATGTACATTGTACATGCATTGCATATTTACTAATGCTCTTTAAAGTGTTCGTTTGTTGACTGGCTTCTTGTTTTTTCTTTTTCTTTTTCTCCTTTTCCCCTTTCTTCAATATTCTCTAGTTGTATTGTGTGTTTTTTTTCTTATTAATATACACTATTGCAAACACCACTTACATTACATTGTTAGGTCTTCACCAAAACCCTGTGATTAGGCAGGTGGGTATGACATTTCCATTTAACAGAAAAGAAAGCAGAGGTTCACGCTGATTAATTGGCTTTCTTCAAACTTCCCTGTTAATGAGTGTCAGAGCTGGCTTTCCAATTCCCAGCCCAAGTTCATTCTATTTTACCACATCTCTTGATTTGAAAAGATTCTGCTCATAGGAGCCAGGCATACTAGGAGTTCTCCTATGTCTAGGGAGACATTTATGAACTTAAGCAAAATGATGTATTTTCTATTCCATCCTCTCTATTCCTATAGGTGAAGGCTATAGGACGTTGTAGTGAGATATAGATTGTGAGTAACAGAAGCTGATACTACCTTCGAAAGGTATAACCAAAGGGTTAAAAAAGTAAAAATACTTTTTAGAGCATAGAAAAGAAACCTTTTCCCAGTAAATCTGATGATAGGCCTGTAATTAAGTCAAATAGGTTAAAGGCTTGTTATGCTAGCATTAACACGTAATTCATCCATTGAATTACAATGAGATTCATGTAAGGATTACACGTAAAATTTCATGTAATGAGATGTATTCATCATCAAAAGCTTTTTGCCCTTTAAGAAAATGTTACAATAATTATCCCATGAACGTGAAAAGTCAATAGAGGTGAAAATGCATGTCTTTTTATACCATCATTGTGATTGTATTTATATTGGCAAGGCCTAACCCTACTGACATTTAACTTTCCAGGGAAAGAACCCGGGCATCTGCCCTCTCCTCTCATCTCACCCTTTTCTCCTGGGCCATCCAAGAGATGCTCTTTGCCCTCATCTTCATCTCTTCTACCAGAGATACAGAAATGAGAATCTTGCTTCTCAACTTGCTAAACAGATAAGTTAGAATGTGATTACTCATTTTTCAAAAGGATTCACTAGAGACTTCCTTTAAAAACCTTCTTTTTTTTTTTTTAATTGCAGTTATTATTAGAGAGCTCAGCAATTTAGAATAGGGGCTTTAAAGATTATTACACATTTAATGTAGATTAATCAAAAATTTCTGTGAACACATGTATTCTAGTTTTATTAGTAAAAATGATAACTCTTGAGAATGCTTATATAGACTTCAGCGATTTAAAAGCAGAGGTGAGTTTGGAGAAAGCTACAACATAGATAGTCATTTAAAGAGCTGGCTAAATGTAAAAAAATATTATAATCAAGCCATGGAAGTTTTTGTTCATGTGCCCAGGGCTATAAAAAAGAGTTTACCTAACTGATACCAGACACTGAGTTTTTTAAAAGAGTGATTTTCCATAGAATCTGTATAAAATGTAATACCATATATATAGTTGACTTTTAAAATGTTCTATGGTTGTCTTTAATCTGAGGGGAAATAAAAATGGTAAGAAGTGAGTATGAATATGTTAAATCCAACACTTTAGAGGTTAAATTAAATAATATAGAGGAAAATTATTGGTATTTCAACACCGGGTTATTCTAAAACTTCAGCTACCACATAAATAAGTTTAGTTTGTTTAGGGCCATTGAAGTTTCCCAGGAATAAAGGCAGCAGAAGTAACCGAGGGCACTTTATTTTTCTTGCATTCATAAATAATTTTAGGCAACATTTAGGTGAAATTTTTCAAATAATATTGTGTAAATATGAAAAATATTTCATAGCAGGAAAACTGCATTGTAAAGGACTTGGTGTTTTAAAAGAAAAAATGCAAGCATATTTCGTTTAGAACTTTCAATATGATATTTAAAAGATATTTCAGCCATAAAATATCCTTTTCCTATGGCTGCATAGGAAAATACCTGTCACTCATAGGCTCTCACTTTCACTCATGCTTTCAGTTGGAGTATTAGAATTTAATTTGATGTGTATCTTTAATGTGTGTGCCATGTGATGTCTTAATTTTATATGGGTCAGCAGGTGCTTCTTACTGAGACTGCTATTATCTGAGGTAAATTTTCTACTGTTCTTTCTGTAAGTCTAGTTTCTTTTATATAAAAGAGATAAAGCAAGTGTCTTTATAATAGTTTTCTTTTTAGGTACGTGAAAACTGATGGAAAATTTTACATTCTTAAAAATCAAGATAGCCATTGTCAGAGCTCACAAAGTCAGCTCTAAGGACTGAAGGAGACTGGCCGCCTTCTTTGATTGTCATGAATTCTGCTTGAAGAACCCATACAGTCATCAATGTGCCTATGACTAAAGCCATAGGATAAAGAGCCAGCAGACATTGTAAACAGGCATTGGTGTTCTTCACTGTTGAGCTAATTTTCTTCTCTGATAGTCTTTATAGAAGAGATGATACAACTTATTTTTAAAAAATAAAACTCAAATGCAAACTTTGCTTTCACCTCCATCATAATTTAGTCAAAATTCCCTATTCATCCATTTGTATTTTATTTATTTACTCAATTAAGATTTATTGTTTCATGGCCATGTGTAGAGACAATTTTCTTGGTCCAATAAGGAGCAGAAAAAGTACAGATGAATCACAGTCTCTGTTTTCATTTTACTTACAATATAAAAAAGAGGCAAGAAATAAGATGGTTAAATAATCATAATTGTGATTATTATGATAAATGTGATAAATGTGATAAAATTCATGAGAGGTTTATACAAAATGGTGTGGAGTTTTGGAGAGCATGAGAGCTTGCATCCTTTTTTCAGAGAATCATGGAAAGCTTTATGAGGAATATGAAATGTGAACTAAGATGACTGGATTTCTATGAATAGGCAGGAAAAACACTTTCCAGTGGAAGGAATAGCAGCAGTAACAATGGCATGAAAACTGAAAGTTGATATTATCCTTGGGAAATAATGAACAGTTCAGCTTGCCTATGTTGGTAAATACTGGAAGCCACTAAATGTCCTAAAAGGTTGTAATTTATTTAGTAGGAAATGGTGAATCATTGAAAATTTTGGAGCATTATCAAGCCATGATCAGAGTAAGGATGAAGAGGATTCATCTTGCAGCCATTTTACAAAAGGGGACCATTCAAAATCATATTGTAATCTCATGTAGAAGAAGTTATAAGAGCCTTAACTATTGTGATAAAAAATATCAAATGAAAAGCAGGGATAGAAATGGCATGGTTGGTGACTTACTTGATATATGTAGTGTGGGGAAAAGTGTTAAGAAGAAAACCTAGAGTTAAAAACTAATGCCAAGGTTTTGAGCCTGGGCACCGAGATGATAAAATCATCTAAAATTGTGAATTTGATAGAAGACACTGGGGCTAAATGAAGATGAGTTGATTTTGAGTATCATTTACCTATTCGGAATCTTTCCTTAGCACATTCTAGACAGATAGCCTTTACAGAGTTATTTAAAATATGTTAGGGGAGAAAATGATACTTTTGGATCTCTGAGTGTTAAAAACATTATGTTTTAAACATTACATCTAGTAAATTTTAGGCACTTTGCTTTGTTATGAGGTTATATCTTTCTTTCTCTTTTAGTGTTAAGGTGGTATATTAAGCAGTATTGATACAGCTAAGTAGTTTTTGTAACTTTTAATTTTTTTTAAATAGTTTTAAACTTTCAGGATAGTACAAAGAGTTCCCAAACAGACTTCACTCAGCTTCTGCTAATGTTAACATTTTACATGGTATGACCGTCATGGTCTGCATTCCATCTTTGGGTCCCTGGCAATATGGACGATATCTTTAAAATTTGCCTATATTAAAATTTTTTATTATGATTTACATTTTTTTTTGGCTTTGACAAGTACATAAAATTGTGTATTTACCACCACAGTATCATACAGGATGTTTCCATGACAGCAAAATCCTCTTATGCTGCTCCTTTGAAATCAACCTTTCCTCCTTTCTCATCCCCTGACCACCACTGATCTTATTTTTATTCCTTCAGATTGTCTTTTCAATAATATCCTATGGATGAAATTTTACAATATGTAGCCTTTTGATTTTGGTTTCTTTCACTTTGAAACTGTTTCAGATTCACCCCTGTTGTTATATGGATCAGGAATTCATTCCTTTCTATTTCTGAATAGTATTCCATTGTATGGGTATACTACAGTTTGCTTATTCTCCTGTTAAATGACATCAGGGTTATTTCCAATTTTTGGAGATTAGGAATAAAGCTGCTATAAAGATTCATATACCAGTTTTTGTATAAATATATATTTTCAATTTGCTAGGGCAAACCTAGATTGCTGGTTATTTAGTATTATACATTTGAATACTATCTACACTATCATTCTAATAGATGAGTACTGATAACTCATTGTGGTTTTAGTTTACATTTATCTAGTAACTAATCAAATAAAGTGTCTTTTCATATGCTTATTTACCCTCTGCATCTCTCCTTTGGTGGTGTGCCATATATTTCACCCATTTAAAAATAATTGGGTTGTTTGAGTTCTTATTTTTGAATTTTGAGAATTCTTTATGTATTCTAGATACAAGTCCTTTATCAGATGTGTTTTTTAAACATTTTGTTCCACTTTGTGGCTTTTAAAAACATTATTATTTTTTGAGTACCTTTGAAGAGAAAAAGTTTTAAATTTTTACAAAGTTCTATTTATCAGCTTTAATTTTATGGCTAGGGGTTTTTGTGTTGTGCCTCAAAATTTTTTGCCACCATCAAGATCACACAGATCTTCTATGTCTCTTTATTCCCTAGAAGTTTGAGAAAGTCATTGTTCTCCAAGAAGACATAACAATGTCATATGCATACTTATGTAACAAAGACTTCAAAAAAACATAAAAGAAAAGACTGTTATTTCTGAAAGAAGTGAAATAAACAAATCCACAATTATACTTAGAGACATTAACACCTTTCTCAGTAACTGAAAAGAGAAGTAGGCAGAAAATAAGGAAGGATATAGATGACCTGAAGAGCACTATTAACCAGTTTGACCTGATACTCATTTCTAAAACACTCCATTCAATGGAACAGAAGAAAACAAAACAAAACAAAACAAAACATTTTTCTTAACTGCACATGAAAAATTCAGCAAGATAGACCATATTCTGGGCTATAAAGACAAATCTTATAAAACTAAAAAAAGGATACAAATCATACAAAATATGTTCTTGGGCCTATTGTAATTAAACTAGAAGCCAACAACAGTGTTATTTAAAAATATCTAAGTGTGTGAAAATTTAAACCACACACTTCTATTTAATGCATGGGTTAAAGAGAAAATCTTTAAGAAAATTTAAAAAACATTTTTTACTGAAACAAAGAACAGTTGCAATGAATAAAAAATAGCTTTTGGATACTTCCCCATGTTTTTTCCCCCACCATTTTTTCTCTTTGTGTTTCATTTTGAGTAATTTGTATAGCTCTAACTGATTTAATTATTCTTACATGGCTGTGTGGAGTCTACCTATCAGCTCATTGAAGGCATTCCTCAACTCTGTTACTGTGTTATCCACGCCTTTTATATATGTTTAATTTTTTTTTATACTTTTAATTGCTTAGCTAAAATTACCTGTCTGACCTTGCATGTTGTTCACCTTTATCATTAGATCATTTACCATATTAATCACAGCCATTTTTAAATTCCCTTTTAGATAGTTTTAACATCTGTGTCATATCTGAATTTGGTTTGGGTAATTATTTTGTCTCTTGGGAATCTTGGGAATTGTATGAATGTTTGTTTGTTTGTTTGTTTGTTTTTGTTTTTACCATTTGTGTACCTTGTCTCTTTTTATTGTCAGATGTCTTGTGTAGTAGTAATGATTGAGGTAAATAATGTTTATAATTTTTAGATTAACACTTTTAACCATATTTTATGCCATTAGTGTATAAGTTAGTATTAATCTAATTAGAAGATGGGTTCTTTCCAACTCTCTATGTCCCTGAGCTAAGATGTCTTTATTTAATTTAACTTAATTTAATTTACTTATCTTTAATGAAAGATTTTTAACCCAAGGTCTACTGGCTTTCAACAATTCCTTAAACTCCTTAAAATGTGGTGTAAAATTTTCTGTTATTGTGAGCATATGAACCTCTGTAGCTTTCACAGATTCCTCAAAGTGGTCTATGATTTAAAAAATAATTTACAGTAACTCCTGCTTTATGACATTTAAAAATATTCATCCTGCTCTCTTCTCCATCACTACCAAAAGCTATCATAATCCCCAGTCATAAAGTTAAATTATTATTCTCTGCTGAATTTTTGTCAAAGTGAGCAATGATGATGAATTAGCAAATAATTAGGTCTGTGGAGTCCCAATAACAAATTTCAGGAAGAGCTACTGTAAAACTAAATAAATCTGTAATCAGTATGCAATGTAGGAACCACATGAGTCACTTGCTTATTTGAAAGTTTGGTAGATGGAACTGATCCAAAAGCAACAGAAAAATGGTGACTGGTCCTGATACTCTTTTAGAAGATAAAGGTAATGAAATGTGTGGTGCCATGAGACACAGCTCTACTGTTATAATAAAAGTTAATTGGAAAAAATATCATTTCCTTAGTTAAAACTAATCTTTCAAAATTTGTCAAAATTATTTGCTATATAGTGTGAGATGGATTCTTGAGTACTTAACTGAAATTTAGAAGAAATTTTTGCATTTTGTAAATTGTTAACTAATTTCTGATTTGTTTTCTTTTTAGAGGCAGAAATTGTTATTTCTCTTTGTGCATTTTTACTTTTAAATTTTTTGAAATAACTTACTGACAATTGTATTAAGGAAATAAAACAAGGAAAAAGAAAGATTATTTGGCAGCAACCTGAGTGGTTTTCTTAATTACTGGGAAGACGTTAGGATATGCCTCTGTCACAGCCTGAATGTGTCCCTTCCAAAATGCTTATGTTGAAGTTCTAACCCCAGTACCTCAGAATATGACTCCATTTAGACTCCATATGACTGGTATCATTATAAAAAGAGGAGATGAGGACAGACACACACAAAAAGAAGACCATGTTGAGACACAGGGAGAAGGTGGCCATCTGCAAGCCAAGGAGAGTGATCTTACACAAAACTAATTACGACAACATTTTGATCTTGGACTTTCAGCCTCCAGAATTTTGGGAAAATAAATTTCTGTTGCTTAAGCCATACAATCTGTAATATTTTGTATGGTTGCCCTAGAAAAGAAATATAGCCTTTAATATCTTGCTACCCTGTTTTATTTTCCCATTTAAGAAGATTATAATCTTAAAAAGATAAAAATATTGTTGATATTCTGAAGGTCAATATTCATTCTTCAATTTATATTACAAAATATATGTCTCTTTGTGTATATTTTCTTTATTAATAACATGTAATGCATGTAATTTTTACTAATGCATGTAATTTTATCTAGCCACTAAGTTTTCTAGGGAGATCTCCACAAAATGACCACAGTACGTATTAATACCTTTGAAGAAAGCATCATATTGAATAGAAAATGCACTCATTCTGCCAAGCTATGAGTATGAGATCATATATTAAACAGATATTTTGAAGTTAAAATTACTGTAATCTGATACATTGTCAAAAATGGTGACATATTTGCAGCAATTTTGTCAAATTTATGGAAATTAAATATTGTAGTTATCGTACATGAAGTATTAAAATCTTTCCAGCTTGTACATGTTAGAAATTCTTATATTTTTCTATGAAGAGCATAGAAGCCAATATACTTTGGTGGTAGAATGATCTGCGTCTGAATCCTGGATCTGCCACCTGTGTGACTCCCCAGAATGTGATTAATTTCCAAACCTCAGTTTTCTCATCTGTAAAGTGGGGATCATTATAGGGTATTGTGAAGCTCAATGAGATGATGGATGCTAAATACTTGACTTAAGTGTTTAGCAAATAGTAGGTATTCAATAATATTAACCATCATCATCATCATCATCATCATCATCAGTAAAATAAGAAATAATGAAAAAGTGTTAAGCTAAACAGAAGAAAGTGTCAAAGATGGCTTTAGCTATACAATTATCCAGAAATATCAAATTAGCTTTTTATAACCACAGCATTAAACTTGGTGCCTTTAATTTTCATGGCCCAGAGGAAAATTGAGCTGTAAAGACATATGACTCCCCCAAGGTAGTTGGACCAAGTTTTCATGGGCATATTCTATTTCCTTTCAGGAAGAGGCAAATTGTGCAATATCTATATAGCTGTCCATTGTAATGAAAATGGTCAGAGGTGAGTCCATTTAAAACATGATAGAGAAGTAAAGGTTATAATATTAATTTGTTCTATGTATTACAGGGCAAAGTATATAGTTTGGACAACATGTGCCACATCTATAACTAATTCTTTGGGTATCTGGATAAGAAAATATATAACTGAAAGTTGTTTTCCTTATAGTCAGCCTAAGAGTATGTAATCAGAATACTGTACTTTCTGTTAAACAGGATGCTGTGAACCAGATACTATGATTTTTTTCTAAGGTGAGATATTTAATTACATAGCAAATATTTACAAAAGAAAAAACTCATCCCACTTTTTTTCTCTTTCTTATAGAAAAAGACATGATCTAGGAAAATGCACATCAGGCATTTAAACATAACCTTTCATTTACTTTATACCCAGGAGTGCGTTGAATGGCAGAACTCAAGGATCACCACTGGCAGAAATTGTGTCTCAATCTCAGCTACTCTTCAAGTTACACCAACAGGATTTATTGGGCTTGGTTTGAGTCCAGTATGGTGCTTGGTGCTGGGAAACACAGTCTTTAAAAAGCTATTTTACTCTCTGAAGGGAAATGATCCAAGAACTGGGTGACAAACTTTATATTTTTGAACTAGTGGTTTATCTGGGTTAGTATATTAGAAATCCTAGTATATTTTGCCTGTATTTACTATCATAGTGCAAAAGACTTGTTCTGAGTTTGGTAGACACCATTACTTAGATGAGGGCTTCTAAATAACTCCTCTGAACTGAGCACTCACAGGTCAAGGAGGCCTTAGATAAACAATTTAATTGAAAATTGGCACTAAAAATATTGTCAGCCTAGAGACAGAATTAGATCAATTAAATATGAGAGGGCATTCATCATTCTAAGCCACAGTAAACCCGCTGAATTAATACTATATATTCCTTTCTAGACAATGCAATAATTTTGCCTTTGAAATCACAATGTAAAAGTAGCTTTGCTTACTCTGGATAGTATCCTGAATTTTCAAAGTATATTCACAGTTTTTTAAAAATTGGCCAAATGCTCACTGTGGTGGATACACTCTAAGGTGACCTTCTATATGTTATACCCTTGTGTAATCTCCTTCCCTTGAGTACAGGTGGAACCTGTGACTTACTTCTAACCAACAGAATGTGACTAAGAAAATGGGCTGTTACTTTCTTGATTGAGTTACATATATACAACTCTATTTTAGTAGGCTGAAGTGAGAGAGAGCGTTCCCCAGATGCTATTAAAAAAGCAAACTGTCATAAGCTACTCATTAAGTGGGCTATGTGGAAGGGAACTGCAGGCTGCCCATCGGACCTGAGAGCAGCCTCTAGCAGACAGCCAGGAAGAAGATGAGTCCCTCATTCATACAGCCACAGGGACTAAATTTTGTCAATAAGCTGAATTGAGTTTCTCTAGCCAATTCTTCAGATAAGAACACCTAGACAATGCCTTTATTTTAGCCTTGTGAGATCCTGAGTACAGGGCCAGCTAAACTCTGCCCAGACTCTTGACTCACAGAAACTGTGAGATAATACATATGTATTCTTTTAAGCCACTAAGTTCATGGTAATTTGTTAAGATGGAAAATATACACCAAGCAGTGGGAAATAGTGAATGAGATACTCTAATGGTAATCTTAATTTAAAAAAATCATTACTTCAAGTTCAATAAATACTTAGCAGAAAAATTTAAATAAAGCGCTTGGGGAAGATGTTGTAGAAATAAGATCAATAAAATAGGGTAAACATAGGTAAGAAGGATAGGGGAGATTATTTTAGGCTGAGCATTATCCAATCCAACAATAGGGTTTTGTATGGTGCATATAGCACCCAAATAAACTTGGCTGAAATTGAGTGCTGATAGAGTAAGAATCTAATTTCCATCAAGACAAGAATTTAAGTCTATTTTATTAACTCCTCTTTTCTCAATACCAAGAACGGAGGTTGGCATGTGGTAGGTACTTGATAGTTGAAAAAAGGGAGCATGGAAGGAAGGATAAATGGGGAGGAAGGAAGGAAGGAAGGAAGGAAGGAAGGAAGGAAGGAAGGAAGGAAGAAAGGAAGGAAGAAAGGAAGGAAGAAAGGAAATAAAAAAGAAGAGGGTAGATAGAGGAGAGCCTTGGGAGTCTTATTTATGCAAGTAGTTGTATCATTAAGTTTCTTCATTTCCAATGACAGAGGCTATCACTGGCTGATTATGCTCAAAAAGTACTTGGGCGGGTTGCTTACAGGATTATTGTCAGGGCTAGGAACCAGACTTGAAGTTAAGCCTCCAAGAACAAAACAATGTTCAGAGTTGGCCTGATAAGGAAACACCTGTTCCCTCTGTGGCCCCACTAAATCTAAACGCCAGTGCATTCCCCATGTTCTGCACCAGGAACTTCACTTTGCAGTAATTGGGAAACCAACATCACTACTATTGCCATCATCTCAAATTGGATGCCTCAATCCCCACTAACACAAACAAAAATGGAAACTTCACACAGGACTTGTTCACCTCCAAATCAAACTGTTATGAGAATATATGACTGGTGGAGCCCAGGTTGCACACATGCTTTCTAGTGTCAAGGGAGGCTGGGACTTTTAGGTCTGACTTTCATGTTAAGGAAGTGGAACTGATCACGTGGAGCTTCTGAAAATATAGGCAGTCTTTTCAAAATATGAGAGGTGGTTATGAATATGACAGATGTTCTCTGTGCAGTAGATTAGAAATCAAAGCACAAGCTGAATGTCTAATGTGGTAATTCAGGAAAGTCAGTCTGACAACATCATCTGGACATACTTGTGTGATCAGAAACAGGGCCCAATTTGGAAGCCCAGTTAGATGTTTAATTATCAAAGGCATTAGAGAAATCAGGCTTGCCCTATAGTGGTAGCTATGAGAACTTTAAAGGCATGATGAGATATGGAGATATTGATAATATGACAATGTAGGGAAGGAAAATGAGAGGAGGAGTCAGTAACAACAGCATGGATTTTAGACTCAGAAAGATGATGCTATAAACTGAAATATTTGGAATGGAACATATTTCATTTGGGCTCTAATGTAAGTACGGGGGCAGACAATTCGCTTTTCAGTTTTGAATCTTAAGAGTGTAGTACAGGGGTAGAAGTTGATAGGTACTCAGTAAACACCTAATCATCTAAATAAATATGTTGAACTGGCAAAATATGAAGAAGCTGGAGATCAGGAGAGAGAACAGCACCAGAAACAACAATCATTCATATTGGTCAATAAAACCTGGAAATTCAGGGGAGTCTCTTGGGGGAGAAAAGAAAATGGCCAAGGAATGAATCTTAGGAGCAATGGATAGTTAGGAATAGGAGCAGCAAAAAAGCCAACCAAGCAGATTTGTAAGGAAGAGACCAAAGAAGCAGAGGGAGTGCTTCGAGTGAGTGATTTTAGATAATCTTTTATACCTAAGAAAATAAAATATTTCAGGGATAAAAGCAGGTAACAGTTGCTCATGCTATTTCAAATCAGAGAAAAAGACTTGAAAAATGTGCTTTAGTGGCTCATTTTTTAAAATTTTCTTTAAACACCTACTAAAGTCATTGGAAACATGTAAAATTAGAAAAAACAACCTGATGGTTGTCTAAAACACACACATCTACACACACATGCACAGGAGCATGGGAGAACAGGACTTAGAGTAAATGAGCTTTAATTTTTTTCTCATCTAATCTCCCCATTTATTTGCATCAGAACCCTTTCTTTTAAGACCCAGATTAAATATTCAGTTTCCTCCAGGTATCTCTCAGTGACTTTAACAGGATGATTCTGAACCTAGGACTGTGTATGTAGAAAAATGCTGTTTTTTTTTTTCAATTTCCAAAGAATTTGTGCAGAACACGTGAATTTTAAAATCTCTGTTTACTAAGTAAGCGTTCCTGGTTCAGATGGTTAGATTAGAGGACACCCATCCCACCAGCAGTTGACAGTAGAAGAACCAGAAAATAAAGTTGCTAAATTCTTTGATTCAGGTGTGAGACAAGAAAAATGTGAAAACATGCAGTAACAATGGGCTTTCCATCGTTCACCACCCTCTCTCAAATACTTCAGATCAGCTATAGACTCCAATAGACAGGGAGGAAGATAGAATTTATATTTTGCCTATCTTTGTGATCCCAGATGGATTTGAAAAAGCAGTGAGGAGAGGTCTCATTACTCCCATCTGGAGGTCTGGGGGGCCGCTCCACAGAAACGTGTGGGATGCAATGCAAGAGCAACAGAGACAAGATGCCTGTGGGGTATGTGAGAGCAGAGTGAGTTCCTGCTGACAACCCCTGCCCTCCTGTAGCCTTGGGAGGATGTGGGAGAGATTTTAGCTCTCCCCGTGCTTACGAAAATGGGTTCAGAAATTAGGAGGAGGAGGAAGCGAGGGAGGGAGGGAGGAAAAGAAGAAGGAATAAAGAGAGATTAATAGAGAAAGCATGCTAAAGCAAATGCGAGTGTGCCAATGGGGATGCAGAGGATCTCAGTGCCAAGCAATGGTGGCTCAGATCAGAGGAAGCCAAGATGGGGACTGCTTTAGAGCGTGGCTACATGTCAAAAGATTGCTTGTGTAGGAGAAGCCATGCCTAAGCCACCGACTGGAAAGTAAGGTTCACACAGGGCAGAGGCAGATCATGTTTGAAAAGTAGACTGAGAAGTGGTCAGTGTTCACTTAAGTCATCAGAGCATAACATCTGTCCAGGTGGAAAGGGTGAGGGACACTGAATGTGGATGAATTTTAAATCCAAAATGACTGAAGAGATAATGAATTTGATTAATCTCTTTGGAAGTGACTAGATTAAGTTTTATGTATCAGACAGAAAAGGAGCTCAAGATCTGGAAAAATATAGTTAAAACATTTTTGGTAGGTATCAGTTGTTGATTTTGTGACTAGGAGATTTATACCCATCGAACACTGATTAGTCCCATCTACTCAGAATTCCCTATACTAAATTTTATCTCTATATTTACATGCAATAATGTCATCAGTTCCTGCCTTAATTATTTGTATATTGGCCAGAGGGCATACCACACATCTGGACAGAATGTGGTTTAATAAGCTTTAGAATGGCATGGACAAAACTCCTGAGAGGCAATAGTTAGAAGTGCATCAGACAGACGTCTCTAACAGAGATCTGATGTTGACTTTGAACTCCATTGGAAAAACTTTGGGTGAACATCTAGAGAAAGCCAGTTTGAAGGGTGCTAGGGAATACATCAGACAAAGGTGATTGGGGAATGTAACTGGTTGTGTCAGGGAAGTGCTGCACAAGGACTAATTAGCAAATAACTTCATCTTTAGTTATGGCCTCATGCTTCTTTCATTTCTCCTGGGTAAAAATAGGATTGGTCTTATCGTCTGGGGTATAGGGCAGCCTGTATCCAGTGAATAAGTGTGCCCCAGCCTGTATCCAGTGAATAAGTGTGCCCAGTTCTTTGGTGGTCGAAGACCAAGCCTGTCATCAGCCACCATTATCCCTTCAAAGCCCTTTGAATGCCAAGAAACTTTGGCAGCACTCTTCCAAAGTCAAGACACTGTTTTCTTCTGCCTCTTCATCAGCTGTACCATGTCACAGCTCAAATTCTGCCATTTCACCCTCCTGTGGGTTTCCAGAGAAATTCGTGGAATTCTAAAGTTTCTGATAGGACAGAAATTTTAAACTGATCAATATGCTGAAATATATTTGAGAAAATTATGACAATTTTAGTATTTGGCTTAAATTATCTTCAGAAAGAGCCCCATGTCAAAATGGACACTCCCAGACAGCCATCAAAGTTTTACTCATGCCTTCTGTTCTGTCAAGTCTGCACCTACCTTCAGCAAGTCCCACAAACTCAAGCCTGTTCTTTTTCAACTGCTAAAGTCCCTAAAGAAGTATGGAGAAATACTCTGAAGTGTCATTTATGCAACAAGTAAAGAAGAAAGCCCTTTCTACTCCAGGTTCACATTGCTAGCATCATTGAGTGGAAATAGCTTGAAAAAAATGTGTCTTGGCTGTCAATTACAAATGAAGCTTAGCAAGAGCTTTTGTTTAAAAGTTGTACATTCCAATGTTAATATGGTCCTTCCTGGAAAAACAGCTGCCTTTTATGGATTTTAAAAAGCAACTGAGTTTTATCAAAGGTTCCTCTTTCATGTCCTTCGATTGCTAAGCTATATAAGTTAACCAAAAGATAACTAAGCATTAACCCATGTTGCCTTTTGTTTTTTATCTTCTTTTGAAATCCTGTGAGTTTAGCTAAGTACATTAAATGGAGCATAAATCTTTATGTTGTTTTCATTAAGTCACATATTTGGAATATATATCCAGGAGTATTTGATCAATTGTAAAATATTAGCTGCTGCACTGAAGATTTGTGACATGGATTTTAACAACTGAACAAACATTTCAGGAACACAGTGAAAATCATTGACTAGGAAGCATGGATAAGTTATGACACTTGAATTTAAGAACATTTAGAGAGTTTTTCCTCCATAGTATTTTTAGATATGCATTGCAATTTACAATGCTAAATATGAGGAAATTGGGAAGTAATTTAAAGATTTATAAATATTTTTTATTTAAAAATTTTTCATTTTATATTCTTGTGATACTTCCTCCTCAAATTAAGTAAAAAATCCTCAAATGGTTATTTAAAGCCCTATACTGCCCCCCAAAAATCCATTTTTGGAGGTATGTATGCTACTTCTTTTATATATCATAAATACAATCTCAGCTGTTCCTTGTGTCTGATTTACTTCGTCATTCCTTGCTTCTGAGCTCTTTCTAATACTATTCCTTCTACCTAGAAATTTCCATGCCTGTTTTTATACTTATCAAAATCTCATTCATTCATGATGATTAAACCCCTACTGTATGTCAGACACTATATTTAATATCTTTCAAAGTATAGTTCAAATGTCATTTACTCTATAAAATTTTTAATAATTTTATCTCTCCTTTAAAACTGCATTTTTTAATTTTAATAGTAGTAACAGTTCATTTATATCTCTGTTCAGTACACCAAATATGGTATCTCATGTTATGATTATTCATATGATTGCTTGTTTTCCCTTCACCCCAATCTAGAAAGTCAAATTACTGAGGACCAAGACTTTGTTTTATTGATCAATAAAACGAAGTAGCATACAACTCACATGTTTAGCTCTAGATGCTCAATAAACATTTGTTCAATTAATTTATGAACTACTGCAGCTATCAAATGAAATACTGAAAGTATCAATCTAATCTGTTTCAAATGTTTAGAAGCTTAATTAGTTACAACATTGTACAATGCAACTACAAAGACGAACATCTCACTCTGTGTCCAGCTTTCATAGTTAGTTTTCTTAACAGGTGATCTGGACACTATGTGAAGACACTATGGAAAATGGAAACATTACTAATGTGGATATTCATTTTTTTTTTCAGAAAAAGAAAGCATCTTTTATTAAATAATCTAGTGTGTAAGAGTCACACAACTACTAAGATTAAAGTTCTTTAATACAACTTAAAAATTCTGTTATAATATTTTTAGATTCAGATTTATTTTGAAGAAGACACTTTTCAAAAAACATACCCTAAGACGACAATTCTAATATTTTCCATGGTCTGAATTTCAGGATTTTGGTGTTTAACTCTCACCTCCCTTCTTAACAGATTTAAAGCACACTGAAAACAACTTATATAACAAAATATTAGTGTAATTATTTTACATAGAGGGCATCTTTGACCCAGGAAATTAGCCTCTGAATGCCTGGAACTGCAATAACTTGGAATAAGTCCCTTGACCCAGAAATTGATAGAAAGAATAACAAAAACAAAGTTAAAATTCCAGTGGAGGACTATCAAAAACATGGCAGAAAATACTGAGGGATTTTAAAGCAATTATTTTAGAGCAATTATTTAGAAAAAAAATTTTCTGAATACCTACCAAATACTCATGAATATAGGTCAAAAAAAGTTCAAAATTGTCCTATTTCTGAAAGATACAATCTGCTTGCTAGAAAGTTCATGTTAAGAGGGATTTTAAGTGAGGAGGCCTCATAGGTCATGTATAAAAATGTTTGAAAATTATTATTGAATAATAACAACCATTATTACAAGGTATTAAAATTTTGTGTATAGATTTAACCAATAAGATATTATGAATAATTCTCCTCCAACATTGCTCCAGTATGCCTGCATAGTAGAAAGTGGCCCAAGTCTTTCTTGTTGTAAGTGATGGTCAGATTTTTTTAGTTTTCCTCTGAGACCAGTCAAGGATTCTCTATCACTGGTGATAGACATGGTCTCTCCAGGCATTAAGCCAGTTCATCTGTTGTCTCAGATCCAAACATCTGTCTCTGTTATAGAAATTGGATTGTGCTACTTAATCCTGTCTGAGAGGCTTCCCCAAAAGGGAAAACAATCTCTTTGTTCTAATAGCCCTGAAAAGACAATGCCTCCTTATTGATAGGAGAAAGGACTAGAACCCTTCCAAAGTGAGCGGTGTCAGAATGAGACTGAGAGACGAAATCTGTCCTAGGTGGAGTCCATTTTCTCCTAAATAAAGACGCAATTTCAAGAAGTTACTTACAAAGATTACTTATTAAAAAATTATAAGACACCTCTTCAGGTATTTTAGAACAATTTACTACATAAAATGTCCAAAGACTGGGAATGTCGTTTCATAGGGGGCGGTTATGTGTTACCAGTGTTCACTACAGCAGAAAAAAATGGGTAACTGTCGCCCACCAAATTTTTATGTTTTTAATTCTGTCTTATATTTTAGGGCATAATTTTGGTTTGTTAATAATGTTTTATAGCTGACGGTCCTGTTTTGGAATGAAGTTAAATAGGTACTGGGGAGTGTAAAGGTCTCTCAACATCTAGAACTGAAACGAATTTATACTATAAATCTATAAAGTGATATATAAAAAATAAATAATATAACTTTGGCATGCTTTCAATTTTGAGATTATTACAATTTAAGAAGAATGGTAATCAATAAATATTTGTCTAATGACTATTAACCAGACTGGTGTTCTTCCCCCTTCCTCTCTAACCATGGTCATGCCTTCCTTTTCTAAGATATAGATCTATCATTAGCCCCAAGGGATAGCTATTAGAATCAAAACTTGAAAACAATAGAAAAAGAACAACTTTTTTTACTTCTAGCTTCAAAAGTGTGATGGCTCATTTTATGTGTCAACTTGTCTGGGCAAAGGTGCTCAGACATTTATTCAAACATTTTTCTGGATGTTTTTCTGAAGGTTTTTTGGATGATATGTACATTCAAATCAGATTGCCCTCCATAATGTAGGTGGGCCTTACTCAATCAGTTGAAAGTCTGAAAAGTGCAAAAGCTGACCTCCCTCAAGCGAGAGAGAATTCTTCAGCAGACTGTCTTCAAACTTCATCTGCAGCATTAGTTCTTATTGATTTTACAGAATATTGCTTTGGACCTGAATTAAAACTCTTTCCTGAGTTGCCAGCCTGCCAAACTCCCCCAATTGATTTTAAAGTTACATGCACGAGTTTCTTAAATTAAATCTCAATCTCAATATACACATTGTATTTCCTCTGTTTCTCTGGAAAACAAAAAGTAACATATTCAGGGGCAAAATAAAATGTTTTAGGAAGTAGTAAGAATAATCAAAATCAGATGTATTCTGTGTCTACACCTTTACCATCCAAACTCATTATAGACCCTCTAAATTTGGGATGAAGAGAGAGAGAAGATAGCATGGACGCAATAGAATTAGCATGCAGGAGGCTCTTATCCTGCCCCTGTTCCTTGATGTAGGATTTTTGTGCCATGTGGAAGGCATGTTAAAAACCCCAACTCTCAGTTTGACAGGACAGAGAACCTGTATTTCACATGGTTTATAAGACCCAGAGAGAAAGAAGGCAACCACAGTATAATTGCAAATGCTGCGTAGCTCAACTGGTAGAATTATGAGTCTGAAAAGAAAAAGGTAAGAGAAAGACTTGGATTTTCCAGAAGGGGTATGGAGAGCATTCCAAAATTTCCTGGGGTCTCAAGCATGAAAGTTGGATGAAAGAGAAAGGAAGTATTTGTAAAAGTTTTGATACAAGTTCTTCAGAAAAATGCAGTGAGAATAGTTATCAAATGGAATCAGTTGAAGACTTGGCTATTTCAACTGGCAGAGTCTTGGATGTGGGTGGAAGCTGAATTGGTATCCAAAATCTGCATGCATTCATGTTAGCAAGATTGTTCACCTCCTGAGCCAAAGAACTAAGGTACTGTACTTTTCAGAACAGAAGCGTGCAGACAGCCCATCAACGGCATCTTGTAAGCATCCTTGACAAGCACCTTTCAGGAATGGTGCTTGTCTGGATTATGAGATTGTGTTCATTCCTTATATGACCTACTCTGAGTGGAGAGCACCTTTCACTGGTTTCAGATTGTTGTTCAGTGTTCTGGAGAGTAAGGGAGGTTATCTAGATAAGACAGAGATGTCCTCTCACACCTGGACAAATTGGAGAGAAAAGGAACCAGATCTATTCCAGTGAGCAAAGAAAGTATCAGAACACATTCCTTGTTTCAAGAAGGAATTTTCACAAAAGTAAAACCTCATGTCATCAAAATTTGGACTCTCTTAGTAGCAAGTACCTGAAGTGGTTTTGCTCAGAGAAGTTTCCCCTCTAGAGTAACTTAGATACTATTTGATGGTACATAATACAACTTCTAAATTTCATTTATTATGTGCTGGAAAAATCAAATTTTTTCTCTGCTATTAATATTTCAAGGGCGGAGGGCCTTGAATTTTTAAAGATATTTTTCCATTTTAAAAGTCATGAATTTAAATAGATCAAAATTATGAAAGAAAAGTGCTGCCAAATTTTGGAGTACTGGAGCTGCAGAAATATCCTGATAAGTAAATGATGCAGCTAATATGTGGGCAAAAGTTAATGGAGCTTTCTTTTCTAATCATATCTTTGGAAGCTCTAGATAAACTGAGGCATTTTGTGGGTCTGATATAGCAGATTGAGCGACTATTTTATTTAAAACAGCAGGTTTTAAACTTATTTGATAGAGGAATAATTCTTGGAAAACTAAATATATTTAACTTATAAAAGTGGAGATTTCTTATTTGAAGAGCAGTGAGAAGCCTAGGGTCCTCCCTGCTCAGCTTCCTCTGATCTCATGTATGGTCCTGGAGAAATTTCAGGGTACCCAGTGTTCTGACAGTACTAATGACAAAGGAGGTTAGGACTGTAGATTAGGACTCAGATGGAAACTATATTGGGAAAAAAGTGGCCCCACTGGATTTTCTCTGTAGCTGGGACGGAAATTCATAGTTTCATAACTGGTACCAGATATAATAACAACACAAATCTCCAGTAAACAATGGTAAAATTTTACAGAATCATTTTTATATAAAGATGATTTAACCATTCCTTGTTGTAAAAGATCTTCCTAATGCAGTAGAAACTAGTGGACCTGTATGCTGGTATACTCTCAGATTAAATAGGATGAGAGAATTTTTTATTAGAACCTGTGTACTCTGCCCTCTAATGTATTCTCCAGAAAGCAAACTTGAGTGTTACACTGTGGCACTTAAGTTTTTACTGCACATCAAAGTTCCACATGGAAAATCCTTACCCAGTATGATATTTGCTTTGTACCAGTCTGGGGAATTATCAGTGTTTACATTTGTACTGCTTAACCATACTAGAAAAAAAATGTATCTTCTGTTAATGTGCATGGCTTTAAGCCCTGAAACAGAATGATTTTAGTCAAATTGTTTTATGATCAGTAACACACCATTTGGGAATCAGCAACCTACTACTAATAAATTTTATACAGCCATTCTTCTCTGGTGATACAGTAACCCTTTGGAGTTATAGCTCTTGTTTTAACCAAGTTGCACATTAAGAAGATAGGCTAGGTTAGTACTTGGTGATGAATTATGTGTGTTCATTAGTAATCTGAAATCTGTATGAGTCTTCTATATATTTTTCATTAATGCTCTGTCTAAAATGGATTCTAAAGATAAAAGTCATAAGACTTGAAAGGAAAGTGAAGACCAACAACCTTCTTAAAGAAGAAGTAGCCCATTAGTAAGTGTGTTGCTCAGCTTTCTAGTGAATGCTTGATTTGCTTTTTGATTACTATTAATTTATAGGATGATATTTGAAAAATCTGCTATGTAAGATAAACTGTATATTGGTAATAGTACTGTACACATACTGTTTAGTTACATTTTAACAGAGATTCAGAACACATACTATTACAGTTAGGAATCTCCAACAACTTATTAAATAAGCTCAATTAGACCTTCCAGCTTCTCACTAACCAGTCACAGAATAAAGTTATACAACTGGTCTATAACCTTAACTATCCCTTTGTTAAATATAGGCTATAAGCTGCCATAATTAAAACTCTATGCTACTTTTCAGTTGAGTAAGGAAGTGGTGTGTAGGTGGAATGACAAGGCTATAAAATTTATAAAGGAGATGACCCTAAATCAAATGTATACTAAAGGTAGATAGTAAAAGAAGAAAAGAAACAATAGGGAAATTTTTATGTATAAATTGTCAGATTTCTACAGCTGCTAAGGACAATTCTCTCAGAGAAGCGTGTCACTTGGTACTGGAGTGAGTTAGGATTTGGAAAAGGTGTAAGACCTGAAAAACAAGAAAGAGTTATTATTGATGAGGAGAATTTAGCAGTTTAGCACACACCACACACACACACGTGTGTGCATATGCACATGTGTGTGTATGCACATGGGGTGTAACTATGCAAGTTGAGCTGGGAATAAAAGTGAGTGGAATGAAGAAAATCTAAACAAATAATTTGTTTGGCCTTGAAAGGGAAAAAGCTAATTTGACAGAGATGTGGGGAGCAGAGGGACCTCTAGTAAGGTTTATCTGAAACTGGATGAAGCTGGTTTAGTAACTTTCTTCTGTGCCTCACCTTGATGACCTTTGTGTCCATGACACCTGGGGAGCTTCTTACATTTATAATAAAGCAGCTTTATGATCTGGAGTCAACGGACCTGGGAATATGCTACTAACACGCCTTATAAATAAGAGCATGTTTTGGGAAAAAAAAGTCAAACTGGGAATACCAACTTCCTAAAAATTACAAAAATGACAAAAAAGCTAGAAAGCTAAAATTATATTATACTGAATGTACAATAACATTCATTGGGTACTGACAGTTTGCCAATTGTTTTGTATAAGTGATCTCCTTTGAACTTTGCCTGAGTCTGATATTACTGTTGTTGCTGTTAGCCTCCTTGTGAAATAGAAGAGCACACTGAGGCTGAGATTTAGACATTTGTCCAAGGGCGATGATGAGTTCACCTTTTCATCCCTGGTGCCCAGCATAGTGCCTGACACATAATGGACATAAAGACAAGGTGATTATTATCCTTGAATTCAATGAGTTTACTTGTTTATGCAATAACCAACTTGAAATATAGCTTTCCAGGTATACAAGTCTGTAATTAGAAACTGTAACTACAGGTGATTAATTTGGCAGAGGGTGTTGAAAATCACAGAATGGGGGAATTTTACATTCAGTTTTTCATTTATTTAATATTCAGTTATAACGTAAACAGTTGAAGTGTGCATTTCTAGAGCCATCATCAGATTCATTGCCTATAGTCTGTCTTTGTCATAACAAATTTATTTCTTTTATAAGTGCTGTTTAAACCAAGCTTCAAAAAGCCTTCAATTCTAAGAACACATTTTCCAAGGGACAGATCCAAAGATAGTAAAACATATTGGATGGATACTATCGTGACCTAATATGGCATTTAAAAAATGTTTGCTTTACTACATGTAATTATTTTTGTGGTAGCGGTTTTATAAATTCTTGAATGGGATAAAATGCTAATTAATGTTCACAAGTCAGTTTCATCCTAAATGGTTTTCTGACTTTTATCATGTAGGAACAATGTCCAATTGTATAGATGATCCTTCATGCTGATTATTTTTCCTGAAATTTTTGAAGGTCTATAGATTTTTTGTACGTTGATTTTATTCATTTATTTTTCTTTCAAATGTAATTTGCATGCAATATTATTTTTAGTTTCAAGTGTACAAATGGTGATTCAACATTTATATATCTTACAATGCAATCATAACGATATGTCCAGGAACTGTCGCTTTACAAAATTATGATATTGACTATACCCCTTGTGCTGTATATTACAACCCTATGACTTATTTATTGCTTTTATTCTACTTTACTTTTTTTCACCCATTCTCAACCCCACCCTTCTGGCAACCATCAATTTGTTTTCTGTATCTATGAGTCTGTTTCTGTTTTATTTTGTTTGTTCATTTGTTTTATTAGAGTCCACGTAGAAGTGAAATCGTACTGTTTTTGTCATTCTCTGTCTGACTTATTTCACTTAGTATAAAACCCTCTAGGTCCATCCATGCTTTTGCAAATGACAAGATTTTATTCTTTTTATTGCTTAGCAATATTCTATTTTACATACCTATTATATATTTTATATATAATATATATATATATATGCCACATCTTCTTTATCCATTCATCTGTCTCCCTCAAGATCTTGTCTGTCGCTAAATTAGCTGACACAGTGTGTTTTCCAGACTACACCTCCTCTCAGAGTTTGCCTGCATGGTCCGTTGCCTGTTAATAGGCAGGTTTGGTTGGAGGTGGCCCCTTTATGCTTGACCCACCCTGACACAGGTAACTTGGTATCACCCATTTATGTCTTAACCAACAAGGAAATCAGAAGGGTGACAGGTCTGGAAAGCAGTCGTTATGCAGAGAAGCAGAAGAAAATGGCATAATTAGCTAGGTAAGATCTAGAAAAGACCTGAAGGGTAGCTTCACATCATTGAAACTTATATTGAAGAAGGAGGCTTTAAACTCCATAGACCTTCTAGAGGTAGAAAAAGACCAGTGGTTTAAAACTAAGGAGACATAGATTCAGGTTTCATGTAGAAAAACTTTAGTGAAATGTAATGAAAAGTTGTCAAAGGTAAAAATTATCAGTCACTGTGCGCATTATACAGAGGATACATGTTTGTCTGTGTAGAGAATGAAAACAAGATTTTGGTGTCATACAGACTTAAATTGAAGCCTTATTCCTCAACTGCTTTCCATGTTTCACTACCCTCATCTTTTGAAAAAGAATAATGACGCTATCAGCCTGACCAGCGGGCCACTCCCGCTGCCTTTATTCTCTCATAGGTGTTCCTGAGTGCACACCCCAATAAATTTCCTGCATGCTAACCTACATCCCAGAGTCTGTTTCCTGAGGAACCCTATTTAAATCATTAGCATTTTCATACTTGTAATCCCATTCTAGCAGATTGTCAGCACCTTAAGAGCACAGAATTAGTCTTATTTTTTCTTTATTTTTCAAACACAGTGGTTGTTCAATAAATGTTTCCATATCTTAACTTGTTCACCTATCTTCCTTCCAACTGGGCAGTAGGTAATATAATTTCATAAACTGCTTTTTGCCTCTCTCCTCTTATTTTCACTGAAATGCTCTTCAGCGTGGCCTCATGCTCAGGAACACAATTTCCAAATCTAAAAGTCCTTCTTGAAACAAGATTCCACTTCCTTTTATTTTGCATATTTTTCAATTAATTACTCAGTTTTAAGCAAAATTAAGCAATTACCATAGTTCACATTAATCTTGTGTTGGCAGCATAGCCTAGTAATTGAAAAAAGTTTTTGTTGTCAGACCTGAGCAGAAGCCTTATTTTAGCAACTTCTCAGTCTGTGATCTCCCAAAGTTACATTGTCCACATTCTTAAAGATAGATAATGGTACCTACCTCACTGGGTTGTGGGGAGAATTAAAGAGGGAAATGTATGCAAAACCCGACATGTAACAAACGCTCCAAACATGTTAGCTATTTTCTGTGATGTGATTTTATTAATATTTCGAGATCACTTTATAATTTATTCTCCGTAATTTTGTGTTCACACAGATCAAAATATTTTCTGATTTCCCTTGTAATTTCTTCCTTGACCTATGGGTTATTTAACAATCTGTTATTGAATTTCCAAATATTTGTGGATTCCCAAATTTCCTTCTGTTGTTGATTTTTCATTTAACTCCACTGTGGTCAGAAAACATACCTTGTTAAAATTAAAAAGGATTTCAATCCTTTCAAATTTATTAAGACTTGTTATATGGCCTAGATCATTCTCTGTAAATTTAATATAAGATAAATAAGATTTAAATATTGCTCCAAATCTGCTTTTTTGCATTATTTGATTGAAGATGGATTTGTAGCCTTTCTAATCCTACTGCATATCCTTTAACAGATTTTTGATCTGCATAATAGTGGTTTTAGAGTGTAACCAGTGATTTTTTTCTCCTTTTCCCTTTCTTATCAGAGGTATCTTGGTCAGCTCAGCTGACAGAGTCATCCTTTCTTGTCTTCAGAAGAGAGGGCACTGAATCCATTGCCTGGAACTCGTGGTTCTCAAACTATAAGCCATGGTCTGAGAACAAATTCTGAACTTTAGTACCATCGATGTGTGCAGCTGGTCCTCTTTCTTCCCGTCCAAAGCCATGACCTTATATGAGAATTAGAGATGTACATACCACCTGGGCCTCAAGTTACCATTCTCTATCTAGGGCTACAAACGTCCCCAAAGAAGAGAGAGAGCATGACTTAAAAAGACCTTTTGTGTATTTCTTGAATGTGTTTTACATATGCTGTTTCCGCTACCTGGAATACACTATCCTCGGACTTCTTTATCACTTAGTTATTCTTTAAATTTCAAGACAAAATCAGTTTATCACTTTTTCAAGGAAGTCTGCTCTACCTCTTCTGGCTAAGTTTGTTTGCTCTGTTAACTGCATTTTTAGTGTTCATGCTTTTTCTTCCAGATGACTTTTCAGAATTATAAATATAATTTAAATTTTATGTTCTCTCTCCCACCTTAGACTGGTAAATTAATGAAAGCTAACACTATGATTTTCGGTCTACCACTAGACTGTCAGTGTTTAGAAAATATCTCAAACATGACAGTCCTTCAGTAAATTTTAATTTAACATGTTATTAAATATACAACATACATACATATATATTACACATATACGCACATATTGTCCTATTCTGTTATGGCTACTTTAACAAAAATACCATAGACTTGGTAGCTTAAACAACAAATGTTTATGTTTTTGGAGACTAAGAAGTCCAAGATCAAGATGCTGGCAGATTTGGTTCCTGGTTCATAGATAGCCATCTTCTTGCTGTGTCCTCACAAGGTAGAAGGAGCAAGAGAGATATCAGGAATTCTTTTATAATGGCACTAATCTAATTCAAGAGGGCTCTACCCTCATGAACAAATAATTTCCCAAAGGCCCCATGATAGAAAATACCATGAGTTACAATTTCAACATATGAACTTTGGGGGACATAAACATTCAGTCCAGACATATACACACATATTAAAGAAAAAAAGTCCAGAAGGTATGGCAGGAAATCCCTGACTTCTCTATATAAATTCTGAACTGTGTTAGAAAATTAATAAAATAAAAGTTGAACAGCATGCTATGAGGGACAGGGGACACTTTCTGAAGAGCTGAGACATCTCATTATGCCTGATCCAGGGGTTCTGGCTTTTTTTTAGGCCCAGTGAGCCCCAATTGATGGGAGCAATGAGCAATATATAAAATGGTACAGGTTGTAAGCACTACTGTTTTGGGGAATTTTAATACAACCCTATAGGAACTAATGATGTTAAGCATGAGTATATATTAAAATCAGAATTATCTGAATGTGCAAGTATTTTTTTTTTATTTGGTTAAGAAGCATCACAAGTTTGAGCAACTTGAGATTTCTTTAGTGAATAGGAAAAATTCTGTGCAGAGTGGAAGACTGCCTGATTTGTTTCACTTTTTCTGAGAGGCTTGTCTCTGAAAAGCTTGATATCTTTGTGGTCTAGGCATTTGCTTTGTATGAGGGGCATGTGGGTCTGTGAATTCATGAAATGCCAGAAGCAGCCTTTAAAGTAATGTTCGACACATAATTGATATATGGACTTTCATTTGGCCTTGCATAGGAAAGTCAAATGAGATTTTACTGAATCAGAATGGTACTGGATTGATTTCTTCTTTTTCATGAGTGTCACCACACTGTGATCAGGAAAGGTTATCCCTACCTATGTGGCATTTAGTCTAAGTTTCTCAGACTCAGTGTGGTACATGGAAAGGCCACAATTACAAGACAAGAGTCATGATTGTTTAAGCAGTGTGTATGGTCACTTACTTTAAGCAGCCTTATAGAAATGTGTGACCTAAGAAGAATTTTTACCAGTCCATACATAAACTGCTGTTTTATATTTCATTAGCTAATTAAATTTCTCTGGCTTCTAACCTACCGAATATGATGTGTTATAGCTTTTAATATAGGCACATTCTATTTACGTAGACCTTAATAAGTTTATTTTAGCATGCTCAACTAATTTTTTTTTTTTTACATGTTTGTGCTAATTTTCTTTAGGTTTTGGGAGAGACCCAATTTAGGTGTGATTCCAAGTCTATTTGTTTTCTGGTATTTCTGAGGGGCAATTCATTTGAACAACAATTCAGAATCATTGATTTTACAACCTTCTCAAGGATCCTGGGGACTGGATCAAGTATGTAGTAGCTGTTCAGTACATGCTTCTTGATCAACTAAGTGATAGAATGAAGAGATCTGTAAGCTAAATGTGATGGTTAATATTATGTGTCAGCTGGCTAGGCCACAGCAACCAGATATTTGGTGAAAAACAGTCTGGACGTAGTTGTAAAGGTATATTTTTGAAATCAGTAGATTTTGAGTAAAGAAGTTTACTCTCCATAATGTGGGCAGGTGTCATATTTAATAAAAAATAAAACCGAGGACCCCCGAGTAAAGGGAAATTCTGCCTCTAGACCACCTTTGGATTGGAGTTGTAATATTATCAACTCTGCCCGGGTCTCTAGCCCGCTGGCTCTGTACGTTTCAGGCTTGTCACTTCACAGCTGCATGAGCCAGTTCCTTAAAACAATTCTCTCTCTATTTATATATTTATATATCCTATTGCGTTTGTTTCTCTGGAGAACCCTGACTAATTTACTGTGTTATCCCCATTTTGCGATCTGGAACTTGAACATGTGAATTATTGACATATGTCAGAGTTTTGGATGCCTTTCATTTTACTTCTTTCCAACCTGGATTTTACTATGTTATGTTTCAAAGTGATATTTTCCTGTATGTTAATATTAACACATCAACTTTTTCTCTTTTAGTGGAATTTGGCTAAGCAGATGAATTAAATGAAGAAGTGTGACCAAATCTTACTTTGTAGGATAGAAAATAAATTATCTTCCTAATTTGAACATTCAAGTGAAAATTTAAAAGTTTCAAGCTCTAGGGTAAGTATTTACAGTCACCATATGACCAACTGCAGCTAGAGAGGGTCTGATGACAGATTTTATACTCACTAAGGCCGAATCTGCCATGAACAACACTGGGCGGCCAACAAGAGACCTTTCTTATAAACTGGGCTAGAATTATGAAGTAATGAACTGTGCTCTCAGTGTGGGTACCGTAAACTTAGTAATGAATAACACTCTTTGAACGTCTGGAAAAGAAAGATGTCTCACCCCAGGAGGGATGTTTTCCTTTCTGTAACCAAACCTGCTTAGCTGACATTTGAAGCCTGGCTTCACACTCCTTAGAGCTCTTCTTTGATCCAGTGCAGTTTAGTCAAATTGACTCTGATGTGTTTGTAGACTGGAGTGGGGGTTAGAAAAATGTGGGAGTGGGGGTGTGAACCCATATGTTTCTCTTTGGCTGAGAATTTGCCAGTGTTTTCCTTCTAAGGAATTAAGATTCCCTTTCCAGTTTTGATTGATCGATATAGAGATTTCGATATAGCTTTTGGCTCTAAAAGGATTGGGAGAATCCAAAAGAAGAGCCATGAAGGTAGGTTATGGTTTGACAAGTGAAACACAAAGGAGAGATGAAAAAAATGTCAGCCCTGAGGAAACCACATAGGAACAATTGACTAATCATTATTGAATATTGAAGAAGAGGGTTGAATACTTCTCCAGACATTCACAGGATAAAAACGAATAAAGCGCCAAGTTGTAGCTTTTTCTGTTAATGCTGAACCCTCAAAGAAAATTTTTGTGTTAAATTTATTGAACTAAAAAAAAAAATACCAAGGAAATCTTGAAATGTTTTCCAGGGTCTGGATAATGAGGCGATTATCAGCTTTTCTTACCTCTTTTAGATGTTTTAGATGCTTATATTAAAGAAAGGGTCATCTGCTATGCTTTCTATTAAGTGAATTGTTGTTTGTGGTGGTAAATCACATTATTAATCAACAATCATTTACTC
Source organism: Cynopterus sphinx (assembly GCA_030015415.1). NCBI lineage: Eukaryota > Metazoa > Chordata > Mammalia > Chiroptera > Pteropodidae > Cynopterus > Cynopterus sphinx. The sequence continues at coordinate 21,953,439 of CM057389.1, read as the reverse complement.
CTCCACCCTTACCTACCCACCCCCCGAAGCAGAGGTGTGCTAGCTGCCCTGTATACCCAAGCATGGAAAATGAAGTCTTGTTGCTGTATGCCACTGAAATTTTGTAGTTGCTCCAATGAGTTCACTAAGTCTTATTCATTCAGTAAGTTTTTACTGGGCACTTACTATATACCAAGCTCTGAGCTCATTCCAGGAGGTGCAAAAGATGTAGGCTTCCTAGAGTTTTTTCTAGTCTATAGGAGGAGACAGATATGTATGCTATGAGCCAGGTTTGTATGAGGCAATATGAGTCTTGTGATAAATGCTATTAGAGGAAAAGCATGATGTCCTGTGAACTGCGAAACTGAAGAGATAATGTCAAGTTTGGAGGAGCTGGGAGTGTATCAGGAACGACTTCATAAAGAGCGATTATTGGATATATTAATTGGAGATATTGCTTGCATAAGTTGCATTAATTTCTACTTCACATATGTGCACACATATAAGATACTTGCCTCCCATATGGGGATATATACTTTGGGTTATGCATGAAGTAGCTGTATAGCATGAGGGTAATATATAAGTATGCACAGTATGAGATAATTTCAAAATAATTTCAAAATGCCATAAAATGCTCAGTTACCAATTTAATCTCTATTCATACAAATATAAAAATCATACTACACAAACTGTGATTTATAGTTCTTGGATGATGATAAATATACCAACTAAATTTATTTCGTCTTTTTGGAGCAGAAACAGTCAAGTCCTATTGATCATTTTTGTAAAAATTCAAATTACTCATCAAGGGCTAGTACTATTGGAGTCAGAATCAGGAAAGTATATTTACATCTACAACAAGTAAATAGAATGAAACATCAGGAAAACAAGCTTTGGGATGAAAATTTGATTTCTGACATCTTCCTTATAGGTGGTTTAGCTTTTAATTAAAGGAAAATGTCAAGGCTTTTAAGAGAGTATTTATTTATATTTAAATACAAAGTCATGTTTTCTCAAGAGCACAGACTGTAAAGTTAGGCTGTTCGGGTTTGAATTCCATGTTCAATTTTTATCAGAAGTATGACCTTGGCATACTTCTAACATCTCTAAGCCTCAGTATCTCTTTCTGTAAAATGGAGATAGTGATAATAGTACTTCATCAATTGCTCAGAGAATGCATGTAACATGCCTGGCATTGAGCCTGGAATGTGGAAAGATCTCAAGAAATGTCAGCTGCTACTATTACTGTTACTTTCCTCTAGCTGAGGAAGTAGCTCTAGCAGAGGAAGCTCAACTATATTTAAATATAGTAGCATTTATTATTTATAAAGCCTTTTTGATTGTGAATATATAAGACCATGCAACCTTATAGTAGGCATTTAAATTTTGGATTACCTTGATTTCAAGTGGCTGGAGAGAAATATCTAGCTCACCTGAATTTTCTAGAGTTTAGAAGACATTCTTGGGACAGCAGACAGCACAGAGAACCACATTCTCTGCCTTTAATCTGAGTCACAGTTGATGTAAAGCATAAATCATATAAACCATCCTGAACATACACAATAGCTCAAGTCTCTCCTCCTCCATTATTTTCTTTTAAACTAAATCTGTGAGAAGTATTTGCGTAAATAACCTTTCTCCTTTATTTGCTACTTTCCACATGTCAAAAATAGAGTATAGCCAAAATACGTTTTTTCATATTACTCATTTTAACCAGGAGGGCTTAGAAAAGTTTGGAAATGACTTTCACAGAAACATTTTTCATTATTTTTAATTTATCTAAAAACAAGCTAAAAAGTTTAATTAACAGGCTCCAAATAATAGTTATACCATTTTTCCTCTGCTATCAGCTTTCACTTTTATTTACGATGGGTGTCCCCTGTGTCTCCTTTACGCCAAGGTCCACTATCACTAATATTTCTGTGATATGTGAATAAACCTAAATGTAAAGTTAGCACTTGCAATCAATGCAAATTAATGACTTTTTAAAAAATTTCAATCAGGAAAAGCAGCTTTGTAGTTGAAAATCCCATGCTGGCCCTAGAATGGGAGTTTTTCCAGCCTCTGCTTAAATCCAAAAAAATACTGCAATCTTCTGGCACAAGCCCACTGTAATGCTTTAAAAACAATTTAGCAACTGTCATTGCTGTAATTACAGTAACTAATTACCATCCTTAGCAAACAAATAGCTTAACATAATACGCAAGCCGAATCAATTTTGAAGAAATGCAAATTCCAAAAGCGAAAAAGGGCATTTTGGCAAACCTGAAAGAGAAGCAGGAAAATAATACACTTTGTTTTATCTGCACATAATTCCCAGGGAATATCATATCATAAATATTTGCATTCAGTTCTTATCAGGACATTTGCATTTGCTTCTTATCAGTGTGCAGACCGGACTCTGCCAGATAGAGAGAGTAGCGCCCCACCATGCACATATTTCTAATGAATCACGTCTCAGGCCCAGAGAATATTTTGGCTGGAACTTTATCACCCAGATGAAGAGGTCATTTACTCTCCGAGTTGGTTCATCTTGGAATTGTCTTGAGATTTTGATGTGATTCACCCGACACAGCATTTATTTATTTCTTTATTTTAGACAAACACTGGAGGCAGTTTATTATCGGAACGCTTCTTCCAGAGGCAGCTCTTCAAAGGATGCTTCTCTCCTTGTCTGCCATCCCCTTCCAACCCACTCCCCAACTTCTGCAAAAATGAAATCATATGTAAGTAACACCGATTCCAATTACTTCAAATTCTGTAACAGGCACGGCCATTTTTATATTGTAGGAATCAATAAAGAAAATAAAAACAAGGCATAGAATAAATCGAGCCCTACTCAACCATCATTATCTTGAAATTTAGTGGCAAATCCCGTTGTAGTTCTCCAAGAGCACATTTGATTAGCAGCGGCTTCTTTAGTCAGGGGAGGCTGCGTTGATGGCCAGGAAGCCACGTTACTAATGAGACCATCAGATTCCTCTAACGGTTTATCCAGATAAATCCATTTCTCATCTTATTATAAGTAACAGTGCATCTTACCCATGAGCACATATGAGGTCAATAAGTGAGTTGATAGCAGCTTCTCTCATATGCGAATGATAATTTTGTCCTTTTTAACCCTTGAATTATCATCTGACACAGCACCCAGCACTCACCGGTTTTCTGCGCCTGAACATAAAGCATGCAAGCAGTCTATTTTGTTTTGGAGAGAAACAGGAATATTATTCATATTGATTGGATCCTTTCTGTTGTTCTTGGCCGTTTAATTAAACCAGATTTGTATTTTAGTGCTTTGGTAACATGAGGCTCTTATAGATAGGGGTCTTATGTTCTATGTGAAGCAAAGCTAGGTCGGTACATAAGAATCATGGCTGTGCATGCAGAATCCTACAGGAGTGCTATTATTACACAATTTCCCCTGAAGTTTTATCATCGACTTGACATTATTGCACAAATTCTGAGGTCAACCTTCAAAGTAAAACTCTGGACAGAATCAAATTGAGTACTATGATTTCAATTTCCAATTATAAATTAAAATATAGGTTTAATGAGGAAATGTATCATTTATAATAGTAGAAAAAATATATTTAATTGTATTTCATAGTGATTTTATTCATGAATATGGTCACTTAAACTTAATTTCACCTTTTGCCCAAGAAGAATTTCATCTTGGTTTATTTATTTAATACAAAAGAGAACTTCTGGTTTATTATGATTCAAATGATGGACACATCTCTACTTGAATCCTGTTATTTATAATCTCATAAGAACGTAAACATCTTATGAAACTTTATTCCCACAACAGTAAGAGAATTTTCTGCAAAATTATTTGTATTAATTATAATTTTAAAAATTCATAATTTAAATTTTTTTCTAAGTAAGCCTGTTAACATAAGTTTTAAAAATATTTTGATTTTAACAGAAATTATTTTGTTAAAAAATTTGTAGACACAGTTACTCATATTGATGTTAAAATTTTAACATGTTATTTAAGCCTCAACTAAACATTTCATGACACTATCTTATAAAATTGTTTCTTTAAGAATTTTTCAAATGTTAAATGTGAGATAAAATTTCTGTGCAAATGAGAGGTTTCGATTCTGTGGTACCATAAAATAAATTCACATGAAACTGTTCAAAAAGCATATTTGTTTTGCCTAAGTTCAGCTCTTGTATACATGTTTACATTATGTGTTATGCTTTAAATTCAGGATGCATAATATATTATGTATAAGATCATACAAAATATTCTATGAAAAAAGCAAAAGCTAGAAACTAATTGTGGGATTCAATAATTCATCTGAAGAAGACATCACATCTGTTATGTTTTATCATTGTTTTTAGCTTTTTCTTTGAGGTGGGAAGAGCTCCTAGTTAAGAGCCCATTATCAGGGTGAAGGATGCAGGAAATCCAAAATATTTATGTTTGTTCATGGCACGCAGACAAAAGACAGTTCTCAGGAAAAGGGCTTTCTGATTAAGTGATTGAAAACACTCTGGTGTATTTTAATAGCTTCTTCTATCCAAGAGATAACATCATCTTCATCCTTATCGCTATTCTGAAACTTATTTTAAACATTCTCCTATGGTCTTCCAATTAGACACTCTGCTCTCTTGGCTTCCTGTGTCCTCACTGCAACTCATCTCACTTGTTTGCTTTCTCATTTTTGTCAGCAGGTTGGGTGTAAAAAGAGGCGTTTAACAGATAATTGAAGGGCCGTGGCTTCTAGAGTCAAATTCATCGACATGGCATTCAGCCACAGTCCCTCAGTGATAAAACATGGACGTGTAAAACATCAACGTGCACTTTGCAAAAGCTTAAAATATTGATGATAGGTCGAATGACAGATATTTAAAAAGAACCTGTTCATTTTAAAATAAAAATTTACAATGCCCAAATAGATCATATAAAATCAGATCAAACACTTGGCCAATATTTAAGGGAAAGATAAGTATTGAGAAATAGCGTGTTAATATCTGCACTTGCTCATCCCTCTCTCTAGAACATTTTTCTCTCAGATTTTGTGTTCCTGGTGTTTTCACATCATTCTGGCTCAGTTGAAAGTTCACATTTCTAGAGAAGCCTTTCCTGACCATTCTAGCTAAAGAAGCTTCCCTACCTCTGCCATAAACAGTCAATTTCTGGTTTCTGTTTTATGTATTTTTATTTACTTTATGGTATTTAATGCTGTTAATAATTTATATATGTTTTATGTAAGGATAACTTTATGGTTTGCATTTGACTTCCCCCTGATGAGGCCAGGAATTTTGTTATCCGTATTCATTGTTGTAGTAACAATTTCTACAATATTTTTGGCATGTACTAAGCAACTCTTTTTTTTTTAAATTAAATAAATACATTTATTTAAATCTTGGCACAATGGTTAGCTTTTCAAAAATAGTACCTATGACATAGGTACTAGCAATAAACCCATTTCATGAACATCTGAGACTTAGAGAGATCAATGGTACACAAATAATAGGTACTGGAGCTGGAACTCAGCATCAAGTCAGCTTGGTCTTTAAAGTTCTTATTCTTAATAACTTTGTTTTCCTATACATAATACTTCAAATAATTCTACTTTTATTAGATAAGTGTATGTTTTAGTGTAACCCAGTGATGTCACTGAGTATGAGAAACATTCAAGAGAAAATGATAAAAGACCTTTTTGTTGCTTTGTCAGAAGATATATTTTTTTGGGCCTTTGAATTCCCTCTCTTTTGAGCATTCGAACTTTCAGCACCACATGGAAACCCAGGTGACAGTTGTGACTTAAAATTTCTTTTCCTTTCTGCACAAAGAATGGACATTGCAAATTTTCCTCTCAGGGAGGATAAGATAAAATAGAATCAGAAGTGATATTATTCTTGAAGTATTCTGCAGACCAACAGACCAGACAGAGCATACGGATAAAGGTTTCCGAATACAGATTACAAAACCAGCCTTGAAGAGGAAAAATACACCCGTCGGAATGTCTGCTGAAGTCTTATTCTACAAAAGGCAGGGCATCTGATAAATTCTAGACTTGCTGACAACTCAGAATGACGAAAAAGCAAGGAAAGAAAACAATATTCTAGACCAAATTATGAAAGAACTGTTTCATGATAGAGACGTGATAGGAACCTTTCTCGTAGGAAGCAGTCAAATCATTTGAGATATTAAGTAAAAAAAAAATCACAGGAGACACTCAATACTATATCTCAGGCTTTAGGAAATATATTGCTTAGAGTTTATAACAAGGGCAAACCTCATTCCACGGCCAGTGAAGTCAAAAGTTCATGTAGCTCAAGAGAGAATCTTTCAAAGTAGACTTTCTAACAGCTTAATCACAAATGAGCACAATTAAGCAGAAATGTGGTATTTAAAGTTAGCAATGCCGCCAAGAAGTCTTCTGATAAATTCATCTAGTAGAAGGGCATCTACAGAAATGGATAAAGGGAGGCGTCAGCCCAGATGCACACAGAAGACGGAAGTGGATCTGTAGAATAATATCAGGAAGGCCAAAGCCCAAGGTGAAATGAAAGTTTCAATAACACTTAAAAACAACCCAAAGGGCTTGTTGCTCTCTGGAGAGTAAGGAGAAAGAGAAACAAATACATAGTTCTATGTTGCTACAATAGTTATATGCCCAAGATAATGAAACATTATTTATATCCTACTTTGATTATATGTTTTCCAGCAAGGAAGATCATCTTCAAGCTGGACAAGTTAGGTCAAACATCATTAAGGAGATGTAGAGGTCCAGTTTAGATGATCAAATAAATTGTAAAGAAACACCAATTAGCTTTATGCAGGTAAAGGCTCAGATGAATAAATTGTAAGGTGCTGGAAGACCATGCAGAGAGCCCCATAGTGTTACTCTGTTTTAGAAATCACGGTGATTGAGGGACTTGCCAAAGCACTGCAGATGGGAAGGTGACCTGCTCTGAATAGAGAAATGGAATTCCAAAATTTTATTGTTCAGCAAAATGCTATCAAACCTTCACAATGTTTTTGAAACAAATGATCACACACATAGTGTATTAATACATTTTTTAAAAAGTAGCAATGCTGGAAGCAAATATTAACGCACGGATACTACCTAGCTAGCTTCCCTCTAAAATGAGGCCATTGAAGTAATAGAAAGAAATGGCATAGTAATGACATCTTTGATTTCAGAAGGCATTTATTGGAGAAAATTTATGGAATTTGGTTTAAGGTAGAAAATGTGACTTGGATGAATTAATCCTAGTGGTGCTTTATGAAGGGTTTAGAAAATTTGATTAAATCAGTAGTCTCCATTGACAGACTGTATTTTGGTTGAACCATGGTGAAAATTTGTTTACTAGATTGTAGATGGCACGAAGTTGAGTATGTTGGCCTGTTCATTGGGGCGGGATAATTAGGTTGCTCAGTTGTTTAATCCTAAGAGCCTGTGCTATGGTATGTGGTCTTATCTCCGCCATGCCTTTGTGCCCTTGAGTTTCATGAGGGCAGTTTGTTCTAGAGGCAGCTATTTAGACACCAGTATCAAATCTGCAGATGTTCAAAAATGCAGAAACTTGGGAACACTCAGCAGAATGTACTATAGGAAGTGGCTTGCTGGTTTTTAAGTGTGATTCAAGTTGCTGACTGGAACAGGAGAACTTCTGTTGGTTTGGATCTTCTTTAACTGAGAAATGTTTATTTATTATTCTTTCTCTATTTTCCTCACTTCCATTCTTCCCTGTAGCTGATGCTGCTGGTGCTCTACCCAAATGTCCTTTACTGGGCTGACATAACCTTCCTCTCGACCTGCATGGAGTTTCAGCTGGGAATGATCACAGCTGCTTTTTCCTCCAGGGTATTGCTCTCTTTGAAAATACTAAACCAGCCAGAAATACTAGAACCTTAAGCCCCACCTCCAGAGGCAGCTCACCAAGGGCTGACTAATAGGAGTGTAGAAGATGCTGACTTCTGGTCTTAACGTGCTCTACAGCTTTCCCCTGCAGGAGCTAGACAACTGTGGGACCCCCTCTCCGATTAGCAACTCTTCCTTTCCTAGCCTGCTTTCCTCACCCCTTTTCTCCTGAGAGCACTCCCTCAAAAACCACTGCACGAGAATCTCAGTCTCAGCCTCTGCCTCTGCGAAACCCAGCTCAAGACGTCTCCTCTTTCTCTCTTTGTCATTTTCCCACTTCCTTTCTCATTCCCACTTCCATCATGGCAAATAAGTGATGACAATACAGTGTAGTCTTATCTATGCCGTGAAAGGTGAGTTCGAACTTTTAATTTGGCGTTTGGCCCAGGCAGCACTGTTTCTGGGTTTGGCTTCAGGACCACTGCATTGGGATCACCTGGGAGGCTTATTAAGATGCGAGTTCTTGGCCTCCACTTCAGACTCGCTGAATCAGAGTCTCTGGGGACAAGGCCCTGGAATCCTTTGGTTATCGAGTTCTCCAGATGCTTCTATGTACAGAAGGGTTTGGAAACCCTTGAGGCAGGACGTAGTTATCCTGTTGCCAAAGGTGTGGGTTTGATCCACTTGGAGGCCATTTAGCTAATATAAACAAAACTTTCCAAGTCCATAAATTATGTTCTAACCTTACCAGGCTTCTTGAAACACATATTACTAAAATCTGCTCATGTGTGCACAGTTCATCGGTCCAGCTCAAGGTCACCTCAACTCAGAAAAGAAACATCAAAGGGCCTGTTGTGGATCTTTTTCAAGCACCAAGTTTTCTAAATTTAACACAGATACTCTTCATGTTGACACAAATTGCCAGTTGCTACTCTGAAGGAGGGCAGTTAGTCACTTGTTTTTCTGAGAGTGTGTCTTTTGTGACAAAAAGACAGGGTACAACAAAACTGTGGTAGTCAGCTAACTGACAAAAAAGCGGCAGATAAACAGAATTCCTGCTTTCTGGCAGTAAACATCTTCAGTCTAGTAACTTGCACAATGCTAATGTTGACCTAATTAACCCTAGGAAGATAAGGGGTCAGTGTTTGCTACAATTTCTGGTATTTGAAGGTAAAGGTTAGATGTGGCAAAGCTGTATGCCTGGAATTCTCTTGTGGTTCTCCGGAGGAAGAACTACAAACAATGTACCCTATAGGGGAAACGTTTATTACCTTTAAGCTACAATTTCTACAACTCTGCATTTGCCACTCCTCCATTAAGCCAGTAGCAAAGTTTAAACTTTAACATCAGGCCACATGCATGTGCCTTCTTGACTTTGGCTGCACCATGGTTATTGAAGAGCTCGCTGTAAGCACTTCGAAGAGGTCACTCTGGACTTACTTTTATAAGTCAGCATCGCACCTAGGTAAGAAAATTAGACTGAGTTAGGCATCAGTGAATGCTAGCAAAGAGTGTATGAAATGAAGATAATAATCCCAATGAAATGATAGCTCTGGGACAAACAAACATGCTCTTTCGGGGGGGCGGGGAGGGGAGTATGCATTTGGGCTCTCCAATCTCCAAAATTCACAGATTTAGGAGGGCGTGTGATTGTCAGTATGAGAAGCTGAAGCAGGCCAGGAATAATTTCCAGAGTTCTGCTTCCAGCTCCCTGATGTCTCTCCACGTGGGTGAGCCATCCGTGCTCGGCACAGTGATCCTGCCATCTGTCACATCCCTCTGGGTAGCAGCTGGCCTTTTGCACAAGTTTCTAACTAGAGGAAAAGTGTTGGCAGTTTTTGGGACCTTCTGAATCCACCTGAGCAGAGTTTGTGGGGAACCATAAAAGAAAATGTTTTAAGAATAAGAAAAGGAGAGACAGAGATGTGAAAAGGATGTGGTTTCTGTTTTCCTTTGAGTTATTCCCCTTCCATCCTGACTTACTTCTGAGAGGCAAAGAGGAAGAAATGGAGCCCACAAAGGTGATGAGAATATAAATATTAGGCCATGAATTATGGTTTTATAAGTTGCCATTTTTCTTCCTTTCAAAAATATTTAGGCCAGGTGTCCAAACATATGCAATTCTAGAAACGAATAGATAGTTAAATAAACATAGTTAAAATTTAGATAACATCTAATACTGCTTGAGAAGAATTGTGTGTGTGCGCACATCTGTAAATATTTGTGTGTGTGCACATGCTCATGTGTATGTGTGTGCATGCGTATGTGTACATTTGTGTATAGGTGTGAGCTTTTGTATATACACTCCATCTAAAATCAGACATAGCCTTGCTTATTTATTAGGAAGAGCCATTAACTACCTATGATCCAGAATTCTTTCTGCCTGTATTTCTAATGGGAAGTGCAAACATTTTGTTAGTTTTAAATGAGGCATGTTTTCCTCGTGACCTGCCTTGTCTCAGGAGACCTCCATTACTGAGAGTTTGAACTTTATGCCTGGAACTTGTGGTTCCAAGTCATCTCTCCACTCACTCTCTCCCACCACCTGTCTTCCGCATCTCCAAAGCCGCACAGCGATCACTCCCCCTGCACACATCTCGACTCTATGATATTCCTTATATTCTGCTCCTTGCTTAGAATACTTTTTATTAGTTCATGTAATGCTGGTTTTAACAAATAAATCCCAGGATGTCAGTGGTTTAGCAGAATAAGATTTTAGGATTTGCTTGTGCAGCATTCATACAGGTATCCTGGTTAGTGGGAAGAAAGTCACTTTCACTCAGATTCCATCAATGAGAATCAGCCATGGCAAAGGGCCTGGGAAACATCGTTCCTGTTTGGGCATCTTCTCCCAAGTGACAGCCAGACTATGGAAGTGGGGATATACATATTGGTGGACAGTTTGTAGCTGTCTTTCAAAAAAAATGGCCTTCTGTCAAAGATTTCCAATGATCTGAAATTGAAATTAATTGCTCCAGCCTCTCTAATCCCAAAGCACTTTGTTTACACCTCTCTTATAATGAACATTATATTATTATTGTTACTACCATTGCTGCTATCATCTGTTATCACCATCATTGCTACTGTAGTTACTTTCATTTCATTACTATCATCATCACCATTATTTATTTTGGAGTATAGCCAAGGTGGGGGAGTAGTAATGGTCAAAGGTACACAGGATCAGGTAGACTGGATTCGAATTCTGGGTTCATGATTTGGCTGTGGGCCCTTGGTGAGTTAGCGACCTCTCAAAGGCTCTGGGTTGTTGAATCTGTATATGGAAACAGTAATATATACCTCTTCGGACTGTTGTAGGAATTAAATAAAATTAGGCATTTAAAATACTTAACAAAATACCTGGCAATGAGTAAGAGGTTATTAGACAGGTACTAGCTATAAGCTCTCTTTCCCCAGTAAATTATGTATTTACTGACAGCAGAAAATTTTTTATAGATTTCCATCACACATTACAGTGCTTGACATATTAAAAAGGGTTCAGTGATGTTGAAGTGATTGATATGAGCTGGTCTGGTCTTTGCAACAGAAGTATAAATAGGATTAAAAGAAATTCATTTTCTCTATTTTTTTCTTTACACAGAATTAATAGCCATGTATTGTAATCAGCCTTATCTAAGAAGCTGAAAAGCATGGGAGAAGATATTTTTACTTATGTTTCTGCCATGAAACAACTGGGTATCTAATCCATGGATCTTCTGGCAATGAGATTCGCTAATTTTTTTTGGTTACTCATTCCAATTCCTTACCATTTGATGCTGAGGAATTCTTCCTTGGGTAAGAACCACATTTCTCCTGCCTTAATTAAGGTCATCTCCTGCATGAAAACCTTTTAAATCAGTCTTCATTTCTGCTGCTTAGATTTTTTAAATTCTTTAATTTTTCTTTATATGGTATGGATTTTTAAATTTAAATATTTTTATCCTTGTCTCTAGAACTCCTTTTCCTTTTCAGAAAAAATATCCCAACCTAGATATATACTCTAATAAATGTCTGTTCAACATTCTCTATAGAAAGGACACCATCTCTCATTCTTAACCATTATGGTTTCCTTTATGGTGAAAGACTCACTCCAGTTAAGATGTCAGGGTTATTCCAAGCCAGAAGCGGAGGTATGGAGTAGCTAACTCCATCCCCCAAGCTGTAAGTTATGGAATAGGAGACATCTGCTCCTTTCTGCTTGCCAGTGTAGCTATAAGGCCTGGCACATAGAAGAAAATGTATATCTATAATATTGGTGAAAAATAAATTATTTAGTTAACAATAAATCAACCAAACTTGGTTATTGAGAGGAGGTGAATGGTTGGTCTTTATATAAACAGAACTCATTGGACTCTTTTACCCCTATCTTCTGGAGCTATTTGAGATTTTTTCCCCTCAATGACACTGCTGAAACAAAAAGAATTATTACCCAATGTTTTACGGGTTCTCTAGCTGAGTTTATGTACTTTTGGAAGCTCTAAAACTTTTCTGAACATTCCAATCCTCTTTATCCTCTAGGAACTTGGGAGGCAGAGTGACACATGAGGAGTCTGTGCTTCCTGACCAGCTCCTCCCCACCCACCCCCACTACTCCCTGTCTTTCCCGGCTTACACAATCGACATATATTCGTCATCAACAAGGAATCTAGCAGGCACTTAGGATGGTGGGGATGGTGACAGTTCATGAAACACCCTGGAGAATGACAGGTTTATTAAACTACTATCCCACTGTACTTCCAGATTGATATGGTCTGGGAAAAGCCTTTCATAGTAACCCTTTGCAGGGACATATAGTTTACAGAATGCTTGCATATACATTATCTCATTTGATTTCCATACTAACCTATTTTGTAATTGACGTGCAGAGGGATTAATCAACTTTCCCAGGACCACATGGGCAGAAAGTCATGAACACTGCCTTTGCTGCTTCTAATGACCATGTTTCTGCTGGGAGCTAATTGAGTATTCTACCCTCACCCAGTTTGTGCACGTGTAAAATTCACCCAAAGGAGTTGAATTCTTACAAGCATTCATTCATTGATTCTCATTTTCAAAGACTATTAAGCACTTTTTATATTCTAGGCACTGTTCTAAGTGGCAGGATACAATGCTTAACAGTATAACATGATCCTTGCCCTCTGGGGGCTCATAAGCCCATGAGAGGTGAGGAGTGGAATGCAGAAAATCCAAAACTCAGATTCTGCCCATGCGCTGCAGAGGCAGCAGCAGCAGTTCCAACTGAAACCCATCGTGGAGGAGAAAGGAATCCACATTTAGTCCATTACCTAAATGGGTTTTGGCTGCTATGGCGGACCTCAGACCTTGAAACTGCGGCATTGTCATGTTAATTGCCAAATAATTTGCTTATGAATGGTCTGTATAATGGGAATAATGTGTATGTGTGTGTTTACCATATTAAACTTATGTATTGAAAAGAAATAGCTAATTTCTGAGAGAGCGGAATAAGTGCTAACAGGAAATAAACCAGGGGTTCTGTAAGCATATAGTAATAGCTAGCATGTATTCACTACTTTACTTCATGCAAGGTTCTGTTCAAGGTGCTTCTCAAGTATTAACTAAATCTTCAGATGAAACATGTAAGATAACAACTATTATTATCCACATTTTATTTTTTTCTGATGGGACTTCCAAAGAACAGAGAGGTTAGGCAATTTTTCCTAGGAATTCTGGCTCCAGAATGTGTGTCTTAACTATAGCATTATGGAGACAACTACGTTGAACCTGAGAGGTTGGGCAATTCTCTGAGAAAATGCCATATAAGCTGTGCCTTAGTTGTCTTATCTGTAAAATGGGACAGGGGAATTTCTACCACATAGGATTGCTCTGAAGAGTAAATGAGATAAGATATGTAAAGTCATAATATAATACATCTGGTCATTGCAAGTGCTGAATGAATTTAGCTAAGAGTAGTATTTTCTAAAAACTTTTTTCCTTTATTTTTTATTTTTCAATTACAATTGACATTAATATTATTTTATATTAGTTTCAGGTGTACAACATAGTGGTTAGACATTTATATAATTTACAAAGTGACCCTCTGGTTAGTCTAGTACCCACCTGGCACCACACATAATTATAATATTATTGGCTATATTCCCTCTGCTGTACTTCACATCTCTGACTATTTTGTAATTACAAATTCGTACTTCTTAATTCCTTAACCTTTTCCACCCCGCCCCCAGAAACCCTCTCCCAGTTTGTTCTCTGTATCTATGAGTGTTTCTGTTTTGTCTGTTTGTTTATTTTGTGCTTCAGATTCCACATATAAGTGAGATCATATTGTATTTGTCTTTCTCTGTCTGACTTATTTTACTTAGTATAATACCCTCTGAGTCCATCCATGTTGTTGCAAATGGTAAGATTTCATTTGTTTTATGGTCAAATTATATATCATTGTATATATGTATCACATCTTCTTTCTCTAATCATCTATGAATGAGCACTTAGGTTCCTTCCATATGTAGGCTATTGTAAATAGTGCTGCAGTGAACATAGGGGTGCATATATCTTTTCAAATTAGTGTTTTGGATTTCTTCAGATAAATACCCAGAAGTGGAACTGGTGGGTCATAAGGTAGTTCTATTTTTAACTTTTTGAGTAAACTCCAAACTGTTTTCCATAGTGGCTGCACCTATTTGCGATCCCGCCAACAGTGCTCAGTGTTTCCCTTTCTCCATGTCTCTACCAACACTGGTTTTGGTTTATTGAAGATAGCCATTCTGATAAGTATGAGGTGATATCTCATTAATGTTTTAATTTGCATTTTTCTGATGATTAGTGACATCGAGCATCTTTTCATGTCTATCAGCAATCTGTATGTCCTCTTTGGAGAAATGTCTATTCGGGTCCCATGCCCATTTTTTAATTGGATTGTTTGTTTTTTGGTTGGTGTTGAGTGTATGAGTTCTGTACAAATTTTGGATATTGACCCCCTTATCAGATGGATTATTGGTGAATACCTTCTCTTTTTCAGTAGGTTGTCTTTTTGTTTGTTGATGGTTTCCTTTGCTGTACAAAATATGTTAGTTTGATGTAGTTCCATTTGTTTATTTTTTTGTTTGTTTGTTTCACCTGCTTGAGAGAATGTATCAGAAAAAAATATTACTAAGAGCAATGTCAGAGAGTTTATTGCCTATGTTTTCTTCTAGGAGTTTTATGGTATGGGTTTTATATGTAAATCTTGAATCCATTTTGAGTTTATTTTGTAAATGGTGTAGGAAGGTGGTGTAATTTCTTTCTTTCTTTCTTTCTTTCTTTCTTTCTTTCTTTCTTTCTTTCTTTCTTTCTTTCTTTCTTTCTTTCTTTCTTTCTTTCTTTCTTTCTTTCTTTCTCTCTCTCTCTCTCTCTCTCTCTCTCTCTCTCTCTCTCTCTCTCTCTCTCTCTCTCTTTCTTTATCTGTTTCATTTTCCCAACACCATTTGTTGAATAGACTGTTCTACCCCACTGTATATTCTTGTCTTCTTTGTCGTATAAGCATGGGTTTACTTTTAGGCTCTCTATTCTGTTTCATTGATCTATGTGTCTGTTTTTAATGTGTCAGTCCCTTTCTGTTTTGATTACTATAGCCTTGTAGTATAATTTGATATCTGGTGGCATGATACCTTCAACTTTGTTCTTCTTTCTCAAGATTATTGTGGCTATTCAAGGTCTTTTGCAGTTCCGTATATACATTTTAGAATTACTTGCTTTAGTTCTGTGAAGAATGCCATTGGTATTTTGATAGAGAATGAATTAAATCTCTAGATGCTTGGGTAATATGAACACTTTAAAAATGATAATTCTTCTTATACATAAGCACGGTATATACTTCCATTTATTTGTCTCTTCATTAAATTCTTTCTTCAATAGCTTATTATTTTCTGAGTACAGCTCTTTTACATCGTTGGTTAAATTTATTCCTAAGTATTTTGTTGTTTTGATGCAATTGTGAATGGTATTGCTTTCTTAATTTCTCTTTCTTATAGTTTATTAATAGTGTATAGAAATGTAACTGATTTCTGAATATTAATTTTGGATCCTGTTACTTTACTGAACTTGTTTATCAGTCTTAATAGTTTTTATTTTTATTTTTGTGGAATCTTTAGGGTTCTTTATATGTACTATGTTATCTGCAAATAATGACAGTTTTTCTTCTTTCTGATTTGTATACCTTTTGTGTGTGTGTGTGTGTGTGTGTGTGTGTGTGTGTGTGTGTGTGTGATTGCTGGGGCTAGGACTTCCAATCCAATGTTGAATTAAAGTAGTGCAAGTGGGCATTCTTCTCTTGTTACTAATCTTAAGGAAAGTGCTTTTAGCTTTTCATTATTGAATATGATGTTAACTGTGGGTTTGTCATATACAGCCTTTATTAAATTGAGTTTTGTTCTCTCTATTCCCACTTAGATGGGAGTTTTTATCATAAACAGATGCTGCATTTTTGTCAAATACTTTTTCTGCTTGTGTTGATGTCATATGTTTTTTATCTTTCAATTTGTTAATGTGATGTATTACATTAATTGACTCATGGATATTGAATTAACCTTGCATCCCAGGAATAAGTCCCACTTGATCATGGTGTATGATCTTTTTAATGTATAGCTGAATTTATTATTCTAACATTTGTTGAGAATTTTGGCATCTATATTGATAAGGGATATCGGCCTATAATTTCTTTTTTTGTAATGTCTGCCTGGTTTGGGAATCAGGGTAAAATAAGATTAGGCACCTTCTCTCCTCTTGAATATTTTTTGGGAATAGTTTGGTAATATTGACTTGTGAATCCATATAGTTCAGGACTTTTTGTTGTTGAAAGTTTTTGAATTACCGATTCAATTCAATTTTGTTAGGAAAATCAGTTGGTTCAGATTTTCTGTTTCTTCTTGATTCAGTCTGAAAATTCTATGTTTCTAGGATTATAACTGTTTCTTACAGATTGTTCAGGTTGTTGGCATAGTATTTTCTTATAATCCTTTGTATTTTGGTGGTATCAGTTTTCACTTCTTCACTTCTAAGTTTATTTATTTGGATCCTCTTTCTTTTTATTGATGAGTCTGGTTAAAGGTTTATCAATTTTATCTTTTCAAAGAACCAGCTCTTGGTTTCATTGATCTTTTGTATTGTTTTTTAGACTCTATTTTGTTTATTTTCACTCCAATCCTTATTCATTCCTTCCTACTTGTCCTCACTTTGGGCTTTGTTTGCTGTTCTTTTTCTAGTTCCTTTAAGGGTGATGCTAGATTGTTTATTTGATATTTTCTTGTTTCTTGAGGTAGACCTGTATTTCTATGAATTTCCCAAATAGGACTGCTTTCTCTGTGTTCCATCAATTTTGGGTCATTGTGCTTTCATTTTCATTGGTCTCAAGGTATCTTGATTTCTTCCTTGACCTCATTGTTAACCCATTCATTACTTAGTAGCATGTTCTTTAGCCTTCATGTGTTGGTATTTTTTTCAGTTTTCTTCTTGTAGTTGATTTATAGTTTTATACGATTGTGGTTGGAGAAGACGCTTGGTATAATTTTAGTCTTCTTAAATTTACTGAGACCAGTTTCATGTCCTAATGTGTGGTCTATCTTAGAAAATGTGCGCTTGAGAACAATATATATTATGCTGCTTTGGGGTGAAATGCTCTAAAAATATCAATTAAATCCATGAGTTCTAGTGTGTCACTTAAGGCTGCTCTTTCCTTGTTAATTTTCAATTTGGGCAGTCTGTCCATTGGTTTCAGAGGGATGTTAAAGTCACCTATTCTGATTGTATTACTGTCAATCTCTCCCTTTGTGTTGGTCAATATTTGCTTTACATGTTTAGGTGCTCCTATGTTGGGTGTGTGAATGCTTACAAGGATTATATCCTCTTGTTGGATGGACTTCTTTATCATTATTTAATGTCCTTCTTTGTCTCTTATTATAGCCTTTGTTTTAAAGTCATTTTTTTTCTGATATAGGTATTGCTATTCAGGCTTTTTGTTTCCACTTGCATGAAATATCTTTTTCGATCCCTTTACTTTTAGTCAGTGTGTGTCTTTTGTGCTGAAGTTAGTCTCCTGTAGACAGTAATTGTATAGGTCTTGTTTTCTTATTCATTTAGCCAGCCTATGTCTTTTGATTGGAGCATTTAATTTATTTACAATTAAAATGATTGTTCATAGGTACATAGTTATTGCCATTGTATTATTATGTTTATGGTTTCTCTCTCCCCACTTTTTAAAGAAGTCCTTCGACATTTCTTATAATACTGATTTGGTGGTAATGAGCTCCTTTAGCTTGTTCTTGTCTGGGAAGCTCTTTATCTCTCAGTTTTAAATGACAGCCTTGCTGGGTAGAGTAATCATGGTCATAGGTCATTGCTTTTCATCCTTTCAAATATTTTTTTGCCAATTCCTTCTGTCCTGTAAAGTTTCTGTTGGGAAATCAGCTGACAGTCTTATGGGAGCATTGTTCTAAGCAACAAGTTGCTCTTCTCTTGCTGCTGTTAGAATTCTCTCTTTGTCTTTAATGTTTGCCATTTTAATTATGATATGTCTTGGTGTGGGCCTATTTGGATTCATTATGTTTGAGACTCTCTGTGCTTTCTGAACTGATATGTCTGTTTTATTCACCAAGAGGGAAGGTTTTTATTATTATTCCTTCAAATAGGTTGTAAATACCTTGCTCTAGCTCTTCTTTTGGTACACCTTTGATGTGAATGTTATTACATTTGATGTTGTTTCACAGATTCCTTACACTATCATTTTAAAAAAATTCTTATTTCTTTTTTCTGTTCTGATTGGGTTTTTTCTGCTACCTCATCTTCCAAATCACTGCTTCAATTTTCTGCTTCATCTAGTTTTCTATTGATTCCCTCTAATTTCCATTATGGTATTCTTAATTTCTGACTGGTTCTTTTTTATGGTTTCCATATTCTTTTTTTTTTTAAATCTTACTATCTCTTTGTTGAGGTTCTCACTAAGTTCCTTGAGCATCTTTATAACTAATGTTTTTAACTCTGTATCTAACATATTGCTTGCCTGCATTTTATTTAAATCTTTTTCTGAAAATTTCTCTTATTCTTTTATTTGGGACTTGCTTTTTTGTTTTCTTATTTTGACTGCCTCTCCATGTTCATTTCTATATATCAGGTATATCTGCTATGTCTCCCAGTTTTGGCCAGGTGGCCTTGTGTGGTAGACACCCTGTGGCACAGTAGCACAGTCTCTCTGATCATCTATACCTGGTGCTCCAGGACAGTCCCTTGTTGGGTTGTGTGCTCCCTCTTGTTGTAGTTGAGATTCGATCACTGTTGGCATGTCAGTGAGTGGGACAGACCCTCAGGCTGACTGGCTGTGAGGATTGGCTATGACCACAACAAATGAGATGCTGTGCAGGGGCCTACCTCATGGAGCAGGATTTGCCTTATTAGGTTGTTGAGAGCACCCTTTGGGAGTGCTGCTTGTACGGCTAATTAGGTAGTGCTTTGCTGTGGTCTGAAGCTGGCTTCCAGGTTTATTGGTTCTGGGGTCCTTTTGGAGGGGTTCTCATGAAGGCCATGGTTAGCCACTGCCTGTGACTGGCCAAAGGCTACCTGATAGAAACTACAAAATGATAGGTTGGTCACTGCCTGTGCTGACCTGAAGGCATGTGGGAGAGGCCTCACTGTGAACTGAGTCTGATTGTTACCAGTACCACTCCTGAGGCAGCTCAATAAAAAGTTCAGGTCTCCCCAAGGCCTCACAACCTGGTGGCTGCCCATAAGACTCAACCAGTAAAAGAATCTCTAGAGATATGAGAGTTGCACGAAGTAAGTCCCTCCCAGGGAGTCAACCAGGATGGGCAAATGGTTTTTATCAAGTTAATGAAGATTCAGGTCTGTATCAGTGCTGAGGCTGGGACCACTCACAGAAGTCTCAGAGCACATGGAAGGCAGCCTCAGGCCCCCCTAACTGGGGGGTGCAGACCCCAGAGCATTGTTTAAGACTGCAGCACATGTTAAGGCTGGTTAGCTGGCCCCTGAGAGTACATTTGGTGGTTCATGAATTCAAGGGGCTGGGTCCCAAGGAGTCCCCAGAGTCGGCTGAATGGAGCTCACCAGGCTAATGCAGTTTAAATTTGGTTGTATTGGGGAAAGGTTCAATGCAGGAAAGAAGGCACCCACCTGTATGCAACACAGGAGGAGGGTCCAACACAGGGACAGTGGTTGCTGTCCCTCCAACCCTCACCTTGAAGCCATACAACTCAGTCTTTTCCTGTCTTTCTCTGGTGCCTCCTGGGTGACTATCTCTCTGCTGGAGCCCAGTGCCTATTACTGAGTCTGTTTGTGGGCCCTTTAAGAAGACTTATGGGTTTCTAGCAGCCTTCTGTCTCATCCAGATGGATGGATCCCAGCTGATTTTCAAAGCCAGATTTTGTGAGGACTCCTCTTTCTAGCACTGGAACCCTGGGTGGGGAGCCCTAGTGTGGAGCTGGGGCTCCTTGCTCCTCCAGGGGGCCTCAGCACCTCAGCAGCTGAGTTATCCCTCATAATGCTCAACTGCCACACGTGATGTAGGGTCAACCTAATTCGCAATTCCGCTCTCCCCTCACCACGTGGTCTCTTCTTTATATCCTTAGTTATAGAAGCTCTGTTCAGCTTGTGTTTAGATGGTTCTCCAGGCTGATTGTTCTATAACTTAGTTATAATTAAGTGGTCATGGGAGGAGGCAAGCGAAGCATTTACTAACCCTGCCATCTTGCCCCCATCCTAACTAGTGTTCTCATCATAATTATTGTTAATAAACTGAGTCAGGGAAATTGAATGTGAGGTGAGTTAAGCAAAGTGAAGGAAATGACATGTGTGAAAGCCCAGAGGCAAAGGAAAAATGATAAGATCAAATTCAGATATCTGTACTACATATTGTGACCCCTTATGTATTCTGGCAATTTTTTTCCCTTGGCCATATAAATTCCTTTGTCTTTGCCATTGTGTAGTGTGCTGTCTGATTATAAAAGTCAGAAAAAGTTTTCACTTTAGAATTGCCAGCAAGTTGATATATATTTAGTTTCTACCTATGAGGAGGAGGATGATGATGATGAACAGGCTTTATAGTTTATGAGTCTTCTCTACAAACTTCCTCATCTATGTCTTTATCAGAATTTCTAAAGGTCATTGTTATTAACATAAGTATCAATTAAAGCTTCATAAAATAACTCGATTTTACCTAACTTCTCTCTTATACAACGATACTTCACTGTCGACTCTGAACCCTCATGTCTGTTTATAGCTGTTACTTTGTTAGAGGGCAAACTTGTTTAAAAGCTACCACAGATTTCCAGTTTAACATGGCAGATTGATCACATGTGTTTATTTGCGCTTTCTCTACAAACCTCATTAAATGGCAGGAAAGACATAAACACCAAAGAGAGAAGATGAGAGCAGATGAGTTATGTCAAAAAAGTTAGAGTTTGGCAGGCAGTTAAGGAAATGCCAAGAGAGTGTATTGAACAGAAAACATTGACAGCTAAGGATTTGGAGAGTAGAGTGGAAAGCCAAAAAGGGACAATATGCTACTTATTTTATAAACCCTGAGAGTCAGGAATTGAAGGTAATATGTACCTCTAAAGGGAGGATTAGAGGTATGAATCCTGTACTGACTTGGTCACACACCTTTTATTTTTCCTTCTTCACCCAAGCTGAAGTTTGTCAGTGTAGTGTCTGGAGAAAACACACCATAGAGAATCAGACATCTGTACCATTAGGCAAAGCAGAAGGAGAGACAGGTGCTATGTGTAAAGACAGGGCCTAAGCGAAAGGCTGATAGTGAACATGGAAATGCCCATACCTCTTTTCTATTTTCACCTCTCAGAGCATGGAACATCTCTTCTATCCCACTCAGATAAAAGAGGGAAGGGTTTCTCTTCGAGTAAACTGACCGAGTCAAGAGAAATTGTTTACAAGAATGAACATTTAAGATTCCCCTGTAATACTGGCAGTTAGGAGAATATCCTCTCAGTTTCGCTTATCAAAGCCCACTATTTGACAAACCCCACCTACGTGCACAGATATATTCAAACCAGCATTTCACCACTTTGCTGAAGTTGGAATGAAACCCAAGATTACCTGATTTTCAAAAATCTCCAGGTAAGACTTTAACATAAAATACAGCAACCAAACAAATAGGAAAAAGGTAGCCAAGGATACAGAGACCATATAGGGAGCTGATGAAATTTTAAAGAAACTATATTTATTGCCTTAAGAGAGGTAAGAGAAATGAAACCAGGATGCTCTAGGTAAGAATAATTCAGAGTATTAAAAAAAGAGCTTTTGCAAATTAAAGCAAATATGAAACATATTAAAAATTCAATAAAAGTTAAGTAATATACTTGAGCAAATATTCCAGAAGAAAGAACAAAAAGTCAAAAATATAAAAATATAGGCAGAAAGGATAAGAAAATTAGAAGATCATTTTAGGAGTTCTAATATTCCCCAAACTAGTGGAAATTATCAAGGAAATAATACCATTTTTTTTTTTCTAGGACAAAAAGATAATGATTTCTAGATGTAAGTCTTATCAAGTAAAACTGTTCATCATGGCAGGGACCCATAAAACACAAAATATCCAGCATCATTCTATGAAATTCATAACAGCAGAGATAAAGAACAAATCCTAACATATTCCAGAGAGAAATATGTGAACAAATAGGTCCTGTATATACATATACACATATATATCACACAAGGTGACATTTTGATATATATATATACACATTGTGAAATGACTACTCAAATAAAGTTATTTAGCATATTCATCACCTCATATGGTTTGTGTATGTGTGATGAGAACATTTAAGATCTATTCTCTTAGCAAATTTCAAGTATACAATACAATATTATTAACTGTAGTCACCATGCTGTATATCAGATCTCCAGAATTTATTCATCCTGCATGACTGCAACTTTGTATTCTTTGACCAACATCTCTCCATTTCCTCTATCCCTCAGCC
Organism: Cynopterus sphinx; assembly: GCA_030015415.1. Taxonomy (NCBI): domain Eukaryota; kingdom Metazoa; phylum Chordata; class Mammalia; order Chiroptera; family Pteropodidae; genus Cynopterus; species Cynopterus sphinx. The sequence continues at coordinate 21,930,683 of CM057389.1, read as the reverse complement.
TCTAGAAACCCCCATTTTACTCTCTGCTTTTATTAGTTTTACTTTTTTATTTTAAACAAAGGATGAACCTACATTGATGCATCATAACACTCAAAGTTCACGCTTTATGGTTTATTTTGATGTTGTACATTATATGTGTTAAGATAAATGTATGATAACATGTATCCATGATTGTAATATCATACAGAGTATTTTCACTACACTAAAAATCCTCTGTGCTCTATTTATCTCCCCCTGCCCCACCACTAGGAACTACTGATCTTTTTATTGTCTCCATAATTTTGCTTTTTCCATTTATGTTATATAGTTGGAATCATACAGTGTGTAGCCTTTTAAAATTGGCTTCTTTCACTTAGCAATATGCATTTAAGCTTCCTCCATTTCTTTTCATTGCTCGATAGTTCATTTATTTTTAGCCCTGAATAATACTGCATTGTAAGGATGGACCACAGGTTATTTAACCTTTTACCTACTAAAAGACATCTTGGTTGCTTCCAAGTTTTGTCAATTATGAATAAAATTGTTATAAATGACCATGTTCCGGTTTTTGTGTGGACATATATTTTTAACTCCTTTGGGTAAATATCAAGGAGTAGAGTTTGACTTTTTAATAGATTCTATTCGGCCTTAACAACGAAAAAAAATCCTGATATTTGCAACAACATGGATGAACCTGGAAGATATTACACTAAGTAAAATAAGCCAGACAAGAAAGACAAATACTGCATGATCTCTCTTATATGTGGAGACAGTAACATTTCTTAGGGATCAATTGAAGGATATGTTTCACTAAGGCAATAAACCATAAAAGGGGATACTGTTGGTCAGGTAAAGGTGATGCAAACCACAATAAATAAAGAGTCTCCTCAGAAAGACAGCACAGGAAGTCTCAGGATCACCGTGGAACAGCAGGCCAGGAGAATCATCATCCAAGCTGCAGCAGGCTAAAGGGAGCTCCAGGTCAATCCACTACATAAATCCATTATGTGGATGCAAGTCAGCTGTCAGTATTGCTGAGGAGCAAAGGAGGCTATACCTGGGAGCAAGCAGCAACTTGCAGAGAGATCATGAATAGGACAAATTATGCTAATGGTTGATTTGTACTTCCTTGAAAAGGAAAAAAGGGAAAAGCATGATATCTATGCCTAGCAGCACTTTTTCTCAGAATTTTTTTTAACAAGAGAACATATGGAGTGCTAACCAGATGGTTTATAAAAGCTCTGTTTACCCCTGTTATTGAATGATTTCAAATGAATGCTACAGTATTTCCAAAATGCCTACACCATTATTATCTTCAAGAAAGACTAAAAAGACTGGCAACCATTGTCCGTCAAAATCCATATCAAATGCTGTGTTCAGATAATGAACTCAAATGCAGCTCCAAGTATCACAACTTGGTGCTGATTGGTATTATTGCTGTTGAAGGAGGACCTCCATGTCTTGTTCTGGGAACAGCTAGTTGAGGATTAAGAACTATGACTCTCAAATTGGTCAAGAGTAAGTTAGCTTACAATATGGGTATAACCCGAATGAAACCCAGCGCATTACATTGCAAAGACTAATAAAGTAGCATTCACAGAAACAGATATGCAAACGAAAGACTTTGACTTTTTATGCACCCCACACATTTGAATTGTCTCCAGTCTTTCCCCCAATTCTGTAGCTATGGAGGTTTTTAAACACCAAATCTTTAAAATTCTCCCCAAACCTAGCCCAGAAGGCTTCTCTGTGTTACACCCACTGGTTACTCTTCTTCCTTAGCTCTTTATACTGTAGATTAACTTAAATTCCTTGGCTTGATTCGCTTTCTAGGTTTTTTATACAAAGGAGAGCTAATAACTAACCCAGTAAGGAAAAATTTGTCCTTCATTATTGTCTTCTTTAGAATCCTATGTTTGTTTTTTTTTTTTTTAAATTAAATACTTGACATCGCCTCATAACAAAGTGACAAAGACAGACCACACCTTAGAAAACAAGGGGAAAATTTAGCTGGTCCCCAAAATACAAAATGATATTTTTTGTAAAGAAAGAAGTAGACATGTAAGTTGTAAACAACCACACATGAACAAGTTTTGTTGTTGATAGGTGGGAAAAAGTTTTCATCTGAAGTTCTAGAAGTGTTAGAAATTTTATATCAGCTCAGGCCATTTACATACATGAGAAACCCCAGCTCTGCCACCATAGGCAATACTGCCTGTTGTACTATTTTCTGCACTTCGAAACAATGGAAGAAACTCTTTACATCCAGAAAATAGACTGATTGAAATATCATCTCTGGGAAGCCTGTTCTAAAGACACTAATTGATATTGTTTGAGAAAGTGTAAGTGTCTGTTATGAAAACCATTTTAACTGCCAACTTGTTTTCTTCTTTAGTTTGTCTAACTTGGCAGAATGTTAACTTCCCCCTTCGAAAACCTCCTATTTTGATTTATGAATGTTTTCAAATTTTTAAGATTCTCTAAACCGTTGTTTCACCTGTAAGTAGAGAGATAGCTTGTTTGGCTAACTGCCTTGCATGACTCTGTGCCAGGCAATGAATAATGCCATGCTCAATATTCTAAATTTGTGTTCCAAATTCTGAATTTCCAATGAGCTGCATGGAACTCTACTGATAAGTGACTGATTTTCCCTGCAAGGATTGTCTTATTTTAAACTTCAAATTTAGTTGCCTTACTTTATGCAAGGCAATTTTGAATGGATTTTAGAGAGAAGATGAAGACTATTCATACCTTTGTAAACCTAGAGGCAGAAGAAGTCAGCTAACGAAGGGCATCTTATCTAAGAGGACTGACTACAGGTCTTAACAGTAGCACACAGAGAAGGCTCTTTCTTTTGAAATGGTGCTAACCAAACTTTAAAGGAAACTTCAGATACAAAGTATTACCAGAGTTGCTAGTATTCATCCCAAAGGATTTCTACATGTTTGAAAATATGAACATATTTATGTGCATGGAACTGAAGCTGAGGAAGTAATAATAAATCATATGAGTGACCAAATATTTTTGCAGCACTAAAGTAGGCTAATTTGAATTCTGGAATTTGGATGAACTTAAAAATATTATTTATCCATTTCTGTCTTCCTCTGCACATTTTTAGGCTATATTGTGAGTGCCAGGATAATGCAAGAAAGCATTTCTTAGAGCCTCTCCAGCATAAGGGAAAGGAAGGATTGCCAACAGTCACCTCTCTGTGAATATCTGTAAGTATTCCACACCAATTTTGTAAACTTGAGCATTATTATTCTTTTGTTTGTTTGTTTCCAGTATATATGTCAGCCAAGACTGTACCTTACTGGACCTGAACTTGCATAGATTATCTAGCTCATTTGGATAATTAGATGGTTTGAGTACAAGTGATTAGATAATTCACACAGCTGTCTAGACTGACCTGGGTTGATCAGATTACTGCATACTTCCCCATGTCTCGTTAGCTTTGTAAACCTGTCAAGACATTAAAGACCAACAGCCAAGACTGGTTTTTCTGAGTTCATGTTTAAAATATATAATTTCAGAATTGTTATAGACTAGTAAAATTGACGAACTTCCCAATCTTCCCCTTTTCTATACACATATATGTAAAATATGTATTCAGTTAATCATTAACTAGAGGTTTCATATAATACATATTTTGATTTATGTAATGAATTTATATTGTATTTAGGGACCACTGCTGTAGAGAAATAATTATGCTATTATTTTTTTTTTTCCTGGAAAAGAAAGGTTTAAGTTCCTTTGTGGCTAGAACCATGATTGAGCTTGCACGATTCTTTTGTTGTCTGTGGTGATATCATACTGGTAGGTGATGCTGGTACATTATTGGAATGGTAAAACAAAATTGGAAATAAAGTTTCCAATAGCAACTGAAGTATGAGAAAAATGCAACACAAGGCAGGTAAGATAGCAGTCAAACTACCGCCCACTGTAATCAGCAGTGTGTTAGTGTTGGCACACCTATTGGATGAAGAGACCATTTAACAAACTTTATTCTCCCAGCTAATTAAGTAGGTGTGCTTAGTATTGTTTTATTAAATGAGGGCTTGCAAAAGGTGTAAAGACCAACAAATGGGGTCAGGACACCAGTTCACATTTTGATCTGACTAGAATATGGGGGATGCATTGGAGTTGGATAGATACAGATACAGAAACTTCCAGAACCAGCTGAGTGGGGGCACAGTGGCCAGCTTTCCTGTTTGTTACTTTTCATTTTGAGGACCATCTTGTATAAAATACAGACCCACCCATGAAATAGAAAACTGAGTTATGTACTTTAAAAATCAGAGTAACTTGTATTAACATTGCCTTTGCTCATTTTCATCCTCGGAATGACTCATTGAGGAGAATTACATGGTTGTTCATAGAGATGTAGAGAAGTATTTTGCGTGGCGGGGGTAGAAGTTGTGGCACCTGAGAAAGTCTGTTTTTCCAGCTGAGGATGGTGTGACAAAGGCCAGTGACACAAAGAATCTCCAGTGGAGAATGGGTACGAGACACGAATCAGCAGCTGGGGGGCAGATCTCTGAAAGTCCCCTCCGACTGGTGGTGATTAAGATAGACAGCACTGGTGACATTTGTTCACCTATGTAGTGGTCCAAGAAATACAAGGACTGCAGTGACCCTGTGTGAGAGAAGCTGCTTTCCCCCCAGTTTTCAGCACTGCATATATTCACTAGTTTTACATGATATGAATAGAGTGGCCAGGGGTGGCCCAAAGACCAAGACTAAAATTCTCATCAGCCTAGAGGTTGAGGCTTGGAGCAAATAAAATATGATTCAGAAAAATAAAACAGAAAAAGCAACACCTCTTAAACTTTGACGCTCCTGTCTTAAATTTCACACGTTTTGGAGGTGAGATCTACAAAGCATCTAGTTCAGTGCATGGCTTTATGACAGGAAATCATTATTCCTTCAACAAATATTTACTGAGCACCGACCCTGTGCCAGCCCCCATACTAGATGTTTACCCCCATGCTAGATTATTGGAAATCTGCTAATATAATAAACAGGACACTTTTAAGGAAGATGAAGTGATTGCTACAGGAAACTCTCATAGAAAAGAGTGAAAGGGGTACCCACAGTCCAGAAGGAAAGCAACAGCGAAGAACAGGCAGTAAGGAGTCATTGTATTATAAATCTAAGATGCTGAAGTTGGTGGATGCTAAGAATCATTAAACAGGAGTTTCCAAAAGTTGCAGAATAAGATCTAACTGACCTCTACCTAACGGCCTGCCAGATTAACTGACACTCTTCACCCTGTTTTTAAAGCATTTTTGCTAAAGACTGCCACCCACCGAAAGCTCAGGCATGGTTTCTAAGCTCTTTCTAGAATGCCTGTGAATGCTAGGACAACCTGACATTAGAGCTGCATATATTCTAATATTCAAATATGTTTCTTTTCAGTTTATGGCAGTTTTATATGTTGTGGTAGTTAAGTATTATGTAAACCCATGAAATGACTGGGAAAGGAGTTTTTGAAAAATTAGTGGTAAATTAAAAGTTTTAGAGAGACTATAATGATGAGTTGCTAAAAATAATAATAAAAGAAACCACATTATAACCAAAAGAAATTAGGAAAAGTTGTAAAAGTCTGGAAGATTTCTGCACTTAGACAATTTTGCTATTGTTTTAAATTTTTATGGCGCCTTATGGAACCAAAAGTGAAGATTATAGCCTATGTTTTAGAAGTTTGGTTTATGCAAGAAAGTAGTGAGGAACTCCAAAGGAGATTCACCCTCAAAGAACAGCCTTCACCCTACATCAAAGGAATAGTGAAACATTGTACACTTACATCATTAAAGTGTAACACACACACACACACACAGCCCACCAATTGCCACAGATTACATTCATTTATAGATTTTTACTATATTTTCAGAGAAAAAGCAATGAGAAGGAGCGAACCTTCCCCATAAGGCAGTTTGTGTTTGGATAATTGATGAAGTGAACAGAGAGCTACCCCTCTCTATTTTTGTTCCATCTTTCCGTTAAGGAGAGTGCTCTTCACACTCGAAATAATAATAGAACTACCTTAGTTAAGAGGAAACTAAATAACAACATAGATGAAAAGAGCGCCAAGATGTTTTAAAAGTTCAAGTCTCCTGGCTCTAATGAATTCATCTTGAAGTTTCAAGAGAAGTTAGAGTTGAACTCTAAAGAATGATGAAAAATGGAAAAAAAATGATAGAGGACTTGTTCCAATGTTTCAAAGGGGAAGAATTTGAATTCTACATTTTGAAGACCAGTAATTTGATTCAGTGCCTAGGGAAACATTCGAATGGATTATTAAATTTATGGTTATTTAGAAATGAAATCAGTTATCACGTAGTAAACACAGAGAAACAACCTGACATCCTTCCTCTTGTTATTTTCTAGTATGATTATGAAATTATAGGAAATGATCAGGAAAATTCTAGCATAGCTCTTAATGATGTTCTGATAGAAAAGAGGAGGGAATATAATAATACACTTAAAAGGAGCTGACATTGATGGAAGGGCTGTATTCAGAGCAGAGGGACCGAAAGATAAATACCAGCCTGAAGGGAGGCCTACACTGGTGCAATTACAATTTCCTCTTTGTCTTGACCAAGCTGACTTCTTTATCTATTAATGCTGATCAAATTTTTAGGTGACATGAGACTAAAAGAAAGGTTTCATACATTGGGTGATAGAATCAGGATCAAGGAGAATATGGCTAACTAGAATAATAGGCTGAAGTCAGACTGAAATCTAATGATTAGATTTAATTTAGTATAACCCATGTAGTTATTAGAAAGTTGAATTTAAAACTAATTTGTTCAGGTTGCTTCACCAGGAAGTCTTGTAGTAGGCATGGAAGCACCATTAAGGGATCTTATTGTTGGTGGTATTCAGTTGGCAATACCTACCTTATAAATTGTTAAGTTTAAAAATCATTAGCCATTAGATACAGTCTCTGGGGGAGGGGAAGGTATGTATCAAATACTCTCAATCCTCATTTGGTCAGTTCCAGGGCCTCCTGCACAGAGTGGAGAATAGCTATTGGGGAAATTTGTCTATTTTGTGGATATTCCAGAGAAAGCTTTACATCGTAACTCTGAGAAATCTGACCATATGAAAATGACCATTGAGGTAAGTGTGGCAAGAGGAAACAGTGAAAACTAGCCAGTATGGGTACTGATGGATGGATGAAACTAGAGTACCAGAACTAGTGTCATGGCGAAAATGACAGAATAGAAACCTTGACACCTCCTTCATCTACTCATTCCATAGAGGCAGAAGAAATTAGGGGTTAGGGGTTGACCAAAGAGACCATGTATAGAGAGTAGATCTGTAGAAGCACTGTGTCTGGATCCTCCCCTCCAGAAGAGTGTGTGTATATATACATATATATATATATATATATGTATATATACGTGTATGTGTGTGTATATATATATGTATATATACGTGTGTGTGTGTGTGTGTGTGTGTGTGTGTATTTGGCTGAATGTAAGCTTGGATTTCCCAAAAATGAACAGCCACAGTCATGTCTTCCTTTTGGCAGCATTAATGTGATTTTCATTTGGGAATTTCCTCACCCACTCTGCTTTCTCAGCGGGACCACAGACCAGGCCACCCTGTCCTTCTCTAAACAGTCTGGGCACAGGACCCCATATAAGCCACTAAACTTTGTCTGGACTTTGAGCTTTAAGCAAAGGTGAGATGCAAAAATAAATAAAATACAGTTATAACACTTCTTTTCATTTTTGGTCCCTCAAGAGATATGTTGAGTTTTTTACTTTTTGAGCCTACTTCTCCTATCATCCTGTTAATTCTGTAACCTTCCAAAGAAGTTTTTCTGCTAGAAGAAATCTGCTATAAAACTGTGACAAAGCATTGTCAAGAATGTACTCTCAGAGTTGTTTGTTTACTAAAATGGACTTCAGGCTGCTTTCTGAAGAAAATTTTGGCTTTTCCTATGGATGCTCTGAGAGCCCACTCCAGTACTACCAATACCCACTAAATCATTTTGATACATTTTTCCATCATTACCAACTGTGTTGTGTGATAAAAACGATTTGTTTCTGTAAAGTAGCAATATTTGTGAATGGCTTACATTTTCTTAAAAATTAAATCAGATCTAAGGCTCTCTCTTGCAATAAGGTCACTCACACTTAGTTGCAAATAGGCTTTCTTAAGTAAGAGAGAAAAGTCGGGAGTGACTGGTAATTAATGGAATTATTTACACTCTGGTGTAGGCTGATGGGGATGTGTCATGCATAAGAATTTCTCATGTGTATCACTATGGACTGACTACTGTCCACATAGTAATATGAAAACATCAGTTCTTATTAAAAGGCCAGCTGAAGGAGCAGTAATATAACCTTTAGTAATCTAAATTCTACCCCGAGATAACGCTTTCCAACCTAAGGGCATAAGTTCCCTTTAAGCTATGTAACTGGGCCGTATGCTTTAGTTTGTTGTAGAATCACTTCTACTGACGTGCGCTTTAACATTTTGCCTTCTATCTATCTTTCATAAGGACACGTGAGGAAAAAATCCTAAGTTCTTACTGTTGGTGTTACAACTGGCCTGCCATGTTTTCAACAAAAATTTTTGAGTCCCTTCTATGTTCCAGATCCTGTGATAATCTCTGGGAATGCAGTGTAAATGAGGACAGACACAATTGTTCCATTCACGGAACTCACATTCTAGAGGAAAGACAATCATTAATCAAGTCATCACAAAAAAATAGACATCTGATTATAAATTAATAATCGGTATGAAGACAAGTCATACACAGTGCTGTGAGTGCTTTCACAAAGGGATTCTTTACAAAGTGGCTGGGAAGTTTGGCATCACTGATATCTCTTCACCTTTCCTCAATGCCTGTATGCAATTCGGACTCTGGATAGGTTGACTTCTTTACCTTGGAAAATCTGTCAGAGGGAGAAAGAGGCTTAGCTTTGTTATTTTTTTTTTGAAAAATGAAATGGTTTATCTTTCTCTTTTTTTTTTCTTGAAACATCCACTTTCTGGTTTGAATTTAAATCCTTTTTATTTTTCTTTATTTTTAATTGATCTGTTTTGTAAATTTTGGTTGCTATGACAATAAATGGATTCACTTCAAAAGCTATTAACAGCAGGTTGGCTATTCAGTTTTCTTTGTTGAGAATATCATAATAGGTAAAATGTTAGTAATAACTGAGAAAATTTACAGGGGGAAATGGTACAGGAGTTTGGCAAGATATGTTATCTATTCTGTGAATAATTGAGAGATATTAATTCATTTTATATGAAAAACTAGAAGAGTAGGTTTAAGAATGATAACCTTTTTGGTTTTTCAACTAATTTGATTCATCATTTCAAATCAATATTTATTGAGCCAAAAACTGTGAGCCAAGAACTGTTCTAGGTACTAGAAATAAAAAATGAATAAAACAAACTCCCTATCCAATGATGAAACTGTAAACCTGAATTTTCATGGGCACAATGGAGAAACACTAAAGCCAGAAAAAAATGGGATGAAACAGATGCCAGGCATATTTCCCTTCTCCTAGGCATATAAAAAAGACACCTGAGAAAATGGCAATACTTTTGGGTGTATTTTCTGCTTTCTAAAAGCAGTGGATATGAGGTAAACATATTACTCAAATGTATCACCTGAAGGTAAAAATACCATCACCACAGACCCTAGGTACAAAGCTGAGATGGTCCATGAATTACATACCCTGAGGAGAGTATATGTCAATGAATTACCAACCAACTAACCGCTCTCTGCCTAAGAGCTAGCCTGACACTGGAGCCAGAATGCCTGCATTTGAATTCTAACACTGTCAGTTAATGGCTGTTTAGCACTGGGAAAGCCACTTATGCTTTTCTGAGTATTAATTTTCTTATATGTAAGATGAAGATAATAATAACCTATATGGGTTTGTTATGAGAATTAAACAATATTTGCAAAACTCTTAGAATAATGTCTAGCACCTAGTAAATGGTGTGTGTGTGTGTGTGTGTGTGTGTGTGTGTGTGTGTGTTTGAGATAAATAAAATGAACAGCTACATATGACAGTAGTAAGCTCACCACAGACCCTACCTTCAGACTTCTTTTATATTAGAATTGCTTTAGAATTTTGAATAAGAATATTCACTGATTTCAAACTTTAGTCCTTCACATTTCATGGCCCAGGAAACTTACTAATGTCTTTGAATATATAAAAAAGCAAATAGTATGAAAGAGATCACTAAGAGGCATAGATAACTCAGAAACTGGAAAATTGATCTTGGATAACTGAAAGGTGATGGGAGAAAATGAACTATGAAGTCAATTCATTTCCTCCCTTTTTGAAAGAGCAGTGGAAATTATTTAAACACTGAAGATTTTGTCACATTGGGAAGAACAGGGACTCAGATATTACAGAATCTGAGCTTTAATATTGGATTTGCCAATTACTAGTTGGAGTGTGAACAATATTTTAAGTTTTCTGAGTGTTAGCATCCTCACCTATGAAATGGGCATAAAAATGGGATTAATTTGTGTCAAGTTTTGGTAGCAGTAGCAGCACAATGTAAATGTTTAAGAAATTATAGCTGTCCCTCATTACTGAGTTTCTAACCCACTTGAAGTTACAAATTGAATGAGATTATTAAAAAGGCAACACATTAAGTGTTTTTTAATTTTTAATGTTAGGGACTAAATAATACAATAATATAAATATTACCTGAGATAAAATATCGAAAGGATATCAAAATAAAGCATGTAATCATAGTAATGTTTTCATCCATTAAACTGGGCAATCTAAAATGTTAGACTTAAAAATTAAGAGGAACCTGATATTTGTAACTATTAAAATAAACAGATGGTTCCTCTCCTTAGTAAAACACACCTGTTAATTCACATTTAAACAGTCATCAACAACCTTGTAGAGGTCGGAAGGAGCCTATGAACCTTTATTATCACGTTTGCTGAGTATGGCATGCCACTCACTTGTCAATAAGGAGGATTGGAGTACCAAGAGGCCAGGAAGACATGCTTATAAGGTGAGTTATTTGGCAATCTGCCTTTGATTTTTGTTCTTATTGTACTGAAAGCTGATCAAAAGCAATGTCTCTTGAAAGGGATAGAGGTCTGTTTTTATACAGAAGGAAGCCAAAGCTGCAGAGAAGTAATCTAATAACTTCTATAGCTATTAGAAAGCTTTGATAACATTTTATGTCTGTGTGTATGTGTGAATGCATGTGCATGTGTGTATGTACACACACACACACATATATTTGAATGTAATGTTATGTACTATATGTTTAAATCCAATGATTTTGTTTTCTATTTGATACCCCAAATACCTTCTATTGTAGCTACTTTTAAACCAACAGCTGAGAGTGGTTTGCCTGTACTAAATATTAGAACGATTTGAATCCATAGTATGCTGGAGTCAGTTTGATCCTAAACACCATGAAGGCAACACCTTACCTTGTTTTGATAGATTCTGAAGTATGTGCCAGAATGCTGAACATGTAACAAGTGTTTTGAAGCATGCTGCTTTTGGAAGCTTTATCTCTTCATAAGTTTCCTGAGTAGGCTTAGTCTGCTTTTCCATGCCACCAACCCCTCACCCCATCCCAGTCTTGATTTCTTTTTTAATTTACATGGCAAGTTTTTTCATAATCAAAAGCTAACAGAAACATTTGGTCTATCCCAGGATGTCATATTGCATCAGTGGAAACCCAGTTAATAAAATTTAATCCAACTAAATCCCTGTCTTATTTTTATTACCATTCCCAGCATTATTAGTCTTATTTTTGGTAAGGATGAACCCTTCTGTTACAAAGGACTGTTATTTAACAAATGACCTTAATAAATGACAGAAATACTAGGATATGTAATGAGTATGCCTGTAAACAGTAATGGCTCACATTGTTCTTGACTTTATTGAAAGCATCATTGTATTTCTTGGCATGAGGAAAATAATACTTTAAATCTCTCAAATGCGATAACAAGAGACTGTAGTGCTTTAGGAAATTGGAATCTAGAAGTCATAGGATGGGTCAAGAGACCAGTTCCTCCTCTAAGGAGCCTGGGTAGAAAGAAAAATAGCTACATTGTGTTGGAGGTCTAATGAGACACCACCACCAGGGGATCTCCTGCTGAACTCCCATGTCGCTTAACTGAATGCTTTGAAAACACTTACACTTTTAGGTAATTTTACAGCTGTGAATTGGTAAATTGGCAAGAGTTCTGAATAGCCTTTAATTTAAGGCTGAAAAAGGAGGAAAAAAGACATTTTATCAGGTCTCGTAAACTTATTTGGATTTTCCTCAGAGATCAGACCATCACAAAACACATGTTTTGACTTTGAATATGTGACTTATACAACCTCTATGTGGCCATTGAATTCTTATCTGTTTACGTGCAGACAGACACATGTGGGGTGAATGTGTGTGTGTGTGTGTGTGTGTGTGTGTGTGTGTGTGTGTTTAGCTTTTTGCAAGGGCAGTAGTTAAATGTTTTAGCTTATTTTGGATCCTTGCAAAATGACTTAAAAATGGTTATGCATAACTGACATACATTTATTAGCTAGCATTCCCCAAATAATGTGTTTTTCAGAGTAAAAAAGCTTTTAAAAATTAGCCTTGGATTGGCACACTTCCCTCCTCCAACTTTGGTATTGCTTTTTTGTTTGTGTTTTTGAGGTTGAGGGTTATCTATGACTCATTGGCAAGCTCCAGTTCAATCAATTTAGAAAGAACTTTTAGGGCTGAGTTATTTTTAAATGCCTGAAAATGAGGGAGCTGTAAATGGAAATCTAATCACAGCTTAACCTGTAGTTATGCAAACAGTCAACTATGAAATCAAATGAGTTTCCAACCCTCTTAACCCATTAATGGTTACTGACTAGCTATGTTGCCCAAACATCATTTTTCAAAGAGCAGGAAAGGGAAAAGGCACGTATCTGGTTGGGGGTGCCATGGATAAGAAGGGAAGGGTGCTGCAAATGCAAGGAAGGAAATCTCTTGGACACAACAATTTCCTCATAGACACAAGCATGCGAGCTTACATAAGCATATATCTTCCTCTGTTATGCATTGTTCATGGTTTTTAATGAAGCCTTTCCCTGGTAAATACCAAGGAAAGAACTGTATTGTCTTTGTTAAACTGCATCTGAGTTTGAATACTTGACATTACAGGGGTTCAGCCACTGCCATCCTCATGAATGGACTTGCTGAAAAACACAATCTCAAGATTTCTTTGGAGTTTTGTGTTCATTTGGAAACTATATAACCATGCCTGGCTCTCTCCCATCACCTTTCCTTCCCATGCAGGTTTTCGTCTACTCTCCATCTCCTTTCTCAGTTTTCTTGTCTTTTGACTCTTATTTCCTTTTACCTGTCTCTTTTAAGAATCCCCTGCTGTTTTTCATATGTTCAGCTCGACTGTTATTCTATTACTATCTATCTTAAGAGCTACACCTCAAAACAACAAAAGAATTATTAAGAAAGACTACCTTGGGGAAAACACAAATAGCTGTCTAAACACCTAACATTTCAAATTAGTGAAAAATGTGCATATAAGAAAGGAGACATATGCACGTGTATATGTGTGTGTTTTTTTTACACATATAAATGCCAATACAAGTGATTAATCGATATGTGTTCATTTCTTTGAATTTTGTATTGTCTTTTTCACAAAAGGCAGACATTCTCATATGATTGTATACGCACAAATTATTGAAAAATAATAGTTTATGATTATTGAATTAATATTCTCTACTTCATTGAATTACTAAGTCTCCTTTCTTACCTCCTGAATTGCCTGCCACCCAACTAATCCAAATCTAGACCCATGTAAAAACGTGCATGCATAAGGAAAGTCTAGTTTGGCATTCAATGAAAGCCAGACTTGACTATTTCATCTAACAGAGAAAAAAAGCAAGCTTGTTAAATGTTGTTTTAATGCCAAGTGGTAATTACCCCCAAATGATTTCCCAGGTTGGACCAAACCTCTTTTAAGAACATTTACCTGGTCCAATGTCAGAGCATGACTGAGAGGAAAAACAGTCTCTCTTTTTCTTACACACTCATAAAGATGAAAAATCAAAAGAAAAGCCAAAGTAAACATTTTCTTTTCTTCTGTTAGATGTGGAACCTTGAGTAATGCATCTTTCCCTGTGTAGAACTTACACAATATGTACGTAAATAGCACTTGGAGTAGCCTGTTCTTAAGCGATTACCCTTGTTTCCGGAGGCCCACTTTAAATGGTAGGAAAGAAAGGACAGTCTCTTCCTTTAGTAAAGGCTGAAATTGAACGGAAAAAATAAAACGCCTCTCTTTCCTTGTTATAGTTGTCCTTGTTCCTTTACCAAAGATCTTATTTGCCATCGTACACTTATTCAGTGTGAATACTCTGCCACATCCACAGCACCAAAGGGATGCACACTGGAATCGAGTGAAGATGGCCTGCCATAGCATGTATAGCTCTCACTCAGTAAGTGTTTATGACTAAAGCTTAAAGTCTATGTGGCCCTCCTTTGAGATACATTATGACAATATTTAATAAGTTGACAACCGTGTATTCCAAAGGATCTCGAAGTTCTTTCAAAATACTGTGAACATGTAACATTGTATTTTGTCCTAAGTTTTTAACATCTGTGATAGTTATAAGCTGTTTTGTCATTAAAATCCATCAAATGGAAGACATTTGGCTGAAAATGAAGAAAAGATTTATTAAGTTTAGTTTCATTTCCATTCATGGGACTGAAATATATGTAGGAATATGAAAATGACTAATGTCTCTATGTTAAAGAAATCGATTTCCAGGGAGCCAAGTGGAAAAGTGTAATTGAAATTGACCCATTAAATGATTACATTATTTGTGTACCAAATCTAATATATTCCACAAAACTATAGAGCTGTTTCAGTAACTACCTGCCAAACTGTATATATTGTTGCTAATTAAGTTTTATAAATGTACTTATAAAAATGTGAGGTTGCAGAATTATCCAAGTAATATGTGTCCACATTTATGAAACCTGTTCCAGAAAATTAAGACAAGGGAGTGCATTTCTAATCTCACGACTATTCCATGACTAGTGAAAGCTATAATACACAAGGTGACTAAATAAATATTTAAGAGAAGGTTCCAGTTAGATTCCTATAACATACTTGGAAATACATCTCTTTTTTTTTCTCTTAACTTCTAGCATTGCCCCTAGTAAATCACATTGTAGCAACACTTGACCTTTACAAATGTATTTAAACCCACTTCCTGAGTACCTATTATGTGTCAGGCACATTCATTTTCAAATATGCAATTTTCTTTAATCCTGGCAACCACTCAGTAAAATAGTTCTCATTATTATTTTGCTGGTGAGAGATAGATGATGGGTGACTCGATTAAAATACAAAATATTTAATTTTATGGCTGCTTTTAACTTTTTCCTTCATTATTAGAGTATGTATTTCTGAGGGGCAGGAATAATGTCCTATTCATCTTTGTATTGAAAGAATAAAAGAAAAATGTGTTGTTTTCCAAATGATTTAAAGGTCTCTTCACCTTTTGGTTTTGTTTTGTTTACATTTCATTTTTATTGAAAACGAATCGTCAAAAGACTCTAAAATACTGTGGATTTTTCCAATTTATCAAATAGAAGTGTATTTCTGAGAGTTTTATGAAAAAATAATTGACATATATCATTGTATAAGTTTAAGGCATACAATATGATAGTTTATACATGATGAATTACAAGTATTGTGAAACGATTACCACAATAGATGCAACTAACATCTATCTTCTCATATAAATGCAATAAAAAGAAAAGAAGAAAAGAAAAACTGAAAAGAAATTCTCCTTCTGATGATAACTCTTAGGATTTACTCTTTTAGCAATTTTCCCATATATCAAACAGAAGTGTTAGCCATTGTCATCATGTTGTGCATTACATTTCTAGCACTTATTTATTTTATAACTCAAAGTTTGTACCTTTGGACCATCTTCTCTAATTCCTCCTTCCCTCACCATCTGCCTCTGCTAACTGCAAGTCTGACCTCTTTTTCCACGAGCTTTTTATTTTAACATTTTTATTTTTTCAATTATAGTCGACATACACTATTATATTAGTTTCAGGTGTATAACACAGTGATTAAACATTTACATAACTTATGAAGAGATCACCTTGATAAATCTAGTGCCCACACGACACCATTCATAGTTATTATGATATTATTGGCTATATTCCTCATGCTGTACTTTACATCCCATGACTATTTAGTAAGTACCAAGTTGTATTTCTAAATCCCTTGACCTTTTTCACCCACCCCAACCCCCAACTCATCTGGAATCATCATAATGTTCTCTGTATCTATGAGTTTGTTTTTGTTTTGTTTGTTTGATTTGTTCTTTAGATTCCACATGTAAGTGAAATCATGTGACATTTGTCTTTCTTTGTCTGACTTACTCCATGCAGCACAATACCCTCTAGGTCCATCCACGTTGTTGCAAATGGCAAGATTTTCATTCTTTTTAATGACTGAAAAATATATATGTACCAACTCTTTTTTATATATTCACCCACTGATGGACGCCTAGGATGCCTCCATATCTTGGCTACTGTAAATAATGCTGCAATGAACATATGGATTTGAGTGTCCTTTTGAAGTAGTGTTTTGGCCTTCTTCAGACAAATACCTAGAAGTAGAATTCTTGGGTCATTCTTTGTCTCCTGTTAGGGCCCTTGTGTTAAAATTTCTTTTGTTTGGCACAAGTTTTGTTATCCAAGTTTTTTTTTTTTTTCATTTCCATGAAAAAAGACCAGTTGCTGATCTTTAAGGGGTTGTGAACTTTTGAGAGATTTTAGGAAAGTCTGCAGCATGAGCCAAGACAGGCCATCATATGGAAAAGCTACTAGAAGCAGCTTAGGTGGGCCTGCAAGTTGGATGGGGAGGGTTCTTAGGAAATCACCAGGGCAGAACAACCAACATTAGCCAGGTTGATGGAAACTCAGATATGGTGGCTGCATGCATCTGCTCTCTGGGAGAGGGGAGGGATCAAAGAAGAGACAATGGCTTCTGCTGGCACTTCTGTCTGGAAAAAAGCTGCCTCTCCAGCCTTTGCGCTGAAGCCGGACAACTTAATTCCTCCCCCTATGTCTCTGGCACATCCCAAGCTGCTGCCCAAGCACTGGAGTAAGTCCGTCATCAAGTAAATCCACATGGTGGCCCTGTAAGAGGGATGTCTGAAACTCTCAGAGTCCTCCATCTCACTCAGCCATAATCTCTGCTGATTTTCACAGCCAGAAGTTGTGGGGTCTTCTATTCCTGGCACTGGAACTCTGAGAGTCTGTTGTTATTATGGGGACCCCTTGCTCTCAGGGGGAACCTCCACAGAGGAGATACCTCTCCTGATTCTCAACCGTTATATTCAGGTGTGGGACCACCTCATTCTGTAGCACCACCCCTCCTCTTGCTGTGACTTCCTCTTTATGTCCTTACTTTGGAATTTCTGCTCAGCTAGACTTCAGGCAATTCTCAATGATGTTTGTTCTGCAGTTTAGTGTCATTTTGATATCATAAGAGTAGCAAATAGCATTTACCTAGTCTGTCATCTTGACATGAAATTTTTATAATTTTTTTTCTTAAGGAGAACATTGTAGGATTCTCTTTGAAAAAAAAAACATGTTCTTCATAAAAGAAGATGATTATGTAAGAAGATGATTTTTTTTAAATTACTTAATATAAAACATGAATGAGGCCTTATTTTAAATTTTAAGAATATATGAGATAAATAAGGCAAAGTTCTTAAGGAGTTCTGGAAAACTGTGAAATAAGCTGTTTGTCACCCTCCTTTTTGTACTTTCACTTTTTCTAGTTTCAGGTGATTTTTTCTTACCCAGGGCTATTTTTCTTGGGGAAAATTAAACATTTTATGTTAGTTATTGGGGAAAGTCTGAAAATTGTCTTTTAATTTTATAACATGACAGGTAGGGACCAGCTTAGGAACTGGTATATCCTGCTGCAGTATTATAGACATTGGAAGACCAATCTGGCTGTAGAGTGGAGTGTCTACAGAACAAAGGTAAAGGCAATAAGCAAGTTAGGAAAGCAGTTGGCTTCCACTAGGTCAAATGGCTAAATGGTGTGTGGAGAAATTTACAACATGGAATTCTGGGGTCAAGAATACATTGAAATCCAAGAGGGCAGATGGTGTGTTGCAATTAACTTGGCTCTAGTTTGTAACACCATGGCTACAGTAACTAGGTCGGAGTCTTGTCCTAAGCAATGGAAAATAGCAAGTTTAGCTCTCAGATTTAGAATAACTGATTTTCTAAGAAGTCTACTAAGAAAGGAACTTAAACACAGAGAGAAGCCTGGGTATAACTGGGACCGAGGTTGGTGCTAAACAAGCTAAAAGATAATTAGGTGATAGTCCTTCTAAAATCATAGTCAGATGGCAGCTCCTCATATCTGGCTACTCAAAGTAAGAATTAGTTTTAAAATAGTGATGGGGTGGAGCCACTAGGTTAGTTTCAGATTTTAATGCTATCTATCAAACCAAACAAAAACTAAGAGGATTAAAAAATAAGCCCTTGTCATTGCTTATGAGTTTATGATTCTGCTAATCAAGGACAGGTTTGTCAGATTGCAGCTGAGCTTACATATGAGTCTGCAGTTAGTTTGTAGGGGCTGGTTAGAGATGACTAGTCTACAGTGCCCTTACTCATATGGCTAGGGGGTTTAGCATTATTCTTATGATGCTGGAGTGGCTTCCAAGAGAACAAGAAGAAGCATGCAAGTTCTTTTAAGTCCTGGGCTCAGAAGTATTACATCATTTCTCCTCCCTCATTCCACTGGCCAAAGTCACAAGGACAGCTCAGATTCAAGGGGTGGGAAAATGGACCCACCTTTTGATAGGAGGAGTTGCAAAGCTGCCCTGATAAGGGGCCATGGAAATAGGAAAAGAGTGAGGAATTGTGAGCATTTTGCAATCCTGCACATCTGGGGCCCTAAACTTTAACTGTTAAAATGGAGGGATGTAGGGTCTAGGAGTCAAGTGGGGTCACATGGAGCCAAGCTCTCCTCCCATTACTAGCCATAAGAATTCCTTTCTTTTAGAAAGTTCATCTCAGCTTATTGATAAGAGATGAGCTTCTAACTATGGTAACTGTCTATAGGTTATGAATAACCAGTAGTGCCTAAAAGGCTGGTAGTCATCAGGCAATTTAATTGCACTACCTTGTATACAGTTTCTTCATATACAAAATGTGGATTCCCTACATCATGTGAATCTCATGAGGATTAAATGAGTTAAGAAAGAAAATACTTAGAACAGGATCTTGCACATACATAAGTGATTATCAGGTTTTAGTTGTTTATTAACATTGGTTTCATTGACATTATTATTTCCCCACATTCATCTATACAGAATAGAATAATTGCAGGCAGTACAGAATATTGTGGCACATAGAGCTTTTGAAACTGGAACAACCTTCTTTACCTTTATTTAAGAGAGCTTTGGGCAAGACAATCATTCTGAGTCATTTTTTTTTTCCTAGTAAGAGTGATAAATTTGATCCAATTTACTGTACTTTCTCAGGAGCACAGCTGGAAAATGACTACTCTAAGAGACCAAGGACTACAAACTCAAACACCCATGAGGCCTGACTAGTAATACAAATAAGCAAAACCAGGAGGGAGCCTGGTGCTGTAGTGAACTGGAGCATCTTCTTATGTAAGAAGACCACACTCAGAAGTGGTTTTGGTTGGTGGTAGGAGGAGAAAAGAGACCATTTCTTATGATCACAGCTCTTTCCAAAGGTAATGAGATTGGTTAGAGGAAAAGAAACTAAGATTATTTGTGTAGTGAGATAAGATTACAGACTCTCTTAATTTGAGACTGAAAGCTTAGAATTTAACATGGTGATACTGATTTAATGACAAATGTAACCTTTTCCTCCATTAAACTCCATTTAATAAAAAATAGGAAGAAATAATATAAACCAGTAAATGGCACATAAGGGTATAAGGGTTACCAGGAAAGCTGGTTCTTGCCACTGAAAAGCTGAATCCAGAGGAAAAAGCCATGGATTTGGGGAATGAATGTTCTTTGAAGGCAGAGAAGGTATACCTCTGGGGTACAGAGGACCAGTAATGTTAGAAATTCCACATTCCTTATTGCAGAACTCTTTAGAATTGTGCTACAAGAAAGCATCAGAGTCACGGAATAAATCATCCTTTGTAATCATGCATACTAGCAGTATTTTTCTCAACTGTATCTATCTAGAAGAGAGTGAATCTGGGACATATGCATTTCAGTGTATGTGTGCAGGCAGAACTGAAAGATTTAATGTCAACTGTGCATATTCATGGAAGTCTTATACAGATATTGTTATCTTTTTGTGATACATCTAGATCTTTTCCTGGATATTCCTCTAGTTTGGAACTTTTTTCCTCATGGTACTTTATTTTCTCGTATAGGCAGTAATTGAACTCATTCTTTTTTCTTTTTGTGGGACTTGCAAGAGGTTCTGGGTAGTGTGCTTGTGAGAATGTGAACTTTAAGCCAATTTTTACCTCCAAATGCTGATTCTGCCCATAAAGGTGCTGAGCTTCTCTCCACCAGTTCCTGTCTCTGAAATCCACTGGTCACTTTCTGATATCAGGTTTCACCTTGATTGGTTCATAGTAGGGCCACCACAGTCAAGTTCCAACTCAGTTTCTGGAGCTGACTGATCCACAGAATGTACCTGTAAAAAGACTGACTTAGCAGGGGCATTTTCTTGGACTAAACAGGCCCTAGAGAGAGGCACCTTTGGCCTGCTGAAGAGAGTCAATGCTTTCTTCAGACCCAGAAGCCAGGGCCAAAGTGTACTTCTACAACCTCACACAAAGACCCATCTCTAGGGTCTCTAGGACCTCTCATCTGTTCAGGCTTTGAAGGCAGCAGTACCAGGTGTTAAAAGCACACTGATCTGCCAATGTCCATGCCACCTTGATCATGCCTGATCTCGTCTGATCTCAAAAGCTAAGCAGGGTCGAGCCTGGTTAGTACTTGGATGGGAGATCACCTAAGAAGATCAGGTGCTGTAGGCCTTAAAAAAAAGGCACACTGATTTATGTTTCTAGGCTGAGGAGAGTTCTGTTGTAGGTGAAGGCTTTTACTTCTCAAATTCTTTGTAGAGTGGTGGGTTCCCATGAGTGATTACAAATGTCATTCAACACAAAGATTCTAATCATCTATGTTAGGTGTTAGAGAACCATGGTAGAATCTTGGTCAAGATTGAGCCACTTCCACCAAACACGATTTTTAACAGATCAAACAACCATTGTTCTCCCACATCTTTTCATCATAATTCCTGCTTTCTCAGAGTTTCTACCTTCATAGAGAAAGCAAATCAATAAAGACCAAAGGGAGACCAGAAGAAATATGCTGGTCACACAAGTGGGAAAACTTGATTTGGCATGTCAGTATATGTATTATCCCTTCAGACAGATCTAATTAGGAGATCACTCAATGAGGATAGAAAAAGAAGATGAAAAAGATGTGGTTTTAGATAAACTAAATTTTTGAAGAAATCAAGATAAGATAGTCTAATACATCCATTTTAGGATAAGCACCATATTACTCATGGGGCCAGAAATCTTTTCAATCCATTGATTTTTAACTCCATGCATTCATCCTCATGCTCAAGGTGGCCTTCCGTCCCATGTGGAGAGGACATGCTGACATCCAAAAGCTCCCTTTCTTTTGGACAGTCATAAATAGGCCCTGCCAGTCTTGACTTTGTGACTCTCTTTTTGTACGTGTTCTTTGCTGACTGAAACTCCATTAGTCGACATTTTCTTTTTTAGATATTTTCATGTATTCAAACAGGACATAGTCCAGTCTTGCTGACTTGCCTGTCATTTTCTCTTGGAGAGATTTGGCACATATGTGCTTTGCTCTATTGTTGATATTCTCTTTACTTCTCAATGAGAAATCATTTCTCTCTTTTTCTAGTGCCTGGGAGGTGAAAACCTCATTGAATTCCCAACTACTAAAAAATGTACAGAAACTTTCACTTTTATTCTTGGCATGACTTGTACATAATCTCACATGAAGAAATTAGGATGTATTTCAACATTATGTTCTGGTTCCATAAAACTTTATGGGATTTTATTAGAATCATATTCTATGAGACTTTCCTTTCTCAGTTATGGCAACAATTTTTTAAGCTAATAATGCCACCCCCCAACAAAATTACTTATTGAATTTGCTGCCTGACTGTTTTCTCTATGAGGGCATGTATTGTCCAAATCTGTGGACCATCAAAGTCACTAAGCTGTACTGGAGAAAGTTAATATTTATATAGGATCTAGCCCCAAACCCATTCCCCCCAGTTACCCTTCCTCTCACTTCTGATTCTACCTCTTGGTAAAATGATGTGTGACCTGCCCCAGAAGTATGTGTATAGCTAGATGGTCTTATCTGAAAATATTATTATATTTTAAATGATAAAATTTTATAGTTGTACACTTAATAAGAATTGTTTGAATGTATGATGAAAAAAAAAGTCACAACTTGTACAAGGAACTGATTTGAGTTTTTAGCACCTACCACTCTCCATATCTTCTTTTAATCTAAATTAACTTTTATCTAGATCACTATCCCATTACAGTATTGACTTGCCATCAACACTGCACAATTTCACTTTGGCAGAAGTCATAAACTTTCCTGAATTTACCCAGATGATGATTTGCTATTTTTGTAAGAGAACACTGCCATTTTGCCAAGAGTCTTCTGTCTTGCAGGAACTGGCTGCTATTTTCTTGGGCTGCAAATAGGGCAACAGCTGTCCCTTTTACACCAGACTGTGAATATGAGATTGCCAGAAAGGCATTATTCTAGAGACTGAGACATTGCGATAATCAGCTCAGCCATCCAGGTGAACTTAAGTGTTTTTAACTCTTGGAATAACAGAAAAAAATAGGACAAAAATAGATATTTAATTTCATGCAACTTTTGTTAAGTCCCTGAAGTTGACTAGTTTGAATTTTTGTTGGTACAATGCGCAATGGCAATGTCATGTAGGGAAAAAAACTCTGGATTGAAAATGAGGATTTAGTCTTTTGAATTTAGTCACTGCTCGTCCTTGCTGGAATATGTATAGTAAGCTTTTATGAAAATTTGGTTTAGCATATTTAAAATGAGGCTATCTTACAAGATAATATTTAAAATCTTTCGGTTCTAAAATTAACTGTGAACCTGTACTTCTAATTTTAGGAAGGGCAATCTTTTGGGAGGGTGATCTGGTTGTTTCCTATGTGCTATAAAATTTTCAGAGTAAATTTTGGATAAGCCAGTAAAACTACACTTCTAAATTTTTAGTTCTAATTTATGACATGAGAAGATTGTGTATTATTAGAGGAGTCTCTATTATATTTTACCATGCCATTCGTTCAGATTTTTTTATTCTATTTGGATAGCAATTGTAAGCTATTCTGGGGAATCATCTTCTAAATATGGCATATCTCTCCTTGAGCTGGTGCTTTCATATTCTCTCTCTCGCACCTCACTTCACCATCTATTCTATAGTTTAGCAATTTGGAAAGGTAAAACTTTAGGGTCCTAATCAATATTTCTTATTATATAATTTATCTATTTAGACAGTCATTGAGGTTATTTAGTTGTTCACAAGTTGTGAATTCAATATAGAAACTCAAATTAAGTGTATGGTTTTTCACAAAGAAACAGACCTCTCATATTTCTCTGAGTCAGCAAAGGTCTCAACTAGGCTTCCTTGCCTTGCTCACACTGTTTCTGCCTAAACGTGGTTTCCTAAGCCACTAACATATCCCACATTAAGAGTCAAGGTCATAGCATCTCTCCAGTGCCAATGACTGTTCTTCCTAGTTATAGGAATTTTGTTTTAGTATGCAAGAGCATATATCATTTATTTGTTCTGCAGGATAAAGGAAAGGAGAAAGTGTAGAGTTAAACAATTCTTTTCAAAAAAACATGAGATGTAGTTTTTCATTAGGTTATATAAGGTTTTTGCTTACTCAAACCAAAGGAATATAAAAAATAATAATTAGCTCATAGTAAAGCTACTTGAGGGCTTTTTGAAGAGTTAAACTGTGGTATTATTTATAGACAAAAAAGGTAATATTTTCTGTGTTTCCTCACCTCAATTTGTCTTGTTGCTTTAACACATTACATGTTATAATGTAATCTATGAGATAGAAACAATACCAGGAGTCCTAATTAAATTAAAAGTAATTACCAGTTGTACAGATAGGGCTTTCAATTGAGCAGCAGGAAGTTGATATTTTGTCATCCCCAGTTTATCTCCATGCACTGAGCACAATTCTTTGTACAAGTTATTAATGGCATTTTCTCGATGGTCATGAAGAGTGTGGGAAATAGAGAACGAAGAAAAGAACAAAAGGAAGAGAGGAATGAGAGGAGGCTCAGAGTAAGACAGAGACAGAGAGGAAGCTTTCTGTTGCTGTTCTTCAACCAGGATCTCGAGAAATTGTCCATACATTGAGGGACCTATTGCCATCCTTCACTCACCTGTGAACAAAACATTTGCCCAGCCCATTTTTGTATGATATCCTAATTTTTCTTGACCATAAGTAGGATTTAAAAAATAGAACCTCACACGTTCTGTGCTCAAGGTTTGGTTTATGATGTGACAGATTTTCCATTTTCAGAAAGAAAAAAATAGTTCCAGCTCTCAACAGGAATTTAATTTGAGAGAAGGAGAGAAATGGCAATATATAAAGATTTCCTACTGTCCAATTTCTTATTCTGCTTTTCAACTGGGCATCTTTTAACAATTGGAAGCAATGCCATTCTCCCATCAGGAAACACAGTATAGGCTTTTAAAGAGCATTTACAGGGTGATGTCCATTTGATTGACCGTTATCTTGCTGGCATGCTGCTGCTACAAATATGAGCAATTATTGAGAAAGCAGTCAAATTAAATTTTCATAACTATAAAACTGCATTTTACCTTAGGGGCACAGCTTCCCTCCTATTTCTACAATCTATTTTCTATGCTTTATATTAAATCTAAACAAATGACTGTTTACCAACATTAATATTTTAACATAGTATGCCACTCTGCACCCTTTATTCCAACAATTTTTTCATCTTACTAGGAAGAGTTTAACTTTTCTAATACTCTATAGGTCATTTCGGATAGGCTATTCCTAATGGGTTCTTTTCACCAAAAGTATACCGTTGGCTGATTTTTGCCATTAATAACAAAATTAAGTTAATGAGTAGCTTACATAAAATCAAGTTTATTCATTTATTCTTTTTAGATCAAAGTATTATAGCTTCATTACTTCAACAGGTTCATCCAACATAAGGATGCCAAAAGTAAGTGGAAGGTGGCGAGAAGGGAGGCACTGTGTTCCCTCTGCATACCTGTGGCTGATGTTGCTATGTGATCATAGCACAGTTTGTCATTGAGAACAGACTGGCTCTTGGCAGTTATTTGACTGATTTGAGCTGACACAAAAGGTGACACCTATTTTACTATCTCTGTTGTAAATGGTTTTATCTTTGTTCTTCTGCTGTCCTGCTTAGAATTTTCCCATATCTCTCCATTTTAAGCCAAACTGAGAAGCCCAGCCTCACCATGTCTTACTCCTACCTGAATCACCTGATTCTGCTATCCCAATTTTACCTGTCCTTCACACCTAGCTTGTTGCTAGAGATGACCATATGTCTTGCTAATATTAGAGTAGAAAAAAATCCCTAGAGAAGTAATTTAGCCTATCATCTTATTTACAAAGGTGAAGAGTCTCAAAATTCTGTGTTCAAGTATATCTCATCTGGACATAAAAATGGGCCAATCAGAGACTAAAATATTTTCTAGTTCTTCTGTTTGATTTCTGAAAGATGATACTTTAATTTGTGGAAAGGAGAAAACTCTTCCAGGAAACAGCCACAGAAAAAGATAAAGGTAAAATAAAACATCCTAGGAAGAAGTCACTGGTTCTTAGGAATCAGTTTATAGAGCTGCTAGATGTGATGGAGCATTTGTAGCTCAGCTTCCAGACTTTATTCATCACCAATAAATATTAATAGTGAGTATGTTAAGTTGAAGATTTACTCATGACTGTGACCTTGACATTATTGCAATATTACCCTGTTTGGTAGGACTGTTATCATCCTATTAATTCAGCTTTAGCTCTATTTTAAAAGAGGATGAAAAAGAAGGGAGGAGGAAGAAACACTTAAATTTTTTATTATCAAGAGGAAATTAAGTGAAATATTGTTTAGAATACAAAGCATTTGGGAATTAGAGAAAGATTATTTAACTACTCACTCCCAGGTGTAGTGCCCCAACCTGTGTATATACTACATTCAAGTAGTTGGAAAATGAGAGAGGATAAAACATCAGTTTTTGGAGCTACATGATTTATTATATTAGAGACTACCTGTGCAAAAGAATGATATGAAAATGTTTGTTTTCCTAATAATCATTCATTCTTCTTTCTATCATTTCATTCTGACATGTTTTTGTGATGATTTCCTTAATATTTTTTATCTCCAAACTTTCATGTCAAAACTGAGTCCAAAGTGAATATTACCCCATCCACCAAGGAAAAAACTTTTTCAATATTTGCTAATCTTTCAAATCTTAAACATTTATGCCAACTGAAATGCCTTTAGTAAGTGGAACAAACAAACAAACAAAAATCTCAAGAAGGGATTCATACCTTCCGCATGGTAGAATCTGGGCAGTTGTGGACTGAGCATCTGTGTTTCTCAAGGGAATTAGTTGTACAGTTTTAGGCAGTGAATGACATTTTTGAATCCTTTCCAATGGCTTCCCACCTTTCTTGGCCACACAGAACTCAGCTAGGCATTTTCTTTTTATCTCTCTCTGTGCCGAGCGTTACACTAGGTGCTTTGGGGAAGCATGCCAGAAGGTGTATATATGGTGCTTTGATACAGTTACATACTGTATTCTTGCTCTTGACTTACTCTCAAAGGTCTTTCTTCTCAGGAGAGTAGCTGGAAGAGCTTCCTCTTCCCTCCGCAAAATGATGCCAAAATACTGGTTTTGGAAACTGGCCCCCTGATACACACCTTTGTTTCATGAGAGACCCAGGCTTAAACCACTTAGGAAAGACCACAATACACCTGGTGGCTTCATTGTTGAGTTTCCAACTGATGTTCAGGATTTTCCAGTATGGTTACCAATAAAAACAACCACTCTGAATACTTCTTTTAGCATCATTTTCTTAGTTAGACCTTTTGGGAAAATTATTGAATCCTGTTCAGGAAGTACATTAAACTGTACAATTGAAATGATTCAGATTTACTTAAAATTGTTCAATGATTAATCTTTTTTTTCTCACTTTATTTACTTATTCATTTGTTTATTCATTCTGTCAGTCATTCACTCAACATATATTTGAATGTCTATTATTTGGCAAGTTTTGTGCAAATTACTAGGGATATAAGCCGACAAACAGGTTATCAGATGCAATGAAACTTAAATATGGAATAGGGTATCTACATTACACATCAATTTTTTGCTTTTTATTACAATAGTATAAGGTTATTTCAAATCATTAATCATGAAATTGCTACTCTATGGAATCACAGACAGTGCTAGATACAGCATTGAGCGCTGTGATGAGAATATGCTGTTTCTTGCATTCCAGGTGATCATAAATGGCCTCAGATTCAAGCATATTTAAAATTATTCTTAAAATCAGGTAGACATTATAGTAATGAATGAAGTGCTACAGAAGTTAGAGGTAGAGAGAGCAAAAGTGAAAGAGAGAGCACAAGAGTGAGAGAATGAAGGAGAGAGAGAGAGAGAGAGAGAGAGAGAGAGAGAGAGAATTTGGGAATTTGGGGAGGCTTCTTGAAAGAGGAAAAATTAGAGTTGAAGCTAAAAAAATGCATACTGAAAAAAAAGGTGGAAGGGAATGAGGAGAGATGGCAAGCCCGACAGATTAAAAAAAAAAACAAAACACCAAGATGTTAAGGTAAGTAAGGTCATTTCCTAAGAACAATAAGAAAAAATTGCTGTAGATAGTTCCAGCTAGCAAGGCAAAAAAGGCTGTGTTATTAAGGAATTTAAATAACAAGTTGAGCGGGTGAGATGTCGCAGAGCATATGGAAGAGATGCACTTTGCGTCAGGGGAGTGACAATGGTTTGATCTGTTCCACAAAATCATGTCGGTGGCAACACTTAAGATGTATTGAAAGAGAAAGAGCCTGGATATCAGTTAGGCAAGAGCTGTAACTGTATGAGGGAAAATAAAGATTATAGCTGAGGCAGAGAAAGCAATAACTAAAAGGAGGAGGTAGATTGGAGAAAGTGAATTGAGGCAAAACCAAGAGAGTGTTCTGACCAATTAGATGGTGTTGGTGGCTCATTTTTATTTGTGAGTGAAATGAGAGGCAAGCTTGAGGGGGCGTTTTCTAATACCTTTATTTTATGACTGTGTCACCAATTAGATTGTGTAAGTAGTACATTTTTTGATGCCGTTTAGGAGAGCTGTTTCAGTGTTAGAGACAACACTGCAATTGTAATCAGTTAATGACAAAGTGGAAAAGAGAAATTTGAAGCAGCGAGTGATATTGACTCAATTGTTAATTATACTACTAAAATTTTGCCCCCCTCACCACGCACACACACATTTAGATTTCTTTAGAAACAGATTTCTTCTTCATTGCTTGCTTAGTCAAGAACAAATGGATGTTTCTTTGGCACAAGAAAGGAGTATAAAAGTATTTTCTTATTTTAATAAAAAACAACAACTTATAGTCACTGAGCTCTTCATATGTGCCAGGGACTGCTTTAGATGAGCTTATATGCAGTGAAAATGCAGATCACATAGAGCATGTTGGAATTGGTAATTATCAAACATCAGTAGCAGCTTTATTTCTGCAAAAATTATACATATGAAAAAGTTGAATCCTGATATCTAATTTGTAAAATGATTTTTTGTGCTATATTGGTTTAGACACTCCTCATGCAGACATCCTGATGCTGAAACAGAGGATGAAATGAAATATTCTGCAGTTTCTAGCTGGCTACTTGGTTCTTCTGAGCCCGTAGCTTCAACGATTTTTCAAAATACATTTTTCTGCACCACAGCTCAGAGTTGCTAAATCCAGAAATTGAAACATTCTGAGCACCAAATCATTTCAGGGTGAATCAAAGCTCTTGGAACATTGCCCTAGGATTTTGAAGATAGTGTTTAATAGTGAAAAATGTTCAATATTTTTAAGGAAATCCCAATTATGGAAGGCTGCCCCATTCACATCCCCAGTAATTCAGGGTGTCTGACACAGAATGTCTAAGCAAGACCTTTACTCTTTTGAAGACCAGGATGCCGCAGGTGAAGGCCAAGTTCTTCTGGCCTCTGGCAGCTCCACCAGCACCCACTCTTGCAGTTACTCTTTGTGAGGAAATCTGAGATGGATGTCTGTTTCTAACTCTACCTTAAAACCTGGCAATAGGTACATTCCATTCTAACAGCTTCTCTTCTGGCTGCCATTTTAATGCCAGCAACTGTGAAGGTTTTCAGCAAGAGTTCCTCCTCCTGCTCAAACCTTCCCTGCTACTTCGTCTGTGGTTTTGCTCATTTGTGCTCTGCAGGACTGGTGATAGAACCAGAAGATGGGAAGAAAGAGAGTGAACATAGTTAAACCAGTCTTAAGATCAGGAGGCATTTTGTATAGTGAACAAGGAGTCAAGCAGGAATGTGAAATTACTGATTGTGTAACTTGGAGCAAGTTATTTAAAGCTTTTGTATCTCAGTTTGATCATCTGTAAAATGAAGATAATAAAGTTTACATCATAAGATATTTTTAGAAATTAAATGAAACACACAGAGCACATCATAAGTGATTAATACATGGGAGTGGATGCTATTAGTACTAATATTTATAATAATAAAAGAGTTGAATAAAAACAAAGATGAAGCAAGAATGATGGGGAGCCACAGGGTAAAGTGCCATCAGCTACAATGCTTGACAATTCAGAAGATGGCTTTATACTTCTCTGTAAAGTGATGGAAGCACCTGGCCATCTTGGTTCCGAGGCTTTGCCTTGCATAAGCAAAAATGCAAGGTAGAAGGAAGCTGTGTTAACCTGAAATAGCTTCTCTCTCTCTCTTCTTTCCCTTCAAGTTCAACTCGTTTTTTTTGGAGGCTACTTGAATTATCCATTTCTAAAATGTTGTCACCAGAGATCTCTTCTAACAATGACCTCCTTTTCTATTGAATCAAGGCAATAAATTACATGACATCTAGCATATTCTCTGATTGCTTTCTGAAGGTGTCTGTTCCATATGAGATGGAGATGTCTTTGAGTGAAGGAAACTTGGCTTATACTTCTTATATACTCTCCGTCGGACCTTGCGTGGCTGAGCACACAGAGAAGCCCTAAACCAATTACTGTAATGAGGAGATGAAGATAATAGTAGCCTTAAGTTTCTTATGGCACAGAAGATTCATCCAAGGAGGCACATTCCTCTCCTCAGTAGTAAATTTTCTATTAGAGATAGGAGAAAAACTATTTTCTTTGTTAATTTTTCCCATTGTCACCTCACTTCCCTCTCCATTCATAAAAATTCATAGTCCCTTTACTGAGATGGACTCTAACATTTTATTTCAGTTTCCCATTTGAACCATGAAGACACTGCTAGACTGAAGACCGTAGTGATCATAATCAAGTGGGCTTTGGTGCCCAAGAATCAGGACTGTTAGCCCAGGGTCATCACAGATTATCATCCTTGGTCAAAGATGACCTTCTGCCTGACCATCTACATATACTGTGCCTTGTTATCTTCTCTTATTTACATCCAAGCAAACCATTCAAATAATTTACATTTCACAGAGAGTAAATGTACGTTTAAGCAGGGATTTCTAATTGGGCTCAATTTAATTAAGGTTGCTAGGATTCAGTGGAGGAATTTCCAGTAAGGCTTTGTGTTTCTTTGTGAAAGTGGTTTTAGTTTACATTTCTGAATTTGAAAAGGACGCACACACATATGTGTCTGAATATACATATATGTCCAAGTATAAATGTGTATATGGACGTATATACAAACATGCACACACACTTCTCAAATCTCCTCTCTGATAACACTCTCATCATTATTCTTTGTAGTTGTTTGCCCCAGGGTAATGAAAGGCGGTGTCAGAAAGCAATCAGTACAAATATCGTCATTTAGGTCAGAATATATATAATGTAAAAAGAGAGGGAGTTTGGCACAACCCAGAGTAAAAAAAAAGTATATAAAAATGAAAGTAGAAACTTAAGCAAATAATTCTCACAATCTCCAGTCTTAACTTGATTCTCCTAATATCATCCCCTCATCATCTTCTTTCTCTACCATTCCTCTCCTATATTATTTATCTGTTGTTATGTAACAAATTATCCCTGACTTTAATAGCTTAAAAATGACAAATGTTTATTATCTCACACAGCTTCTGCGTGCAGCAATCTGAGACAGCTTTAGTCCCATACTTCTGGCTCAGAGTGTCTCACGAGGTTGCAGTTAAGTGGTCAGTAGAGACTGCAGTTATCTGAAGGATTGACTGGGCTTGGAGGACTCCTTCTAAGCTCACTCACGTGGCTATTGGTATGAGGCTTCAGATCTTAACAATGTGGGCTCCTCCACAGGGCTGCTCACAGCAAGGCTTCCCTCAGAGCAAGTGATGAGAAAGGGAAGAAAAGAGAAGAGAGAGGAATGAGTGCGAGAGAACTGACAAAGAAGATGGAATCCACAGTATCATTTATATTCCAATGTTGGAAATGATGAACCATCACGTGTACTGAGTTTTATTGATCATTCAGACTAACCCTAGTACAGTATGAGAAGAGGCTACACAAGAATGTGAATACTAGGAGGCAGGGGTCATTGCGGGTCATCTTGGAGGTTGGCTACCACATCTGCCTTTCCCCCTAACTTTCAACCTTCTTAATTTTGAAACCTCTCTCTTGTCTCTTGGAGGTAGGTAGTTAGTTGCCAACTGGTAACAATCTTGATTCATTGCTACCATTCTCTCTCTCTCTCTCTCTCTCTCTCTCTCTCTCTCTCTCTCTCTCTCTCTCTCTGTCTACACACACACACACACACACACACACACACACACACACACACACTCTTCATTATTCTTTGCAATTGTTCATATATATACAAATTTTATGATTTAACAAAATATTTTTATTTGAAAAATGTAAATGATTGGCGGCTTCAGGAAACGTGACCAAGGCCACTTTCACAGTGCTGTTGCTGGACAGTAGAGGGTGCTGTTGATGTGTGTGGACCTAAATTGAACTCTGAAGGTAGAGCTACGATGGGGCTGGTGGAGTTCTCATTTCGAAAAATAGCCAGATGACTTTTAATCTGATGGGTTTTTAAATGTCTGTATTTCATGTCTAAAAAATAAATTTTCTTTTCCTTTAGACAATAAACAGGCATCATCAGGCTTTCCATAAAAGCTGCTGTTAACCACAAATCATCTATTTGTAGTTTTACTCCGTGTGCTGTTTGGCCTTAATAATGTCTGGGAGAGCAGAAGGAGCAGACACTTGAAAGTTACTTTGAGGTACACTGTGTGTAGATCATGAAAGATAGTACTGTCTTTTACTTGATTTGGCTTCTCCATTAAGACTGGTATTTTGAAGTCTCCCCTCCCTTTTTATTTTAATGTTGGCATATTGCAATACTATTGACTATCAGCTATTTCTATGACTGAAACTGAGTTGGTAGAACATTATGTTTTTTTCTCAATTAGAATTAGGTGAGCGTTTTGTGGTGACACTAGAAAGGACTGTTATTTCTGTTCTGGTCTCTTTACTTTCTTTCAGAAAGTATTCCCATTAATGCTACAGTTCTTTTTTTTTTTTTAAGCTACTCAACTGCTTTTAGATACATGAATATTTGAATAAATTTTTAGTATTTGTAACAATATCCCAATGAAACTCCTGTGTACTTGGCATAGTAATTTTAGGAAAAAGATATCTCTCTAGTCTGAAAAATATTGTTCTCTATCAAATTCATAAACTCACTTGATCACCACTTATCCTATTGTAATGTAGTGCAAAGAACATTAGATTTCGGAGTGAAAAACGACACACAGTTTCAAATAACACTCTGCTACTTACTGGGTGGGTGGAATCCTGTGCCTCAGTTTGTCTCTTTGAGAAATGAAAAGAGTAATAAAATAGTAAGGATATTAGGCTCTCCTTACATTCTTTTATTTAATTTTATAATAATCTTTTACCACGTTTACTAATATTTTCTCTATTTTAAAAAATAAATGAAATTGAAACACAAAATATTTAAGTAATTTGTTCAAGGTCATGAAGCTGGTAAGCGGCAGAGTTCAGATGTAAACACAAAGGTATGCAGCATTGATGCCATCCTCTTACCCTCCCTGCTATGCAGCAGCAACCCATAATAATATAAACATTATTCGTTTAAGAATTACTATGGAAATGAACATCTATTAACCAGCAGAGAGTTTTGTACTGTTAACATTTTAAATAAATGTTAGTTCTTTACTTCTCTTATTTGGAGCAATTTAGCTAACAGATGAAAGGAGGAACATCTGCTTAAAATGATGACCTCTGCTAAAAAAGATTTTGTCTTAGTTTTGCATAATGATGCCACGATTGTTTTTCTTAGGAAACGAATTATAAATGTCCATAAAGTTGACAAAGGAACAAACTGGGTACCCCTGGATTCTTTCTGAAGCTTAAAATTCTGTATGAAAAACATGCACATTAAAGGGATTTTTTTCCTATCTTAAGTAGTGCCTATTTTAATCACCACCTTTGGAAGAAAATTTAAATGTAAAAAGGTGAAAATTAAAAGAACTATAAATAACAACAAATGACTACCTTGTAAATACAAAGCCACATTCACTCCCGGGGCTGTTATGTCTACAAACTATTTGAACAACAGATAATAAGCACATTCCCAATGAAAGAAAAAGCTAACTGATGTTTCATCTGAGTGCACTCTTTGTCAAGCATGTTCGGAAATGTAGAGCTGGGAGATAGGGATTTCTGTACTTTCCGCATTAAGATGTGTGCATGTGCCCACCGAAGAAAATGAAGGGCCTTTCAGGTTCCCCAAATATTCCTTTGCTAATATTTATCTCTGCCAAAAAATAATAATATGCTCTGCTTGGATTAGCTAAAAAGCCATCTACCTTTTTTGATGGTTTTCTTTTTCTCTGTGTTCTCATGCTGAGATAACCCACTTAATAGTTCCTAGGCTAGTGTTCTCTTGATTCATATGTTGTTTATGAGGCTTGTCTTTTGGGGATCAGTGGGCTGAACCAGGGACAGGAAAGAGACTAAATCTCTGCCGAGAAGACCAGAATGTCGCTGGCATACCTGAATTACATTTTGTCCTCTACCTTCATAACTATTAACTGGGACTCTGTAGGTCAAATACTAAGGCTCGTGTTTTTAGAAATTGGACATCATATAGTTTAGGCCACAGGGAAGGTAACCCCAAATACTAAGTTCTAGTTCTACCTTTTTTTTTTTCATCTTCAAATTCCCGTTATTCCCTTGTTTCTCTCTTTTTCTCTATTATTTTAAAGACAAATATTATTACTCCAGATCATATTATTTTATATGAGAATACATTCATGTTTTCAAATGGTCTAGCACATGAAGTGATTAAAACTAGCAAGAAAAAAAAGGATAGAATCAACTTTTATAATTGTTTTTTGGCTTACCTGGTTTCAAGTTTTTGGTCCCTTAGTTATTGTGTTTGATTATGGATAAGGTATCTAGCTTTTCTGTGTCTTATTTTCCTCATCTGTATAGGTAGAAAATAATGGTTATTTGGTGGAGTTATTTTTAAAATTAATTGAAACGGTATGTAAGATGCTTAGCATGGGGACTAGTGGAGTTACATTTTATGGACTATGCTCCTTAACTAATCGAATTCACAAGGGCAAGGAAAATCATCTGGTTTTAATACTAGAATGTATTAAATTATAAATTAATAATTCAAAAACAACCTGTTTTCTCTAGCCTACAAATATAGGTATCCAGAAAAAGCATCTACATCTCATAAAAACATAATGTTTTTTGAACATTTGTATCTTAGTCCAAGTCTCAGTTATTATAAAACCATTATAATGAGTGAGTTTTTTAAATATACACATTATCTAGATGCATCCTTCTAATCACCTATCTTTATTTTATGGATGAGGAAACCAAGGCTCATAGACAGTAGGGCCTTGCCTATGATCAAATAGTTAATGGTGGAACAGGATTGCTCTACCATTAAATTAAAATTGGTGTCTGTCTTAGCCACCATATTGTACCACCAACCCATTAGAGAAGCTAAAAAAAAACAGTCTAGGGTTGCACTAGAAACAGCTCAGAATACAGAATTGTAGCTTTTATTTCTAAAATAAATACTAAGTGAATATTTTGAAGCATATATACTGTTTTTAAGAACTTTTAACCAGTTCATATATCCCAAGCAAGCCCTTTTGGAAACCTTTGGGACCCTGGAGACTTGTTTGTCTTTATATTGGCCGTTGCTTTATAAGAATATGGCTGGATCTCTTCTTTAAGATTTTCTTGTATGTTTATTTTTATGTTAATTACACTGTGTATAAAGGATTTTCACATATGTTTACAAAACAAACCCTTTCTATACTTTTGAAATTACAAAGTCTGCCACTAAATAACTATTTCATGTTTTGTGTTTTAATTATTAATTGTGGTGGCATATAACTAAAGCTGAAAACATGTCATTTCTATGATAATAAGCGAACACAATTAGCAGCATATCTATTCCACACACAAAATATATTCATTTGCATTCTGTCTCCTGGCATTATTTAACAGTATTTAAGCCAAATCATGTCATTCCTCTGTTACCTTTTTTTTCAATCTAGAAGAACTCTGTCTTATTTTATAAGTTCATTTATGATGTCTAAATAAACAGAATTGGGTGAGGTAATGATCTACAGACATATTTCTCACTCAATTGGTTATATTCTGAATCTTCTAAAGCTCCCAATTCTTCAGATTTGTGGTAATTATTTTTAAATCAGTGTGATATGTGTATAATGTAGCTTTGCAAATAAGTTATGTAATATTATCAGTTGCTTTTTCTGAGTTCTAAGTCAAATTCCCATACTACACACCAGTTATTGGCAAGAAGGAAAGTAGCTATATTTGTCTGTGTTGTGTTCACATTGTATTAATCAGAACTTTTGGGGTATATAAGTAACAAAAACTCAGCTCAAACAATATGAGCAAAAACATGAATTGAAATAGGGAATTTGAGGTTTCTCATAGAAATCAAACAGAATGCAAATGAACCTAAGGAATGAATTGAAGTCAGGGGCACAAAACTCATCTAATTTGGGTTTTCTCTTTGTTCCCTGAATGTCTGCTTCGTTATTGTCTTTTCTGCACACTCTGCCCTATTTTGATTTGATCAACCAGTCTGCTGTGGCCATGGGGTGGAATCACCTTGTTCCAAAGTGGCAACTCCTCTATAATCTTATGGATAGATTGCACATATGTGATTGTGAGGAGATATTGCTAGGAATAGGAATTCTGGGCAAGCATCCCAATCCACCTCTCACACATAAGCACAAATAAGCATACACAAATTAATGATATATTTAAAAGACCAGAAAGTATTTTCAATAACACCTCCTGCTTCATGTTGGTCACATTCTCAGATTATAAGAAAATTAAACGTGCTACAGGAAAAAAAGAAATAATAACAATAGCTGCTATTATTGAACTATTTATTACCTTTGAACAAAGCACTATGCTAGAAGCTTTAAAAGCATGTTTAAATTTACTTTTCACAACAATATTATAAAGTAGAAAGTATAATAATAGTATTATTATCCCCATATAATAATACTATAATGATGAGCCCTAATACTAATATTATTATTACATGATGAAACAGATTTAGAGGGGGCAAAGCCATGTCAAAATTGCTCAACCATGAAGTGACAGAGCTTGAATTCATTCTGTGGGCTCTCAGGCCCATGCTTTTAACCATGACACAGCTTATAATTGCATTTGATTTTCATAGTGTGTCCTCTGTTCAGGATCTCAAGGTCAGTTCCTAAAAATTAAGGGTCTAGGGTATTCTATTCTACCATGTTTTGATGGATTGGGATAAAATGGGAGATAATAAGATTCTGCTAATTACAAGAGAGTTATAATTGGTGCAGAAATTATCTTAAAATGGTTCTTGAACATTTGTATCTTAGTCCTAGTCTCCATTGGTTTTTATCTGCCAAACCAGTTCTCCTTTCTAGTGTCTACCTTCTTCACTTTACGTACACTTTTTTTTCACACTTGTTCCTGAGTGTAGGATTTTGCCTTTGTTATCTGCTTTTTCCTTTACTTTAAATTTTGAAGGCAAACAAATAAAAACAAAATGACAACAAACCCCTCTCCAAACCAAACCAAATCTGTGCCAAATAAAAAGGTATAAGGGATACTATATGATATCTGTGTACATGCCATCCTAAATGAATAAACACTAACATTTAGTCTTATTTAATTAAGAATATCTTTAAGAATGAAAACAGTACAGTGCTACAGTCTTTCA
Organism: Cynopterus sphinx; assembly: GCA_030015415.1. Classification (NCBI taxonomy): domain Eukaryota; kingdom Metazoa; phylum Chordata; class Mammalia; order Chiroptera; family Pteropodidae; genus Cynopterus; species Cynopterus sphinx. The sequence goes on along the minus strand of CM057389.1, from coordinate 21,893,137 downwards.
CGTGTCCCATTTTAAAACCCCTTCTCTTCCCCTCACCAGAGGACAGTATTGATGCAGTCTATGATGTTACCATTTATCACAAATATATTCTCTGTTTTTATATATATCTATTTGTTTTTGTATATATTTTTAATTTTCATAATTGGTATCATACCATACATAATACTGTGCTTTTAGATTTTTTCCCACCCAATATTATGGGTTTGGTATCTCTATTTATTAATGTCAGTTATCTTATCATTGAATAATATTCTAACACATGAGTATTATATCATTTAATTATTAGTTAACCCTGAATGAATAACTAAGCCATTTACAACATTTCACTATTTAAAACGACGCTGCAACATACTTATAACTTTTGTACTCATATTTGAGAGTTCTTCATATATGTGATCTACAGACCAGTGAGAAAAGATGTTTTGTGTTTGTGGATGTTCATAAATACTGTGAATAAAGATAATGGTTGTAAAGGGAAAGCACGTAAATATGGTGAGAAAGAAATTTGTTTAAACATCTTTGAGGAAAACTATTTCTGGTAAACAGCACAGCAAATGTGAAGGCCTTGAGACAGAAAAGAGCTCAGTGTACTGATATTTTATCCAAAAATCATGAACTCTTTTATTTATTTCAATTATTTGGCTAGAGTTTTTATTGAATTTCTATATAAGCAATTATGCCATTTATAAATGATGATAGATTATCTCTTCCTTATCACTCTCTCTATATCATTTATTCTTTTTCTTAATTGTGGATTGAATAAAAACTTCAGTACAATATTAAGGAAAGAGAGTAAACATAATTTCTTTAAATTTAATGAGAATCTAGTTAAATATTTAAAATATTTTTGGTAAAAAGCCTTTGGTTAAAGATTTTTTTTTTATTATATCCTGTCACAGTTAAAATAGTTTTTTTTTTATTGCAGTGAATAGTAAATTTTTGCGCATAGCTTTTAATGTAAAATGGCAGTCATTCATACTTCTACTCCCAACTCTGATTTCTACCCCAAAGTGGCACCAATTTAGATTTTCTTTATTGGCCCTTTTAGGATTTCCTCTATATTTCTGAATAATATGCTAACATGACTATTTCTTGAGTTTTATTTTAGTCTGACATTATTTTAGACTTTCCACTAGAGGAGTTTAGTATTGAACTCTTTTCACTGTTCCATTTACACTTTCCCTACCCATTTATTTTTATAATATTTATATCAAATTTTTAGTTAACACAATATTAAGTAATATTTTATATAAATATATATGTACATATATACATATATAGCTCACAACCAAGTCATGTAGTATGCTATGTTCACATTTCTTTTTTATATAACTTAGTTCCTTTTCCTCAGCTTTTGTACAGCAAATCTTTAAGCAAGTTACCAAAAAGAAAGGCTGAGGCAGGGAGTACATATTTTTAAGTCTTTATTGTCTGTAAAAAATTTGTGCTTAATTGGAAGTCTGGGCAGAATGAGAGTTCTAGACTAGAAATACTTTCTCTGAAAATTTTGCAAGAATTTTTGCATTGTCTTCTAGTTGCTGCTATTAAAATGCCCAATGCTATTTTAATTAATACCTTTTGTATATTTTCTTTCTCATTAGTAACTATTTTAAAGTTTCTTTTTTTTTGCCATAAGTTTATATGTTCTCTTTATCCTAGTATCTTGAAATTTCATAATGTAGCTGAAAGTCTTTAGTGCAAAGAAACTTTTTCTCTATTCTTTGATAATTTTCTTCTTTTTCTCTTCTCTTTCTGAATTTTTTTTATTCAGAAACTCTTTTAAAATCTTTCTTTTCTATGTTGTTGTAAATGGCAGTATTTCATCTCTTCTTAAGGCTGAGCAATATTCCATTGTGTGATATATATATATAAATATACATTATATATGTGTATACACACACACACACACACACACATACATATATAATCAATACATGGACCCCAAGATAATCATGCTAAGTGAAATAAGCCAGATAGAAAAAGTTGAAAATCACATGATATCACTTATATGTGGAATGTAAACATAAAAACAACAAATAAACAGGACAAGCAAACAAAGACTCATGGACATGGACAATAGAGGGTAAGAAGGAGGTAGACAGGGAAAAGGGGGTCAAACATGTGGTGACAGAAAGAATCTAACTATGGGAGGTGAAAACACAGTGTAAATATATACATGGCTTACTCTTAAAGTGTACGGCTGAAATGTAGGATTTTGTTAACCAATGTCACTGTAAAAATAAATAAATAAATAAGCAAATAAGCAAATAAATAAATAAATAAATAAAATTTTCAAAGATCTTTTTTTCTCTTCTATTTTATATTCCTGGTTTTTTGTTTTACTTTCTAAGAGATTTTTCCTACTTTATCTTCCAACTCTTTTATTAATTTTTCATTTCTGATGTCACATCTTTTTAAATTTCAAACATCTCTTTCGGAATTTCTGAGTGTTTCCTTGTCAAGACTTCCTACTCTTGTTATAGAAATGCAATATCTTTTCTTTTCTTTGAGTCTGATAATTTTTTTCAATGTTTCTTCTGCTTCTTTTACCTGTTTCTTCCACTTTTTTTTTTCCTTATGTCTTTATTTTTTCTCTTTCTCAAATATTGGGAGACTCATTGACTTTTTTTATGTTAAATTGTGAAGCACGAGGAAACTAACAGATATGAGGATGTTGGGCAGTGAGTTCATTATAAAGTTGTGGGGCAACTATTACAGGTCTTTTCTCTTCACAGATTGATTTCCTCAGAGAGGAACCCCATAACACTTTGCCTGAGTATAAGCATGGCTGCTGGGCCAGGACCAAAGGGAGAAGCTAGCATTCTATATATTAGGATGTAAATAAATATCCATCTAGTCTTTTGTTTTCACGATGGCTCCTCAGCTCTAAATTTCTTGCCCAATCCCTCTCTTGTTTAAGAGAGCCAGTTTTTGGCCATCTGCCCAAGACTGGGTAGATAGGGACATTTTGTCCAGTGACAGGGTTTCTGGGACTCTACTTGCTTCAAATACAACATTTCAACCAATCTGTCTGTTAGTCACACTTACATGTTCTTGAAACTGCACCTCTAAGTCCTGTGTTTTTCAGGCTCAGAAGCATGAATGGGCTTATTCTTGGGTCCTTGCCAGTCTTTATAAATGTGGACCTAGTTTCTAAGAGAGATTGAGTCTATCTGCTTCTCAGCTTCAAACATTTTCTCATCATTTTTCATCACTTCTCCCATTCCTTTCTCATGTGGACTTTGCCCTTCTGATATCTTTATCATTCTTTAAGTGACGTTTCATAAAGGAACTAAGTGCATGAAAGCAAGAATGAGTTTTAAATGTCAGGGCATTCCTCAAAGGACAAAGTTGTTAACTTAAATGGATTCCTACTAGTCAAAATGTGAAAAATTTGAATGTAAATTAACTTTAAATGTAATTATTAATAATTTTATTATGGTTAATTGGAACAAATTGAGTCTGTGAAAGGTCATGAATTCTTAGTGGTAGTCACACAAGATGAAATATAAAGTGTAAAAAATTAAATAATTGTAATTCAAATAGAGATCAATATAATAGGTTATGTTTTATTTATATTGATTTTAATAAATAGAATAAGGTTTACATACAGACATGTTATTTTAAAAGTATGAATATATAATTGTTCATATTCAAATGAGCAAAAAATTATACATAAATACATAGGACTTTGAGTAAGCCAAGTAGTTCTGGAATGAGTGGGAAAAAAGATGAATAAAAATGATGGACTGTAAAGGTGTAGTTTAAAAAGGCTTCATCAAAAATATAGAATTCAGATTTTAAATCAGAGCAATAACTATACACAGAGGTTCTATTCTAACATGGAATGGAAGCCGGTGGCATCTTGCATGATATAATTCATTTATGTCCTTCCAGTGTCAGTCCAGATTAGAAGTTCATTCATTCAAGATCCTTTGCTAAAAGGATGTAAAACTTATTACAGAAAACTTACAATTTACTTTATAATAAATACAGCATTTAGATTCTTTAATCATTATAATTTCCCAAATGATGAGGTGAGCATTTTACTAAGTAGCCAAACAAACAAACAAAAAAAAGCAAAGACTTTTTCCATGTATATAGTGTATATTACATGACCATGAAAAGAAAGTCTACATTTATGTAATGTGAACTTTAATCATGTCGAAAATTAAAAGAATTAGATAGGAGGAACTAAGTATGCAATCATATCATTCTTTTTCTTTTTGTTTTGTGTTTCATTTTTATTTCAGTGTAAGCTAGTCTTAATTGATAAATTCTCGATTTTTCTGTTGCTGGTATTCCTGTTCTGTTGCCAAAGGAAATAAATGATAAGGAAACCAAGGAAGTCAGGTCCCTGAGGGTACAATTGATGTGTTATTTCATAGAGTGATAATTTGAGAAATCTGGAAGTTTAGTTTTGCTATGTCATTATGACTCTAAGAGTCATAAAATTGGGTGTTCCCTTGAAGTTTGGGATTTTGCATGTTCCTTTGACTATGCGACAGCCAGGTTTACAAATATCAGGAATTTATCTGGTCCAAGTACGCATCTAATGTTTGTTTTCCCTGCAAATTCCTATCAAGTAGAAAACCACCGAGCTCAGTCTGTATGCTGGTAATGATATTACCAATGCCCTTTGACTTCCTGTTCCCTGATAGCATCTACCCATTGTTTCTCATTTTGTTCCTGCATCATCAAAACAAACCTAATGTGTTCTGTTCTCTCTGCCTAGAATGTTTTTTCCCCACCTTTACAAGACAAAAACCATACATATATTTTAAAAAATAAAACAAACCTTATCTTTTCTATGATTGTTCTATAAGTGTTTATTTTTTGTTTCAAATAATTTTAGAAATTCTTTAGGAAAATAATTTTAATTTTTTTTTGTAATATAGGGAATTGTCTTAAGCATCAATATAAAAGTTATCTCATTGGGCATGGTTAGTTGTATAAATATTTATTTCACTGCCATTAATCAAAATTTTAAGCTACTTAAGATATTATTCATAGTTAACTTTTTACTTCCCAGCACAGTATCTTGAATAAACAGTAAGTACAAATTAAATATTTTGAAATCAATTTATTTGAAAAAAATTCCAGTTCTGCAACCATTTTTATGGTGATGGGCTTCTCAGAGAAAAAATAGTATAAAACACCAGACAAAACAAGCAATATTTCACATTCTTGCTATAAAGGAACCTGCAGAATTTTAAAATTTTATTTATCAGTTTTTACGGCTATAGTGAACTGTTCTTGACCAGCTCCAAACCAACATCTTAATCCAATATAATGATATACTCAAAGAAGGAATGGAAACTGCATTACTTCTGAACAGACTATATGATGGGGTGTTAGAGGGCTTGGAGATCTTTCAGCATTAGAGTATTTTTATCCTCGTTGCTATACCCAACCATGCTAATGGGCAGAGCTATGTTGGGTGACCACTTGTAAAGGAAGAGATTTCCTCATGTTGATTAGTAGCTTCCTATTCCTAAATCAGTTTTGCTGTTAAGGTGATAATTAAACCATTATTGCTAGAGGTGCATTACATTTTGTAGTAGTTAAAATTTGGGGCCTTAGGGGTAAAGAGACTTTATGTCAAATCTTTGCAGAGAAAACTGAAGAACCATAGATAGTTGAATAGATTATCTCTGTTTCTCTTTTTTCATCTGAAAAGTGAAAATAGTAATAATATTTACCTGATGTTCTATAGATTATATGGCAATTTAAAGCATTTTCTAAAAGCCTACTACCTAGTAAGTGTTCAAAAACTGTCAGCTCTCATTATCATCATAATTAATAAAAATCTCAATGATTTATTAGGTGCACATAAAGCAATTGACATAATTACAAATTAATGTTAATAAGTGTCAGATGAAAACTAAATAAATATTTGGGATGTGTAGGAACCAGAAGCAAATTTCTGCTTACCAATTTTTTTTCCTTCCATTTATCAGTCAAGAGTATTGGATAAAGTGAAAAAATAACAAAGCTTTAAGAAATAACTTTATAAATTCCCCCTTGTAGATATGTCCATCTTTGTTTTTTATTTTTTGTTCCCTTTAGATTGTAAGTACCTCTAGGCCAGGGCCTGAATTTAACCTAGTGTTTAATATGGACATTTATTCAGTTCTTAGAACTTCACTCTTGAATAAGCTGCCTTGGAGCTAAGGAGATCAGGCATCCCATTTTTTGAGGGATTATTTTATTTTTTAGTGCATTTGATGGGTGGCCTGTGAAATCCAAAGAGTATGGCAATTTCTCTCCAATTTTTTTTTCACTTTGCAAATATGCTTACTCTAGTGTAGGACGATGTCATTCCTGGGTTCAGGCAGTAACTCCTCAGTCAACATTATTTTTTAGCATTATTTAAGAACAACTATTCCTATACACTGAATTTACAAATTCCGGGATTAGTGAATGAATGACTATCAAGCATTTACTTTGGACCAGGCCCAGAGCTAGACATTTTCAAATATATTATTTTCAGTTAATCTTTAAACAGCCCCACAAATGCATGTTACAACCCCCATTTTACAGATGAGAAAACGAGTTCAGAGAAGTAAACTGATTTATCTAAGGGTATTCTAAGTAGAAGGGGGAACACTTGGAGAGGTAATTTTGGAATTGTCAGAGCATGGGGTGTTGGAAAAAAAGCAAAGTGGAGGAGGCTCAGCAAAAACAGGTCTGGAAAGCTGGGCAAAGATTGTAACATGGAGCATCCTTGGCCTTTACTAAAGGACTTGACCTTTATCCTGGAGATCAGTGGCTCTCAAATTTAAGTTTTATAGACATTATCTGGTGTGACTATTAGAAATGCAAATTATTGTCCTCCTCTATCACTCTGAAGTGGGAATGGAATTCTTATTGTCATAAGCAGCTTAAATCATCCTGTTGGTTCGCGGCCCACACTTGGAGAGCACTGCTGTAAGCAATGGGGAGCTTTTGAAAGGATTTTAGCAGGTGAGTTTCATTATTCTTGCCTAATGAAGAGGATGGGCAGCAGGGATACTAAATAAGAGGCAAGGAAAAATATTTAGAACACTTCTCACAGTTGTCTGCCTATAGGAGTCACCTGGAAAGCTTTTAAAAATACTCATGCTTAGATCCTACCCCTAGATATCAGGAGTTAATCTCTAAGACATTGGAATTTTTTAAATTTCCCAATATAACTTTAATATGCAGCAACTTTTTAAACCATCAATTTAGGAGACTATTACAATAGTCCATTTGGGGAATACTGTAGGCCTGAATTAGTGCACGATTAGCAGCAACATTGATAGTACATTACCATTTCTGGGTAGATTAGAAAGAGGGTGTTCTTTCTCTACAGAACTCTTGGTAACCTTTGCCATGATTCTAGGCCTGATTTTAGTACCTACTTCCCCTTTCAGCAGAGCACCCACATGGTGCATTGACCAAGCCAGCAACCCTGAAGATACTAGGGAGGTAACAGGAATGTGGATCAAGCTAGAGAGGAGGAGAGGAGGACGTGGTGTCAGTTTTTTATCCGCTGTCTCTTTGAGTTCCCACTTTGGTTCCCTCTGGTCTGGTCATGCCCTGATAAGAGAGTTGATTAGCTTGACAAATATACTTAAATTTTAGTAGCTACCTAGGATGTTGTGTTGAGAATTATTTTGAGATAAGGCCAGGAGTCGGCAGGAAAAATGACCTTAAAACTTTCTAGTAGGGGACTTGAAGGGGCCCACGGATCAGGCATATGCTATCCCATTGTTAATTATAAAACATCCTCAACCTAGATTTTATTTACATGTCATTGTACAAAGTCCAATTCTAAAAGCGAAGAAGAAACTTCCGACCTCAATCCACTCTGCACTGCTCAGAAGTCAATGTCTAGTATGTCATACTATTTGCTGTTGTTACTTTTAATTATTCTTTCACTTGCTGTTTCACAAATCTCTCACTTTGCAGGCATTTAGGTAGGGACATTCTATATAGCCTCCTTTGCATGTTCTTCCTGAGGACTATATCTTGTTGTAGTAGAAGAGCTTGTATAGGCTTTCATTCTTAAGCCTATATCTTTTTCATTCTTAAGCAGGAAAATATTGTCTCATCTGAGTGAAACCTAAAAGACTCTTCCTCCTTATTTTCCTTTATGATTGCTACTGTTTTCTCTCAAAAGTGGCTTTCTGGGATTTTCTACTCCCAGGATGACTTAAGCTTACCAGCTGGCTTGTGCTGAACAAATATTCTTTGTGGGTTAAATGTCACTCCCTGCAAAAGCCATGAAAGAAAGAAATGGTAGTAATCTTCTTTAGAAAAGTTATGTAGCAATGAAAGTCTTAACACAAGGGAAGAATTAGAAAAGTCATCAGTGCCAATATTTTTTTACATTGGATATTCACATTTTCATTTTACAGATGATAAAATTGAGGCTCAGAAAAGAGAAAAAGAAATGGAATTAACATGTCATAATTGGCAGGTCCAGCGTTCTAAATATTTCACATATTCATTTCATTTATTTGCAAAAGATTCATTATCATCTCTGTTTTATGGATGAGGAAACTGAACATCAGAAAGGTGAACTGACTTGTCCAAGGTCAAACAACCAGAAGTGGTGAAAACGGCATTCCAACTGATTTGACTCCAAAGGTCTTTTTTTGTTTATTTGTTTATTATTTATTTATTTGTTTGTTTGTTTTTAGTATCTCATAGCTTACAACAATTAGAAGTGGGAAATCGGTGCCCATGTGACTTCTAATACTTTTGTTATGTTTTGGACATCAGAGTAGACTTAGCCTGTATCTAGACAGATCACATTTAATTCTGAGGTTGAGAAAATGTTGTTTTTCAGTTTTAGAGCATATTTTTACTATGGGTTTCAAGCTGGGAGCTCCAGTTCCTGGACTATGCTAAATGGATTAATAACCTAAGACATAGAATTATAGTAAATATGTATAAAGTATTTATTGTTTACCTGGCATTGTTCTAAAGTATTTACACATATTAACTCATTGAATTCCTCTAACAGCCTCCTGAACAGGTACTATCATCAGTCTCACCTTATAGAGCAGGAAGCTGGGACGCAAAGAGGTTGAATAACTGTTCAAACTCCCACAGCCAGAGGCCAAGTCCATGTTTCTAACGACTTTACCATGCTGCCTCTATGTATGACTTTCTTCATTTCTCCTCCCTCAGCCTTTACCTTCATCTGAACTAATGCCGCCCAGCAGACTAACCTCTGGTATAGAGCTACCACTACCCACTCTATGTTCTGACTGTACTTACATAAAAGTCGCTTTGCTGATTTCTAAATAATTCTTTTCCTCTCCCTTTAAAAGAACAGCCCTGTGGTCCAGATCTTGGGGTCACACTGGTTGGAGTCTCCCACTTTCCATCATTGCTTGAATTGCGTGTTATTCAATATCTGTTTTAGATTGATCTCTTTAGGCCGATCTATTTGTGCTTTGGGTTTGGTTTTTCTATGACCATAGAATCTGTAGTCTCTGAAGAATAATGTTCTTCACATTATGTTACCTTACAGAGAATGCTTTTAACGGTGATATTTTAATGGTCTATTTCAAAGAAATAACAAGTCCCTTACCTAATCTGTTTGCAGTTAGATTTAATTTCTATCTGAGCCTCAAAAGATCAAGCTTTTATTTTTTATATTGACAATGGAAAGTGTATTAGTGTTTCTGGCAATATAGGTACTATGTAAACTCAAGAGATTGTGAAGATTATTTTCTGAAATTAAAATTGATTATTCCCCATGAAGGTTGATTACAGCTATTGAGATCATGAAAATAAAATGTCAACTCTTTTATTATTTTAGTGAATAGAATTGCTTTCCTTTTCGTAGGTAAAATATCAGTCCCGTGTTATAATTTTACAAATGTAGTTGTTGTTTTTTTCCTAAATAGGCATTTTTGGAGGGATAATCTATAGCTTGTCAACTTACAATATAGCTGATATAAAAAGTTTGTGATGGCAACCCTAAATGTTTTATTACCTGTCAGAAATTTCACTGATAATAAAAAGTAACATCCTTTAAATTAATTAGACATGATTAGAACTTCAAGCCCAGAGGCCACTTAATTATGCAAAAATTATAACAGCAATTTAAATTACCATTAAATTGATTCTTATGCTAATTGATATCTTGCTTAGAACCCTAGATTTTAATTTATATAAGATCTTTGGAAATAAAAATAAGGTATAATAAAACATTATTTTGGAAAAATTGATTATTATATTTGACCCTTAGTAGAATTTCTGTTAGAATAAAACTCGTGTCTCATAAAATGACATGGTTTAGATTCATCTCTTGGGTTTGCACAATTCTCACAAACACAGAGGTTGCAAGTGTGGTTCAGGAGGGTAATATTTTTTCCCCAATGAGCACTGTCTTATCATCTCCTTCCTGTCTGACACAGGAAACAGACTTTAATTTAACCATTTTAGGTGCAGCATGTGCTGTGACACATTTTGAGAAGGAAGATAATGTGACTGTGCACATAGTCCACATCTGAAGATAAGAAGTGATATATATTTTAGAGAAGAGCTGACACTGTGGATTAAAATAAACTTGAGTATCACCTCACAGGGTTTTTACTACTGAAATGCATTTTTTTAAAGTTAAAATACCAGCCGCCGGAAACTTGAAGTTAATTGTTCTTTAGGGACAAAATGAGATGAATCAAGGCATATCTTCAGTTCAAATATGTAATATCCTCATGCATTTTTTGTTTGGAGTGACGAATTTTGAATCTGTGAGATGGCAGATAAACTAAAATGTTATTCTGATTTTTTTAGAGAGTCAAGTCTCTACTAATTAAAATCTCTTTATTTTTTTTTCCTAAATTTTTTTTTAGCTCACAAGTTTCACAAGTATAGAAAATAGAATTTATCAAGACTATATGGGCCTAATCCTAGGGCTAGGTTTTCAATTAAGAATTGTCCAAGGAACCTGTGGTTGCTTTCCAGGTTTTAGCAATGACCACATTCAAGCTGTAAATTGCAATTACAATATTATAAATTACAAAAAAAACTGTATTTGTAGGTGTGGAATCCATATTGGGTTATTTAGAGAAGTCTCTTAAAGATGGAAAAGTAAATTTGCCTAATGTAGGTTAACCTCCCTCATACCATCATTGCTTCAATTATGTTGTAGTCATTTTTGTTTCTGTTTTTTTATGTTTTGTTTTGTTTGTCAGACCTTGTCATATCCTAGGCATTAAGCACAGCTACATCTGAGTATTGAAAGGTCCGTGCCCACTAAGGCATGATTGGAAACAAGGACAGTCTAAGGATAGCTGCAGAGTTGGGGTTGAGGTTGGTACAGGTGTTCATGAACAGAGAATGCAGACTTATCTAAAATGTTCCAGAAGTCATAATCCAGGGAAAATGCTGACATGGTGTGTTCGCATCATCCCATCCTTCCAGTCTCTATTTGTGACGCTTATTCACACTGTATTTCCATGTATTTCCATTTTTGCTTTCACAGTGGTTGCCATCTCAGATAAGCCAAACAAGGGGCACTAACAAGAGACGGGAAAACTCCAGGAGGGAGAAGGGCCTTCTTTGTTTCTGTTACTCCTGTTCTGATTAGCATCATCATAGCAGTGCTGCTATTTTGCAATATTATCTCAAGAATAGATATTACACTCCAAAACTGTCCATACTTTTCTTTGACATAACTTAATCTTTTTTTATAAAATAGTGTTTTGATCCAGAAGAACCATTTTTAACGCTGCATTTTTCTTTACATACCCAAGAGACTCACCCCTCCATGAAACATTTATAAGGGTTTCCAAATTCCTTGGGTGGCATACCTGTGCTCTCTTTCCTCTGTTATATTACCTTTGGTGTCATCAGGAACAATTTTTAACTTAATGATCCTGTCTAGCTTGGGTGCTTGATGTACTCACAATTTTTTAGAGGTTAAGAGGAGAATAGGCTCCGTTGCCTTCGGCATACCTAATCCATAAATGGCCTTGAGTTTTCTTTCTATTCTCTGCACTCAATGCAGGTCTCTGCAAGCCTGCTGCATAGCTTGCACCATTGCTTCCTAGTCTCTTTCAGTTTTTTGATATTGACTTCCTTGGGGACTGAACTATAGGCCCAGTAAAAGTTGAAGTTAGATTGAATTTAATCTATGGGACTTGTTGAGACACGAGAGAAAACAGGATGTTCATCTACACCCTAAACAACATCTTTGTTCTCATAACATATGTCCATATTCAGAATTAACCATACACAAATAGATTTTTACATTTGAGGGATGAAATTCCCAAATACAAATATGCCCCTTATTCCTATACTTCAGTTAGTAAAATTCCTAAAGTAATAAATACAGAGGAATATATGAAGTCTGTAGTTCTGTCATCCCAGGAGGTCAATCCCAAGTACAACAATCACAGATAAGACAAAGTACTCAAGGGGAATGAAGACTCCAGCTCCCAGAAATTAGCAGAAAGGGGTAAGATATTTCAGGAAAGCAAGATTGACAACACTCATAATTTTAAGTGGAATCATTTTTTATATGCATTCCAATCACATGCATATACATGTGCATACACATCAGCCATTTTTCCTCTTCTCTTTCCATAGATAAATCTTCCATGTCTGTAATGAAAAGCTCATCTAAAGAAAAATGAGAAAATTCATGTCATTTGATCAAATAAAGGAAAACTTTAGAACCTACCAAGTAGCCCCAACTCACTTGTTGGAAAGTGATGATTAACAGGTTTAAGTAGCTAGGAAAACGACAGCAGAGTTTTGCATTTGAAGAGCTGAATAACTTTAAGAAGACTAACAGAAGCTAAGCAATTGTCCTTTCACCTGAACATATGCCTGGAGTAAGAAAGGTATCTGGGAGAAGATAGAAGAAGTTCCTACCTGAGGAATATTTCTTCCCAGAACAGAGCCCCAAAGAGACAACCGTATTGGAAAGGGCGTTTCTGATTAAGATAAGTCATGTAAATATTGTACAGGTGTCTGTAGAAACTCTTTCCTCTCAGTAGGGAAACAATCTGCTTTACCAAGACAAAATTGATCAAATATGTATTTCCAAAATAGACAGCAGGCTCTCAAACATCACTGCCAGTTGTCAAGGTATAAATATAGAGAAAATGATACATCTAATTACTTTGTCCTTATGGCGGTCATGAGTAAATGCCAAGTAGTACTGAGCAGTTATTTTATTACTGAATCTATTTCCTAAGTCCATTGAAAGTGAATGATAAGGAGTGACCTCTCGATAATAAAATTGAAGGTTCCATTCCATGTGTTTATATTTTTTATTTATAATAATAAAATTATAGTTGCATTGTGTTTAATAATGCAGCTCTAAATTTTAAGAACATTTTGTTTCTACAACTAATTTTCTTACTGCTTCATTTCTTATTTGAATTATGTACATTTTCTAATCATATTATTTCAAAATTATTCAATATAGAGTTTAGACAGATGGACTTCATAGTGTGTTGATATATTTTTCATCCCCATATGTGTGACTACTTCATATTATGGTTTAGTTGGTTTTGGTGGGATATGAATTTTGTGAATAAAATACAAATACATAATACACATATAAAATTCAATGCTCATATCTTCCAGTCAGTAGACACAATAAATGAGCCCTATCACATGAAACATATTACAATTGGAGTATTCTTTAAAATGTGTATTTCTTCATCATGCTTAAATATCATCCACCTTTGTATTTACCTTTCAGTTCTGGGTGGCATTAGGTTATGCACGGGAGTGATGTCACCCTTTCAAGATGCTTTAGGAAGACTTGATATTTCAATGGTACAATCAGGGAGGACGGCTAAAAATATTTTTGTTTGCTTTTCCTGCTTGTATTTTTTTTAGCTTGTTTATGGTCTATTTTGTCTAGGTTATTTGGAAACTCATCATCAACTGGAGAAATGTGGTTTGCAAATTAAAATAGTAACATCAGCAATTTCCCCTGAGAGAGACTTGCTTCTACCCTGCCAGAGGCAGTACCACTAAGTAACAAAGAGAAGGTTCCTCTCAGCAGGTAGTGTGCTTATGAGTGTGTGAGCACTGGCAGGCAGGGACCTGTTGTCTGTAGATGCTAATACAAATGACTGTGAGCCATAATCATGAATTTCTTTTGGAGACATGGCATCACTATTAGTACTGCTAGAATATTTGCCAAAGGCAAAAACACAAACACCAACAAGAAAATCTTTCTGATTTCTCCACTGTCTGCTTCATTAAGTGATTCTCCAGACCTCAGCTAAATGTATTTCCTCTCTGGACCCAATCTTGGCAATCCTCACTCCTATCAAACTAGAAATATCAGACAAATAATGACTGTAAATCCACAGCCTAAGAATACAAGCCAATTATACTTTTGTTTTGCTTTACATTTTTTTATTATGTGCTTCAGCTTATATGAATACGAAGTCTTAAAAGCTAATGTGTCTTTCACAATCACTCTGATAGTTTTCTGAGAATTCCGAATTAGGACAGAGGGTAGAAGAGTGTAAGAAGACTTGTATGTATATGTATGTGAAGTCACTATTGTGTACATGCACTATTGCTTGCATTTGTGGAAATATCTTTGCTGCTGTCTTTCATTATTTATATAGTAAACTTTGGTGGAGCTCTATGCCAGGTTGTGCAATGACACTAGTATGGAAAAAAAATTAGCTTCTAAAATAGAGTATGAACAGAAAACTATAGGAACATAGAGTAAGAAGTTGTCAGTCTGGTGAAGTAGATTCACAGAGAAGATCAGATTAAAACCAGTTGTGTATGCCAATGATAAGATGAAAAATTATTCCTGGGAGAGTGAGCAACATGAAAATATCCTGGCCGTATGAGGCTAGATTCAATTCTAATTATATATTAGATACATGTTGTGTGGGGTGGTTGAGAAAGAGTGAAATTTTATTTTTTAAATGACTTCAGTGACATATCAGAAGGAAATGGCAAGTAGTTTGTTCTGTGGCATTTTCTGTAGCTTCAGGAACATAGCAGTGTTTGAATTCTTGTGACTTTAACTCAAGTAGGTGGTAGGCATTTACCTTTATTGGATCCAAGAGAATGTGAGTGTTATGTATCAGAAGAGACACTTGTACACCATTGCCCAGATGTGTATTTAGTAACAAGTGGCCAGTATTGATAAGATAGAGCTTCACTAGAGAATGAGTGGTAGTTACTCACCTTTGAGGGAGCTACATGGCTAGCTAGGTATAAAATCTGAAGCTTTCTCGGAATCCATATGCCCTCTGACCTCTGTCCACATGCAATGAGCCTCAGCTATTGTTAACACAAATAATTCCGATGTTGAGTGATTAAGACATCAGATACTCTCTTTGGAAGTCACCAGCCCTATTTTTTGCTGTTGTTTTGCATGTTGCATATTTTCATTTTCTTTCTTTTTTATTAAGGCTTACAAAACCGTGCCAAGCAACTGGCTAGACTTTGTGTATTGGATATCAATAAGAACTCAAGACCACTTCTGTTAATAGAACAAATCTGGAGTTGAAGATGATAAGATCTTCATATACAATTATCTTTTTTACCATAAATATTTTATTTTTAAAATATAAACATAAAAAATAAAAAGGTCATTCATGTCCACAAACTAGGAATAATTATTAACACATCCTTGGTATTGATGCATATTTAATGATAATTATATTCCATAATTTACTCTTTTATATACAACTTTTCTCACTTATGCCATGAATAGTCTACCATGTTGTTAAGGATAAATATGCAACATCATTTTCAATAGCTGCATAGAATTTTATTGTAGTAATTATTAAATTAACAACTCTCCTATCAATATAACTGCTAATGATTTAGCAGTTATGTTGAAAACAATACTGTTTTAGGCACACATGAAAAATTGCTTTAATAAAAATTCTTATCAATTTATAGTTCCACAAATATTATATGGTAGAGCATACCTACCCTTTTCCTACCTAACACTGAATCTATATTCTTTAAAAACTCTTGACAACTTAATAGATGGAACATATCTCTTTGTTGTCATTTGTATTTTCTAAATATTATTTATATTAAGTGGAAAATTATGAAGAAGGTATCATTTAAAATTCTACCATATAGAAAGAACTGTTAAAACCTTGGTTTTTAGTCTTCTGAACACTTTCAATGTATATGTACATACGATCTCCTAAATGGTGCTATACAGTACATGCTATTTTCACCAATATACTTTATAAATAATTTTTAATGACAATGATATTCTATTGTTTGTATTTCACAGTTTCCCTGTTGATGAGCATGTTTTTCTTCTTTTTACTATTATACAATAATGGGGAATATCCTTATATAGAATGTTGGTCACTTGTCCAATTATTTTCTTCATACACCGCTCTACAAATAGAATTCTTTGGTAAAAGAATATACATACAGTCAAATTGTCTTTTATAAATACCAAATTCTGCCTTTATCAGTATACACACACACACATATGTATATACATTTTTATATGTCCATATATATATTAATTTCCCCATACTTTATCCAACACTGGATATAATAATATTTTAAATCTCTACCATAAAATAGATGAAAGATATTTTAAATAATATAACTTAGATTCAGTAAGATTGATTATTTTTTAACATATATTGACTATTATTATTTCTCCACTTGCAAGTCACCCTCTGATGTCCTTTGTCCATTTTTCCAGTAGACTGATTTTTAATCTTTTCTTTAATAAAGAATTCTTTATGTATTGGATGATAGTAACATCTTGCTGCTATATGATTGTTACTTGATTTTTAATTTTGAATATGTTGACTTCACTGAGCTGAATTTTTAAATACATATGTAGAAAAATCTACAATTCTTTTGTGATATTCTTTCTATTACAGAATTTTTTCTCATCCTAAAATTATTAAATTATTTTAAAATTTTCTCATAGTGTTTTCCTTTAAACTAGAAGTCATTAATTAATGTATATAAATAGTATAAACCTATTGAAAATATTTTATTTCTTAAAAAAATACATGTCCATAGTGGAAAAAAAAAGGACATGTAAGATATTAAGAGTTCTCCCAATTCTCTCCTACTCATTCCAATCCACTCAGGCAGACACAATTAATACCTTACTGTGTAACTTTCTAGCCCATTTCAGTGCATTTGCAAGCCAAAATAAATTAACTTTTCAAACATTGTGTAATGATAAATGCATACGTCTATAACTTTTTATTTTTTACTTAAAATCTTGAACTTCATATTTTAGTGTTTATAAGATCTTCCTTTTATAGATTGCATTATAATTGTTAATGGGCATGTATGTGGTTTCTTTGTTATCATAAAAAATACTTTCAATCCTTTGAAAACTTTGCAAATGTTCCTTTAGGATTAATTCCCACAGTAAAAATGATGGATCAAAGGCTAGGCACATTTCACAATTTCAGAAGACATTGTCAAGTTTGTATCAATTAATACCCCAGCAATAGTTTAAGAGGATATTAATTCCCTCAGGTTAATTTTAGTTTTATCAATATTTTTTCAGTGTTTATTTATTCTAAGTCAGAGTCTCTGTAAAGAAATAATGTCAGAAAGACAAAAAGTTTTACAAGGTGTTCTCTCAATCACCAGTGTTGTCAGTGCTTTAACTTCTGCAGTAAGCTTTTTAAATATGTTATGCCTCTAAATCTTCAAAAGAAATTTTTAGAATAATATTTTTTAATCTTCATTTTATATAGGAGCAAATTTAGGCAGGAGAGAATAAATTACTTGTTCAAAATCATACAGATGCTAAATGCTTGAGCTGGAATTCAAACTCTGGTCACACACTGAGATTTAATAAAATGGATATCTAAGTTCAGCTATATTATGTTCAGATAATTGGTAACATTTTTACTTCATAGATTTTTTTCAACTAAATATTACACTACCTTAAAATTAGTATATTTTATTTTATTAAGCATCCTTATATACCTAAAAATTATTGTTCTCTTCTTAAATATTCTTTTAGAAGTCTTAATAACAAAATATAATACTAAGTTTTAAAGAAAATTTAACCATGAAAGTATAGATGTGTATTATTTTGATGAAAGTTGATGAATAAATAATATATAAAACACTAAAATTTTCTCTGCAGGGAAGCTGTTAACATCAGTGCTAAAAAATTTTTGGATTAGAGACAAATGGATTAGAGAACTATTTCTGCTACTTTCTGTCTGGTTGACTTTAAAAAACTTAACCTCTCCAAGCCTCAGTTTATACATCTATATAATAGAAATATTAATGTACTAACCACATATTTCTATTAAATAGATTTAACAAGATAATCTATGTAAAGTAATTAGTTAAGTGCTTGGCATATAGATTGCATACAAAGTTGTTATTACTGCAATTGTTATTTGTTGAGGCTGCTAATATTTTATAGATAATATTTCAGAAACAAATATATTTCATAATATGAATTCTTCCCACAAAAAACCATCGTTATTTTTTTATTCCTTTAGCATGTGTGTAATTTGTTGTAATCATGACATGTTAAAGGTTAAAGGAACCTCAAAGATCATTTAATTATACAGATAAAGACATTTAAGTCCAGAATTGTTCAGAAATTTTCCAGTCACATGAATTTTGGTCCCAAAATAAGACTGTAATTCCTGGTCTTTGTCCTTTCCCTTTAGAGTTAGTTTATTTTAAAAATTATTGTGCATATTTAAAATATTTGAAGTAATTTTTAAATTATTGAAGAATTCCCTTGGCTTCACTGGTGATTAAATACATATCTCTCCTGATTTCATTGAAATGAATCTCCACCCGTTTAAGAATGTGTGACCTTTTGCCCTCTGCTACTCATGTTCAGTTATTTTTAAGAAAAGATGCCAAGACTACAGCTCTGATAATTGTGTCAACTTTCTCAGTAAGACAAAGTTTAATTTGTTTTGTATTTGTTGTATATCTTGTCTCTATGATATTAGAGGCATCTAAAACCTTCATCCAGTAACTAGTTCAAATTAGAAACATTTCCATGCCTGTATGTAAACTGTGCTACAAGTTTGTAATTGACTAAAATTGTTATCTTACTATCATAACAGTTCAAAAAAATTTGCCCATAAAATAGAGAAATGAATTATTATGTAGATAAATACAATTAGATAACTGTTCCACCTTCCTACTTTAAAGCGTTGGTTCTCTGTCCATGCACCATCAACTACAGGATAGTCACACACACACACACACACACACACACACACACACACACACACACAGAAAAAGGCAATTCTTAATTTATATGGTGGCTGCCTTAAAAAGCAATCTGGCTTCTAACTTTAAACAGAATTTTAATCTCAAGCTGATTAGACAGTTTCCTGTGGGCAAATAGGAAGAAATAATTTAAAACTTTTATTTTAAGCTGGTTACTTGTAACTTGGGTTATTTTTCCATAGATATATTAAGAGCAATCTGACAAACTGCAAGAAAAAGCCTAGTACTCCATAGTACTTTTATTGACTTTATACTAATATATCCATGTAATCTACATTGTTCCTATGGAAAATGCATTTATTTTTGAAGAGTTACATTATGTTTTTAATTCAGAATTTCCTAACATTTACTTTCTTGTCTTGGCTATCTACTCATCTGCTGTTGGCAAGTTGAGACCATTGGTAACTTATATGTTACCTCTTAAAATAAAATACTTGGACACTTTGGCTTTTATCTTTTATTTTCTCATAAATGAAAGAATCATAAATATGGCTCACATCTTTTACTCAGGAATAATAAAATGTATTATAATGAAAGCAATGAAGAATGTATAATGTAAAAAATATTTCTTAAATGTTTGTAAAAGAGATAAAAGAATGCGGACTAGGGATAGAGAGGAATGTAAGGATGATGATCACTTTCATTCTTTCCCACCATAATATAACTGTATTGGGACCTTCTTCGAGGCTATATCTTGAAGGTAAAGTAGAAGTGTGAGGTTACTGGATGAAGTTTAGAGAAAAATGTTATTGACGCTGGAGAGTACTGGTTCTGGAGGCACTTAATTACCTATCCCTATATGTGTCAGACAACAGTTTCTGCCTCTGCCTTACTTTCTGCTACTGATATTACTCCTACAACTACTTCTGTCTCTCCTTTAACCCATAGCTGGGTTCCACTGAGAAAGAGACAGCGGGGATAAAGACCTTTTCTTAATAAAGTGAATTATGTTGACATTAGAGGACACTTTAAAAATATTTCTGGATTATGATGCTAGAAATACAGAATGTCTGATTTATTCTGTCATAACTTTCCATTGAATAGGCATAAAAAATAAGATACAAAGTTTTAAAAATAATGGAAAATAGGAATAATGATCAATCATTTGTTGGAGCTAGGAAGAATTCCTACCTACCAGAGAACATGGCCATGAGGTAGGAAGGTGTTAAGAGAGTTCCATTTCACCCTCCTTTCTCCTACCTTTTCACACAAAATGCACATTCATGGGGTTTTGATGGTGGGGAAGGAAGAATGGCCCTACTCTGGGAGTTGTTTTGTAAAGAGTAAAGGGCCACATTGTTCTTTATCTCCTCCCTTAAAAATTTCTTTCTACTTCAACTCTTTACAAAAAGATGCAAGAAGGCATCTTGGCTGGGAACAGAAACGGTGACTTGATTTTGTATCTCTAAGGTTAGCATTGAAGAGGTAGGCAGGAATAAGAAACAAAAACAAGGGCCATGAGATTACTTGCTCTGTGGGTTGCAATTTTTCATATACCTTTTTAAGCAGGGGGAAAAAAGACTCATAGATAATTTTATCCAGGAAAAAACTTCTGTCTTACTAGTAAGAGTCTTGTAGCAGGTGCCAAGAGATTTCTCCTCAAGGTTGTGTATGTACTAAATATAAAGGTATTTATTGAAATGTAGCTCTAGGTTAAGGTCATAGGATTCTAATATGCATCTGAGAGTCTATAAAGGCAAGTAATGTTGGTCATATTGGATAGATCCCAATGTTTTCAGTAATGAATGACAGATAAGAAAAGTAGCCTATAACTATATTCTGAAGTTCATAATTATTCATAGCACTTTAGATGCTGAGGAACATAATTTTTGAAAACAATTTCTCTCAGAAGTCTGAAGGAAAATTGTAAAAAAAGTAAAAAGGGGGTGATATTTATAAATTAAGAACAGTTCTTAAGGAAGCTACAGATGCAGTATTATTACCAATGATAGCACTAGAAGTAGTAAGGAGGATAACTGGTATCACAGAAAATCGGGTTCGTGATACTGAAAAGAATGAAAGTTAAGGATACATGCATAATGCAATAGAAAATGATATAAAGATAAAAATGAGGGGAAAATATCTGTTGTATAGAGAATCAATTTAATTCATATCTATATTTAACGATACATTATATGTCTATCAATTGATATGTGCATATTCATATGTATTTACATATATTCATTTATGGTCATAATTAATTCATATATAGATTAGCTACAAACAGCAGGATAAAATTTTGATATAGTAAACATTATATCTTTTAAACTTAGTTTATTGAAATATATCATGAAAATAACAGGCCATAATTATGCAGCTTGATATATTATCACAAAGTGAAAAAGTATGCAACCACTATGCAGGTTAAGAAATTCATAAAAACTACTGACATCTTTAAGGCCCCTTGAGAACTGCCCATTCTCTATCCCTTTCCTCCTTACCAAAAATAGCCACTGTCTTGACTATAGAATAATTTTGCCTGTTTGGAACTTTACATAAAAGTAATTATATGGTACCTATTCATTTGTATTTAGCTCTTTTAGCTCAACAGATTTCTAAAATTCTTCTATTATGTTTTTAGCATTAGTTCATTTACTATTATTTCTGCAGGTATTCCATTGTGTAGATATATCACAAAATAATTATTTATTCTTCTGTTTATGAACATTTGGGCTGTTGACAGTTTTGGCTATTACAGACAATGCTATGAATTTTCCCATAAGTGTCTTTTGATACATTGTGGACACATTTCTATTAGAGTAAAAATGTAAGGTGTGTGTAATAAATTCTAAATAAAATAAAAATGCAAAAATCTTTCTAAGTTGATTATGTCAATTTATACTTCCCTCACCAGTCTATTAGTTATTGTTATTCCTTATCTTTGCTAACAGCATGTCCAAGTTTTCAAAGTTTAGCTATTTTTTTTGTGGTGTACAGTACTATTCTATTGTGGCTTAATATTGTAATTCCATGATGTCTTTGCATTGGAGCAATTTTAAATATATTTCTTGGATCTTTGCCTATTGTCCCTTTTGAAGAGTCTGTTCAAGTCTCGTACCCATGTTTTACTTGAAGTATGTTTCTTTTTCTTATTTATTTGAAACAGTTCTTTATATACTCTGCATATTGATTCCTTTGTTGGCTGTATGTGTTGCAAAAATCTTTGCTCTGAAGTAGTCCAATTTATTAATATTTTTTATGGTTAATGCTGCTTTAGTGTTCTATTTTAAAAACTTTTCTTTTTCATGAATGTTTTCTTTGGGGTTATAGATTCTAAACTTTTTTTTTCACTTCACTAGCATTTAGATATAGTAAAATTGAATTTTATATATTATAGGAGTAAGGGTTAAGTTTAAATTTTTTTTTTTGCTTATGGTTATCCAGTTGACCTAGATCTTTTATTGAAAAAAACATCCTTTTCCCACTGACATTTAGTCTACCTTTGTATTAAATCAAATTACATATATTAAGAGTTTCCTTCTAAATTTTCTATTCTCTTTTCTAAGTCTATTCTTTGCCAGTACTATGTGACCTTAAACACTTGTTTTATTGAATCTTTATTCTGCCTGGTAGAATAAGTTCCATACAACCTTATTATGAGTCTCTTGCCATTTTACTTGGCTTTCTGCATTTCCATATCAATTTTAGAATCGGCCAGTCAATTTCTACCAAATATATGGTGGGATTTTGATTGGCACAACATTGAATCTATCATTCAGTTTGAAAGAGAGACAATATATTTATAATAATGAATCTTAATATTGCATTTGACATTCCTGGCAATTCCTATTACTTGATAATTCTTCTCACTCCTCCCACACTAGTCCTAGAAAGAGCATGATATTCCATGCTCAAGTTTTCAGATAATTAACACCAAAAAGGAACATACATCAAAGTTGTCATTTTTTGCTTTTGGAACTCATGGAAGACCTAACAGCCTTGAGAATAAAGGACTTTAAGTCATAAGAGACTAGGCTTTTTAAAATTTCCAAATGAACTCTAAAAGACTCAAAGCATAAAGTTTGTGCAAAAATCAGTCTTCAGAGTAAATAGATGAAAAGATAGATTGTTTCACATCAAGTCTAGATAAAGATTCCATGGTCACAGGAGAAGCCAGAGAAGATCAAAAGCTCCGATGTGATGAATCCTTGAGGAGGAACTAGTTGCTCAGCTACTGCCAGGCCAAATTCCCAGAATGGGAATAAAAACAATTGAATCTCAGTAGATTTAGCAACTAAATCAATAATAGGATTTGTCCCTATCTTTCTGGGTGGAATTCAGAGAATTAGCAAGCCTTATAGAGTTCTCAATATTAAGCATATCACAGGAGCAGGAAGAATGGGATTTCCAGGCAGATAGGTCTGAGACCCTGCTGAGTTCTTGAGCCCATTGTGGTGAAGGTGACTTTGAATAAATCTCACTCCTCTTCCTTTCAAAAGAGCTTGGAAATAGAAAAAATTCCAGACCTGTAAGTCCCTGGTTGTAGCCAGGAGGAGTGTGCATGTTGAGAAATCCTAAAATGACCAAGAATGTTTAGCTGACAAATACTGGTTTACGATAGAACTCAAGTTCAGATATAGAAAAATTTTTAAAAGTTACATAAATTTTAAACCTATTAAATTTTAGTAAACTAAAATTTATATGAGGGCATGACATTTATACATGATATTCTTGACTAAGCAGATAGTATCATGTTTTTGAATGGGAATATAATACAATAAATGTCAACTTATTCTAAATTAATTTACTAATCTGGAAAAATCATATTATCTCTACCCTATAGGTTATATCAAAACATATTTTAAAATACATTATAGAGTTAAATGTAAAGGATAACACTATATAATTATTTTAAAATGTGGAACATATTAATCTGATTTTGAGGTAGGTAGGTAGGTAGATAGGGTTTTTCAAAGCCTAAGGAAGAAGACAGAAAAGAAAAGATTGATGGGTAGCTATTTCACAATCTAAGAAACTTGGTACAAAAGTAAAATCTATATCTTGATGTAAAAGCGAAATCTAAATTTAAAATATTATTGATATAAAAATAAAAACTACCATATAAATCTAAAAGCACACCACCTGAAAATAAATCTTCATAACTTGTGTCTAATAGTAA
The DNA here is from genome assembly GCA_030015415.1 of Cynopterus sphinx. Classification (NCBI taxonomy): domain Eukaryota; kingdom Metazoa; phylum Chordata; class Mammalia; order Chiroptera; family Pteropodidae; genus Cynopterus; species Cynopterus sphinx. Next base: position 21,868,809 of record CM057389.1, on the reverse strand, counting down.
AATGAAAAACTCATTTTAATACAAATGCAAATTTAGTGTGTCTTTTCAATACCAAACTGGAAAAGGCAAATAACAGATTAATATCAAATATTAAGTGAGGTGCTAAAAAAATGCAGTCTCACATACTACTAATGGTGGATAATAAAAATGTTTCTGATAATCAACTTGGAAATAGGTATCAAAAACTTTTAAATATTTGTTCCACTGATTCATTAAATATTCTAGGAATATAGTCGAAGAAAACAAAAGTACTCTTTAACATTGTAGTATTATGTGATAGCAAAAACTTAGCAATAATCTAAATATTTAATAATAGGAAGTTAGTTGAGTATTTTATAGTACATAGTAATAGATTCTATACTGATAATTTTTTACAAAATCACATTTTATATAATAGTGATGTAGGAACATGATCCCAAAATATGTGTATAATTAAAAGGAATATATTGATATTGATATATGATAGAGCATATAACCGCAATTTATAAAATTATATATAGAGAAGTTCTATTACCTGACCTCTACATAAACATCTCCTTTTGCACAATACCTTTGCTGAAGTTAATATTTATGGAGAGCTGGCAGCTTCTTAGAATACTCACACTTTCATTCTGTCTATTGATTTAGATGCAGATTTAGAGTCAGATATTTGTTTTTATGTCTAATAATATCATTTTTCTTGGTACTAGAAAGGCTAACAACAGATTGCAATATCCAGTAAACTATGAGTGCTAGGAGTAATTGTTTATGTAAACTAAACCAAATTTTTTGGGGAAAATGTAAATAAATTTGAGTTGGTAAGAGAATTTTCTCAAATTATATCTGAACACGAAACTGTGAAACACGGGGATATTATTAAAATCTAGGATTCCACAGTGAGATTCCTTTATGTTTTTTAAAATTATTATTGTTCTCATTTTAGGAAAACCAATCTAGAAATCATTTATGTTTCATTAGGAATATGATTTTGTGTTATGCAGATGACATGGAGCTCCCATCGGAACACCCATAGTCAGAATAAAAGCTTGGTTAGAACCATCAAAAGATTGGTAAAAGTGATTATATACTAATTAAGTTAAACTTACATATTATGTATGTATAATTTTTAAACATTCTTCACCATTCTTCAACTTACCTGATTTGCCAAAGACTACTGGCTATCAGACAGAAAGACTTCCACCATGCATATTTGTTTTAGTGATTGTCTTTTGAAAGCCATAATAATTTGACTTTTTTTCTGCAAACATTTATTTTCCAGTTTCCCTATAGTAAATGTGAATTATTTTGGTCACAATTTAATGGAGTTTGAAACATAAAAGAACCTCTCCAACCTCTCCCCTATAAAAGGTACCGGCCTTTTTGTCCAGATATGGGGTCATTGGCCTTGTCGCTCAAATGTGAGATGAGCTTGAGGTGCTTGCTTCCATAGCTTTGGTCCACCGTCGAAATTTATGAAGGTTTAATGGAATTGATGCAAGGCCATCCATTCCGTCTTCTAATGGACATAGCTAAAGAGGAGACAATCCACCTAGATTTTTCAAGCCTAGCTCATGATAAACACAAGCACACATTACAGAAAGGCAAATGTACTTAGAGCCTCAACCCATGCTCAGGAGCAAGATGTGAACCACCATCCTTGTGAAGAATTGACACTATGCATAGTGGGTGCGTCCAGACCCTGCCTTGGCACTGCAGGTGTGATTTGTTGGCAACTTATTACACGTAGGACATACATGACTTTGTCATGTATACCATGTATTTATCACATGTTTTTATTTAGAAAATTGCTGGAGAGGTGCATGTGGTAACCATAAATTTGATTTATATAATTAAATACATGACAGCAGGTCTTATGTCTGTTTTCTGTATAACTTCTCTGGATTACACACTGCTTGAATCATGTTGGAACTAAAGGCTAGTTAATGTGCTAGTGTGCTAGTGAAGTATCTTCCATTTTCATGAGTGCTCTATGTCCATGGTGTAACATTAGGTGATGGTATATTCTTTCATATTGTATTTATGTTCCTGACTTAATTCCCTAATTTGCTTTTCCTTTTTAATGTCTTTTTTTCCCCTTCCCTGAAGCCCATAGTATTAAAAAAAAATACTTATACCTTGAGAGGATATTGAGCTTTTGCTTAGGGTTATATGTAAAGAAGTTTGATTTAAATAATCACAGGAGTTAAATTGCAACTGTCAAGGAGTTCTACATTTTTGGCAGTTATAGGCTGCCTTTGTTCCATTTAATGATGAAGATTTGACTTTGTTGGATTCTTTTCTTTTTAGTGAAATGAATGTTGCATCTTTCTTTAATTGTGATCTTCGTCAACCATTTGGCCCAGTAATGGTATGCAAATTAAACTCTTTAAAAATTAATGCTAACATTTATTAAATAATGCATCATACAAAAAGTTAATTTGAAATTCCAAGTTGGGTTCCGTCTCTGCTCATGAGAAAGTATTTTTTGTGCTATCCTCATAAAACATCTTCATACTCTTTCTAAATACTTTGAATGTTTCCCCAGCATTTTGCAAAATTGTCACTATAGAGACTGTTTATAAAGACATGCTCTTTATACTTTTCAATTTTGATTTGTATAGACTCTTATGGTTTTATTTTATATTCCTGCTCTGACTTTCTAAACTTGACAATACTTATGACTGTTTCTTTACCAAAATTTATAAACAAATCTAATTAATGAGCATGTGTACTTAAATTGTACAAGGTTATGTTCACTTTAGTTTGTTAAATCAGAATGTACATCACATGTTAGTTTGTCAGTCATAAGCCTTATATATCAATAAGTGAGCACTGGTATTCAGTTTTGTACGTCAGTTATTTTATAACTTTGATTTGGGAATTTTAAATCCAATTGTAGCTCTAATCAGAATAATCTGAGAAGAACGATCCTTCTTAGAGGCAGTTTGGTATAGTGCGAAGAACAAGAGTGCTGGAGTGTGACTGCTGGGGTTTCAATGACAGCCCTACCAGGTATTAGCTTTGTAGTCTCAGACAAACTCCTTAACCTCCCTGGATCTCAGTTTCTTCATCTATGAAAATGGCAACAATTATAGTACTTATCTCAAAGGGTTATTTTGAAGTTTAAAAGATGTAAGTACTGATCCATAGTAAGCAAACCACAATAACCATCAATGCATTATTATTATCTTGGACATTTTCCTCTCACTGAGAAAACTTTTGCTATACTACTTAAGTGAATTTTCAAAGGATGTGACAATTATTTAAATTTGACTTGCTAATATAAAAGCAATAATCAAATATCTCTTTACTTTCCATTGTCTCTAGAAATGGAATTTGGAAAAGAATGTAAAATTCTTCATTATAGCTGTTTTTTCTATCTGGTGTGAATTACCAAAAAAAAAAAAAAAAAAAAAGAGCTTTTCCATGCAGGTCTTTATTTCAGCAAAGGTGTATTTAACATATACTATATGCAAGGCTTTGAGCTGACATTAGGCAGGGAAACAAAAAGGAGATATGGTCTTTAGCCTCAATAAGTTATTCAATAGTAGCTATAGAGATCTCAAAACATCAAAAGTTAATCATAAAGAAGTTTTAAAGATGTTTCAAAAATTTATAATAATAAAAATGTATCATGCGAGCATATAATTAAACATCTAAAGGATAATACAAACAGTAAGTTTGCTTATTTTATGTTTAATTATAACCTTGTTTATAAAATATGTGAAGCTCCCATGTGAAACATTTACAAAAGAGTAAAATCTCAATGGTTGGGTTGGTTTCTGAGGGCTTCATGGAAGAGGTGGGCCTCCAGAAGATCTTGAAGACTGCGTTCCAACAGCCTTCTTTTCTTAGACTGTCCTTCATGTATCAATAAGCTATCTACATAGTTAAATTGGAGGTGGGTGAAACTTAAGGGCTCAACAGTTGATATCATGCTTAATAACTATTCAGACTCATCCCTCAGTAAGCATACTGAGCTCTCATTAAGAAATATGTGGGATTAGTAGTCGATCATAAGCTTGATCATTTCAATAGTTCTATGTTTATTGAGGACCTGGTCAATATTCCCTCCCCCCTCAAAATTTTGAACATGTCATGGATCTGTTGTTGGTTTCAGGCTTTGGTTACTCACAGCACATGTAACAAATACTTGTTATGCTTTATGATACAGACAATGATAAGAGTAAGCCAGTCGTGATGAAGTGGGGAATGGGTGTAGGTGTATATGCCAGGGAAAGCTTCAGAGAGGAGCCAGGTTTTTCATTCTCTGCATTCCTGAGTAGAGGCCAAATATAAGGTTTAATTTTCAGTCAATTCAGAGTGCTTCACAACTTTTTCCTTTCCACTGGATCTAAAGCTATAATCAGTGAGTAAAAATTGCTAAGATAAGTATCAATCAACCAGTGTCTGTGGCATAACCACTTTTTTGACTGACACTTTGGTGTCATTAGAGTTTGTTTCAAAAAGGAATTTGGGGTTTAGATACCTAGATTAGTTGGTAGATATTCTAAATCACAAGTGAAGAGTGTTCCTAATTAATAATGGATCTAAGGAAAAGCTGTTTTCTACTACACTTAAGAGAAATGTTTTAATTATTCATTTCTTTATTTATTTAACCACTTATACATGTGCCTGGCTCTGTACACAATTTTTTTTTTTTTGGATGACCTGGGAATAATAAGCACATTTTATTTCTTCATGGATTCTTAAAGTTCAGTATTTTGTACTTGGCTGTCTTACTGCATTGCCAAAGTCCATTAGTTGGTGAGAATAATTTTCTCACAAGCAGAGATGTAGTCCGTTGCACAATGATCTTGAATACAGTGACAGCTTAAAATGAGGGAAACTTTCAAATACTATCAAATTCACTTAATGTAGAATCTATTCAGTCAAAAAACTATATCGAAATAAATAAGATATAAGTCTGTAAACTTAAGTACAGCACAATCTAAAGTCAAATGATGACCAGCATATTTATTAGAATGTTGCATTGAGATTAAGTCACTATAATTTTAAGTGATGATTAAGAAATTAGGGGATTTCTGAGAATGCTACTATTACCATTAATAATGACTGCAAAGTGCTTTATATTTAAGATATAATTCTTCCTCACAACAAGTGCATAAATATGGACAATCATCCCTGTTTTTAAAGGAGGAAACTGAGACTGAGAAATGTTGATGACTTCCCTTCTCTCAGGCAGGTGTTGGTAAGTGGTAGAGCCTGTACTGTATTTCATCTCTACTTTGTCAAGGGACCATCTAATAGAAAAGAGATATTTCAAAATAGTCAACAGTGAAAGAATTAAGATTACTTAGCTTTTTTGCACTGAATTTTGATCACAATATCTGAAGAGTTTTCAAGAAGCCTGCTTTTTCCATATATTGTTAGGGTGTACATAGCTCTAGTGCTAATGACCAGGGAACAGAAACTACAAAAAATTGTTCTGTATTTTACTGGAATCAAGACACTAAACACTGCAACAGGGACATATGTAATATGTATATTATATAAAGGAAAAGTATAAATTAGTGCTAGGGGCAGTGTGGCTAGTGATTGTGTAATTTCTGTCATTCTTTACATTAGGCAGGCAAAGCCTTCTAGAACAGAGCCTATCCCAGAGTCTTATTGAATGATGGGAGAGAGATAGCTGGCAGAGATGAGTGGAGAGTTTTTTTTTTCTGGCAGAGACTGAACTTGAAGTTGGGAATTAGTAAAGGGCTTTGCAAAACATGTTTTAGAGAGCAGAGGGATTACTGGGGTAGTTAGATACAAGAGAAATGAGGTTTGTGCCTCTTTAATAAACCTTTTAAAGCAGAAAAAAGTTTTTTGTTGTTCTTTATTTTAATACACAAGTGGATTTCTACTGTAATGCCCCCACAAAAGCACTAAATTTGTGCCAAGACAGGTGTTTTATAGGACTTCAACTGGTTTAACTATTGTTAAAAATAGAGATGTTCAGGTCAATTTTTGAGAGCTAAGCATGGGAGTGTAAATTGGTAGAACTATTTTTTAATAAAAATAGTTCTATCCAAAAGTCTCTAGAGATCAGAGCCCGAGTCAAGAATTAAGAGGTAATATTTCATTTAGGGATACCACTTCAAAACAGTAAAAGAAAAAAAAAAAGAGGAAGTGAAGTTGTTAAGGTTAGCAAGCAATGCAAATGTGTTACGTGCAACCACCTCAGAACAGTCAGTAGGAGAGAGGGAGTGAGTCGTTATCTGTCTGGATGTCTACATCTCCCCTCTTCTTTCTTATTGGTCAAATACCCCACCCCCAATACATGCATCCATTAAACGGATGCTCAGAATCCAGATTCTATACTCCTCAGTGTAGTTAGTGTTACATTCAAGGCTGGAAGTGGTGAGAGAAATGAGGGAGTCACAGTTTGTGGCTGGTCAGATTGGTTGCCTCTAGACAGTAAGATCAGCAGGGCCTGAGCAAAGTTGGATGGTGTTGACTGCGTCAGAGCAAGTGGCTGAAGGTCAGAGAATCTGAGGAGACACAGAGTTAATGCATTATTTCCTGCTTATTATATGTTGGAGCAATACACCAGCACTTTGCATGCCTTATCCCTTTTGATCTATTACTATTCCCATTGTACAACGAGGTATTTGAAGCTTAGAGAAGTTACTTGTCTTTAGACTTGTAACTAGGCAGTTATTATTAGCCTTATTGAAGGGCAATTTCTTCTTTTCCTTCTCATACTTTCCATTCCTTCTTTCCTTCCTTCTTTCTTCCCTCACTCCCTTCCCTTCTTTCTTCTTTTTCCACCTTTCCTTTCTCACTCCTTTCTTCATTTCTCCCCTCTTTGGGCTCCCTTTATTTCTCTCTCTCCCTCTCTGTTCTCTTTCCCTTCTCCCTCTCTTCCTTCTTTTCTTCCTCCCTTTTTTCCCACTCTTTTCTCCCTCATTACTTTCTTCAACAAATAATTTTAACTATTTACTACGTTCTCAGAACTGGTCTTGTTGATGAGAATACACAGCCAACATGATTTCTGCTTTTTTGTCTCTTAAAATCAAATTGAAGGGTGGGAAGTAGAAGCATATAATAAATAGAATGAAGAGCCAAAATATTTTTTACATGGCAATTTGTGTTATAAAGAAAAGGAGACCAGATAAGTGAGGAAGATTGCAAGATTACAAAGGATTGGGGCAAGGGAGGATGCTTTTCTAAATAGTATATTCAATAAGGTCCACTCTATAAAAAGGTGACATTTGACCTGATATCTAAGTGATGATAAAAAGCGGAGAGACAGGTCACTCTGCTGCTAAGTGGAGAATGGATTATAGAAGAGGCTACTTGGGAGGCAATGGAGGTGATCTAGGGCAAAGCTGACAATGGGTTAGGCTAGGATGGTAAAATGAAGATGAGAGTTATGGGTAGGTGCGGTATGGAGTTGGGAAGCAAGACAAAATACAGATCTCAATAATAAGTTCTAGGCTTTTTTAATATGTATAATTGGATGAATGATGGTTTTATTTATTGAGGTGAGAAAGACAAGGAGAGGAAAGGGTTTAGCGTAGGGGGTATAATGTCTTATGTCGGATGTGTTAAGCTTGACATGTCTATTAGCTACATAAATGGAGGAATAAGTAAACCTGAATGTAAAGGCATGGAGTTAGGAGAGAGATATGGACTAAAAATAAAGCTGGAAATCATTGGTTAGATATGATACTGAGAGCCATATTTTATTTTATCATAATGATTTTAATAAACAGCACATATAACAAATGCTGTTCTTGGGATATTTTTCTTTTAATTTTTATTCACTCTGACTATATTTTCACATTTAAGTATAATGAAAAATATTTTCACATTTTAAAAGTTAAAACAACTTTATAATGTTTTGTATGATATACAGCCCTAAAATATGACTTATCTTCCCTTTTTGTTTAAGTATTCAATTTATAAATTCATATATTTTATTATTCCTTATATTTTTAAACCAGAGGGTTTTTAAAAATAGTTTTCTCTAGTGAATTAGAGAAGATACACATCAATGGGAGCTTGTAAGACATCCATGTATAGCTTCACAAAAGGTTTCTTTACTTTTTTACTAATAAAATGTACAAATATAATTGCCACATAATGGAATATTAACAGAAACACTTGAGAAATGGCCAAGTCACGTTTGTATTTTAAGTCATAGAAGGTGAAGATAATACAGAAGAATGAACTAACTTAGCATGTTCCTGGAATGATTTTGTTCAGTGAAAGCAACTGTCATTGCAAAGTACTTTTGGAAGGAATGTGAGATGCTACCAAGCCATCATGGAATTCACCTTTGGGTTCCTGGTTTACAACAAGGCTAAAGAAATGTTACAGAAAAAAAAAACCCAAGAAACAAAAAACATTGTCTTCATGCCTCTAAATATTTCCCCTTCTCAAAGCTAAGAAAACAGATGAAATATTGCCATTTGCAACAACATGGATGGAACTTGAGATAATCATGCTAAGCAAAAGAAGTCTGACAGAAAAAGATGAGAACCATATAATTTGACTCATGTGTGAAATATAAAACAAAGCAACAAATGAACAAGACAAACAAAAACTCATAGACACATATAGCAGTTTAGTGGTTACCAGAGAGAAGCAGAGGAGAGGTGGAAAAGGGTAGAGGAGGTCAAATATATGGTGACAGAAGGAGATTTGACTGGGTAGAGAACACACAATGCAATATATAGATGATGTATTTTTGAATTATACACATGAAACCCATATAATTTTATTAACTAATGTCCCCCCAATAATTTTAATTAAAAAAAAAGAAAAGAAAAAACAGAATTAAAAAAGAAAACAGGCCGTTTCCGATAAATATTCATAGAAACATCGCTACCTGGTTTCCCAAAGTTAATGTGGATTTGAAAGCTCTTTAAGGAAGTTTGGCTATGCTGTGTATCTACATGGCAACCGGGCTCTACATGACAGAATTCCTTAGCTTCTAAAACCCATTCAGAGCAATGAGTTTAATATCTGAATGTTAAATCCTACTTTACATTCTGCTGTAAAACTGCATTTAGACCAGGAATCAATGATGGAGGAGTACTTCCCTTCTGTTAACACAAAAGGTAAGCTTAGGATTTACAGTAGAGATGGAAATTTTGAACATTTTTGGTAAAAAGCTGAGGGGGTTGATCAGCTCTGTGCTGGCACATATTCCCAGCATTCGATCAGGTGGCGTGGGAGGGACTAAATGTAAACTCACACATCAATATACATTACCTCAAGCCTTGACTGTATTTCTTTGTTCAGTGAGTCCCTGAATATTTTGAACATTACTGGGACATGATGGCTCCAGAAAATCTGGAAGATTATAAGAATAGATTGTGACAAAGCTTTAAAAGCAGTCTTTAGTGATTAGAAACTAACCAGAAAAAGGCATAATTGAATAAAATATGGTTGATCGATTAGATGGACAAATGACCACGCTTCCCATTGATAACTTCCTGAGTTCCAATTTATTAGAAATAAGAAAAATAGTATTATCCTTATCTATGATAACTGTAACGGTCAGCTAAAGGGGTAAAGTAGGTGTAACTGCTTCTATATTTTTAAGTGTACACTGAATATATGTCAACTACACATATCAAAACTTTCTGATTATAGGTATCAATACTAAAATCTCTAATTGTACCAGTTCTCTCCCTCTCTCTCTCTATCTCTCACTGTCTCTCACTCCCTTCCTCTCTCCTTCTCTCCCTCTCTCCCTCTTTCCCTCTCCTTGTTAACAATTTCTCATGTTAGGTCTTGATCTCTAAATTTTTTCATAGTAAGGTAGATTTATCTTTGAGTTGTTCAAGGCAGATTAAAACATATGATTCAAGTTACTTTTTTCATTTTCTCATGGTTCTTAGAGACCCTTAATTTTATTTCCCAATTTATAATTTTTGAAGCATTCAACTTACCACTATAAGATTAGTGTTCCTTATATATAATAATTTTTCTTCCTAAATATCAGTGATGTATTTACCCAGTGTCCTATGTATACTATTCTCATACAATGCCAGCAAGGCATTAGTGTTCAAATGCTTTGGGGAATTACTCTAAAATGTCTTTCACACTCAGGTATTCTCAATATACATCAGCATTATTAAAGACCAAGAAAAACCATGAAGTGAAGGGAAAAAAATCTTTTTAATTTTGTTTAACCCAAATGGTTCCAAAATTATTTGAAACTGAACCCTTCTTTCTCCATTGGGATTATACTTTGAAAAATGCAAACCTAAAGGTGTTCGAGTACATTTTTAACAATCTTCAAAGATCTGTTAGAACTATAAGGAAGGCATGAGATCAAAAAGTCTAATCATTTCACTTTACACACAGTGTAACTGGACTGAGATTGGTCAAGAGACTTATCAAAGTTCATGCTAACAAGAACTTTTTCAAGTTAGCAAGGGATAATTTTAATCTCAATCTCAAAACCTGTAGTTCTTTTCATCACATTTTGCTTTCTTTAAAAGTAAGTTCTAGAAGCTAAAGACTCCCTTTTCTACCTCATATCTATTATTTTTGGCTTGTTAAAAATAGCATATTGTATGCGAGGAGACTATGGTTTAGAATTATTATTTAGAATTCAGTATTAACACTGAGTGGAGTGCCCAGTGGGCAGCAGTATACACAACAACCACGGTTCTTGCTCTCCCAGAACTCATTGCCTAGTGAGAGTGGTCAGCCATTAAACAGGCAAATCAACAAATAGGTGATTACTAATTTGGATAGATTATAGGAAAGCTGCATACAGGGTTCTGTGATTAGGGATGAAGAGGGGAACCTACTTAGATGGGGGGTTTTAGGAAGGTTCATTGAAGAGAAAAACTTTTAAATGGGGAGAGAAGCCAGCTGTGTGAAGAACCAAGGACAGAGTGTTCTAGATAGGATACTCACATAGTGTGAGGACTCTAAAGGAAGGAAACAGCTTTTCAGGAGTGAAACAGTGGTCCAGGTGGCTTGAGCATAGTGAGTTAGGGAAATCTGGTTAGAATGAGGTTGGAGAGGACTGAGGAAACATAATTTTGTTCCTTGTGGACCATAGTAAACTTGGGTTTTAAGAATAGAAAGCCATAGCTTCCGTGATCTGGTGGTTATATAATGGCTACTCTAAAGAACTTCACAGGAGTCTAGTAGATTCCAGGCAACTGCTTCAGTAGAATTCTGAGATGGCAGTTCTCACCAGCTTAGGATATCAAGAGACTACTAGCCTTATAGAAGAACATGGAAATACTTGTTACTGGAGCATGGATGTAGCTGATAATAGGAAGCTCAATGAATGGAAGCACCAGGTTAGGGATGGTACTGTCCGCATGGTGGTATGGGAGGGAAGGAGGCCTAGCCAGTGATGGAGATGAGAGAGTAAAGAGATCCTCCTGCGGTCGTTGCTATTGACCTTAGAGATGAGCCTTCAGCCAGAGGGAAGAGGTCAGAGGTGACAATGGGAAGAGCAGCAAAGGGCCATGTAATTGTTAGGGTAGAATTAAAAAGCTTCTTGCCCTTCACGTAAACTTCATACAAGGTGGTTCTGAAAGGTACATGATGAAAAGGGTCTTTGTCCCATGGCTGGTAATGCAGGTAACCGTGATGTGTCTGTGGTTAGCATCATGGTGTAGGTTGAATCAAAAAGATTCAATGTAAAACTGCCCTTTGGTACACACTTTCAATCTTTCAAATAAAGATTTCCCTGAGACATTCTGAGTATGCTTTTTCCAACATAAAAGTTGTATTTTCTTTTCATCACATCAACTGAATAAACTTCCTCTGCAATGTAAGCTCTATTTTCTGAGTCATTATTTTGAATTATTTTTCCCATACAGACTTCCTTCCTTCCTTCCTTTCCTCCTTCAGTGTTTATTGATTGTCAACTTTGTGCACACATGATCCTTGACCATGGAGACAATGAGCAAGTGGCGAGATTCCTGTTCTCGTGGTGCTGACATTCTCTAGGCATATCTCTCAAAATACTGAGTTAGACTTTTCACTGTAGTAAAAGGATTATCAGAGATTTGTAATATTTGAAATCTGTAGTAGAACCAAAATTTTATTGTAAATCAACAAATGATTCCTGCTTACCAAAATGTGATTTCTATTGCTGTAACTAGATATTAGGAGGAGCTAATCAATCACATAATCAATTATTTTGTGATTAAGCATAGGTAAAAATTATTCCAAAATCAGAGATTCAATGATTCACGTATAAGGATGTTTATCTTAAAATTTCAGAATAATCAAATGTGGGAAACATATGACAAAATTTAAATAAGTAGTAACATAGTAATATGATGCAATCTTATGTATCTATTAAAAAGGATGGTTTTAAAAGAACTATATGATGTCGTGACTAAGACTATGGACACTGAAGGCAGACATTCTGTGACCTTGAGGAAGTTACAACATATCTTTTTACATAACAGGGTTACGACTTTCTCTTTAGGCCTGTGCATGTTAATTAACCTCATTCATTTTCACAAATGCATGACATGAATTGTATTGCTATTCTATAATTCATTGAACCATATACCTATTCATGGATTTTTGAGATGTTTCCCATAATTTTACTACCAAAAGTGCTAAAGTAGACATCTTGGCACATATACTTTGGTGTCCATGGGCTGACATTCTAATAAAGTTAAATGCAAAAAGTAAGATTGTCAATTAATGGTTTTGTGCACTTGTAATTCTGAGAGAGTGTGTCAAACTCCAGAGAGTTTGAACCATTTTTATCTTCCACAGTGACAAAGTTAATTTTCTCCAACCCTACAATTTAGTATTGTGCTTAACAAATGCCCAGGTTATAAAATGGCCATTTGCACGTGCATTAAATCTCCTTCAAAACTCTCTGTCACTTTTAGCTCTATAAGTCTTGCTGAATTCGTTGCTTTGGCTTTCCAATGCTCATGTTGGCAATATCAAAAGAATTTTTTATTTTTTTGCTTTGTATTAAATAATGCAGTGTAAAATTTTAGCATTGCATCTGGCATACTAAAAGAGTCAGTAACTGCTATTATAGTGCAGCAGTGAAAAGTGCCAATTGTGAAGTCAGACTGCTTATTCTCACTCAGTAATTTACCAGCTGTCTTGACCTCTCTGTGTCTCAGTTTACTCATTTGGGAAAAAGAGGTAATGGTTGTACTCACCTTCAGGGGTTGTTATAAGTCTGAAAACATTGTAAGAGTTTCTGGTGCTTGCTACACACTTAAAAGTGAGTGATCAATTGTATTATTCCTATGAAGTATAGTTATTTATCATTCTCTCATTTCTCAATTTTTCATTGCTAGAAAAGTGATGCAGAAATAGTCTGTGTATCTTGGGAGATATGTATGATTATTTCAATAGTATAGAATCCTATAAGTGACATTTCTGGATCAAAAATTATACAAGAACATTTACTGTTTTAAGATTCTTGATAGATTATATGGAAATTTCTTTTAGGAAATTTATTTACTGGTTCATCTTTACTGATTTATACTCCCACCAAGAATAGATAAGCCAAGACCTAGCTTGGCACAACCCTCTTGGTTTTAAGGTGCAATATTGATTTGCATCTTTTCCTACTTGTAGAGTTAGTAACTCATTATTGTATTTTTCTGCATTTCTCTAAGTATTAGAGAAATTTAACTATTTTTCTTCCAGATGATTGTCATTTGTATTTCTTCTGTGAAATATTTGTAATATTTTTCTAGTATTTAATAGAGGTTTAGTTTTCATTTATTAATTCATAAGAGATTTTTATAGGTTACCCTGATTCTAACAATATCATATGAGATAGATATTCATTCATAACTTTCTAGGAATCTTTATGACCTTCTGCTAACTGCTAAAATTCTTCAGTTCCTCAGTTTTTTATTCCTGAGAGGCTGGTCTGATAGTCAGACTCATATTTTTGAACCTAATGATGCAATCCAGACTATAGAAGAATATCTAGCTTATAAATCATGTATCCTGATTTGAAACTATGGCCTGGGGAAAAGTGGTCACATGGTATAGAGGATAACTGTAGCAATTCAGTTGTTTGTACAAAATGTAGCTTCCCCAAACTGGGGCATGTGCAGATGCCATAAACACATCTAGTTTTATATGGAACAGATTTTATTTTTCTAAATTTTCAATTTCCTCAACGTCCTAATTGAATAATTTCTTTTTTTCACTCAGTGTTTATACATCTTTCTCAAGTATTAAATTCTATACACTAAGGTCTATTTTGAAGTTATCTATTCTATATCATTTATTAATCTGTCAATTCTTATGCTAGTTAAATAATGTTTTAATTAATCTTTATTTCTATTAAAATTATTAGAAGTAACCTTTTTCTATCATTTTTCATATTTACGTTTGTTACTGCTTTGGATTTTAACTCAAGATGAAATATAGGAGAATTGTCTAAAGGCTTTTTCCAATAAAGATCTCATTGAGATGGTAATCTGTCAATCAATTTGGGAAAATTGACCTTAATGCTATTAATTTCTTGTAATATTATATTATTGTCAGTGAATATTGCTGGTGAAATAGCTCTATTTTAAATTTGTTAAGATCCTCTTTGTACCTTGCAAATTATTAATTTTTGTAAATGTTCCAAAGATATTTGAAAAGGAAATATTGGCATTGGTAAACCACTGTTTAAATTCTCTATATCCCTATTTTTAAACTTTGTATTATTAAAAAAATACCAAAAATTTCAGAAGCACATAGAACAGTATCATAAACCTTTTTTTCCCCTCACATCCAGCTTCAACAATTAGAAGCTCACAGCTGACTTTGTTTCCTCCTTACCCCCATTTCTAAATTATTTTTAAGTAAATCTACATTACATAATGTTATTTATAATGACAATTTCAATATATATCTCAAAACATAAAGACTCTTTGAAAATATAACCATAATATTAGTATTGTTTCTAAATAAAACTAACAACTACTCAATAACAAATATCCCCATTAGTGTCCAAGCTCCAATTGTCTCAGCATTTTTTTGTTTGTTTTTTTTAAAAAACAAAAAACAAAACATTGTGACTGGATTTTGTGCCTCCCACATTTCTTTTATACCATAGACCCTTTTTAATCTCTTGGTATTTTTTTTTCTTTCAATTGTTTGTAGAAGAAACGGGTTGTTTTATACTTTCCCAGTCTGGATTTTGACAATTGTATCCCCGTGGTTGGCTTTAAAATGTTTCTCTGTCTTCTATTTCTTATGATTTGGTAATTAGATCTAAATTAGTAATGATATTAGTACAATACTGTTCAAACTATCCAAATACCTTGAATAGTATTAAAATAGTACTATTTGGCACATAAACATTTGTTATACCTTGATGTGCTTTTTATTAATCTGAATTTATATACTTTATCAGGGCTCACTGGGGGGAAAGAGCTTAAATTTTATTTTTTCTGAAGTTAACAATGCTGTCTTTTATTTGATTTAAATATTTCTGACAAAATTTTGCCGGTCTCTTTTTGATTACAAAATAATAAATTCTCATTGAAAAAATTCAAATAATACAAAAATTTATGCAGTGAAAACTAAAAATTATCCTCCTTTGCTTACTCTTGAAAATGAATATTATCTAACAGTTTGGTATATATGGCTTGGATATTTTTCTATATATAGATATATAGACATACAATGCACGTATGTACACTTATTTTTCTACAAAATAGTATCATATATAATAATCTACAATTTACTTTTTACCTTGGCAATGTATCATGGGTCTTATTGCAATTCATGGCTATTGAACTCAATTTTTCAGTGGGTGCATTGTATTTCATAGTATGGATCTATGGATATGTTTTACCAATCCACTCATGATGAACAAGTTGTTTTTCTTCTAAATTATGTAACAATAAATACATTCGTGTAGATGTGCCTGTGTGAGTATTTAGTAAAAACAGAAATGTTTTCTAATAGCGTACATACTTTAAATGTTTTTAAGCACTTAAAAATTGCTTTTTAAAGAGGTGTTTATTACTTTACTCCAAGTATGAGTGTGCTTTGCCTCAAACCCTTACCAACAATATACATCCATTCCTTTAAAATGTTTGTTCATTTGATAGGGAAAAATGGTAACTTATTGCTTAATTTGCATTTTCCTAATTATTATTATGGTTGAAGATTTTTATTTGCCCTGTGGTGTTTATATGTCTTCCTTGAATTGTCAGTTCGCATCCATTGCCTGTATGTTTTCAAAGGTATTTTCTGGTCAACTTGACCCAAATTCTTTTGTTAACCAAGGTTAACCTGAAAGTGTGATCAAGGATTTGGTTATTACAAGATAGCAGAGAGTTTGAGTCTGGCATCATCTGGTGAGACAGTGAAGGCAAATATTTCCTTTTGATGAGTAAAGACTTAGTCCTATGATTTTATAATCAGCCAAAGGAAAAAAATTAAGATGATTCTTTTATAAAAACTCAAGAGCCTACTCTGAGGCACATAGAAATATGAGTAGAAGATTTTTCCTCTTATTTCACCTCACAATGGATGGCATAAAAGAAGGTCAAGGTAATATTAGCGCTAATATTTGCTGTAGGAAACCTGAATCTGCTGCTTGTAGCCCTGTGGTCATTTGCTTGGCAGACATCACTGGTCAACGTTGGCAATCTTTCCTCTTGAACTTATATACAACTATCATGGTTCTTTTTAACATAGTTCTCTAATAAATGTGCATAGACAATCAAAATGAATTTGACAAAGAGTCCCTATTGTGTACCCAGACTCATAGGAATTTAAGTAGAGTGTGGATTTGTCTGTTTCATTTCCTGGTGTTTACAAAAATACGTGGAACATACTAGACAGTCAATAAGCATTTGTTGAATAAATGGACAAAAACAAATTTAGATAAATTTATTTCAAAACAGATTCACAACAGCTTTTTAATAGAACTTTCATAGATGGCCTACTTCTGAATATTCTAAATTTCTAGTCACTAGTCTAATGCTATTAAAAGAAATCTTTGCTTTCGATGTTATTTGGATATTAAATGTTTGTTGTAACAGAATTTTTTCTTTCACTTTAAAATAGAATTCTGTTAAATCACTGTAAACAATAGCAATTACAACAGAAGCATTATTGAAAAATGGCTGTATTTTCAAATATTTCTGGCATTATCAGTATGATTAGCATTCTCTAGTTTCATTCCTTCTGAATTTACAATTTGACTTTAGATCAGACTTGACAGCAGGTATGACTGTGACTAAATTGAACTGGATGGTAAAACTTATACCCTATTTTTCTAAGGTCAACATCTTTTCTGATTCATACGTGAATGTGATGCTGGGAAATGTGCTTTCAAGCTGACTTGAGCAAAGGGCAAAGCATGGTTCTTTTTCTTTCTTTCTTTCTTTCTTTCTTTCTTTCTTTCTTTCTTTCTTTCTTTCTTTCTTTCTTTCTTTTTTCTGTCATTGAAACATTGGTACTGGCACAGTTTGGGGAAAATCAGAAATTATGGCAACTTGATTTGAATTGCTTGAAAATTGTAGCTCAATACAAAATTCAGTACATTGGAAATCAGAATATGGAAGAAAAGAAAATTATTTCTTCTGAATATCCGGAAACAGTTCAGGTAAGTGACAGAGTGTCAGATTTTCCTCACTAGAAGTCCCGTTACACATGGCCACTTAATCCATATTCCCAGCTTGATTCATTTTCCAGACTTCTTGGTTACCTTCATCAACCTTATTTGAAAACTAAAAATCTCAAACATCCATTTTCAAACAATCTCTCACTATTGTATAAAAGTTTCTAGTTTAAAAAGTGGAAAGTATACTAATTAGATTCTATTAGATGTTTCTATCATGATTTAGATCCCCCCCCCTGCCAAATTCAATCAGCCCCAAGAAAATAGTACCTTTGCCACATGGTCACCTGGCTATTTTGGGGCAAAACTCTGTTCTTTCCACTCCAAATCGAATGCACTTTTCAACAAACCACTTCTGCTTAAAATCACATAACTGTGACTATTTTTAAAAAGAAAAAAAGTGAGGGGCACACCATGAATACAGGAGGGAGAGATTTTTATGACCACTTAAAATGAATGCAAAAACAACTTAGATTGCAGTTAGGTATTTCTCTTGTGAGGGTTTCATTTATAAATATCTCATGAACAAGTGAATACTTCATATATTTATATATTTTTTTGTTAATAACTTGGCTACTCCCTTCTTTGTTAAAGGTTTGGGGGCTAAGATTGAAGCCTCTTTCTTACAGCTGAATTCATTTTGCAGTTCAGATCATTTCCTTGCTTAAAGTAAAAAACAAACAAACAAACAAACAAACAAACAAAACACTTCAATAACTTGGTGACAGTAACTATTTGACCAGGCATGCATAATAATCATTAGATTATTTATGCCTTCTATAACAAAATTTAATCCAAAGAGTTTTATAATCCCTTGATTTCCTAGTAATTAATCTATAAAATCATGCAAGTGTAAGTGCTTGGAATCTCTAAGAATGTGTAATTATTTTGCATTCCTTAGCGGTGGCATGATTATTTTAGCATGGATGAACTCCAGTTGCACAGAGACTAAGTCTGTCAAATATCCAGAAATTTGGATTTCTAAATAATGATCATGTCGTTTTTCAGAAACCCCTCCTGACTCTGAAATGCCTGGAGGTCTTAAAGGCTGGATTTCATTACAAAATGGGAAACACCTTTATAAATATATTTGAGGATTGTTACAATCTTCTATTTGAAATTGGTCCTCAAGAGGCAAAGCCTGGGGACTGGGAGAATGTTTACTTTTGGCATGATAACCTGCCTGTCTATGGCAAGGTGCAGCATTTGTGGTGATTCACATTCTTCCTGAGAACGGAGTTAAGACTGTTGAGACACAACCCTCTGGCCTGGAGAGTTTTCAAACCTGTGCACGAAGACTCAGGCATCACTTTGTTCTGAGGAAATTCAGATATTTTAAAACAGGATAGCAGCCCTGATTATATTATATGCTGGTGAAAGTATCAAAACTAAGACTAGCTAATCCTAACAGAAGCTGAAAGGATCTGGGTACTTTTATTAACTGAAAATCAATCCTTTTGTGTGATTCAATTAAAACATCAATAAAAATCTTATTTCAAAAGTCACAAGTAGAATATCTACCAATACTGCACATGCCATAGATAGGAAATGGCTCGGCCCCCTCTGAATCATTGCCTGTTTTAATAAGTATTCAGAAATTATGCTCAGACTTCAAAAGAAATTGTAAGGAATTGTTAGCAGGTTTATTAATGTTTTATGTTTTATTAAAAGTTTGGGTGTACATTTCACAATGAGCAACATCAAAAATCAGACTTTCTGCCTGTAATTTTGCTTCCTCCTGTCTTTCTGCCTTTGGGATTCACTCTTTTCCTTTCATCAGCTGCCATTTTCAGCAGCATGCAGTAATTTCATGGCTCATTGCAAGCGCTGAAAACCTTTGAAACCACAAATGCTAACCTACCTGGCCTGCAGCCATTTAGGAAGAGATTAATTTAGCAAACAGAAGCAAAACACTTTCTACTTCTAGCCTGTGCATAATTTCACTTCTATCTATATTTATTTTACAGTGAGCAGCGTAATGACAATTTCAGTAATTGCAACTCTATAAAAATTTGCCTACCTAGCTTATCTCACTATCACAAGACTGTGAGTCAGTCAGATTAGAAAAAGTACAGCATGTGAAACAGCACTGGTTGCCTTCCAAAAATATGGGCCTTCTATAAAAACTCAAGTGATGCTTTGCACTTGTTTGTGTCCTTATCTATTGGCCAATGGTTTCTTCCTGATGTTTTGATTGGGATATGTGAATTCCTTTTTAATTCATGGTGATTTATGGGGGCACTCTCTTTACAAACAAGCCGATGTATTTGGAAGACTAGACGCGCCAGCCCATTTCTGCAGCAGACTTTGTTATAAATGGCTGTTATGTTGCTGTCGAGCAATTTGAACAGAAGAGAAAGTCCATCTGGGGCAAATTTAAGCTATCCTGCTTGGAGAGATTTCAAGGACTAAATTAGCCCACAAACTGTTAGCTAAAAATAAAAAGTTTTATTGTTTCTTGTCTAACTTAAAAATCCCACCATAGAAATTAACACCAATTATACCTACTGTATATGCATATGCATAGATTCCCCTAAGAGATCATTTGTTGCATCATTTTATTCATTTGTAGTTCACACACACACACACACACACACACACACACACACACACACACACACGGAATTGTTTAGCAGATAATGAACCCATGAAGAAATAATGACTCAAGCAAAATAATACTTAAGAATTAGGAGAAAACATAATAAAGTTGAAAGCAGCCAATATACCAGCCAAAATCATTTACCTTATTTAAACCAAAAAGGCGTTATGAAAGAATTAAATGCAAGGAGAAAGAAGAGGATTCAGTGCAAAGCTATTGACATCAAGCCTTATAGCTGGAGTTTATCACTGAAGGATTTTTATATGTATGTAAAGGACTAGAACGTCACATTGCTAAGTGATTCTTAGATCTGTTACCAGGGGGACTTTTTTTTGATAAGTGACTACAATGTTTATTGTATGAAGGGTAATTCAGAAATGGGAATCAATGTTTGGGGGTTCCATATTATGGTTTGGTTTTTCCTCAGAAAGAAAGGGATTTGGTAGTCATTGAATGACCTTGAAGTGTGGTATGGTTTCTCCAGTTTTCTGATAAAAGGTCATTGCTTACTACCCTAGGTGGCAAAAACACTGCTACCAGTAAAACAGGACGATATAATAAAAGGGAGAAAAAGGAGACTAGCTGAACACTACACGAAAGACTTTTCTGTTCGGATGCAGCAGCTTTTCCATTTTATACATTCCTTATTCCCAAGTAATAGCAATCGGACATAATTCTCTACTCCTTTACTCGAATTTAAATATTCTCTACCCTATAAGGAAATTCTATGACATTAAACTTGTTTATGTACTTTTATATTAGCTAATTCATTTAAGCATACAGATACACAGACGGCAGTGGGATGACTGGCCAACCTCCGCAGATGTACACCTCCAATCTGCCATCCCATAACATTCATAAAATATGTCAACACAGCCTGGAATTTTTCCATGGTTTATGTTATACTATTGGTGTTCATGGCATACTGGCAAAATAGTTCATGTTGAAATTTGTGGAAGTTAAAAAAAAAGGGGGAGTTCTCTGTTTTGAGGCCGTTTGCAAAAGTACTTGATCAATATCCTTCATCTAATAAACACTTAAATCAACACGAATTGAACAAGAAAACACATTCCTGTACCTGGGTGTTGTATACTAAATAGTCATTAATTTCTTTAAATAATTGATGGTAATTATGCTCTTAATGATTATTTTTTAATTGCAGTGCATCTTTTCAGTATTGTCTAAAGAATTATAATATTATATGATGGAATCAAAGCAATAACAAACATATTCATAAGCAATATTGGATATTCTGCAGAAATATATTTTTAAAGTAAATAATAACTTTTTGTGAAAAGTATTACTAGTCCCATGTGACTGCTCATGGTAAAAATTTTGCAGCCTGTAGTTGAGACTAATAGTTTCTCATTTGGGGAGATAGATTGATGATTTTAACATTTTCCATTCAAAAGGTAATTTTTGTCTCCTTATTGTTGGAGGTTGCATCCAACTGAGCCCCGAAACCAGTGTCCAGAGCCATTCTGAGCTATTCCTTTAGAATGGGCAGTAAGAGAGAACTGCTCTCTGGGCCTCCAAGAGCCTCAGGTCTTAGAAAGCTTCACTTTATATCATTTTTCTCATATTGTCCCCAAACTTTCAAAGATGACAAAATTTCAAGGGTCATTTTTATTAACTCATAAGTATGCAGTGGAAAAAAAATGAAAGAGGTAGTATGGAGTGGTAAAAGGCTTAGAGACAGCCTGGCAGTAGAGTTTGCACTGACAGTCCCTGCACCACCATACACATCACAGGTGACAGTCCTCCAGTCCTCTGTGATGACTGTTATAAAGATTAATCCCTCTATCTAGCCATTCTCTGCTTTGGGTTTTTTAGTGATTTAATTGTTTTGTTTTGTTTTTAATATTCTCAAACTTAGAACTACATTTGGGGACACATCTGAGTCCTCTCCTCATATGCATGAAGTTATTCATGAGGCTTAAGATGTGCTTTTGTGTTGCCTTGGTGTTGGTATCATGAAGGCAGGCAAAACACTCTGGTGGTTTTTTACTCTTGGTGATCACAACAGACTTGGTATTTGCAAAGGACAGATTAAGTGAATAAGACTTCGTGATTTAAAAAATGGTTTCCATTAAACATCTGCTTATTACTGACTACTAGTCTATCCTCATATTTTAGTATCCTATAGTTTTAGATAAAAGACTCACAATACGTGAGTTGTTAAATATATGATTTCAAATATTTCATTGCATGGCCAATCCAGTCATTGCAGATGCTGCTCATTTTCTTTCTATTGTCTCTTCCATTTCTCTGAATTACTCTCTAAAGAGAATCTCTAGTAAGTGTTGGTTTTCTTCATTTGGATCTTCTGGTCAGGTTCAATACACACTACAAGTATTATCTGTATTATAAAATAAATCCAGGATCTGATGTGATGAGTTTATATTCTAAAAATAGCTAAAAGAATGTTACCATTATAATAGACTTTTTTCAATCCAAGCTAATTATTTCTCCTCAATTTTTAGGGAACTATTCAGTTTGGAATTAAAAATTGAAAAATTATCTCTTTCATCTGAAAATATTTTGAAGGATTAGTCAAAATTGAGAAAATTTTTCTTTTTTTCTTGTTGATGTAGAAAACTAAGGTAAAGTTGTTAATATTTGCAATTGAATCTTGGAAAACCTGCTATAAAATTCAAAGTTCCGTTTGAATTATATTTTGTAGGAACTGGGGAGAAAGAGTAAATAAGACAGAATCCTTGAAGTAGCTCCTAATCTGAGGTAAAGAGAACCTGTTTTTTCAATAGGGAACTATGTGGATTTAGGCCATTGCTTTTTCAGGTCCAAACAAGAGCTATGAAGTCAGAATTTTTCTCCTAATAATTATTTCATGAAACATTTTTCTTTGATAAAAAGTCTTTTTGTCTGTCTAGGTCACCTGAGTGAACATCAGTGCCAAATTATTATAAGTTTCAGGCACTGCTCAAAATTTTTTATGATTATGCACTGTTTACAATTTTATATAGTTCATAATTATTCTCCTTCTGCTACTAAACAGGTAACATTTTTTAAATAAAAAATTATTTTCCATTGAGTTATTATTCAGACATTAAAAATTAAGGCAGCTGAACTTAGAGTCTAAATACCATCTTTCCTCATATTAGTGGTACAAAACTGATACAATGAAAAAATCACCCAGTTTGATTCTAGCTTACCAATATATTAGATTTCCTCTTTATTAATGTCTTTTAATGAGTTAGATTGCCCAGCCTTTTGTAGAATTGTTTTTATCTTCAAGTAAGAAGATTAAGTGTACCTTAATCAAATGAATATCCTATTATTTACAGAATTAGCAAACACATACAAAAAACTTGTTAACATATGCCCTTTTAGGTGCTTTGTCGTAGGTTATGACAGTCTCATCCCAATGAATAAACACTGAATGCACTGAATGCTCTAGTTTTCTAAGTGTGAATGTAGAATGTGTAAGAAAACTGCTGGTGTGTGTGTGTGTGTGTGTGTGTGTGTGTGTGTGTGTGTGTGTGTGTGTGTTACAGAATAGGTTTTCAATATGTATATGCAAAGTATAGCCAGAAAAAAAAGTGAAAGTACTATTTAATTTTTCAAGTTGATAATTCAGTAAAAGCATGACAATCAAGGAAAACCATCCCTTGACTTAAAAAAATGGCTACTTTCAGGCTGAAGTATATTGTCAAGACCAAGTTATAAACTTCTGAAAAACAGGAATTATAATGGAATCGCTGCTACAACCTTAAGTATAACGGTGTGAGCGGTGCTGCTATTATTTACTATGGTAACATAATAAAGGACAGCACTGTTTGGGCCATTATCCTCACTGCTCTCTTTTCAGTATAAATCATTACATTTATTATCTGTCTTCTTGTATAGGGGGTCATGAAAAAGGCCAATCAAAAGCTGAAGAACCATACTTTTCTAAAAGAAATTGGGCCTATTTCTAATTCTTTTTCTTTTCAAATACAAGGGAACAGAGACTTTTTTGTGTGTGAAAAATTGTTTCATGTAAGATTAAAGTGCAGATTATTGGTGAGAAAATGACATTCACTTCGAGGCGTTGTAGATCCCAGGGAGATATTGCCAGTTTCCCTCTGATATTTTTACCTTTCTTTCTTGGGGGATGTGTTTCTTGGCAGGTTTTGAGCAGTGGGTGCTGGAGTTTTTATTCCGTTCTGAGGACTTGTGTTATGATTGATTGATTGATTATTAAAGCTAAGATCATAGAGAAAATTTGAGTGAATTTTATTTAAATATCAGAAATCAGTGTTCTACCCAGCTTTTCTTCCTTCCTTTGCAGAAATTCTACAAAAATGCACTGTTTTCTCTTGCTTGAATAATATCTAAGCATATTAGCTGAAATATTTAGTTACACTTTATAAAAATTCCATAAAAATGTGATCTAACTTCACTAACAATTTGATTGAATACTGCTTTTGAATTTGTTCTCATTCACACGAAGCCCCAGGTCCCCACTGTGAACAAATATAACTTTACACAGAATGACAGGGTCTCTATTTTCAACTCTCTGAAGGGCAGTCGTGAGCTGGCAGCATCTGGATAATAGGTTTAGAGTACTGAGGTGCTGGGGGATTGAAGGCTGAAAATGAATGGTGAGAACACCGCGGAAGGCAACTCAAGGGCCCCTTTCTCACTTCCAGGAAAGAGAAAGGTGAATTTAAAATATAGATGTGATAATTTTGTTGGATGGAAGCCGAATCTCGCACCAAACCCTTCTAACTCAAATAAGACACAGAGGTGGGAGTGAATTGATAACTTGTATAAGAAAAGGACATTACTGTTCATATTAGCAGTTATTCATTGCAGAGAGAGCCGGTGTAGTCAGAGCCCTGGAGGAAAGAATCGTAGGTACTTTTCCCACCTAACAAAAGCAGGGCTCCTCTCGTCTAAGTACACCAGGCTACAAGCTGTGGCCAATTCATGAGTGCTGACTCAGAATAAATTATGCCTATCATTTAGCCCTGTTCATGATTCCATGGGCACAGAAAAACAAAGAGAAAACAGGCCACATAAGAAAATAATAGAGATTTCAAACAAGCTCTGAATCTCTTTTCTGTTAATTTTTTAAAGTGTATTGGTGTACTGAACAATGCTGTACCATAGTCTGATGGGATTAAAATTATTTTCAAATGTTTCTATTTTATTTCCAAAAGATATATCTTGAGGTATAAGTGTAATGAGTACCTGGGACACAACCTGGCTGGTTTTGAAAGCAGTGACATGACCCTAGATGAATCTTGTGAGTATCTGTATGTGACCCTATGGATTCATCATTGACATAATTCCCTAGGGGGGTCAGAAGTGCCTGTGGGCAGTTGCTGGTGTCATAAAAGAACCACCTGACAGCACAGCCCATTTTTTTTGATTCAGAATGAAAGTCCTTTACCAGGTTCAACTACTCCCTCTTGATGGATCAATACAGATTTAATCTAAATCTACATACTGATTGTCCAGATAGCTTTTAAATAATATCAACACTCAGACCTTTTCCAAAACCAATTGGATAAGAATTCTTGAGGGTGGAATCCAAGCATTGATTCAACCCTCCTCATGCCCACCCCCATTTTCTTGATATTTTCCTGTCTATGAATTTCAGAGTCCTGTTCTGAGTCTTGTGACATAATGAGATCAAAGTAAACATATTCTAAATATTCACCACAAATGCTTTTGGGAATAAGATGGCAGTTTAAAATGGGGCAGCACCATCTTCATCATTATCATCATCAGGCATGATAGTTTCAGTATTTTCTAGATTTTAACAACAGTAATCTGTATGAGGTATCTCATTTAATCTCAGAGTGATCCTGTGAGGCAGGTGCTGTTTTTATCCCCATTTTACAAATGTGGAAACTGAATCTCAGAGATTAGGTAAATTGTTCAAGGTTACTCAACTAGTAGGTGGTAGAATTAGTACTTACCCCCAGATCTGTCAGATACTCAAATGCATGTTCTTCACCACCACCAGGCTCTCACTACCTTGAGGAACAGGTAAAACGACCAGCTTTGCTATGACAAGCGAGAAGGTGTGCAGAACAAGGACCCGGGGCTTTAGTGGCTCCATGCCTGATCAACAAGGCAAACAGTTCCTGCAATTAATTCCACAAAACTGGTGTAGATCCAGTGTAGATGGAACTTGGTCTCCCTGTTGTGGCTGTGTCCTTGAGTTTTCATTTCTCTCAGGCCAGTTTTTTAAAGTCCTATGTAAGCCACATCGTGGAATTTCTCACTAAGGAGTTTTTGTTCGTGGTCACCTGCATTTGTGTAAATACTGTCCAAGTGCCCAACGCAGGTTGGTAGCCTGCCTAGGGGCTTGGTGTCCTTTTTAACTGACTTTTCAGTGATGGGCAGCAAACTTCCAGTCTGGTCTGCAGTAGCCCTCTGTAGAAGAGGGTAAATAAGTGTGCATGCCTTCTTCTCTTTTGCCTAGAGAATAGCTCCACGGCTGCTTTCTTATAATAAACATACCAGGATTTTCTTGATTTTATGTTTAATTTGTAGTTATGTTCTGTTTTCCTCAAAGAAAAGGTAATTCACTAAAATATGTTTTGGAAGTATGATGAGTAAATATTAATACTGATGACACAAGGTTATTGTCACTTTGACAACTTCACTTAATTCAGTAAATATTCTCCGGTGTAGTAAACACTGGCCACAATGCCTGTTGTTAATACAAAGTAGGTAAATTGATTGACAGCTGGAGTCTGAAGATTCATGGCTCTATGAGTTTATAGATCAGTAGTTTGCTGATAACTAGTGGTGAGGTGGAAGTGGGAACACTGATGTGATCTTTAACAGTTAAGTCAATTTTTAAAAATCTTATTTGATAAAATACTGCTTCTGAACAGGCTTTCAGACAGACTTGCTAATTTGTTCAGTGGCTTTTTGTTGCAGAAGAAAAAATTCGATGGTTAGTATGAGAGCATTTGAAGACTCACTTTGCTTAACACACAGCTTTATTTATGAAAAACTTATGGCTAAACTAAAATTTCTAATGATGTTATTCTATATGAATTTTAAAAGTATATTTTATTATGAAGGAAGACCTTGAAAAAGAGGGTTAAGGAAATGTTATTTGAGGCTATCTGTTATTATCTGGAAGAATGTCAATATTATGCACTTCAAAAAAATTGATGGAAAGTGTTTATCAACAGATAATGAAGCCAAATAGATTGTTTATTGCAACATTGGGAATAAATTTCTTGGCAAAGTTTTGAAGTATAGACAGGATAATTATTGTCATGCCTGCTTTTGATGATAGTCATCATTGCCGAATATCTAGATTTTTAAAATATGGTGTGTTTTTGTGTGGAAAGAAATGCTAGGTAGAGTATATTGTATTTATATTAGCATATTAGCCTTGATGGCACATTCAGGCTCAAATTAAAATCTGTTACTATTTTAATACATGTCATTTTCTTGCAATTTACTCTTGCTTGCACTTTATCTATCATCTATCTATCATCTATCTATCTATCTATCTATCTATCTATCTATCTATCTATTTAAAGGATTTTTAAAAATTCCATGAGTAGGTAGACTTATTTGGATATCTTTACTCTATTTATTTATGTATCAATAATTTTAAAAATTAGTATTCATTGACTAGTGCTTTCCAAACATCAAAACTGCTATTAATTAGTCAAATTAAATCACATGCAAGTATAAAAAATTACATATTTGAGATATCGTCTATTTGGTCTATTTGAATATTTTAAGTCCCTCACTAAGTTTTGTTGTAATTTAATTTTGTGAAAAAAAAAACGTAAATGAGATTCTAAAGGAGACAAACAGGATAACAAATATGATTTGGGAAGCATAATTATCATATGTATATAACAGTAATATCTTTTTTACTATCAGTTTTTTTTTGTATTATTATCTAATATATGAAACTGTCATTTATATGGTCTATGAAAGAGTGGGACGTGTCACCGAAAAGTAGGTCAGCTGTGGAAAGCAGGCTTGAATTCATTCACTTCTGGATCAAAGACTCTGACAGAACTGCTTTTTAGAATATGGACAGTATTATTAATGATAACTTATAAATCATTCAAGGGAGGGAGCTGAGGTATTAGTCTTAAAAATACACAATATGTAGACAGCAGGTAACTCACTGAATGTCATAGTCTGAGGTTGGCAACAAGGCTACAGAAAGAGTCCACTGTATGGACCACCTAGCTTCCTGTGCACTGCTTATTACAATGAGATTTTTAAAAAATATTATCATTACCCCACTGCAACAGAAATACATGACATTTTTTGGACTCTTTTTTAAATTTTATTTTATTATTAGTTTCAGGTATACAGTACATTGGTTAGACATTTATATAGTTTATAAAATGATTCTCCTAATTGCTCTCTCTCTCCTCTTGCTCTCCACTTAGCCATTACATTAAAGCTGACTGCATTCCCTGTACCGTACTCCCCATCCCCGTGACTGTCTATCAACTACTCATTTGTACTTCTTCAAACCTTCAGCCCTCTCTCCCAATGCTCCAATCACCCTCCCTTTCAACTGTCACCAGATTGTCCTTCTTTTGCACATGTCATAGAAACCTTAAGAACCCTGAGTTTCATGCTGCTTTGTTTTGCACTCTGAATAGTGAAAATGGTCAAATTGGTCAAGTATTTTCTATACGTTAACACTCTACTAGAAGGAATGAAAGATCCAAAGATGAAGAAGGAGGTTCTGACCCCATGGCTTTTGTCACTTAAGGGATAAGATAGGAACAACATGAAGCAGAGCACAGTGTGTGCCATAACCTAGATGTACAAGGGCTGTAGGGGCACATTTCACCTAGGGAGATCAAGAAAGCTTCCCTGGCAAGAGTGAATAAGCTGAGGATCAAAGGCTAGAGATGAACAATGGGGAAGGAGGCTCTAGTCAGAAAGATGTTTCTCAGTAGCAGAGTGTAGAGCTTGCTCAGGAAGAGTAGGGAGTTGGTTGAGCTGAAAGCATAAAGTGTGGAAGGCAAACGTACTGGATGAGATGTATGCGTCTCTGACTTCCCGCCAAGGCTCTGCCACACAAGTGCCGTTTGTCAAACTGTGCCTGGTTCTAAGGCTTAGTGTGAGTAGATTGTTGTCTGTGAAGCTGTCTCCTTAGAAGACACCTACAAAATTTGAAAAGCATTGAGTCTGCCCTGAAAATGAAGATTTGATGTTCATGAATGCAGAAAAATCATTTGACACAGGCAATTCCTTTACAAGATATTCTTTAGTGTTGCACAAGTAACTATGCAGAAAAAGTAGTTGGCTCCTAGACTACCTTTCTTCCTTAATGAGGTTTGAGTCCTTTTTAGCCAAAATAGGGTATAGCACAAGTTGCACCCCTCCCCTCAGTCTTATTTAAAAACATTAATATTCTTATTGTTGCTTATTTGCCTCAGGTAGTGCTCTATTATTTCTACTATTTGTGAGTTGTTCTCCCTCTGCCTCCTACTTAAGGTATTAGGAACTTTCACCTTTTGGAAATTCATTTTTGCTGATTGTCAACCAGGATTTTTTGCTTCTTCCTCCTAATCTTAGCAAACAAATAAATTTGGGTTCAGGATACCCAATTTTGAAGCCAGGGAATTGAAGCTAGACAAATTTCAGCCATCCTGACTGCAACTCACTCAGCTTTATAGGTGATTTTCTGGCTGAATGCTTTTAGCCAGACCCTAAACTATAAAAATAAAGGATATTAGCATCATTGGTGCATAATCATTCTTTTTTTCTTTATGTATGACCCATTTTTAATAGAATGTTTGTGTGTCTCTGTGTATATATGTACTGCACTGTGCGCTATTTCCTTTGTGGATTATCTACAGCAATATTTTCAAACCTGACTGTATTCCTGTTCTCACCCAGAATACTATCAGACTGGCTTTTCTCAGCATTAATTGATGAGAGTGTAATACACTTATTAGCTTTTATTCAACACAAAGTTGAGTATTACTATGTGCCGAATACTGTGCTAAGCACTAGAGACATAAAGCTGATTTTCAGCTAGTGAGAGTTATATCCATGCTATTTGTGAAAATCCTGCCTGAGTATTCTACTCATCCCAGCCATCTTGCACACTCCCGTGGAATTCAGACTTCCCCATGGTCCAGCAATTAAAGGATGAGTACCAGGCACATAACAGAATTTTAGCTACTGCTCCAGCACCTAGGCCTACCCTCAGTTCTGATGGGTGAATGCCCATGCCATATTGTTGACTAACTATTTTGAATATCTCCCTGGGCACAAAAACTATTAGAAAATAGTCTATGACCTTAATTTGCTCATAGTATTGAAGAGTTAATGGATATACAATTACTAAACAATATGCTTTAAATATTTGTAAAAAAGAAAAAATCCATTTAAAATAAACACCTTAGAAAGTTAGTGATAAAAGACATTGTCTTGTTCTTATCTACAAACATAATTAAAAGTAGATACTATTGTCAACACTATGGATGTTTTAAAAATAAAAATTGAAAAAAATAAAATATACAGTAGGACACACTTTTAACATACCTGCTTACATTAAATTAACATATATCCCACAATTAAATTATGTCACCTCAAATGGACGAACTGCCTTTGGTAAAAAGCTGGATATTACAAAGACTGTGGTCCCCTCCAGTTCAGACACAAGTTAGTTAGTTTTAATTTTCTTCATGAAATCCATTCTCTGTCTTCAGAAAATGCTATTCAAATTACTGAATCCAGTTATTCTATAAATCTGGTAAATTCTTGGATAGCTGTGATATGTAGAGATTCACTCTTTCCATTTATTTGAACTTAAACTAAATTAAAAATACCTAAAATGTCTGATATTTTATAATTCTTTGACAAATCAGATATATTTATGAAATAAGATTTCACTACAAAACAGGTGCTAACCTAAGATAAAGTAACATTAACAATTATTGATTCTTTTCATTACACTCTGCTTTGATAAAAAAAGAAATGAGCTCTTTAAAAATCAGCTGATTTCAGGCATTAAATACAAAATAAATATAAAATTCCTAAGGATCTTAGATCAGGATTGTTTCAGACCCAACTCTTACAGCATAAACTATAAGATTATTAGAGTTAGAATTGCTGCTTAACAAGTTAAATCTCATTTAATCTTAAGATTTTATTTTTTATCAATGCAGCAGGAAAGCAAACTGATTTATTTCAAAAATATGTTTAAACAATAAGAATTGAAAGAGTTTTATTTTCATGTTCTAGTAACTAGAAAATTAATAGAACTCAGAACTTTTATTCTCTGATGTTCTTGACATTCAAGGTTAATAACTAATCATCAAACTGTTATACTACTACATTCATGCAAAATTTCAGAGTCCTAAGCATTCTTGCCTGTAGTATCTCACTCTGCTTAAACCTCAAAATTACCCTATGATATGAGTTTATATTAGTATTGCTTTAGAGATGAAAATAACAAAAGTCCAGGGATATTAATGAAATTGTTCAAGGTCTCATGATTCAGGACTGGAATCCAGCCTCCTAATTTTTGAGGCTTTTAGATGCTGGGAAAGGAGAATATTTTTCTCAGTTACCATACAAGGGCAAATGTCACTTCAAGTACTGATCTTTGACTAAATTTTGTCAAAGTTAAAATTTTTATAAAGGCCTACTCTTAGGGAATTTATTATACAAAATAAATGTAAGAGTTAATCAGAAAACACACGGTGGCTAAAATTATGATTACTACCCTATTATCTAACACAAAGAATCACTTTACATTTACAAAATTCTGAATCAGTTTTGTTGGTTTCTCCAGGTGGCTCCTTCTACAATCCCAGCCAACTGCTCACAATGTTCTTGAACCACACAAACGCATCACAAATCATCCTGAACACAGAAATGCATTGTATCCCCCACTAACTGAAAATCTGGACAAGCAATCCGACTCAGTGTCGTTACAGATGAAAGGGGAAAAAAAATCCCAGGTCTTTGAGATAGAGTTCACGAGCCTCACATGAACGCCTATAATAGCCAAAGGGTGAGCTTCTCTCTTCATTCAGAGACATAGCACTCTTCCATGTAACAGGCCAGCCCATGTGTCGCTAGGAAACTATTTCATTTGGTCCAGCAAACTGAGCAACTATGGTGCAGCAGGCATTGTGCTCCAGAGAATGCTGTCCCCTCAGCAATCTAGACATTTATTTAGTACCTGAAAGTCCTATGCTTGAAAAGTTAAGATTATTGTTGTTGTTTCTTTTCTAATTATTCAAACTTTTGCTTATTGCGTGATTTTTCTATATTGTGAGTGGAAAAAGGTCACACATGATTGATTTTGGTTCGATAATTTCTTTCTATAAAAGAATTCCTTTTACTTCTAATGCTTTGATATTTTAGGAGTTACTAAAATGAATGAAACCTTTTGAGTTTTTTTTTTTTAATGAAACTCAATGTTAGTTATTTCACAATTTTCCTAAATAGCTTAGACAGATTTTTTTTAAAGTCTCGTTCATTTTTCTTTCGAATTTCCCATTCTTTGGAAGTGATAATAAATATCATTAAAGGTATCTGTGTGTGTGTGCACGTGTGTTTGTGTGTGTGTGTCTGTCTCAATTCAATAGTTTTGATTCTGAAACTGGTGAGATCATATCCTGTTTTCCTTCTGGCCGAAAGGTGCCTTTCATAGTCTTTCATTTTCATATTGACTTTACCCAGGACCTCGTTGAAGGTTCAATCAGTAAAATAAAATTACATTACAATTATTTCTACTTAGAGAAATACGACAGCTAGAATTTTCATGTTAATTAATCTTTAGTTTTTTATTATTGTGTGACTACCTATCATAAATTTCCTTGCAATTCAGTTTTAGTACATTCCATAAATTATTTTAGTTTATTTCAGCGTTAACCTGACTTGCAAATGGTTAAATTTGCACTGAGTCTTTTATGCTCTAAAACCCAGCAAGCTCTCTGTTAACATCAGAAGGAGCCGTTTTGATATTCAGAAAGAATTGTCATGGCAAGAATAAACCACAATTCACTGAATTTGTGGTCACATTATATTCTTGTTATCATGTTAGATTCTATGTAAGTAAATTAGTACATCTTAAACATGATGAACAATAATTCAAAAACATAACTGATATTTTCCTCAGACTTGGACTGAAGAACAAACAGGTTGCTACTGCTCTTGTCTAGCATCCCACAGCCAAATGAGGAAGCTCCTTTTCCTCACCTGCATACCCAGTTAAGCACCATCTGTTTCCTGTTTTAATGTGATATCTCACATAGTTTTTCCAAACCTTTCACATCAGTAAGCACAATCCTAATAGAGAGTTAATATAAATTAAGAAGCATGTGTTGACTAAACTGTGTTCTAGCTTTCTCTCTCACTCTTATTTTCTGAAATGTGAAACACTACACCAGCTGCTCCAAACTCACCTTAATAGCTTGAAATTCCCTAGATTAATATAGGTTATTTACAGTGTATTAACTAGAGGCTGGTATTCAGGTGCTGGGTGACGGGTAGAACAGTAGCACATGTCCCTTACAAGGAAGCTGGAATCTTATTTTGTGTGAAAGAAAGTACCTCTCACCTCACCTTGTCACCTTGTCTAATGGTTAAATTCTCTCTGCTCTTTCCCCAACCCTTTACCATGTGGAATTATCAAAATTATGAGTATCTGAGCAACCAGGTTAATGTGAATTTACCTTCTACACACTTTTCACTGGTGTTTACTGTTTTCACTCATGGCACCCTGACTGACTCAGGCGGTCTCAGTCAGCTAATGATGTACACTTTGGTTTCCCATAAGTTATGGATAAAAAAATCTGTTTTCCCTTAGAAAACCAGTTTGAGTTTCAAGGAATAAATGAATATACGATGTACAAAAGACTGTCAGTTGGATTCCAAGCAGCTTCTTGCTTTCCTTCTTAAAAGGATGCATGCTGCTGGTATTATAGATGGAACTTTATTTACCCAAGAGATCCACCAGTTAAATCTACGGAGCCGTTGAATATGCATTGTTTATGAACATCAAACATGTTGCCATTAAGGAGGATATATAATGTAATTTTGTGTTTCTCAAACTTCAGCATCAAATCACTGGGCATGTTTGCTAAAACACAGAATTTTGGGTTCTAGCCACTCCTACCCAAGTTTCCGGGTTAGTAGTTCCATCATGGAGCCCAATCATTTGTCTCCACAAGTTTCCAGGGGATGCTGCTGCTGCTGCTGCTGCTGCGGCTGCTGCGGCTGCTGCGGCTGCTGCTGCTGCTGCTGCTGCTGCGGCTGCTGCTGCTGCTGCGGCTGCTGCTGCTGCTGCGGCTGCTGCGGCTGCGGCTGCTGCTGCTGCTGCTGCGGCTGCTGCGGCTGCTGCTGCTGGTCTCAGGACCACACTTTGAGGACCACGGAGTATTATGTAGAGTTCCAAGAGTGAAATGGATTTACCTGGACTTTAGACCTGGCTCTGCCCCTTAACAGCTCTGTGACTCTGAAAACGCTATTAACCTCCGGAAACCTCAGTTTGCTCAGCTGTAAAATGACAGTAATCCCCACTTCATGAGGTTGTAGTGAGACGAAATAAAAATGATGCATGCAAAATGCTTAGCCCAATGGCTGGGAAAAAATTAGCTATTCAATAAATGTCACTATCATGCTCCGGATCTGTTCACGGGAGAGAATGCAATGTGGACCACTTCTGCATTTCTGTGTTTCACTGTATTAAGATCTGAAAGAGAGAGAGGAAGCACAAACAAGTAATGTGAGAGTATATATAGATGGATGAGAACTGCACAAGAGTTGAATATAATTCAGTTTAAACACAGTGTAAATTTTTCCTTTTGTAAATGTGTGTCTAAGAAACTAGTTGCACTTTATCTTAGCCACGTGGATTCCCATCTGAGAAATTTTTTCTTTTCCACACTCAGTGTTAGGTGTTAGGTTGATTTCTCTCCCCTGATTAATTCTAAGAATCTCCAGACGGGAAATAATGTGGTTATTAAATGCAAGCCCATCTTCAGGTTCACCTAGCAAATTATATTAGTTACAAATTAAAAATATTAAAATAATATAAGTATTCAGATGTATACATGCTATTGTAGGAATATTGGTTTTTATATTTATATCTGTAAATTTTTCTCGATAACATCAGAACACTTTATGAGCACAAATAATCAAGATTTTCTGCTTTTAAAATAAACTTCATAGAGTTAGAACAAATCTTAGTGACTGATTTTCTAATATAAACCTTGAATGGCTCATATGCCTTATAAAAATACAAATGTGATCAGATGCTTCTAACTCACATTGTTTTTCATTACCAAATCTACTTTAGTGAAAATGAGTATTTTTACAGGTGAAGCCCCTAGGGTGTAAATGTAAATACTGTCTCAGTTGATACAAATAATTAAAGCCAAAGACAGAAGTGAAACCAAGATGTATTGAATCCAAGCAAATTTTTATTAGCATAATTATTTCTTGTGTGAAAAACTTTCCTGTGAAATTGTCAAGGAATAGCTTTTGATGCATTTGGTCACTAGGCCACCATGTGCTGAGTATTTACTATATACCAGTACAGGCACCAGCTATGAACCACCCACTTGTGTTACATCAAGAATTACTTATTTCTCCCAGCAGGTCTTTTAGTTTTTCATTTTTTATTTGTATCATACACAATTAGCATTTCAAGTTAAAATTTGCAGCCATAACTGAAATTAGGATCAGGTGCAAAATAAAAGCTACTAAACACCCCACTTTAAAAGGAGTTTAATGATCCATTTTGAATAAAACCTGAGCATTTATTTTAGTAAAGTCTAGACCCTAAAGTAAGAATATTTGCAAAAATAGGACTGTAAGTAAATCTGTAGATATTTATATACAATTATGTTCTGAATATTAAAATCTGGGCACTGGACAAGCTGATCTCTAAGATCCCCTCCATTTCAAATATTTGTTTCTAGGATTCAAAGCATTTGGGATATAAATGATATTGTGTTAGCTTGCCACATATTTTGACCTTAATAAATGTTTATATTTATGGTAATCTTTACTTTCCAAAAGTCTTTCCAAAGGAGTTGTCACTAGAAGTTCTATGGCACTAAAATCAATAGAGTTAATATTTTGAGAATGTAATATAAATGGTCTTAGGATATGAAGCCTTTTATGTTTAGCTTCTTCTATTTAGCGAAATAATTTTGATATTCACCTATGCAGTTGCATACCTCAATAGTCTGTTGTTTTTATGATGCTTTTTGCATACCTCTGTTGCTTTTCATTACTGAGAAGTATTATAGTGTATGGATGTAGCACAATATTTTTATCCATTTATCAGATGATGGGCATTTGGATTATCCATTTATAGAAAAGTTTCTATAAATATCTGCATAGACATCTTTGTGTAAACATGTGTTTTATTTTTAAATTCAATTTATTTAAACTAAAACAAACAAACAATAAAAATAGTTGACCCATTTATCCTACCCACCACCTGTTGAAACCACTGGGCCCTGCCTCTATAAACCTGAGTTTTTAAAAATATTTCTTTAAATGTATGCATTTATTTTGTATTCCATTAATATGATGTATTATATAGTATGTCTTCCTCTGTTTGACCTATTTCACTTAGCATAATGCCTTCAAGTTCCATTCATATTGTTGCAAACAATAAGATTTTATTTTTTTTATGGCTGAATAATATTTCATTGTATATTTTTACCACATTTTCTTTGCCCATTCTTCCACCAGTGGACTCTTAGGTTGTTTCCATATCTTGGTTATTACAAATAATGCTGCAATTAACATGAGAGTGTATATAGCTAATCAAATAAGTATTTGTTTTTGTTTCCTTCAGATAGATACCCGGAATTGCTGGATAATATGGTAGTTCTATTCTTCATTATTTTTTTTGAGGGAACTCCACTCTGTTTGCTACAGTGGCTGCACCAATTCACATTCCCGCCAACAATGTACAAGGATTCCCTTTTCTCCACATCCTCGCCATCTCTTATTTGTCTTTTTGATAGTAGCCAGTCTCACAGGTGTGAGCTGATATTTCATTGTGGTTTTGATTTGCATTTTCCTGATGATTAGAGATTTCTTTTTATGTAAATGTTAGCCATCTACATTTATTTTTTTTTGAAAAAATGTCTATTCAGATATTCTGCCCATTTTTAATCAGGTTGTTTATTTTTTGCTATTGAGTTGTATGTGTTCTTTATATATTTTGAATATTAGCCCCTTATCAGATATTTGATTTGCAAATATTTAATACAATTCAGCAGGTTGCCTTTTAATTTTGTTGATGGTTTCCTTTGCTGTACAGAAGCCTTTCAGTTTGATGCAGTCCTACTTGCTTATTTTTATTTTTACTGCTTTTACTTTTTGTGTTAGATTTTTAAAATTATGGCCCAGACTTATGTCAAGGAACTTACTGCCTATGTTTTCTTCTAGGAGCTTTCTGGTTTCAAAGCTTACATTCAACTCTAATCCATTTTGGGTTAATTTTCATGTATGGTGGAAGATCATGGTCCAGCGTCATTCTTTTGCATGTAGTTATACATTTTCCCAACACCATTTAGTAAAGAAACTGTCCTTTCCATTTTATATTTTGCCTCCTTTGTTGTAAATTAATTGACCATATATGTATGGGTTTATTTCTGGGCTGTTTATTCTGTTCTGTTGACCTACTTGTCTGTTTTTATGCCAATATCATACTGTTTTAATTACTATAGCTTTATAATATTGTTTGAAATCAGAGAGCACGATGCCTCCAGTTTTACTTCTTTCTCAAGATTGCTTTGTTCTTCAGTCCTTTGTGGTGTTCTATTTCTGTGAAAATACCAATGGCATTTTGATAGGGATTGCATTGAATGTATATATTGCTTTGAGTCCTGTGGTTATTTTAACAATATTAGTTCTTCCAGCCCATGAGCATGAAATATGTTTCCATTTATTTGTGTCTTCTTCAATTTCTTTCCTTAATGTCTTATGGTTTTTGATATATCGATCTTTCACCTATTTGGTTAAATTTATTCCTAGGTACTTTCTTTGTTTTGATGTAATTGTAAATGTGATTGTTTTCTTAATTTCTTTTTCTGAGAGTTCATTGTTAGTGTTTAAGTATGCAACAGATTTTTGGATATTGATTTTGTATCTTGCAAGTTTATTGAATTTGTTTCTTAGGTCTAACAGTTGTGTGTGTGTGTGTGTGTGTGTGTGTGTGTGGAGTCTTTAGATTTCCTATGTGTGATATTATGTCATTCACAAATAGTTAAAGTTTTTCTTCTTCCTTTCCAATTTTAAAGCCTTTTATTTATTTTTCTTGCTTAAGTGCTCTGGCTAGGACTTCTAATGCTATGTTGAATAAAAATAGCAAAAGCAGGCATTTTTGTCTAGTTCCTGATCTCAGAGGAAAAGCTTTTAGCTTTTCACCATTGAGTATGATGTTAGCTGTGGGCTTGTTATATATGACCTTTACTATGTTGAGTTACTTTCACAAACCACCCAAAATCCTTATGTTTACATAAATCAATAGTTCTTTTTTCATCATTACCAACCTGTAAATTCCATAAAGGTAAAATCTGATGTTTCATGAAGAGTGGCTCATATATGAAATTTAGGTCATAGTGGTTTTCAATAATTTGACAATTCAAAGTTTTAGAACATATCTCTTAACTCTGTTAAGAATTTCCTTTTGTAAGCAACACTTCTTCCTTGTCAGATATTAATTTCAAGTTCCAACTTCTAGTTGGCCACTATAGATACAGCATGCCCTGGGAACAGAAGGCAGCTAAGATGCAAATAGAGATGAGAGGTGTGCTGGTGGTCACCGGCTCTGATAATGCGCCCTTTTGACACCTGTGCAGTGACCATTTAACTCCCACCCATAAACCACATTCTTACTATATTTAGGCTTATAGGTAGGAAAAAGCCAAGAGCTTGGAGACTAGCATCCTCGGAGCAGGTAGATCCACCCACCTGGCCTGAATAATCAAATGTGTGTACCTAGTTCTCTCATCTATTTTCATGCTTAAGTTGGTTTCTGCATAAGAATCTAATTTCTCCACAATTGGAGTCCTTTACTGACACTTTTCACAGCCGATAACAGAGAGAATAATATATTCAATGTTGTTGGGTCCCGCCTGTATATTCAGGTTTCAAGTCCCTACTGGCTACCACTTTCTAGTGCCTATTTCATCCTCCTAAATTTATGTTCTTCAGAAATTATAATGCACAGAATTATCCAATTATTATTGTCTGTTCCTTGAGCTTCCCAAAAAGTCTTCACCACACAGCTGCCCTGATGCCCACCTATTGCTTTGTATCAGCTATCTCTATTAGGACCGATTATTCTCCATATATCAGCCCTCACCCCCAACCCCCATATCTTATTTCAATGCCAACCTAGCCCTGATAGTAACAAAAGTAGTGATGTGTATGATTGTCTGTGTGTGAATGTGAGTTTTGGGAGAGAAGGGGTATGAGATACGTGGGAAAAAAGAAAGACATAGGAGATACAATTTTAGAGGGAGACAGAGATTGGGGGAGGAAAGACAGCAAGAGTGCCTTCAATGATGGTATACAATAGATGATCAATAAAATAATAGATAAATGAGAAAAGCAAACAAACCAAAACAAAACCAAAAAAGGCGTAAAAGGAAACAGAAGAGGTCTTAAAAAAACATAACGAAAAATAAGGACAAAGAAGAGTAGGAACCTGATAAAACTAAAAAATAGTAAGGTAAATAACATGCTCCCTAAAACTATAATAATTACTAAATTAAAATTTGAAAAAAAATTACACTTTTCCTGTCACTCATTTACACAATTCTATCTTAAATGATATTTCTTTTCTTAATTAGAACACAGGGTGATTTCTATTAGAGATATTGATTCTAAAAGAGTATTTATACTTAACTGAAGCAAAGATAAGATAAAACTGTTATTTTGTTTTATAAAACAGATGTTAATGTGATTTTCTGTTTCATTAAAGCTGGAGAAATTTTCATGTTATTTCTTCTTTGGGATGGCATTATTAAAAAAACAGAAAGAAACGTAGCAAGAGGTTGCTATACAATGCATCTGGTTTGAGGAATGGTTCCCTTAAGCTCTGCTCCTTAAAACAGAATCGCCTTTCTAGATGCCCACCTCTTACTTCAACATGCAAAAGTGACATCTGAAAGAATAAAGGTGTCTGTGTCGCTAGGACGTTTCCTATTTCTTTTCAATTGCTGATGGCTACCTCACATATATTCTAGGTAGAAGACAAATCAGTTCTGATTTGAATTTCCCCCATTGAACGCCCAGCCTGGCATGGGTAAGTCACATTGTGACTTGCTGTTTCATATGTCATCTCCAACATTAAAGATCCGGGAATCAGAATTTCACTGGTGAATTTCTCGATGAGGTGCAAGACGGGCAAGTAGAGAGACCTTCTTCACCGGGGTTTTACTGGCACTGTCAAGATGTCTATTGTTAACATGATTTTGTCAGTCAGCTACAACCTGCTAGCATTGCAGTGTAACAGGAGAATTTCAGTCTGCTTTTCTACAGCCACACTCCCCTGGGTGTGATCATACTTACACTGGGGGGAGATGACTGCAGTAATCACCAGGAATCACTTAATATAATAATACTATTATAATTTACTAACTCTAATCTAAGTAGTATCTTTCAGCCAAGGATCTCCTTATGCATAGTTCTTACCCCATTCCTCTGGAAAGGTTTTTTGAAAGAAGAATGAAGTCTATAAAAATCTGAAAGTGATTCAAGATTTCCCAGGTTTCTGAGTCCATAATGGCATTTAAGTTCCCAGGGTTTTGTCTTGGTCCTGAAGGGAAAATATGAAAGATATTGATTAGCAACTGGAGGGAGGCAGGCAAAGAGTTTTTGCTTAGGAGTAATAAAAAATTCAGATGAATACAGAGAATGGGTGTGTGCTATGAAGGAATGTGCTTTCTACTCCCCCCTTTCTCTTTCTCACTGATTGGAATACTGGTGTAATGGCGGGAATTGAAGCAGCTTTCTTAAAACATGAGATAAAAATCATACTCTGGGGATGGCAGGGTAACCAGACAGAAGGAGCCTGATTCTGCATGAGATGATGACATCAGCCCTCAATTGCTTATGCTCAAGTTGTTAATGAGGGAGAAATAAACTTTTATCTTGTTAAAGTCACTATATTTGGGGATTCTTTTTTAAAGAAAATTTAATTATCTTAATGATCAATTTCTTTCACTAGGACCTCCATTTTTTAAGGTTCCATTGCTGCTTTTCTGAAACATTTATTATTTTCTCTGTCTCAAGCAATCATCCCAATCGCTCTGCCCATTTTGGCCTATTCCCTCTTTACAGTGAACTTTACAGATCGCTCTCTCCTTAAATGCCAGCTTCTCTGTAAGGTCTTCTCTGATTCCCTAAGCAGGGGTAGATGTAACCAAACCAAACCACCACTAACGAAGAAGCAGGATTGTAATTATAGCCTGTGTGTGTGTGACCCCTACATTCGTTGTGTGAACTGAGTCTTCCTCCTGGTAGGTACTGAATACATGTAAACTGTTGTTAAATAAATTTCTCCAAGCTCCAGTGAAATTACCTTTCTCTAAACTCTTATTTTCTCCAATTTTCTCTGCCACAAAGTTTAGCAATTGAATATTTTCTGTGTGGTAAGTTTTTTCCAAAAGTTTTAATTGTTTAATTATGTACCACGGAGTTCTCAGAAATAGATGCTATTTCTGGCTTTTCACAAGGGCTCAAAGGTAAAATTAAGGACTCCTCCACAAATCACTGTTCCACAGTCACCTTAGTGCATGCCAGTGTCTTTTCAAGGGCCTTCTTTATAGGTAGTGTTGGCTGTCCTTGTCACAAGTCATTTATTCATTCATTGAATAAATATTAATTGATCATCTAATAGATACTTGACACTGTTCTAGGTGCTTAGGATACACTTGACAACAGCACAAAAATCTTTGCCCTTATGAAGTTTTATATC
This sequence comes from Cynopterus sphinx, assembly GCA_030015415.1. Taxonomy (NCBI): domain Eukaryota; kingdom Metazoa; phylum Chordata; class Mammalia; order Chiroptera; family Pteropodidae; genus Cynopterus; species Cynopterus sphinx. The sequence continues at coordinate 21,826,725 of CM057389.1, read as the reverse complement.
CTAGACAGAAATTGCTTTTTAAATTTAGCTTCTTTTAATAAAAACATATATATTTTAATTTATAATTTTAAATAACAGGGAATAGGATTCAGTATCTTTGTACACCATAGGATTGCATAAATAATATGTTTAATTATATAGACAATGGCAAAGCAAAGATTAAAATGGAAAGTTTTGTCTAGGTCTAAGGACTCACCGTAAACTATTACAGGTATGATTTTATAAGGCATGCATTCTAAAGGTAGACAGGACACTGACAAGTTCAGTAAGATCACTTCTCTACATACTTGGACCCTACTCCCTGAAATTAGTATATTTTAGTTGATAACTTCTAGAAAATTTCATGAATGGGGATTTATAATTATGACATTTGTTTTAATGACAACTTCTAACTTGTCCTAATATCAATTCGCTTTTGAGAAAATGATTTAAGTCCTGATCCAATAAGCCATATGAGACCAACCATTGTTCACTTTATTATTCTGATAAAATAACTAACTTTAATTAGGAAAAAAATAATTTGAAGAACATTACCTAAAGTTATTCTGTCATAGAAACATATCTACTGTTAAGGCACTAGTGGCTTAATTTGACATTGTAAATGAGGGGTTAAACAATTTATTAGCAATAAATTTTATATTTAAAAGGCAGAAATTGTGAGAAGCAGTTTTAAGCTTCCTGTGGCATGTCGTTTTACAAATAAATACATTTAGAAAGATTAATCATGTAATGTTTTTAAAAGATAACCTAGACTCTCTCTTTTTTACAAGCATGGTTGATATGAGTAACTAAATATCAATTTCCTCTAGATGCATTTTTCCATGGAACAAATCACGTTTTTTCCAGCAGAATACCTCTTGGAGCAGTCATATAATGAAAGTGTTTCCCCATAGATATACATCTCTGAGAACAGATTTTATTTCTTTACCTGATTTCCAAAAATGCAATCTGATTTCATCAGGATGTAGGCCAATGGACCAATAAATGACTGTTGTAAGCATGTATCAAAAAATAGTCAGAACTTGTGATGCAAAATTTGCCTTGTACTTCTTATTTCTTTCCATCTGAGAGTTGTTATTCCAATACCATGCCATGTACATGGATTGAGTGCAAAGATCAGCCCCAGGCAGGTTTAAATAAAACATTGACATTTTGAAAAATGATCCAAGTGTTTCTTTTTTTCACCTTCTATGTTTTTTTTTTGCTTTGCTATTTCAGGTAGTATCAAGGAGGAAGTGCTTTTTTTATTTATTTTTTTTACTGTGTCTTTAATCCTTGAGTAGATTTCATATTCTTCAGTATATAACAGCGCAATGAAAATTTGTAAACCAGGAAAGATAAAGTTGTAGAACTGGGAAAAGTTGGTTTTTACTTCATCATACTGTCTCACTTCCTTGGAAACTAAACCTGGGGAACCAATTCTGAGCTCATGGGCTGAAGCATTATAAATAGATATGTAATACTCACCACATATATAATACATCAGCCATTGAAGGCAATTTCATGACATACAATTGAAGACTGTGGTTTCTTTTTATTCCAACTTTCTAATTTTATTAGGATTTTATTATGAATGTTTTGATAGTACATATATATTTTACAGCACACCTCATTGTTCTTAAGAGATAAGCAAATTTACTGTGACACTGTATTAGCAGGGACTGTCTCCTTGTCAAGGGACTGGGAGATGGGGTAGTGTATTCCGGGAGACTACAGCCACTGCCTCTGACCTGGAAATAGATATATTGGATTTAGTTTGTTGGACATAAGTTAATTATCAAGTTTCATCATATAAATTGTCTTCAAAGAGAAAAGGCAACAGGATGGCTCATTATTGTAGAGTTCCTTGCTTGCCTTTATTGAAGCCCTTGCTTTCTAATACTAAGAGCCACAGCCTCTGATGGAGACTTTAATTCATGGCAATACTGCAATGCAGTTCATTTCAGCATCTCTATTGTTGTGTCACTAAGGGTTCATTCTTCTCAGTAATGGGAATGGCTCTGCTCTACAGGAGGTTAAACATACAGAACCCTAGTGGCTTGCATGATTTCTGACTTCAGAATAGTTCCTGGCACACAGATGATGTGAAAGAAGCTGTCATATATTTTTTTTCCAGCAAGTAATAGCATCTTATGCAGAGTTTTCCCCAAAATGTTTTATGATATGAAGGCTAAATGCACACATATATGTGTATACACATGACTGGAATAAAAAAATATATATACAAAAAGTCCCAGGCTTGTTTCACACTGAAGAAATCCAGTCATAAGTACAGCTAATCATCAAATTTTTCTGTAAGTATTCCTTCAGGAGGGGATTTTCATGTAAAAGTTTTATGCTTGTTTGTTTAAAGCTTTAGTATAAATTTGCAGGTGATGAGAGCAACCTTCACTCTGATAAAAGAACAGGCCACACTACTGATTGGAGAAAATTACATGAAGTTTTTTAATCAAAGTCTCTGTGGTCTACTGTCTGATTTTCTAGGCCAGATGTCAAATGTTTTTCACTGATGTGGATGTTGAAGTAATCACTAAACCAATTCCAAAAAAGAATAAGTGAGACAGTAATAATATTTCATTTCAGTATTACATAAGATCTCTTCCTCAGCCACCAACAAAGTAACAGGACCTCTCTGATTCAACATAATTACATAAACTATTACTTTGAATATTTTAGATTAGTTTCATCTCTTCAGATTGTGCACTTCCTTATGAATATGTGAATATGGCATGAATTTAGTTGCTTTCAGCTAAAATGTGAAACAACCTGCAATTACCAATTTGTTTTATTTTCAAGATTTACCTTTAATTTAAAACATGATTCGCCATTTATTATTTAGTCTATCACAACAATAATAACCGATCATTAAAAAAAAAATCTAGAGCTCCCAGAAAAGGAAATCTCTTATTTAAGATGCCAGGGAAATGAGTAGCTAATCTGATATATACTAAGAATTTTTTTTTTAATCAGCAAATATGTCTGGATAGGACAGAGAAATTAGATCAAAATAAAATGTTGACTTTCTCATTCAGAGCTTTATGAAGTTACATATGAACACACAATATTTTTTCTACTTTTTTTATTGACAAAATCTTTCTTCCCTCTGCCCCCTCCCAAAAACAGCAATATCGTAGAAGATAGTCTTATTTAAGAAGACAAATATTTCCTCAAACTTATTTGAAATCAATATTGGGATATTTTGAAAATTCCTGAGAAAATCTCCCACTGACAGATATGATTCAGCCTGAAGAAATTCCGCTGGCATCGGCCTCTCCTGCAGCAGCACCTGGTTTCATTCCTGGAATTCCCCACCTCCTTCTCCTGTCCATCATATTGTTAGCCTAAGAGAATTAAAATACCTAGAGAAAACAGATACTTTAAAGTTTCTTCAGGATAGGAATTTCTTTGAAAACAAAAAGAATAAGCAAAACTAGTTTAAGAGTGAAATTGATATTTAAAACATATGAGTAGCAGTGGATGAGACATAAGAAGTGCTCCTCCCAAATAAAATGTTCTAGAATCAGGAAAGCAGTAAACCCCTCAACCCCAAAGAATATGGTCAAAGTATTCCCACCTCAAAATATGCCTGCCTTAAATGTCTACCCATGAACTAACCCATGCATTTCTCCCAGATGAATATTGGGCTTCCTCCTGAGGATATTTTGATGATGAAAAATTTCCCATTTCATTTATTTTATTTCAGTTCTTCATTTTCCACCAGACTGTTGGTAAGGCTTTGGATTTTAGTCTTCAATTCCAGTTATTTATTGCTGTATAACAGGTCACCTTAATCTTAGTGACTTAAAACTGCAACCATTATTTTTCATTATTTTTTCTTACAGTTCTGGCAGTTGGTTATGTGAAAGTGGATGATCCTTGACTGGAGCCTAAACTGGAGTCATTTCATGTCTGGTGGCTGATGTTGGCCATTGACTTGAGACCTCAGCTAGGACAGTCATGGTCTCTCCATGTGACTTAGGCTTTCTCACATCAGACAGAAGTAGAAGCTCCTAATTTCTTAAGCCCTGGTCCCTGACAGGCACAAACTCATTTCCACCATACTCTATTGGTGAAGCAGTTACAGGACCTAAAATCAAGGAGAGGGTACATAGACCCCACTCCTTAATGAAAGTAGTGTCAAAGAATTTGGGGCTAGTTTTGAAAATATTATCTTTTTAGAGTAAACTATCAAGCTTTTAATATATGTTGATGACTGAATAAATTAATGAAGTTAAAGCAAAGTATAATGACCGTCTAAATTAATTCAGAATCAGTGGCAATAGGTAAAAGAGGATGGGTATGATAAATCTGTAGAGAAAAGAGGAGAGGAGGATCTAAAATATAGCTGAAGTGACTGGCCAGCAGGACGTGGATTATTAGGGTGCAATTATCTGTGACAGAATGTGATGTTTCAGAAAACACTGAGACATTAGAATCACTCAAAAGTAGGTTTGAGTCTCTGCTCCATCAGCAACCTCATGCATGCTAATTTACATTTCCGAGCCTCAGTTAAATAATATCCACAAGTGAACACAGTAACAGCTAACACGCAGAGTTGAGAAGATTAGAAATTATGCCTGTTAACTATTGAACACAATGTGATAGTAACATAAATAGTCCAAGTCAAAGAGAACAAAATGAATTTCTTAATATATATCTATGTCTTTTGAAAGATGGTTTTTATTAAAATGTCTTGACTCAGTGTTTTTATTTTGTGTTATGTCATTAATTCATTCTTTAGCAGTCTCTGATAAGAAACTTAATCCTTCAATTGCAGGCTACATTCCGAGCATTACATCAATTGTTGGGCTTGAATTCCACCTTCCTTGTGAATTGCCAACATTATCTAAATGTCTAAATTTGATCAGTTTGAGAATTTGTTAAACTTTTTTTATGAATATTCAATATCTTAAACATTCTTTATTTGATCTTTTTCATGATTTGGAATATTAATAATTATACTTAACAAGAATGAATTTTTTATACCATATTTATTGGGGACAGATATAGAAGGCTGATGCTTAAGAAAATCAATTAGGAATCCTTAGTTTTGTAAAATTTTTATTCAGGTAAGTTATTTTCCAAAGTATTAAAATAAAGAAATAGTACTTTTACTGTATGAGAAGAGCTTTGCATGGTTTTTCCTTCTTCACATCTCTTGGACATATTCTGATGCAGAGAAAGGAAAGTACAATCAGTGAGACTTATTCAAGAATTTTAGCAACATAGAAAGAGCTTGTTTCATATGCACAAATCCTATATTATTTATTTAATATCCAAAATAGACAATTCAGGTGAATATTAATATATGCAAACTAACTCCATTATCAATTCAGGTTTTTAAAATATTACAATAGTCATTTTGGGAAGAAAGGAACAATGTATTTCATGGCCTTTTTATAGCGCTACTGACTGCCTCAAGAGGATATAGAAACCATTATCCTTACCATATTGCAGGTTACTTTTTAAACTTAAAAATAAAATTCATAGACCATGTTGAATAATCTCTCTTGCAAGACCATCATCCTACCTGCATTGAAACACTGAGATAAGATATTCAATGGGTATTAATGCTCTTTACTTATCATTGAGCTTTTAAAAAGGCTCATGTAACTAGATTCACATTCTATGCTGAACTGGGCTCCATTTTTAATTCCTATGGCCATTGATGGATGAAACACACAAAAAAGATAAATTTGTAACCAGTGAGTCAGGTGTTTATAACTTCTGAAAGAACATATTCAGAACACTCAAAAAGTTAGAATGGAATATGGTGATTTCCTCAATTCCATGTGAATCAGATAATTGTGATATCCAACTACTTTAATAGAATGTTTTTCTAAATATTGTTTTCAAGAAAAGAGAAGAAAAGTATAAACTTAACACAGATTCTACCTGTCTTTTTAAGTGATAAACATAATAATAATATTAATTGATTATTTATAAGCTTGTGGAAACATTCAAAGGCAATATAATTGCGTACAAAGAACACAGGTCTTGAAACAAGAATTCAGGAGTTGAGTTTCCTCTTTTTGGGGGGCAGGTTTGAGGTATAGGTTTGTTTTGTTACTTGCTTGCTTGTTTGTTGGCTTTTGCAAAATGGAAATGCTATAATACACCAGCAAGTTTTTGAGGGGAACATACAGAAAGTTAACAAATATGGAGAGTCCTGGCATAGTTCTGGCCCATGGTGGATTGTAAACAACATTAATTTCTTGTTTGCCTTATATTAGATGATAGGAACTGCTGCTATTCTCCAAGAACAATCTGATTCATCTCTATCTTTGGGTACGCTAGGAGCATAGCATGTCCCCATCTCCTTGAACTTAAGAGAGGCCATATGACTTCCTTTGCACAATAAGTGTAGTTCCACTCTCCTGTTCATGTTTCACCCTTCTAAGGTGATAGTGAAGAAAAATGTGTTGCTAAAAGTTTTCAGAATTTTAAAGCTACCTGGAATACTATGCTAACTCATAGGTATGGCTACTCTTGAGAGTTACTTAGACTCAAAGTGGTCTTTGGATGAGCTAAAAATAAACATTTGATAATGCAAACTCTTTATATTTGAGGATAGTTCCTTACCTCAATATAATCTAGTCAATATTAAATATTTCTACCTAACTCAATTTTTCACTTGTATTTCACATATCTCATGGTATATATACTTATTATTTAGAAAAAAAGATAAAAGATTAAATGGTGTATAAAATAAAAACTGAAAAACATAGGTCTGTAATCTGAGAAAATTTATGCTAAATGTATTTTTTTCTTTGACATATTTTGTTTAAAAATGACAGTACAATTTAAAACATAACTATTCTAAAATGTGCTTTCTGTCTTTTGGATTTGTAACCATACATCAAGACATGCCAATAGTTTTTGAAAAATTATTATGCGTCCCTTCTGTGAAAAAAGAAAAAAAATTGCTTCATGTTTAAAATTGGGAAATGCAAATCTTGAGAGTGAAATTTTGAAATGTTTCCATTAAGTTTGAAAATCATCTTAATTGAGTCATAATTTAAAAATTGTAGAATTATAAAACTTAAGGTCTGGAAAGAATTTCACATATACTTTGGTCCCCAAATCTCATTTTACACGTTGAGAATCTGAGAGCCTAAGGTATTAATTGACTTGTCCAAAATTAGTTTTACAGGGATATTTTTCAGCTAAAAATCAACCTCCATGGGCACTCTATTTTTTTAAATATAAAGTCAAATCTTCTTAGATAATATTTAACCTCAGATCACTGATACAACAATCTAATCTCACAACTATGCTAAGAACCTCACTATTTTTCTGAACAAGATACACTCATTCCTTCCTTTTTGTATTTGCCAATTTTGTATTCATACATCTTCACCTCTGTCTAGATTACCTTCCCAATCTTATCACCCTGACAAATTCCCACTCAACCTGCAAGATCAGCTCAGGTTTAATTTTTCCTGCCCTTATTGCTGCCAAATGCTGTATTTAAGTGGTCCTATTTGTGTGGTCCAAACACATTTCATATTTACACTGCTTTGCAGTTAATTTGTGAGAAATTATATGTTCTCTTCCTTCTAAGAGGATTCTTTATCCTGACCCATTATCCTGTAACTTGCAATGCCTTTCTGTAGGAGAAATTTATTCTTTTGCTCTGTTAACATCAAGCTCAGCCATATGACTGTATTTTCTGAGAATTCCTCTTCTCCAGTTTAGAATCTGAATCAAATTTCAGTGATTAAAAAAAAAAAAAGAGGAAAAAGCTTTATACATTGAATAAGAATGTTGCACATGCATACAGAGACAGTAAAATTATTCATACTATGTTCTCATCATTTGTAAGTTGGAGAGAAACCAAGTGTAAATTTTTGGGGGTTAAAGAACAAGTTAAAGAACAAGGGGAGTAGACTTAGAATTCAGGGTTGAGATAAGTTGGGTCCAGTAAAAATCATTAATCTCTTTCTGATCAATCTAAGATGGATTTATGGTGGATGAGAATTCTTAGGAGTCATCTTCAGAACAAAGAGATATATGGTGCTATTAATAAAATAAAATGCAAAAGGATTCACATGGTTTTAATGTACAAAATAAGATATTTTTTGCATAATTTTCATATTCCACACAAATATAAAATGAATAAGATAAAATAAAGTCATGTAATATACTTTTTAACTTTTTCTAGGAATACTTTGCTATTCTTTTTCTCGTTTCAGCAGAAATGTGTTACAAAATATGAATTTAAAAATAAAGTATTTTAAATCAGACTTCAATTTTCTAATAAAAAGTATGCATATTTGTTTTCTTTAGGGAGTTTTCTAAAATAGTTTATTTCATCTGTATTTTGCTTTTTAATTCACATATTACATTTTTTAAAGTTGGAGCTGTGTTTTAGAGCAGGTAAATGTCCAAATTATGTAAAATGTACTCTTTTCTATTTCTATTCTTTTTGCTCATATAAATGATTTGAATTTTAATTATTAAGATATTTGAAATAATTTAGGCATCAATAAGTAGCCTCTTAGTAAAAATTCTGATCAATTTTCAGTTTTGAAGATCTCACACTGGAGAATAGCACTGAAATTTACCAAAAGGGATGGATATATGATAGAAATTGGACTAAATGATGTGTTTATAGTTAAACCAATCAGTTTCATTCATGAGCTTAATTCTTTCTTATTTAGGGTGTGCTGAATAAAAATCAAGGCAAGCTGCATGAAATGTATAACTTTTATTTTAGGTACTATTGCGTGACTTACCAAACTGATTAGGAAAATCGTTAGGGACTGATATAATGTGATCCTAAGAGTCCACTTGTGAAAGTTACACAGATAGGAAATTAGATTTCATGTGTAGCCAACATTCTATTATGCCTCATTCCAATAGACATTGGAAAAAAATTCCTGGGACTCTGATGAGAATTCACTGGTCATATTTATAGAGATATTTATCATGTCACTCTGGGAAGGATGACTTATTTATGTACAGAAGTTTGTGTAGAAGATTTTCAATTTTTAACCTTTTATCTACTTGAAAATTTTTAGTCTTTTTGTCCAACAGTATGTCACCATAATTCTTTTTCCAAATGAAACAACTCCTCCCATATATTTAATTTCTAAATCTAATGTTAGTATTTACTTGGATTTTCAGAAATGTGGATTTCTTCACAATAGAAGGCATTGTTCACTTGTGATTTATTTACTGATGTATCATTTGATATACACATTTCATGTCTCATTTCCCATAACTATAAGTGGTTCTTTATGGGTTCAAGTTAGACTGTGGGACAAAAGAACATTATAATATGAAAAGATTTGATTTAGAAGATGAGAGATAATGAGGCTATTTGGTATATGTATGTATTAAAACTCCTTTGGGAATTTGCTATTAGTATATATTCCTAAATCCACCATTGGGTAATTATGGAATCCTACAACTTTCACATTGCATTCAATATCTTTAATCTGTCCAGATTTATTAAGCATGAACAGTCTCATAGAGAATATAAATAAAATACAGTAGAACATTGCTCCTAGCAAAGTAAAAAACGGCTATAATTAAAACACGACTTTATATTATTGGTAAATTATCCTTATTGTCATTATTATACTAAATAAACATTTCTGTTTATTCTTCTGCAAAAAGTTTGTTAAGTTTTTATTATTACTAAATTTCCAAATTTATTTATATTTATACAAACACATAAACAAACAGATGTGTCTGATTGATGGACCCCATGTCATGATTGCACCAGAATACTGATATGACAAATACAAAAAAACATTTCAAGTATTAAATATTATCTCAAATATGGTACCATTTTATGACAATAAAATATAAATCATTTGAGGTATCCTATGTGTTAACTATTAGCATATAATGTATAGAAAAGATGAAAAGTTATTAAATTTAATATAGAAAATTATTTCTAGAAATTTTATTTTCTTGTTGTTTTATGTGTATGTTTGTTTATTTAGAGTGTGTGTTTATAAAATTGTTAATTTTTAAAAGTCAGTTGCTTTAACCAAGTAAGATGTTTAATCATATGAAACAAAAAGTAACCAAAGTGGGAATTATTTCTAAATCAGTGAACATTTTCTGATGTAAGACTAAGTCCAGAAATTGTTTTTTTCTTGCTAAAAGTCAAGTAGTTTATACTAAACCCTGTACCCTGTAAAACTCCCTCTATATACAGAAACGCACACACATACTAACAGCAAGTGAGCAGTTTTGCAGGTCTCAGGAATAGTGGGATGCCGTAAGTTCTAAAATCTATACCAATCTATTCAAGTAGCATCTTCTGAAAATAAAATAAAACAAAACACTAAAGCAACAAATAATGTAATTTTGGCTACATAAATAATTGGATGATAATTCTGTACAATACATATGGGTTTTGAGCAACTACCAGTGGAGAGCTTAGAGTTCCTGGCTATTTGTAAATCAGTGTTGATGGAAGAAATTAACCAGATCAGTGTAGGATATGGACTGGCACAGGGCACAGAAGACAAACAGGGAATAATAAAACTGTAGGATGAAAGCAGAAGAAAGGGACAATCCCAACACATTTCCTGTAGTGTCCCTACCAGATATTCACTCATACCTTAGGAGGGATTATAACGTAATATCTAAAAACCACTCTTGTTCTACCTATATATTTATTATTTATGAACAGTATGGTGTACTGGTTAGGAACATTGCTTTGATATCAGCAAAGCTGAAGTTTAATTTTGGTCTTTTTACACTGATGTAAACTTGAGTACCTAACATTACCTCTGCACTTCCCTTTCCTTATTGATGAACTGGCAATAATAAAACAGTTGACTGGCATTCATGAGCTTTAAACCAGCTAATGGCCATAAGGAACACAGCACCTGTACTTAGTTCTTCGGCTGCTCCCAGTAGTGCTGGTTATTTTGCCTTAAGAGAGTGAGCTGTTCAGCACACATGACTGTTTATAATACATGACATATTGTGATAGGAGATTGAGTTTCTTTCTTAACTAATCTTTTTTTTTTTTAATTTGTATTTTTTTCATTTATTTTCAGACCATAAGTTAAATTAACTTGGAGCATTTTTTAAAAAGTAGGAGCTGAACTAAGTGGAAATAAATAATAGAATAACAGCCTCACTTCCTAAATGGCTACCGGAAAAGCACCACTTCCTCAGGCATATTTTTAATATGCCATCAAATTGTAGGAAACAACACTGTGAAATAAATAAAGCCAGGAGTTTGTCTTGTGAGCACCACAAATAATCCAAACCCAAAATATTCTTTACATCTCATTTCTTATTGACTATATTTTTATAAAGCACTTCAATTTAGTCCTAAAATTACTGATATTATAGTTAATGATATAATTGAACTGTCTTATATGTTTGTTTTAGGTTTTTATTATTTTTTTTAAGACAAAGGACAGAGCAGATAAATAGGACTGCAGATGACCTTCTGATAAATTTTTGTTAATCAAGACAGAGAGGGAAGTGGCAGTAGTCCAAACTCATCACCTGGGAGATCACATAGATGTGGAGATAAAAGTTGTCCATGTGAGCCCCTTGACAATGCTCAGCATTTTATTCAGGATCTCAGGTAAGCCACCTGCATGCTGATGACATCACAAAACAAAGGCCGAGGGCTGATTATTGGATGGGTGCTCTTTATTATCGTATATCAGGTGTCACCTGTAATTTCATGTCTCTGGCAATGTGACAGAATCTGTCTGTCATCTAACCATGGATCTTAGTCAATTTTCTCTGCTCTTTGGAAACAAGCTCTTATATTGTGTGGGAGTAGTAAGGAGCCTGCCCATTCTGAGGCTGGCTGTGAAATAAACAGGACAACAACAAGCTGATATTTTCTACACGGCACCAGTAAAGAAAAGGCCCTGTTTTGCTGCAGTTTGAGTATATAAAACTATCACCAGATCATATCGACAGAGATGTTGGTGATGGGTTCCAGTGTGGAGTCAGGACCATCAACAAAGCAGACAGCTTTGAAAATGGGGTGTGTTTTAAATACAACTGTGTTATAACAAGGTCCTCGAGGTGCTCTAAATTCAAAGGGAAAAGGCCAAGGTATAGAGTTCATTAAATTTGAGAGATTTTGGAACTGTCCTACAATAGATAAATTTGGAAGGAAAAAGCAGGAATAAATTAAAATTATTATGTAGAAAAAAATAAAAATGTACAAGAAAGGTGTCTCTGAACACAAAGGAGGTGACCATAAAAAGAACAACTAAAATCATTTGGAACTTTTTATATCATTTTAGATTTGGCTGCCATTAAAATGCACATATATTTAAATAGGGACCAAGTTTACCTGTGTTTAGGAGTGTGGGAATGGACGGGGCCTTGTCTATTCACAGTAAGTTATGGTAAACCTATTTTGGGCCAGGAGGATGTTCCGACTGCAGTCAGACTGGAGACACAATGGATTTTGCCTTTATGGAGAGTCATACGATGAATTGTAGAAAGTTATGATTCATCTGGATGAGATGAAAATTCTATTGAGTAATACCTAGAATTCTTCACAGCATTGGAGTATTGGGTAAGCTGAGGACTTATTGTCAAGTTAGTTTTGGTGTGGTGGGTAAAAACGCATTTTGATTAAACGCAAATTCAGAATGTGCAGAGCATCTCTCAGTTTTGAACTGAAGTAGAGAACATGGAGCTGGTATTACAATGCCTGCCCCATAACAATAGGCTCGATTCCATAAGAAGCTTTAAGTCTCTCTCACAGTCAATTACCAGTCAGGGTTTCCAGATCTTGCATTTGTCAAAGTTATATTTGAACTTGTTGCTGGGTGATTGGAGTGCTGACTGAACTTACTTAGAAGGAGAAACCCAAGGCAGAGAGAAAGGCAAGGTGAGGGCTCCAAAGGTCAAAGGGACTCCAGTCTCACTAAGGTTCTAGTTTTTAAAAGCTTGAGCATATGACCTAGACAAATATCATTGGGGAACACCTGGTGTATAATGTAGTAAAACATCCAGACAGAAACAGCACAGAACAACAACAAAAAAACAAAGTAATGCTGCAGAAAGAGAAAAATAATTGTGAAAATTCCTTATGGAGATATATTTTTAAATATCAATAATCAATCAATCTGAACCAGACTGACCATTTTCACTGGTAGCAATTTTCTCTCTTAATGAAGAATTTGATTTTGGATAATATTAAATGATTTTTGCATCCCATTTGCCGTTCATTTTTACAAGCCTCAGTCTGTCCTTCATACATGAATGTAGTGATTAAAAGCACGTCTTCTTGAACCTGGGCTTCTAGCCATTGAAACAGATTCTCTTTTACTTCAAAAATTACCTTTTACCATAAAGCGTACTGGGGATAGAAGAGAGGGACAAAATTTTTGTGTTCTCTTACTACAGAACACACATCTGAACCATCACATATAAACGTTCTTATTTTTTCATATGTGAATTTTGAAAACCGTGGTTGCCAAAGATTCTAGAGCATACAAGTGTATAATAAACATATAATTTTTATACACAGTGCGTAATCCCGCCAGCCTAAATGAGGAAAGCTACAGGTAATTTTTCACCAATGATAACAACCAATAGTGTCTCTCTAGCAACGCAAGTGCTATATCGAGGCATCCACAGTGGCGTGCCTTCTAAGTTAGTCTTCAAGCAAGACAGACCTTTGGTTCCCTCTGAACCCTAGGCCTACTCCCAGTAACACAGGACGTTCTGCTCCTGGAAGGTCATTGATGCCCAACACCACCCCTTTCTTCTGTTATCACTGTGTATCACGTAGCACATACCCCAGTGGAGGATGCCAGGAGTTCAGGTCTTGTTGCCTGCTGCTTCTGCTTCAGGTTCCTGTCACCATGGCCATGTTCCCTGCTACTGTACACCATCAAGGAAGACTTTTGTTTTCCCTCTCTTTCTGAACTCCCAGAATGATGGCATCAATTTTCCATGCCGGAGGAAACCTCCTTTTACCAAGGCTCCCCACTTATATGAACCATCAGAAACAGGAGCTTTTCTGTGACAAAGCTGGGCTGCTTCTCCCTGGTTACCTGAAGCCAAGTCCAGGAGCTTACAGATCTCACTTTACTCAAGGGATTGAGTTAAGTCACCCAAACTACCTTCAACTCCCTCTGCCTCTCCTCCATTCAGGACTAGCTTCTAACTTTGTTTCTCCAGGGCAAGACTTCTCCCATGTTGTATTTTGAATGTGACCTCATATCCACCTTAAGGAACACAGAGAGAAAGAAACTTTTATAGACTTAAAAACAGTGAAGGCAATTGTTTTCCTCTTTTGACAAATACGGTAACCTTTAAAGCTGAGTGCCCCTTCCAGCTGTAAATAATTTGTGCTCTCAAGAGCAGAAGATGTTGCTTTACTAGTGTTTTGATTTTCCCTTCCATTTTTCTCTATAATTGTGCGATGAATTTAAAATGTATATTTTGAAAGAATGTTATATTGGTTAATTAGTTGTGGTGCTACATGGTTTAATATTATAAACAGAGTGAATACTTTTAAAGTATTAACATATTTACACATATTACAAATAATGCATTTTGTCATTTATTCTATAAAATGAAATAGAAACAAAAACAAACTAAAATTTATTGTTGTGATACTCATGAATAAGAGCCTATGTCTTTTTAGCTCAGAAATTTTACTTTTAGAAATATATCCTAAAGCCATACTCATATTAGTGGACATAGATAATATGTTAATGAATGTTCATTGCAATATAAGATACATAAAAATGGAATATTATGCAGCCTAGTGGCTAATATAAGGTAAATCTATAGAGCTATATTTGCCTATACAGAAAGAAGTTTAAAAAGTATTATTTGAAGAAAGCCAGCTGCAAAACATTGAGTATATCATGATTTCATTTGTGTAAGAAAAGTATGAACATACATAGATTTACATACGCATAGAATGTTTCTAAAACCATATATAAGATTCATTTTAACATTTTTGTGAATGGTACTAACCAAACAGGGAAGACTACATTTACTCTTATTCCTACAGTTTAAATTTTTATCATCAGTTGTTGCAATCTTATAATTAATCAAATGAAAACATAATACTCTTAATTCTCTCCTTAATAAATACTGTACTGTTTATTCAATTGGGAGAGAAATCTCAATTTTTCATGGCACTCTGGTGAACATTTTGTTTTGGACGATTATATATTTTGTCAGGTAAGCTGATTTATTTCATTCACTTGTAATAAATGTGAATGTGGCGAGGTTAGCTACCAGGCATTCAAGCCTTTCAGTCTGGGATGCTTCTTAAAACTCTCCCAACACCTTCTCTTACCTCTAAAAGTCATCTTTTCCCTCACACAGCTGTGATTTTTTTCCAACCAAAACTGTTTAAAGATAAAATAAATTGCTGAACAAACTTAGAGAGGAAAAAAAAACTCCTAACTTGGGAGAAAAAATATTCAGTACAAATCCAGGCTGAATTTTAGCTTCTGCCACGCAAACTCTAATTACATTGCAATTACTTGCTAATTACCCCCAGTTCCCAGAACTGACCTTCACTGGAGTTAGGAGAACTCCAGACTTAGCTACTTGAGCCCTTCCTTCTGAAAGTTTGCTCTTCACCCATTATCACCTTTATAAACAATTTTCCCATCTTGCTGCCAAGCTCTGGGCCAGATTTCTGCCTTGGTTACTGTTATCTAGATTCCTTTTTTGTGCACTTTCATTGATCCTGGCTTTCATTAAGGCCCAGGCCTGCCTTTCTCTGCGCAGTCTCTCTCCAGGCACCTCCTGTCTGCCTCCCTGCCTAGCATCCGTTAACCAACTATTGTACTTTGCTTATCTATTAAGATGTTTAATGCATCGTCAATTGGTCTGTGACACTTTCGTTCATTTATTCATCTATTTGTTGACTAAATATGTATTGCATGCCCCACATGTGCCAGGTACTATTCCAGACTCTGTCTGGTTCTCAAGAAAACAAATTTCCTTATCCAGTGATTATCAGACAACTTCTCTTTCTTTCTTCCCTTCTTCTCCCAACTCCTGCTCCTGTTCCTCCTCATTCTTCTTCAGCAGAACTCTTTATTATTTTCAAATGAAATCTTACTGAAATGCCAATGAAATCAAAGGCTAGAGTCAGGCTGTGCATCTACTCTGTTCCTCCTCACTTCCAAAATACTTTCTGTAGCAATTTAGGGATCCCTGAACTAATACTTCCTGGATCTTAATTGTTTCCTCCAGGCTCAGTTTCTATTCCTTCAGCAACTTTTCTGGGCTCCTGGCTCATCACATGTAGGCAGGTCGGGATTTAATTCCCTCCCTTCATCTTTAGCAACCTTAAATCCTTGCTATACATACCCAGCCATTTCTATCTGAACCCTAAGATGTGACATAGAATAGAAAATTAGGACATATTCAATATAATCTCAAGAAAGAAATACTTTTAATGCCTCTGATTTGTAAATACTTTTCAAGCATAAGAGGTGCAGGTAGCTAATGAAATATACATATGACTTATTATTGAATTGTAGACTTGAAACCTATATAGCTTTATTAACCAATGTCACTGCAATAAATTTAATTAAAGAATGACTTATTTCCTCATTCCTATTATGAAACTTGGGTCAAATTTTAGTATATGCTTCCATCTTCTAAAAAGAAAAATATAAAAGAGTGTTTTTTTTTTCTTTTTAATCGGGAACACAGAGGTTGCAGAAATATGTGATCTAGTGCAACAGTGATTTAAAATCTTATTCTATGGAAAATTTTGTGTGTTTTCCTCTTCTCACATCTCTCAAAAACATACCAAAATATTTTAAAAGATAAAAGAGGATTTTCCCCCCATTATATTGCTTATCTCTCACTCATTATTCTTTACCTCCCTTGAAATAGCCTAAAAGATTTCTTTAGAACTTAATGTCCTTCCTCATCAGGCCTGACAAATGGTAAATAAAAGCTTCAGCAGTGGCTGCCACTGGCTGGAGTGAAGGACAAGACAATGAAAGCAAGTGTGTGTCTATTTTATGTAGCACCCTCTTTTCCTATTATATCTGTGGGTTGCCTGGGTCAGGGCAAGGTGGTCTCCAGGGGAGCTTTGACTGCTGGGGAGCAGGTAGCACACACAGTCTGTGATGGTGGCATCTCTATTACCATCTTCCTCTGGGACAAAGCCTTGTCAAAGGTTTGAATCTGAGTCTAGAAATAAAAGAAATCCATAAATGCAAATGTTCCTTTTTGATTACCTGAACATTCCTTTCTTCTATTTTTTGGTCCTTTCCTGCTGCTACTCTGAAAGTAATCCTGTGTTTAAGCCATTAAGAACTTGCAAATAAAGGGAGACAAAGTAGAAAAGTCAGTTTCCAATTAATATTCCTAGTAATTGTAGCGTAATTTGGGTGCTTCTAGTAAATGGGGACCATAATCACAAAGATTAATGAGGGTTACAGAGGTGGAAATTCCAGATGCTGGCAGGATTCCTAATCTCCAACTCATAGTGAAAACAGCAGAGAAATATGGGAGTAAATATGATGATTAATAGAAGGGTCACATTCAGTGTCCAATTTTGAATTTATTTTGAAATGTGATGAACTCCTAAATATATCCTTCGCATTTAAAAGAGAATTCAGTCAATAGGCAAGTTTATTCAAAATTTTCTCTCTTCAACAGTAAGGTAGGTGAGCAGAGATGCTGGATGAAAACATGGCTCTGTTCCCTAACCTCGGGTTGCTTATAATTTATTCAGGGAATGAAAACTAATATAGTTAAATAGTAGTGGTCAAGACAAGCAGCTGTGATTAAAACATTGTTGGGTCAAATAAACAGTCTCAAGTGCTGGGCCCCTGTCTCATTTAATGCAGAACTTGGACTAGCACAGAATGTTTAACAGATATTTTTTTTGGATGAATAATGATAAAAGAACAGAAAAATAATGGCGTGTGAGGAAGGAACCGTTACTAGAAGTGAATTTTAAAAGAAGAAAGAACAAGTTAGCAGAATGAAGACAGTAAGTGATCCAAAAGTAATAGGCCTGAGTTCGTATAGATAGGATAGAGTGAAGTCCAGCCTGAATCTAATGGAATTGTGTTTATATTAATTCAACAAAATATAATACCACAGATCAAAGGCTGTGCTAGGTGCTGATAATATATAAATTATACATTTTTTAAAAAGCCTAGCTTCGGTTTTCAGATATTCTTGGTCCTATGGATGTTTAATGAAGACCTTAGAAATTAAGGTTTAAAAAGGGTGGTAAATCCAAATGAGAGTAACTTCAGAGTCTGGACAAGGAGTTGAGATTTTAAGCAATCTGATCTATTTAGTCATGGACATTTTTGGTCTGTATGATAAAGACAATGAAAGATTATGAATGTAATTTCAAAAATACTAGAATAATAAGTAAGTAGGTAGAGAATTACATCTACCATCTCAATTTTAGATATACCATTAAGATTCTTATATAGCCTTCCTATTTTTTTTGTATATGAATATTTATAGCTGCTTTATTGGTAATAGTCAAAAATAGTCAATAATAGGAAACAGGCAAATGTCCATCAGTAGGTGAATGATCAACAGATTGTGGCATTTCCATACAAGGTATACTACTGAGCAATAAAAAGAAATAAACTATCGATATATGCAACAATGTAGACAAATCTGAAAATTAAGATGCTGTGTAAAAGAAGTCAGACAAAATTCCTTTCATATAAAATTCCAGAGAATGCAAACTATTCCATAGAGACAGAAAGCTGGCCAGTGGTTTTGCCTAGGGATGAGGATGAGGAAAGGGCAGGGGCATTCAGGAGAGAGAAATTACCAAAGGGCATGAGGAAATGTTTTTCAGTGATGGTTTTTTTCTTTTTTAAGCATTTTATTTTATTTGTTTTTAGTTTCAAAAAAATATAGTACATTGGTTAAACATTTATACAGTTTATTAAATGATCTATTTTTTAACAAAAATATTGAAGCTCCTTATTACAAAACAGCAAATTTGAGGGCCTACCTTATATTTAGTCATCTCTGTATTCAGCACATACTTTCCATGTGAACTGAATAGTCCAGGAAAGTAACAAAGGTTACAAGGAAAGATGTACATTCTTCCACGACATGCTGCTTGGTGTGCACTAATATTTGAGTGTTTTTCACACAATAACCAAGCCCATTCTGTTACCACTCAGTCACTTTAAGAGATATTGAAAGAATAAGACAAATAGTTATTACAATGCTTTGGTTTGATGATTCTTTGGTGTTACATGAGTGCCAACCCTTCTTATTTTGATTAAAAATTATCATTTAATGTGAGTTCTGGTTTAAATTTATACATGCTTGTTTGTCAACAAAGTTTGGTGAAATCACTCACTGCAATTACTTTGAGAATGCTTCATTTCTAACTTGCTTATATTGAAAGAAAAAAAATACCTCCAAGTTTTTTTTGTATCTTAGATTTAGCCAATATGATCGTAAATTTTTTTTATAAAATTATTCTGAAAAACTATATATAGAAGCAATATTCCAAGGAAAGGAATGAATAGGTTGGAATTAATCAAACAGATTAGACACACATTACTGAATAAATGATTCTCCTGGACTGTCACAAGTAAACACTGAGAGATGGCTAAAGTCCAAGGTCAGTCGGAGGCAGTGCTACAATCCACAGACTTTACAGGCCTGTGCTCGCTACTGTGTCTGTTCATGCTTGTTAGTCCCTTTGCCTGGCACTAGCAGGTACTCAAGAACATGTGGCATTATCACAATATTGGTAGTTTTAAGAGAAAGATGTAGCAAATTAGGGAAATTTACAGATGGGCCTGATACCCAGATTATCAGCACACTTGTGTTGTTGTTAAAATAGAATACTCTCCAACTGTTCCATAGTTCTTTTAAAAGCATTACTGCTGAAGTAAAGTGTATTATGTAGGCAGCATTTTAAACACAAGTCACATAATGATAGTGATTTGTTTCATTTTAAAGGTGAGGTAAAAGCAACAGGTGACACTCTATATTGCAAATACCAATTCACAGAAGCAGAGATTGTTTAAAATTAAACAATCTTTTTTCTTTACCTGTTTTCTAATTTCTGTAGTATAGGTTACTTGAAATTCTTTTTCCCCCCTTCTGATCATACTCGAAGCCAAGTATAATTTAACAAAAGGTTTCAATAACTTCAAAAAGAAATGGATCCCCCGTCATGTCCACGTAAGCTCAAAGTATATTTTCCTGACCTCTCTCTCGTGTCCATTTTCAATATTACTAAGGATTTAAAAAAATACAACAGGGAGAGAAATGGATCTGAATCCTATGAAATACACTTTATTTCGAACCTGAAGTCTTTATGGTAGACCAGTTCAACAACAAGACAAATTTAGTCTTGACTCTGCAACAAAATTCAATATTGTGGCACATTATTGACTGGAGTCGTGTAATCAACATCTTTGGCCATTTGGATTTCAATATGTGAAAATAAATGTTCCACAAAGATTTAATAGCATCATTTGGTATATTGTTTTCTACCTCTGGAACATAAGCATGGTAGCTCTTCCTGCTGCCCTGTTTGCTTTGCACTCAACCAAAAATAAAAGAATTGCTAACTTGAATAGGGGTTTTCTTTAGAGCAGTCATGACAGATAAAGCTTGGCTTCAATACTGACCAGGGCTTTTGTGATCATCCTGAATAGTTTTCAGGTGTACAGCTCTTTCTTGGCAAATGAGGATAAAAGGACAAGGATGCTCAGATTGCAGGGTATAATCTACAAGTTCCTATTTTCTCTTCTATGACTTTCAAAATTCATAAAAAACTGATTTACAAGATTAAATTTCTGAATCCTCTACCCTCTTCTATTGTAGGTAAAACTATGAAAATGTGCACTTTTTCTCCTCATCACTTTGTCTCCCCAAGTCTGATAAATCTGACATTTTAAAATGAAGAGCTTTGCTTTTAATTCTGGAACCTGGTTCAAAGCTGATGTTAAATAAATTAATATGGAAAAAATACTCTAGTAAATAATCTTGCAGTGGTAGGCAGCTATTACTTTTCTTTGGTGAAAATGGTTTATGTGCTTTTCACCTATGAATGAAGTGTTATTTTAGATTTCGGAGTGAAAGTTTTTAATAATAGTATTTAAAATATCCTGCATTTTAAATACTATTTAATTATAATTTGCTTTTTTGGGGAATATATCATCATGTGATTTAATTTGGTATATACCCTCGGGGGGAACATATTTCAATTATAAAATATTTCCCCTAGAAACAATAATGCTTCAATGATTTATTTCAGAATGCTATTGTGAAATGGCTTATTCAACTGGAATTTGAATGCAATCAAGTTTGAAAATATAGTATAGATATCCCAGAATGTATGAAAAATGAACATGTGCTTTTGTGCTCACACACAAAAATCATATTTATATATATTTTCAGTCTTTACATAATACTTCAATTATTATATCTTTAAAAAGAACTTAGAAAGCTGAGTGCTGTGAAACATATTATCTCTTCAAAAAGTTCATTTTTGGACAAGTATCATTTGGATAGGGATTAACTTAATCAGAGATTTTGAATCTTCTTTACTTTAATTTTTAATCTCTTTTTTAAAAATATGTCTGAATCTTTAAAATACCTAAACCTGTAGTCACAAAGCACTGCTTCAAAAAAGAAAAAAAAAAAAAAAAAAAAGAAGGGAAAGTTTTTAAAGCAGCCACCGGCTGTAAGAGAGATAGTGCAGGCAGGAGATTTGTGACAGAGTGGAGCATGAAACCCATCAGCTGATGAGTGAAAATCCCTGGTTTCTAATTAATCGAGGTACACAGGCCAAGGGATGAAGAGGATCAGGGAAATGAAATCAGGAAAAAGATACCATCAGTCATTTCTGCGGCCCATTGTCATACTTCAGAATCTGCTGTAATGAATCACTCAGGCATTCCACAGATACATTCAAATGGTGAAGAAAATTCATTGTCCGGTGAAGAGCGTTTGATAAAAATCTTTCTACCCCCCCCCCCCCCTTTGTCAGAAGCCTATGATCAGAAAAGGAAATCCAGACAGCACAACAGGTGTGCTTTTTGCAAGCCTGGTGAAATCTGCAAACGAACCAAGTATGGAAGAATTTTTTGTACTAATTTTTTTTCTCCAAAATGCGTATGCAGAGGGTGGCGGGACAGTGTATCCAGTGAAGGAGACTTGTCACTGAAAAGGACTGCACAAAGTGTCAGATTAAGAGAATCACAGAAGTGAGCCCCTCTTACAGTTGAGAAATTCATAATGTGTAAAATCTTAACTAGGGAAATAAGAAACAACATTAGGAAATGTAACTATATTTAATTTAATTGATAAAGAGAGATATTTCCTTTGAAGGAATTTATCCAATGAAGAAAGCATTATGCATTACATCCTGGCTCTGATTAGAAAAAGAAAAACCCCATCCTCAAAGTCTGACAGCTGCTTTTGGGCCCATGGTTTCTGGGGCTTCCTAGAGAAAGGGTTTCCTTTAAAGTCAGTGAGACTTACCCGTGATGAATGCACATTTCAGCCTGAAGGTTTTGTTCAAAGGTTTCCTAATTCAGGCCTGCATTCCTCCTGGGGTATTGCTCACTTTTGTGGTGGTTATGTATTTTAATGGAGAAAATATTCATCGTGGCACCTAAGACACAGTATCTGTTCATTTTGACTTGCAGCAACTTTGTGACCATAACAATTCCTTGTAGCAGCTCCAAGTGCTTTGTGGCATTAGGTGACATACAAAGATAATTGTTTAAAAATAATCAGGTACTGTACCGAGACATATAAGGATGGCTGATTCATTTTAAATTTAATTATTATAATATAGGGTTTCACTGTCTATATTATCAATCACCAAGACACTTTAGAGTTGATAATATTAAAATTGCAACAATAATGAGAATTCTACTTCATGATGAAAATAATTTTAATCATGGGAAGATTACAAATCCATTTACAGTTACGGTTACTGAGAATTCTATTATCTACCTTCTCTTGTAAAAGATGTTAAGACATGTTTTCAGAAAGTATAAAAGATTATGGGAGTATGTTGCTTTTTAAAGTTTGAAGCACAGGCTTTGAGAAAACCTTGAGAAAGCTTCCAAATTGTCAAGAATTATGGGATGGAATGTAGAGCAGAGAGGTGCCTGTGATGTCAAGTAGGCATAAAGTCCTGTCTTTTTTGGCTTCTGTTTGCTTTATCCTTTCAGTAAAAATTATTTTTGAGAAGCAACTATATAAGAAGCACTGGGCTAGGTGTTCAAGATGAAGCAGCGTGCTCCTTGCCCTCACGGTGTTCACAGTCTAGTTTGTGCTGATGTCTGCCCTTGTCTTGAAGACAATTTGGAGTTTAAATGGATTCCAATGGAAGGCAATGAATGTGCCCAGACAGAGAGTGGTCCTCAACTCTGGCTGCACATTAAAATCACCTGGGATGTTAAAATATACACACAGATCTATCTACCATCCACAGCTATTTCTCTCTCTCTCTCTCTCCCTCTCTCTCTCCATCTATCTATCTATCTATCTATCTATCTATCTATCTATCTATCTATCATCTATCTATCTATCATCTATCTATCTATCTATCAATCTATCTATCTATCATCTATCTATCATCTCTATCATCTATCATCTATCTATCTATCATCTATCTCTATCATCTCTATCTCTATCTCTAATCTCTATCTCTATCATCTCTATCATCTCTCTATCTCTATCACTATCTCTATTTCTATCTCTATCATCTCTCTCTCTCTCTCTCTCTCTATCTCTCATCTGCATCCATATCCAAGCCCCATCTTTAGAATTTTGGTCTGGAGTGGGGCTCAGGCCTAAGATTTTTAAGAAGCTCCTCAGGGGATTCTAACATGCAGGCAGCTTAGAAAACACCCAGCAAAGAGGACAGCATTTAAAGAACCACCACTCTGGACATTAACTGAGATAATTCTCTGCTCAACTGCTAAACCCCTAGGAAATATTCTAGTGTCTGACTGAAGTAAACTAGCTCTATTTTGATCCTATAAGAATATCAGTTTCATCTAAGTGCAGTAATTTATTTTACAGAGAGTATATAACTTCATATAGCACTTTATGATGACCTTTGCTAGCGGTGACTTCATCTCCCTTCTGGTGTCAAAGTTAATCAGATATGGTCTGATATTTGGTGCAAATAAGATTTACTCACTGCTGCTCATTTACTCTAAGAGGAAGGTTTTATTACACTAAGTGTTCATTTAAGAACCTGAGTCGAAAAGATACTAAATGTTTTTGAGGGGACAGAATAGTAGGAAGGTAAGAATTTAGTGGTAATGGATGGCTAGATTATTGCAACTGTAATTCTCTGTTTGGTGTGATGTGTTCCAAAAACTCCGGTTAACAGAATCTGTGGTCTTTAGTTTATGCATTTGGACTAGGCATAGGGATACACACCTGAATGACTTTCTAAATGTTTCTAATTATAATTTAGTTTCTATAAGATATATCTTATATGTATCTATTTATAAAAATAACCAGAAAAAAATCATAACTTCTACTGTCACGATTATAATGTTCTTCATCCCATGTTTATATTCCCTTGTTCTTTATCGGGATTCCCTTTCTCTTAACTACCTTTCTTCACCCTTAACCCTGATCCCTCTGCTAAAGTATTTTTTTCTTATCTTATTTTCCCTTCACTCTCTCAGGAACTAACAAAGTCAATAATCGCAAATATCGCCAAACATTCACTTGATCCCTTTGCTCAGACTTTGTTTTCGGTAATACTCATATGTGGTAGCGTGTATGTGCGCTCATATGCATAGACATGGAAATAATTAGTTTTAAAGAATCAGTCTATTACCATCACTGTCACTTAAAGCATTCCCACAAGCGTGTAAACTGCGCCCCACACTGGTCCCCTGCTTTGGTGGAACTCTATGAATAAATTACATTTCCAGAATCTGCCAGCTTTCCAATTCCAGCTTACTGCACTTTGGAACAACATTTTTCCTTCGTATGTTGCATAAAATTTGTCTTTCCGAGTTTATTTTCATTTCTCTGTTTCTCTAGCTCGCCAGTAAGTTGTGCAGAAAGAAATGGCCTCTCTCATGGGACTTATGCCTGTAATTAGGTCAAATAATTTGGGTGATGATTAAAGCAGCAAAACCTGCTTCGATGGCATTCAGTCAGGAGTATCATTTGACATTTGTGTTTGCATGCTAATTTTCAGAATTGGAAAATGCAGAGATACAAGTGTGAGATTAAAATTTATTTTCTTTAAAGCAATAAACTAGGTTCATTATGGTCTCTTTTGGCAGTCAGAGAAATACAAAGCATTAAGCTGTCAGATTTTAGAGTAACAATACAGAATTGTGAATTCTGATTTGGAGCCACAGACACTGCAATCATTAACTCTATATATACTTGAATTTATAAAATGAATTGGCAAAGGGAATGGGAACAGAAAGCTGTAAATAAGTTAAATTATTTGAGAAGATTAACACAGCTATTCCACAGCCCACCATTTTAATTCCATCACTTTGCAAAATGAAGGCTATTTGGATAGGTTCATTAAATATCAAAATTGACCAGAGAGTCCACAGGTGATCAGTTCCAAAGCCTTCCCCTAGACCCAACCCTTCAAATATTTATCATATATGTATGTATGTTTGCTTGGATCAATATAAAGTACCAAACTGGGATTTTTGGAAAGTGAGCTAGAATGTCACTTGAGACATTGTCTGATTTGGACTGGGTTCAGAAGCAAAGTGCTTCAAGAGGCCAAAAGAGAAAGAGAGGGTGAGAAGGCAGGAATGGACAGCCCATGTTGCTAGCTCTAATATCCCACTGCAATTATTTTGTGGACATCCACTCCTTGCCTGCACAGGAGATAGGGCTATAAGTGTATGTTATTTTTTAATTACAAGGGGGGTAGAAAAATCCTGATGATGGGCTGGAAGGTGCCATTGCATTGTTATTTTTTCCTCTCCCTTCGTTTGCTGATTATGTGAGCTGGGCTCCTTTGCTAGCCGATGATAAGCAGAATTTCCATGTTCTCTGCATAATTAATCCATCTCTGCCTCTCTTCATGCCAACTCGCCCGTTATCGCCGGCACATGCCTGAATTGCAAAAGAATCCGCTCTTCAATTGGAACTTATTGATATTCTAAGAAAAAAAAAAAGAGAGAGAGAAGGGGGAAAAACTGAAAATCCTTAAGTTTAAGCCGCAGATTTTTAAATGGATTAATTTCGCTGCAATCGCAGCCATCTAAGGCGGGAAGGCAGGCAGAGCAAATTGAAAGCGTCTCCATGTTTGCAGAATTGGGTCCAGGATGCTGAAATGTACTGGCACAGCTCTCTTTTAAAGTCAGAAAATTACCATTCATTTACATCATATGAAATACTTTTTTATGCTAGAAATATTCAAGAGACGTTCTTTAAATGCCTGCTAATGCTTGATAACATTTCTAACTTTCAACGTTTTGCTAGACTTTGATATGACATGATAGGAATGCCTTCCAGTAGAGAATATTATATCTCTCTTTATCACATAGTAGATTACATCATCTTTTTCTTAACCATCCCCAAGTAGTCTTTAAACAATGAAGTCTGTCATTGGTTATGTAGGATTTTGTGTGCTGGTGGATGTCAAGGTTAGTCATTTAATTTTTTGTCTACTTACATATGAAATGTTTGTTTTTATTTAATTTTCTTCTTCAATTACTTAGAGACTTCAGACAGAAATAATAAGAATCATAATAAAAATAATAATTTTTCAGTAGTTGTTTTGACTGTTTTCCCCAGTGTTATGATAAACTCTAATTTTTGAGAGACTTAATTTCCTCTCATTTTAACTTGTAAAAAGTTACACTTTGAAATCTTTTTTGGCTTAGAAAAGGTTTAGTAGTCAGAGTCATTCTACAAAGTATAAGTTCAAGAATCACAAATTTACAACTCCAGGATTCTTGCAGTTTCCAAATAAAATTACAGAATTTTGTTTAGTTGTTGATGTTTAAGTTTTGACTTTTAAATCTGTTGTATGTCAATTTCCCAACTCCTGGATTTGAGCACTTTCCAGGACTGAAGTTTTCCTTACTACTCTAGGTTAGCTTCAGCAATGCTTTCTTCCTGCGTTTAGATGCCCACATTATCTGCAGTTTCTGCTGGACTGCATGACAAAGCTGATGTGTTCTTTTAGCTTAGAAAGAAGAGTTGCTAATATGAACCAGCAAAGAAAATAGAATTTGAAAATATTCACCAGTAAATAGGTCCTATGCATTTTTAATTTAGTAAAATTTCAAAAGGCAAAATAATAATCATAATTAAAAAAATAATAGAGCAGTACATTTCCTAGGGAAAATGAGACAGTGAGTAGTAATATTTGTTGGAAATATTTGTTTCAGTTACAAAACAGGGATCTTTAGAACCACAAACTATCTTAATACAAAAACTGACATTAGGATACAAAGGTCTATATTGTTAATGAGGGATTTAAATATTGACATTGCATTTTTTCCTCAGAAGTAAACTAAAATGGATAAAGATTATGAGACCACATTTAAGAGAAAAATAGTATTGTGGAAAAATAATTTAATATAGTGATGATTACAATAAACATAAAAACAGTTAAATGATAGAATTTAACCTAATCATCTTAATTATAAAATCCTATATAATTTTTAGGTTATCTAGAGCTTGGAAATGGAGGAAACTGCTGGTTGCACATTGAGTAATTTTGTATAGTCAGCTAAACACTTTAAAGCAATTTTAAAAATGAAATGAAAAATGGCCCTTCTTAAAATAGATGTAGCAAAAACATTTCAACCATAAATAACTATTTCACTGACCTTGTATATGCAACCCTTACATTTAAAAGCATGAATTAAAAAGACTTAAAAATTGGGGAGAGTTAACTTCTCCTGGCAGTGTGTTCTGAAATAAAAATTGTGATTTAAAACTCAAGTATTTTCTATAGTATGCATTTATTTTATATTTTGAACACTCTTCATACAGTAGTTATAAGTATATTGTTGGCAATTTTTTAATAAAAATTATATTTTATATTTCTACTTTGAAATCATTATAATTTTTTCTATATGTAATTACTAGTTATAACTTAGTTCACATAGCTTACAATTTTTTGTGAACTATTAGTTGTGCTGGTTTTATTATCATATTCTACATTCACTGGGTATTTTAAATAAATTTAAGGTATCGCATTTCTAATTATTACCATATGGGCTGATCTGAACAAGAAGAGTGATACAAATGGTTTTGAGATGCTCAGTGTCAGATGACAGGCTAAATCAGACAGCAGTGATTCACTATGAAGTGGTGACTGAAAATATGATATGAATTAGCTATTTCGCTGAAAAAAACTAAGACACTGACATGGATTCATAAGTGATGAACTGACTTATAATAGAAACAATTGAATGTTTTTTTTTTCTTTTAAATTTGAGGATGAATTGAAAAGTGAAGAAGGCTATTACAAATGATTTTCTTGGTGTCAAAAACTGCTAAATAGTTCTTTTTGGCATTAGGAAAATGAGTGACAGCCCTTTATTTGTATTGTGCATGATGGATGGATCCCTTCATTCTCTCCCTCTCCTTCTGCTTTTCTTTGTAATTGGACAGAATTTACCACCTCTGAGTTGGCTTTTTGCTCATCAGATACCACTATCTTCTAAAATTTCAACTCTCCTATGCTTATTTCAAAGAACCAAACATATCAATTACATCTTCCTCACAGACGTAAAAGCATATGTACATCTTCAAAAATGAAATATTTAACAATTCTTTTCTTGAATCTTTGCCTTGTCTTATTCTAACTACTGGGAGGTTAAACACAATCAGTCCTGGAAGAAAACATAATATACTTGAACACCTTCTCCTTTCCTGTTCATTCCTCTCAGATCATGTGGTTCTTGTGATAAGGAACAAGGTTCAAAGAGTTTTTAATCTCTCACGTTTGTACCCAAATTCCCAATTGTTCCTTTCCCCAACTTCTCATGAGATATCACTGTGAGTCACTGAATATTGGCACTGGCCAATTAAGAGGCAGCCATTGAGAATCTCCTATTTATCCTTGTACTGCTCTGTGCACTGAAGAGGCACTAAAATTTTGTGATGTGCCTAAATCTGTTAAATGGCCTTTGCTCAGCAACAGTTTGCAGTAAAACCTCTGCAATTTTGTTGAAGTCTAAGAAAACACATTCCAATTATTCTTCCATACTAAACTAGAGTTTGATTAAAGATATCTGAAGACATTTACTAAATTGTTGATTCTCAAGTATAGGCAGCTT